>OZ020229.1:10760544-11960544 GCA_963971325.1 Aphodius granarius
GCCATAAAGTAAAAGGAATAATAGAAATTTTAATGTATCCGCTAGTTCTGGGGAAATGCATCGGTTTAGATAGTTAAAACAACGTAGATATCAAAGAGATGAACATCCTTAGTGATATTGTGGTAAAACGTACACATTAAGTCGATAATGCAAGTTCGTATTCAGGCTTATCAAAGCTAAAAGAACGGATATATAAAACAGTTTGTTATCAGGACTGTGCAAACTGACCTTAATGGTAGTAATACTGAAGGTTTTAATGTACATATATGTATATTCTGCGGCATAAAATTAGAACTGATCTTGACCATACTGAAAATAGCTCACCCTACAGTGATTTTCAGTATATATATATATATATCCATTTTCAGATCACTGGGATGAACGATTAGTGGGTATAAGCGTCCTTAGTCGATACACAGAGGGAACTCTATTCTTGTAGCAGCATAAAGAGGATTTTTTTCTATACAAATAGTATTTTATTCTAATAAGAATTTCGATATAGTTGTTTCAACGGTTAGTTATTTTTACGATTTAAGAATTTAGTATGTTTATGTTAAGTATAGTTTTCTCTGACAAAGAAAAAGTTATTCTTGTATTGTAAGAACGGTCTTCAAAAGACTGAAAACCTGTACGTTTCTTGTAAAATGAGAAAATATACTGACTTGACTGACTGGATGTTGTGCTTCAGTAAATATGTGGGTCGATATCCTGACTATAATAAAATGCGTCCATGTCGTAAAAACGTAAAAGCATCGTTAACAAGAACCCCCCACGGACGGTCGCCAGTGGCGTGCTTGACGGGGAGCAACCGGGCGCTAAAACGCTGGAGAATTATTGCGAGTGACCATAACACGATAATAACAATAACTCGAGGGGCACTAAATAAATGCCCTTGATAAAAATCGTAAAGAATACATTTTATGTTTAACGCTCCGTGGGAGAAAGGAAACAATGTAGGGCTTAATGTGCCGAGGAAAATGAAACTCCGTTACGCCGTAGCAGCTTTATAAACCAAAGCTCGCGGTCTGCTCTCTCCAGTCCTGTGGTTCCTGTAATTCTTTTCACGTAGCTCGGATATCCCAGTATTTTGGATTTGTTTTATAGAACTGCTCACTGCTAAAATAAACTTAACGTTTACCACATCCTCTTGCAGATTATTACCAAAAACAATCCAGTTAATCCATGACAATTCTAAATATGTGTAATTCAGTAATTTTGTGGTGTTATATCAAAATCGCATCTAAACAAGAATATTCCAAACATATAGTAACACTACTAGTGTTATCTACCTGAAACACCAGTAAGAATTTCCAAGTACAACTGTAGAGTTATACATCGTTGCATCTTCGTCTTTATGGTTCAGACTATGATGCTCTCTTTCTTCCACAAATAATTTCTTACGGACTTACACCTCGCCAGCCATTACTAACGGAATCCTGGGGATAATTCAACCGGAATGCGCCCGAACGACGACGCAAAAGAACACATTATACAACGGATATGATAATTTGCCCGGTGCTGTAAACGGCTAGGTTTCCGACGCCTGGGCGTTGGCGTCGCTGTTGCTCCTCCGACTTTCGACCTTAAAGATGATATCTTCGTAATTTCGACCCTTATTACTCGGGCGGGTACGCGGAATTTCCCGATACGACGTAATTTTGTTAAGGTTTTCTGAATATTTCTTACCCCGGTTATGTTCAAGTCAAAACAAAAAAAACTTTCTAATGACAGCTGTCGTATAGGTTATGGCCAAGTTAATAAAAAAAAAATGAAAGACTATTTCGAATGACAGTTAACAATTTTCTACTCTACATCATTTTCAACCATTTGCACTAAAATTCTAAAACAAGAACAAGGCAAAGTTCTGTTCTCACCAGGTCAGAAATAAAAGGAAAGTACCTATCCCAATGGCTTCGAAGAATTGAGTTTTTCTCATTGTTCTGTAACACTCGAACTTTTGTACCTGTAACTACCACGGATTAAAGGTACATGCTAAAAAGTTCGAACGACGTGAAATTTAGTGCGGAGTGTAATGGGTTCGCTCTTGTAAAGCGCCCTCTAGATGCGAAGCAACAAGGCTCTTCTCGACGTCGAGTCAGTACGAACCATTAATGATACGCCGAACCGAACGAAAAGGAGAACGAAAACTTATTATAATTTCAAGGGTCTGGGAATAAATGAAATGAAATGTGCGTTTAATTATACTGGCAAAGAAAATAGAGGTGGTTTCTTACAGTCGGCAGGATAATTAAAGTGTGGTAGATATAATTAAGTAATTGGAATATATACTTGTAATTAAGAGGTTTAGTTTTTTTTTGACTTAATTAATTGATGTTAGAATGAAAGAAAAGGAATATGAACAGAGATAACGTTTTTTGCCGAAATATGATGTACGACAATGAATCTAGTATATTATAAAATCCAATCCAAATTGTATATAACTTCAAAGTCCCCTTCTGTAATATTGAAATATATGGGATAAAATATCTTCCTCTTATCCCAAACAAATTAAACACACAAAAGACCACAAAACAGTTTGTTCAAAAGATGCGGCAGTACTCTTTGTGGGAGTCATCTGAGCTATGCAAATGATCAGCATGGTGTCATTCACGCGATTAACACTGTAATTAATTTAGACCCGTCCGTTATCTGCCCGACCGTTTTCCAAATTCCATTACATGTAAACACTTGGGCATCAGGCGAACAGAAGCTTGACCAGCGCAATCAGTGTCCCACGCACGAACTAAATTACTACTACAAACTGTTTTAGACACCACGGTTCATTACTTCAACATTTAAACATGAAAAGAAACTGAAATGGACAAACATCACAGATAGACAGACATCACAGAAGTCCTGTAAAGCCATTGCAATATATTTTAATATGTAGTATGTCTGTGAGCATGATAGACCCAAACGGTACTGTGGTGAAATATCGTATACATAATATTTATAATTAGCAGAGAACGGAAAATGGCAAAAGTTCTGCGAGAATTAAGTTCGTAACAACATTAATTTTCCAAATAATAAATCATTTAAAGGAAATATGAATTATTGTTCATTCTTGAGTTCGCAAATCGATTAGTTATACAAACCCACGCTGCCGTATCAGCTAGACTTTTATTTATTATATAATATTATCTCGTGTTAACGCCGCTGAACGAAAATGCCACCGCGGCTGAGATACGGGAATTACAGTTTTCAGGAAGCGCTAGACGATTTTCAGATTGTGGGTAATGGTTTCCGATTTTGAACTGGGTGTTTTGTTTTCTTTATGCTTGCATGGCAATTTTAGTTAAAGTTATTTATGGTGCATTGAAAATTTTTAACATTCTAATTTTTAGCAGTGATAATCTGCTGATTAAAAGATTTTAGATACAAATTTGAAAATCGCGCAATGTATCTGTAAGGTCTATAGGATATAGACATTAAATTGTTGCATTACTGTCCATCATATTCCGTGGCATAATCGTAAAAGATTTTTGAGAAGTAAACCAACCAACGCGCTTTTTACCTTTAATTTGCACTATATAGTTAGTTTACTGAAAATATTAACAGTCTTTATGCCGAGATGATTTATTTAATCTTAAAGCTTGATCCAACGATGAGCCATAGTTATATATGGTACGACTACGAAAACTATCCTTGGAACAAAATAAAACCATTTTTGCTCGACTAGAATACAACAACGCCATGCAAACTTTTAAGCATATGAAGCTTCTTTTACGCTGTGTCCTGCGTGCATCCGTCCGTTGCGTCCGTTGCGTCAAGGCCACAATACGACCAATCAAAGATCGACAGTGTATCTTCCGTCGCTGTTTGATTGGTTGTGTTGTGGCCTTGACGCAACGGACGGACGTGACGGATGCACGCAGGACACAGCGTAAGAGCTTGTCGCACAAAAAAATGTGTTTACGCTTTTAATACGCCGTTACTAAGTTCCTTTCATCACGCCAAATAATGTTTTATTAGTTACATCGGAGTTAATACTGACCTCAGGTGGCAAGCATATGTGAAGAAAAATTAAATGCCAATCTTCATCCAGATCCTGCCGTTGACCTGGTACTTACGACTAGATTATTTATTTAATTTATTATTTAATTCCTTATTAAAATATAGAGGTTAGAAAAATTTAGATAATCTTCTTAGCAGTACTTCTTTACTGGATGAATGAAATCCAGTTACTATATGACTATGACTCATGACTGAGTGACAGGATCGTTCATTTCTGTCAATTCTGTTGAGTATACATCCCCTAACAACTCTGCAATTATTTCGTTGCGTATTTATTTGTGTTTTGAAGAATGGCTGAACGAATCTGTCTTCTTCACCAAATCGTAAAAACCACTCTATTTCGTACATAACAACAAACCGCATCTAACGATGCAAACATAACCAACACTGATGCATTACTGTTTACTCGTATATCCCAAAGCAGGACCGTCTTAAGTTATTTTGGATCCATAGACAGTTTTCTGTCTACAGCAGAATATGCAAGATTTAAACAACAAATATTCTTGTATCAATTAAAAGGACTTTAATAGTTAAAAATAAAGTTTTACGTCTTCTATATTAGTTTTGTATATTTAGTGCAATATGCATTCATTATTTTCTGCCATAGCTTTTATCATTTCTTGGTTTCATATGAGGGACAATTTGTAATTGTTTTCTTCTTCTTCTTCTTCAATTATTAAACCAGTTATAAAATTGATAATAAATAGAACAGATGGTCTATGGTCTGTGGTCCGGGCCTGTATCGAATGTAAAGTTAAGGGAAGCTGTGTGAAACGTTGTTACACCGTCTCGTCGAAGCTTCGACCGCATAAAGCGCGCGAATTTACGATGTTGCCCCGGTAAATGCAAATTTATACGGGCAAACACATTAAGAGTTATTAACAGGGTGTTTTAGTAAAATAGCTGAAAGCAAAAACATACTCTCTCGTAAATAAAGCCCTCCTGGGCGGAGGATGGTTAAATGCTGCCTCCGGGCGGGAGGTATGTATATGAAGCGGTAAACCTTGTGCTATTATTAATCCTAGAAGTTTCCACTAAATATTAACATGGATGGGCGTTGCAAGAAATCGAACAAGAAGAGGTATGTTTAACCCTCCAAACGACTAACTTCGTTGATCTCTTCATCTATCATTGCCGGATGACATAATTGCTTCTAGTTGCCGGGTTGTAAGTTTGCTATTCACTAGATAACAAAGTAAAACGTGTTTCGGTAAATGTCAATATGACAATATGACAATATGAGGCAAGTCTGAAGAAATTGATCCAAATTCTTCAGTTTTTGTATGAAATATACCCGATCGGTATTGTGGTGGCCAAAACAAAGTTTGTTTCTGACGCGGAGTCTATTTACTATCCAATTTCTGTCAGCCATTATTACGTCGGGTAAAATTATATCCTCATCGCTGGAAGACACGCGACATTTGCGATATTAATGTCGCAAAATTTTAAGTAAATAGCCAAATGGTCTATAACGACCTTTCAAGTGATATGCAGCTTTCAATATTTAATAGTACACGTCGAGGTATTAGCATCTAGATTAGCACTCTCGACATGGAACATGCACGCGGTCTAAAAGGCAAACGATTTCAGGCGATACGACGCTTTGCGAAACATTTTATACGGAATATTAACCAACGATTACTTTGTAGTAGATGGCATTTTGTACGAGCCGGGCATTCCGATTGTTCCTGTTCGCATATTGATGACTAAACAGGATCTTTTTAATCTAATATCTTCTATTGTTTAAAATGTTTCCTTCATGCGGAAAATTAGACTGAATCAGTTATAAAACCTGAAAGAAACCTACAATAAAGCCAGGCTTCTCAAGTAAATCTCTCGTGTAAATAAATAATTATCGTATCGACCCTTGTAGATTTTAACAAGGACACACTGTATACAGGCTCCCCAAAACGCGGCACATTAATTATATACAGAACCGCAGTCCCCAGGTGCGCGTATCCACAACTTTGCTTAATCGTCCATGCGTCTTGATCATTGTACTTGGGAAACAGGGCAATAAGGGTGGGCGCCACAAGCCTACGGCATAACCAATACGACTTACTGCGGTATAATATTCAGCGTGGCCTAAAGGAAGCTCCAAAATGTCCCGGGAGTGTTTTATGTGCGAGAAAAGTTTAACCCAGTTCTAAGGATGCAGGCCTTCCTAGTTCTCTACCTGTGGCGCTACCGTCGGGAAATCGGGCAAAACTTTTCCACCGAACTGCATTGATTCGATCTCAGCAACTCTTGGAAAACTGATTACAGGGAATCTCGGTTCCTAATTCTCAATGAATTCGACTGTACTCCATGAATAGTCTTATAAAGAAACTTTTCCTGCAGACCGAAAAAAGAAATAAGGGCCTTTAATACGATACTAGGGTTAAGAAATACGAAATTGAAGTGAATGGTATAAAAGAATGATGTCGAAAACTTTCTTCAACGCATCTTTTATCAGGATTGTGTGGTGTTATTTATAATTTTAGAGAAGGATGTCCTACAATTTATTATTTTGCCCGAAACGATGTTTTATGATAGAAAACTAACTTTGAGAAACCCTTTGTGGCAAGTAGGCACGTACATTTTATCCATGACTTTTTTGATCAAATTTATGAGCTCGTAGCTAATGTGAAGAGTTAAAGATGATGTAATATAAATCATAAAGTAGCAATGAAATTCTAACGCAATAATACTACAATCTAAAGGATATTGTTCTGTGGCAATTTCAATTTCAGTCCAAATTTAACCTCTTCCTTTGATCATCGTAATACTAATGACTTTATTTTTAGAACGGCAGTATAACGCACCTTGCGGTCTGTCTGTAATTTATTTATGACTACGAAACAAGACGGTAGAGGGCGTAGCTCTCTAAAATTCCGTATTTTATATTCGACAGGCAATTATGTCCCTGTTGTACAGTATTAGCATACACAGGCCTCCCAGTGAGCGAAATGCAAAACTAGGCGTTTTGTAATTAAATTCGGCGAACCGATCGATTTTGAGCCTTATTTAGTTCGCCTGGTGTTAACGTAACCGCGTTAGTTCGTACTTATATTTAGTTAGAGAGGAAATTTCGCCTTGCCACAGAGAACTCGTAACGCGGCTCAACGTCGTTTGCGAGCTTACCGCCTAAAGGAGGCCATTTGGCGCAATACAAATAGAACACGAGTTGCAGCTTGCAAGTTGCAACATATAATAAGAATTTCGTTGGTATATTTGAAATTGGGGCGTTTGAATATTTGCTTGTTAGTAAACTCCTGAAAATCAATATAACCGTGCACTAAGTTCCATGGCAAATCTTATTATTTAACTAACAGATGACTTGTAATAATTGGGGATTTCAGCTGCATCCATGTTTTGTTCATTGTAATTTGAGATAAATTGTATGTGATGCCGGATATGTGAATGGTGATACTGTCTGACCTTTTCACACGCATGGGTATGATTTGTTATATTTTCAACTTAGAAGACTCGTAAATCTTTCTTTTTTATGGCCCAAATCAGTAGGGCCCTTTCGTTAAGTGCTTTGTGTCTTGATATTTTGTGTGTGTGTTATTTGCTTAATTATAAATTATGGTATCGTGGACCGAGATAGTTTATACATGAGAGGTATAAGTTCAAGACAAAACGATGAAGAGAAGAACATTCTGTATTCAACATTCGATATTCTACAGTCGAGATCGACAGTCAACATTCTACTTAAGATGTAGTCGATTTTCATTTATTTTTTTACTATGTAACTTAGTGTAGTGTTTTGTGTTTTGTAAATGTTAAGCTGATTATTATTTCCTCCTTTGTGTTTTCACTTCTTTGTATTTTTACGAGAATCTAACAGCTCCTCTAGATGGTAATTTTAAGGATGAATTAAGTGTCTCTTTTATATTTTTTATTCATTCATTTTTATGTTTTTTTAATTTTAATAAATTTGTTATTTTGTTGAGAAGTGTTTTCCTTTGAGTTAAATATCAATATAAGTAGTTTAATTAGTTTTGCCTGCTAAAATGCTGCACTGGTCCCATTGCAAGAACTCACGTGCAGAGCGAGTGTAAGAGCAATAATAGTGGTGGCTTGTGTTTGGGGGTCGTGGTGTTTGACTTTAAATGTTTTAGAACATTTTTTTGTCATGCACTAATCACATTCCAAGAACCCACCACCCTACTATTACAGACTTATTATTTATCTGACAGATGCCATTTGTCAGACAGCTTCAACAAAAGATCATAGCAACCAAACCGTTCATCTCATTGATCGGTAAATTGACATTATAAATTGAAATTAAGTTCCAAGATAAATAACAGTTTACACATTTTAAAATCACACTTTACCATTAAAATACAATTGGAGAACCAGCAATAACAGTGAGGGATTATTTCTCGACAACGCCGTCCACAGTTCTATTCGCAATTCGCTTAATTTTCGCGAAGGCAATCCGAGCATAAGTGCTATTGACAATTTGGCCGAATGAGGCGACCGTAGATATCCATTGTCGGACGGAGCTGTAACCGGCAGCGTCCCACACGGTCACACTCTCGTTCCCAGGTACTACAGTCGTATTGGTCTGTTCACCAAACCGGGAACAATTTTGCAGTTCCGTTAGTCCCATTGAATATTAATGAACGGTTACCCGACTGCAGGAACAACCCAAACCTTCAACGAACGAAAGAGACTTTATACTGAGTTTCGTGGAAAAAAAAAGTGTAGACAACTGCTGTCTTTTATTAATTAATTTAATTGTAATTCCTTAATGACAATACATATGTTATTCATTCTGTAATCCAAGCATAGGTACCAAATATTTTTCATTCGTATATAACAAAATCATAATGGACTGCGCATCGTTCAGTTTTCTATGTAACCCAGTATAAAATCCTCGACAAGCGGTCGGGAAAAATTCGTCGAACGAAACAAAAGAACCGACAATAGATCGGTCCGACGGCGTAGTTATGGAAACAAGTGTTGAAATCACTGCCCTGGAAAATGTAGCCCCGGTCGAAGCCGGTACAAATAGCCGAACAAAAAAACAAATACAAAAAAAAAGAATAAATAAACGTGTCCGTATGTGCATTCGTTTGTCTGGCTTGGGCGTTTGTACAAACACACGTGTATCAAAACATGCGGAAGAACGTGTCCGAAACGTTTTATTTACGTGTAATGATACACAGAAGGGCTGAAATTTCAGGACCGTTGCTCCTGTCCGGTCAGCAAGCCAAAATTTCACCCGAAATAAACTGAAATTTAATAATGTACATCCGGGCGCACTTTGATATATAAAATTTACGCACATTTCATACATTAGCGGCGCCTGCATAGTACCACATAGTACAGTTAATTAATGCAATATATGCATGTCAATTGTTTACTTTTTATTTTAACCACATAATAATATTATTACTAAATTGGATTAATTATCTCATTTGATTTTCTCGTAATTTATACATAATTCGGTATGGTAGTATTGGTCACAATACAATCTCTGCTAAAATTTCAATACAAAGCTACAGTCTTGTTATCAGTATAGATTTAGCTAAAATAATTGAGTCGTCATCGACTAGGTGTTGACTAACGATCTGTTTGCATGAAATTACTAAGTAATGAAAACATAAGCCTACAACAAAGTGTAATACCAGACTAAATACTATACGAGAACTAATAGTACTATCTGACTATATATATAGCACACCCAAAAGTTCACAAACTTGCTTAAACTTGTGTAGTACCCGGATGAGGAGCCTTGACTGTCGAAGATAAATTGTGTACCACATGCGTGTGGATCGTAAGCGATATTTATCGTCCAGGTAACGCTTTTAGTTGATAAATATAAGCTTAAGCTTGAAGCGCTTGTTCCCTAGAGCTATTTATCACTTCAAATTTTATCGCTAGCGAACGTACGTAAATTGTCTCATTTGTCCCTTATGATAAAACGTTCTGAAGCGAGCGAAAGGGATTTAAAGTTTTGGGATTTCCACTGTTGTGATAACGATATACCCGGGTTGAACAGGACTGTCTGGCTGTTGTATGGGATAAATAATATTTTGTGCATTGTTGTATGGAATAATTTTCGATCAAGTCTCAATATTTTAGGAGTTTCAGACCACAAAAGTGAACAACTTGTAACAACAAATGTCGATACAAAATTTAAACACTCCATGGAATTACCGTTTTTTTATCGTGGTTTACTTAAAAATTTGCAGACATGCGTCATAGTAAAACAATTATTAAGTCTAAGTCTATAATGTCGTATTTTAACAGCAGACCACCTCTGTTAATAATATGCTTTTCGTAAAACATTTCTTTCAGTTACTAATATCGCTTACAAAGTCTTCTCAATCAACATAATTGGCGCAGTGGGAATTCGTCATAACTTTAATTAACATCATCAATCGAAAAATGCTGAGGTGCCCGAATACATTGTGATCCTTCTTCCAATTCACTTCATTAAATCTCCAAGTGGAGACCAGTCAGCCCCATCCTTATCACTCATTGTATCCCTCCGTTCGTCGTCTTTTGTCTACACCGGCGTTCTTCGTTCTCTCCGGCCTGCATTCATTAAACTCTCGTCAAAATTGTGTGTGATTAATTAGTTTTAATTAAATTTGTTTTCGTCACTCGGCGACTGAGAGCGTTCCCTAGCTCCCTCAAGAGGCTCAAAGGAGTTCGCACTCCAAGAGCCAATTTACATAGGGCCATGCACCATCTGATACCTTCTCCCTAGTGTCTTGCTATCGCTTTTTATACCTATTTTCATTTCAATTTAATTAATTTTTTATGAAGTATTGGTATTGGCACAAACTCGAAACGCGCAACGATCCCAGAAATTAGTATTTTGTCCTCTAAAAATAAGTCTAGTTGAAGATTTATAAAGGGAAAGAAGTATTGTAATCTATAACGTATACGACGTCACATGTGAGAAGGGTAGTATGGGGTTCCGAGCCTGCCACCCTTCTGCGCTGGTGGCTGCCATTCTTTCATCGGTCGTTTAAAATTCAGCCCACAACGTCCAAAATGAAATTTCCTGTAACGGCGCATTGGTAACCTAAAATTACCTTATGATGTTAATATAATAACGGGCTCTCCCATCTGAATTTCTATCAGGCCAAAGATAAGGCAGTTTGGCCTTCAGTAGCTAAACATTACCAGCATCTATTATAGAGGTCTTTGAAGAAGATTACTGACTAGATATCAATTTATGATACATGACATAAAATTCTCTTTAAAATGATGTACTTTAATAAGGATTTTAGCGAATAAATCCAACTATACAGATGAGTTCTATATCGGTAAAATGTTGACAAAAATATCAACAACAAAAGATTCAGTGAATCATTTAAATTGAGAGAATCTAATAACTCATAAAACATTAATTTTATCGAAAAAAGTTTCAGATTAAACTATCATCATATAAAGTGGGAAAGTATTCTGTACGGTAGTTATTTTTAGGAATGTTACACGCACTTAACATAGACCATGCTAAAACTCCATAGTGGCGCAGCAAACTTTTACCTATATAGTTTAAAACAAAGTTATAATTAAATGAACATCGCTGTGCCTAACATTCCACTAGTTTTCGTGGCGTCGGCATACATAGTTATTTTATTTGTGGTAATGTTATTCACGATGTACTACACATCATTACAACTTTGCGATTAATTTGATAAATTCAGTTTTAGCCAATTATTTTCTTATTCAACACATACAAATAAATACCATTATTACAAGCACGAATGCTTTAATTAATAAAATTTTATATATTTGGTGGAGGTGTTGGGAAAATTCTGTAATATTAAACTTTTCCTGCAGACCGAAAAGAAATAAGAGCCTTTAATACGATACTAGGGTTAAGAAATGCGAAATTGAAATGAATGTTATAAAAGAATGATGTCGAAAACTTTCTTCAACGCATCTTTTATCAGGCTTGTGTGGTGTTGTTTATAATTTTAGAGAAGGATGTCCTACAACTTATTATTTTGCCCGAAACGATGTTTTATGATAGAAAACTAACTTTGAGAAACCTTTTGTGGCAGGTTGGCACGTACATTTTTATGCAGCACTTTTATTGCTAAAGGTACATTTTATCCATGACATTTTTGATCAAATTTATGAGCTCGTAGCTAATGTGAAGAGTTAAAGATGATGTAATATAAATCATAAAGTAGCAATGAAATTCTAACGCAATAATACTACAATCTAAAGGATATTGTTCTGTGGCAATTTCAATTTCAATCCAATTATTTTCTTATTCAACACATACAAATAAATGCCATTATTACAAGCACGAATGCTTTAATTAATAAAATTTTATATATTTGGTGGAGGTGTTGGGAAAATTCTGTAATATTAAACGAATAAATTTGGTTTAACTTTCCCAGGTTAACGATATCTGACGTCTGAGGGGTATTCTTTAATGAAATGCATCCCGCCAGGCTGAGGGAACAATGTAGGCGTGAGAGAAACATGTTCCGAGGCTCGAAGGTAAGCGAATTTAACCGTAGATGGCGTTGCCGGTACAATTGCAATTAATATTCTACACGGGTAGAGCGGTCGTAATTTCATTATCGCCCCCGGTACACAAGAATTACGAACCCCTTATTAATAAACTACAGGTACAACACATCTGCCCATAATTTTGAGTCCGAAATTTAATATTAACTTACTTCATCATCGGTGCCGACCCACAGCCTCACACTCAACTGTAAACCGCAAATTAAAGTGATGATAACATAAGTTATATATATCTTCATTTTCACACCATATCATCATATACCTTCATTTGAAACATGTACGTATTTCGAGATCGGTTGTACTTTTGAAAATAATTATTTCTACAAAATATTTTATCTACACACCCATAACTTGTTTATAATTTCCTGAAAGAATGACGAAAATTCATTGATGAGTACAAAAGTTATTCGAAAAACTGGATATTGCAAGATAATCCTACCAAAATTCAGTAAAAGCTCATCTGCTAGACTTAATTAAATCAAAGACCAAGGTATGCAAATCGGCCATAAACGACACAAAGAATTTTAATTTCGCTCGAAAACGTACTGCTCCTAAAATAGGCTTTAGTCGAATCAGTGCTTTGCATTCCACCCACTTTTTTCGCTTCTTTATCCGCACGCTAGAAGGTGGCGCTATAATCGTATTTACTGGATTACGGACTGAGGTGAGAACCAGTATATAGCCCTCAGAGTGAAAGCGTCGTTTCTCAAGCCAACTAAACCCGCCCCAATATCCCTACGTAAACCCGGCCAACGTGCCTTTTATTATACATTGAAATAGGAAGGTTACGCACCACGATCTTCACGCATTTTCTCATTTTCACGCCAATTCAACCCCCAACCTCTTATTCTACGCCACTGTGCGTAAGATAATACAGTTTCTTACGTTCAGGTTTTACGATAACCAGATAACAGCCGAGACCAGTATTCCATATTGCAAGGAGTTATGTGACAACCGTTCTGTTTGAAAAATTATATCTATATGTTCCAAATATTTTTTGTATGGTTTATTTTAGACATATGAAAAAGTTGTTTACTCCACTTTACCTTATTTCTTAATTCCTTAGCACAAAAAGAATGCCCTAAGAAGGTGATATAAGCAGCCAAAACAAAACATCTCCACGAAGACAATATATCACCGTGATAAATGATAAGAGTGAAGATTTTTTCGTCTTATTATTAATTGTTCAGCCTGTACGGTGGCGGAAAGTCATTATTCCTTTATTCTAGCGTTACGGGGATGAATTGATGTTGTATTTATTCGTGCATTTTGTCTGCGGTTCGTGCTGATTGACACCGCGCAAACAAACCGAATGGTTTGTTGGGAGTGCAGGATTAAGTGCTCTCTTCGATTCTGTTGATTGGAAATCCCTTTATGGCTGGCTGTTCGAGATTTAATTCACTTAGTGGTTCTTTAGGTTTTATATTTCAGAATAATAGGTTGGAACGATTTTGTTTGGAGGTATGCTTTTAGAAATAGGTAAAGACTGCATGTTTGACTGCAAATACGTAATTTTGATAGGTTTATTTTGGGGGCAAGACAATTGCTCGTTGCTTCTTGTCTTATAGATCGATTTCGACAAAAAGTAATTTATTATATATTAGCGATCGGCAAAACAATTCACAATTTCGGTGTTAAAATTGGTCCTGGTTTTTTAAGATACTAAGGTTGGATCACATAACTTTGTACTTCGGACACAGACGAATGTACTTCGAGTCATATATATTTAATTTTATTGCGTTCCATGGCGCGGCGCTGTACTGGGAACTTTACTAGAATGTCTCTGATTGGCAAAGTTTTTACGAGAATATAAAAATATCCGTTGCGACAGAATTGATTAAAAGTCGTAAAAACTCAAAATGAAATTAAAAATATTCGAACGACGAGAGCAGAACCGAGCGCCGTAAAAATTGTGCCCGGACAATAAATTGATTACCGACGGAATAACTAAATATGCTATAAATATAAATCGGGCCGGGTTTAATTAGTAATGGATTCATTAAAAATTGTACAAGGGTTGCGACACAAGCGCATGCATAGCCAACAAAATTTAATTGCAGTTATACCCTGGCTACGGTTAAGCTATAAAATGAAAATAATTAATGTATACGGTATCGATTTTGCGAAAATTTTATCCGTATTCACTTTATAGATAATTTTATTTCTGCTTGTAATTAGATTTTAACATTTTAATATATTCATACATTAATCAACCCGTCACGTCTTTCTGGAATGTAATTTATGTGGAAACGTTTATGTGGTAATGTGGATCGTCAAAGTGTTTATTTTGTAAGGAAAGTTGAACATAACAACTGAGAAAGTTTTGAGTTAAACCTGCAGGAGTATATGATATTAAATTCATATTATGTGTACCTATATTTTTATCTTGCTAAAAAATATCTTTTCACTTTATAAAAAAAAATTACTGGAAATATAAATAGGCATTATTATTTATCATTATTATATCAGATAATTTGGGCAATTACGCAGAAAATTGGCGTTACAATGAATTGAAAATTGTATTCTTCATTTTATTATGTGTGTGAAATCAAAAATACCTTCAGACAATAGATACTGTTATGTTATACTATGACATTTGTCATTTTAATAAGATTCTTTATAATTCCTTGTTAATAACTTATATAAAATTAGATCTCATATGTTTACTAACTGATGTAATATCTCATAATTTGTAAGATATTATCACAATTTTGCTTAAAACAATTACAACTGCATTGAAATTAGCCTAACAACATGAAATTTGTTTTGATCCATAAAGTTTTGCATACTAAATTATACCTTAATTTTTTCGTCGATTACAATTTTCCTTCTAGGGTAACTTCTGGTCGGAAAGTAAAATATCTGGGGTGGCCCCCACCCAACTTTCCGACTTTACATCGTTGGCAGAATGAAGTGTCTGAACACTTTTGCAATTATTCAATTTAGTAAGACCAGAGCCATCGCTAGACGCTACTTAACGTCATTTGCTAATGTAATAGTAGGATAGTGGGTTCTTGGAAGGTGATTTGTGCATGACAAAAAAATGTTCTAAAACATTTAAAGTCAAACACCACGACCCCCCAAACACAAGCCACCACTATTATTGCTCTTACACTCGCTCTGCACGTGAGTTCTTGCAATGGGACCAGTGCAGCATTTTAGCAGGCAAAACTAATTAAACTACTCATATTGATATTTAACTCAAAAGAAAACACTTCTCAACAAAATAACAAATTTATTAAATTAAAAAAACATAAAAATGAATGAATAAAAAATATAAAAGAGACACTTAATTCATCCTTAAAATTACCATCTAAAGGAGCTGTTAGATTCTCGTAAAAATGCAAAGAAGTGAAAACACAAAGGAGGAAATAATAATCAGCTTACCATTTACAAAACACAAAACACTACACTAAGTTACATTATAAAAATAAATGAAAAAAGACTACATCTTAAGTAGAATGCCGAATGTCGGCTGTTAATCTCGACTGTTCTCTACAGAATGTTTTTCTCTTCATCTTTTTGTCTTGAACTTATACCTCTCATGTATAAACTATCTCGGTCCACGATACCATAATTTATAATTAAGCAAATAACACACACAGAATATCGAGACACAAAACACTTAACGAAAGGGCCGTACTGATTTGGGCCATAAAAAAGTAGATTTACGAGTCTACTAAGTTGAAAAATATAATAAATTATGCCTGTGCGAGTGAATAGGTCAAACAGTATCGCCATTCACATATCCGGCATCACACACAATTTATCTCAAATTACAATGAACAAAATATGTATGCAGCTGAAATTCCCAATTATTACACTAAGATAGAATTACATTTGTCGTACTGACATTTAATGTCAAGCCATGTCAGTGGCATTGACGTTTGTCAAAATCTGACAATTTGCAATACAGTGGCGAAGGCTGTGGATTCTGTCAAACTGCTTCTAGAAACCCTTATAGCGCCTAAACCGTTCATCCCACTGATCTACAAATAAATTGTATACATATTTAAAGTCACTGGATGGTGAGCTGATATCAGTTTGACCAAAATCGGATAAATCCCTAAGAAGACGCTTGTAACATTTGCCCCTTTGTATTCACGGCTATACACACATACGTACACACATACATACACACGTACACACATATACACATACATACATTGTCCAGAAATCATTGCAATCGATTCAGGGGACTTCAAAGCGCGTATTTCCGCTGAAATCCCGAATTACAATACTTTCCTTCTAGAGTACTAGTCGGAAAGTAAAAAACAACATTCTATTTGCATACATCTAAATAGCGTTACTGCGATATCGAAAAAGGTCCATGGGGATTTTATCAAAAGGACTCCAGTGGGTTAACCGACAATTTCGGCACCGGTCTAATTCCGACCGGGGTTAGTTCAAATAATAATGCGGCTCGAGAGGAATAATAAAATAGTCAATAATAATACTTTGGCAGCGGCAATAAGGACGGGGCTTGGTGTGGTGCCGCGGGGAAACCCCCGTCCTGAATACTAAAACAGACCAAGAATGAAACGTTCCGAGGATATAAGAGGCCGCCAGGACGGCCGCAGGACTCTCAGAAGGAAGGAGGATCGACTGCGACAATCCGTGCGAAAACTGTACGTGACCAATAACCGAGGTCTCATTGTTACCCTTAGGAATTATTTTAATAGAAAACTCAATAATTACACGTTAGTAATGTTGCATGTGGCGATCCGTTTCCAGCTTGTTTCAACATGTTTTTGTATTCGCTTTTCTCGTTTATTTTTCCACTTGCAATGCTTGTTAGTTAATCGTATTTGGTACGGCTGCTTCGTCCTTCGTCCCGCTAATCTATGTTAATTGTGCAGAGTTTCAATTGGCAGAACTGGGAAAGCTTTTCCGGAAATAAGCAAACCGGGAAACACAATAAACGGAAACGTCGGTCTCTCTTCGTCGTGTACGTATACGCCTCGTACATGTTTTTAATCTGCACCTGCATTTAGAGCACTTTCCGTACTCTAGTAATAAATATACAATTCCACCAGTACTCACTTAAAAGAAGTATTCCATAGAAATAAAAATAATACACACTCGGGTTTGTAACTTTAATTCAAACGTATCGTTTCATATCTTTTGGTGGCGATTTCACGTTTCGCTAAAATATTCCTCAATTATAGAAATCAATTAAAGTAAATACTCACTCAAGATATCTGCACAATCGCTAAATAATTCAAGGCGCTTTCTACAATTTCACGCTAAGTGCTGCAAACCTTCTACTGCGGTGAGCAGGTAAATAGGCAATAAAGTATTCATGGCATGAGAGGCCCCATCGCCTCCGGCTAAGGGTAATTCGCCCTGCGAAGGACCAACAGACTGCCGAAATGGCCTACACGTTTTTAATTATAACTAGATGCGAATGCGTATTAAAAATAATTCGTTCCTGCTAATTGGGGTCTGGTTTCGATCCAGACAACTGCCGCAATGGCGGTCATTTGGAGCCCTTTTCTTAATCAACAGTAATTGCTGCGATTAAAGAACGGGAAGGATGAAGAATTGCATTGGGGTGAATTTTTTTATTCCCTTGGTAACGATTTTGAACTTTCTTTTTAAGATGTTGTCATATGCGTGTTGTTGAAAGAGATATCAAAACAGTATGTCAACATTTATTGGATATCATACAATTATCCGTTGAACAGCAACTCAGTGAGCAATAAACAAGCATATAACTATCTAGCTTTAGAACGTTACTCATGTCGATGTATTTCAATTATTTCTATGGATTACAACAGTCGAAATATTTGTTCACTGGATGTTTAAATTTGCAACGGATTTGCTACATAATTTAAAATAAGCCCCATTCATGCGGTCTAATTAATGTTAATAAATAACCATTCGCATCCGGTTCATCCGCTACACTGTGTGTGCTTCGTTAAAATATACATAAACAAATTGTTGTATGTGGTTTTTCTTTTCATTAAAATGTTAATTCAAACTTTATTTCAAGAGTAACTATACTAAAAGTTCGATAAATTCATTTCATAACACCAGAATGGATAGAGTCATTTCATTTACCAGTAACTTATTTTTGTATATAAAACTCTACCACTCTTTACTCTATACTTAAATTCAGATATCAATCGTGGAAATATATGTATACTGAGAGAAAAAGAAAATGTAAAATCAAATAAATATATTTCTTTGAACATATAGCTTTCAAGGAAAGAATATATGTTTCAAACAAATAAGTATTTTTAAATTAAAAAATTAAGCTGCATGGGCTGAAAAAAAATATTTTATTTGAAGTAAAATTTTTTAAATTTTTTTAAAAACAAAAGCGTTTCATATGCGGTCATATCTGTGCTATGAGGACAGCACTACTGTTATAATGACATATATATGATTTCCCGTTTATTATTTAGGAATTTGTGTATAACCTCCACTCTTCAAAGCCATTCCCTATCTATATACGTTGTAGATTGTAAGTACATACATACATGCATCATAGACTATCCCATACAATTGCTAAGCAATGGGCAGTCCCTGATGACGATTAAACAGCCAAGGCTCAATCAAGCGTGCCATGTAATCGGTTTACGCTACATGAGTAACCGACCATGCTGGACAGGACGATGCGACATTAGGGCTGAAAGGGATACCAGGACTACAGTTCTAACTGCTCCAGGTTATGTTTGAAATAATGTTGCCTACGATTTGGACAATATTCGCTCTGACGCGCGATGTAATACGATATTCCATGCGGTCACCTAAAGGCAATCTACTAGGAAAAAAATTGGAAATTCTACCTAGCGCTTACAACTCAATTGATCTGTGTAACAGAAATAATATTTTTCTGAGATAAGTTTGGAACAATGGTCAAAATTGGACAAGTTCTCGTATATAGAGTCATTTGTATAACAAAGAAGACATTTATTTTTGTTGTTATTTTTATCCAAACCCAATTATGGCGACTTGAGTGAGCGTTATACATATACCGGTATTAGATAAACAATAAATTGTTTATAGATAGTATGTATACCTGTGTCGACATCAAGTATCTAGGCCACAAATAATAGAAATTCCATGAAATTGTCTTTGCAAATATCTCACGAAACGTGTTTCCCAAGCATGCCGTTAATTGTACTCTCCATTATTTACGATGATTGCTAGGCTGTGAAAGTGTATGTGATTTTCGTATTGTCCTTGAACCCTTAGCCCAGCTGAACAGTCTCACGTACCTACCCGACACAAATTGGAATATGGCGTGTAGCAGTATACTGTACCGGGGGGGTTGCAATTTATAATTCACGATAAACGATGCAAAATTAATGCCGTTACGTTACACGAAATTAATAATGCGAAATTTTAATATCGAATAATATTTGTTCTGCAATGAAACCGCAAAATTCATTTTAACATTGAACCATTTCAATAATTGTACAAGCGATGCACAGTGGTCCCTTGTTATTGGCACTAAAGGCAACGAAAATGTTTTTTATCATACAGCGAATGTTTATTAATAATATACAGTCTGTCCAGGAAAGTCCGCACCGTATGGGAGAGTCTTTCATTATCTATTTCTCAGAAATTTTTATTCTTTATGAAAGTTGCCGGTAGGTCTGAAATCAAGATTACCATCATGAGATCTTAAAAAAATGAAAAGTGAGAGTAAAGTACCTAAAATATTAATATTATCAAAATATTTTATTTGGAAATGTTTCTTAGAATTATTAATAATTACCCTCAGATTTGAAATCACAGCCACATGCGGCAGAAAAATTTCGCTTCTATTTTAAATTTCCACTATTTGAGAACAGTTTTGTAGCGGCTAGTGATTTGAAATGATTCTCCTTAAAAGGTTTCTTAGATATTTACTTAAATTTCCTATAATACTCGCGAGTTTGATAGCCTTTCCAGCGCTTTCTTTTAATCATTGCAAAAATTATGGGTTTCTTGGTGCGCTTATGATTTTTCACCTAGTAAATATCAAATTAACATAATAATTTCTTGCCTATGTCAGATGACGCAACCACTGTGCGTTGTCTACTTTTAAATTTACGTGATTGATATGGAATGTCCAAATCAGCGATGATTGTGTGTGTTGTTCATGGTATTATCGTATAATATTTGGGAATTCAAGTGTTCGTTTAATATTTATATTTATAATGGTTGAATAATTATTATTCGCTCATGATGTTCATTTTTTCGGCTAAATGTGCAGAATAAACAACGGCTTATTGAAATTATCAAACAATAAAATTTCCGGCAAGTTTTTATTTGAAATTCAAAAATAAATCGGCTTACTACACTGAACAAAATGCAATATTGATCAGTGTAATAAAAATGAAGTTTATAGTAAAATATTCTACTATTTGTAACTAGAATATGACACGAAAATAACTTTCTAACTATTGAATATTACGAAAAGGTTTAACGCCAAAAAATAGGTAACACCAAACTGAAAGTATATTTCTGATTCAAAGAATTTAAAATACCAGTAGATTTTGAATAATAAATCAAGTCAATGCAAAGAATTGGGCCTCAAAAACGTGTCGTTACAAGACATTGTCATACGGGGGGCTTTGTCTTTTGCTTTGGGTTTGAGTAGAATAAACGGTTGTAGATAATATAATAAACAGATGGCTCAGGGGTAGTTATTTGTTCAAGAGACGTTTTGACCTGCTCACAAGAATGTAGTATGAATACAGATTTTTTCTAGAAGTTTGGGCAACTTTCTGTGGCCTGAGGGCGGATGTAAACTTTTTGCTAAAATAACGAACTTTGGTTGTGTATTTGGTGGGAGAAGGCCTTCCTAGATTGGTTTTGAAATATCAGTCGAGGTCGTGGTTTAGAAGTCGAATGACGTAGTTCAATTTGTTTTAGGCCCTTGTGTTTTGTTTCTGTGTGTGTGCCAAGTGTAGCCATCTCTGCTGATGTAAATTTGCCAATAACAGTTTAGGTAATTTTTATGGTTTAATTATGTCTCTGTCATCCGTTTTCTCTCCAATCATCCTCATTATGTCAAGAGTTTCAATGTTATTGTACACTCGATCTGAAGGGTTTTTTATCTTTTTACTCGTTTTTGTAAATATATTTGTTTTGATTGAATTTGACTTTTAATCACCCTGAGGTAATTAATCAAGATTAATTCTTTACGATTATTTTGGCTTCTAAAAATCTAGCGATACCAAACCCTCAAGGTTTGAAGGAAAGTCCTCGCGTCCTCCGTTTTGAATTTGAGTTAAATTAAATTACAAAAAGACCGCTCTGTTTGCTACGCTACCAATAAGAACAGACTCAGGTCCTAACCTATTACAACATAATTTATAGATTAAATGTTAGATTTATCACTAAGTTCTAGATTTCCGGGAGAAAACCGCGTCAACGACGATAAAGTAGTCAACGTTTCGCACTCTGTTGCAAGAGGCATTAGATTTATCATAAAAGGGTCATAGGTCATAGCTAAACAATTTAACCGTTGCAAAAGGAAAAGACACTTGTCAGGAAGGGCCGGCAAACCAGAAACAATCTTTCACCATCAACCCTTACAGTTTCGTCTTTGTCGAACAAATTTGTTATTCGGGTCACGATTCCCATGTTTATTATTTTACGGCTAGATGGCGCTCTGTGACGATGTCTAACCTCATCCTATCTAACTTGCTATCCCTTCGATGGCGCTGGGACCATTTTCAAGCACAAATTTGAGTCTGTGTGTGTTGTCTACTGTCCTTGTGTATCCAATATATTTTTATTATTTTCTATGAATGGTTTAGTACTTATAATTTGCTGTAAAAACGATCATATTATGACGGGAAAGAAGATATTGTAATTAAGATTTGCGATTAAATAAAAAGGCCTTTGATGCTCATCACGTTGCGTTGTTTTTGTTGTAATTATGTGCCTATTGCGTGTGTTGATGTTTTCGAAACACGCCACAGAGCAGGAGATTATTTTTGGGGTGACTGCACAAACAAAGAAAAGAAAATACATGCCCGAATAATGACAAAAAGGGAAATTAATAATAACGCAGAAGGTATCGTGCAATTTGCCAGAAATTAATTCTTTGATCTTTCATAACTTTCATCGCACTAAAGCATAAATATTTAAATAAAACAAAACTTATTAATTTCTTTTATTTTGGGTGTGTTCACGCACTACTAATAATATGACCGTTCTGAACACTATTTCAACAATTACCGGTCAATTTTCCCTAAATTATCATTAAACTGTAGCTGATGCGTGCCTCGAAAATGTGGTGCGAAACAGTCGTCCATACCTAACCTCGAAACTAATTGGCACGTGTTCATTATGCGCCTGCATTGGCCAAACGGGCCGTACGGACGAGCGAACCATGATTAAAGTTGCACTATTTTGCAAATCAACTGCGTCGGCCGCCGCCAGAGGGACACTATTTATTTACCGACTCGTCCGCGTCAATTTTACAGCCCCTAATTGCCGCGTTCGTTTCGACAGCCACCCCTGGGATTTTGTAAACTGTGACCGCCGCCGCCGCACGAGGCTGATAGAATATCGAATTCGACTTTTTCCACCAGCGATGCACCGACGTTCACATTTAAATATTACGGGTACACTTTTGCCAGACTACTGCATGTTGTTTTCAGTCAGTGGCATAAATAGTACACGTTTCTCATATTTTGAAATAATGGTCCTTTGGGCTTTTGTCATAAACTTTTGTTTTTTAATAATTTGTTATATCACAAGACGAAAAGTGTTTGAAGAATAAATCAGGCATTTATAGTCTGAATTTAACAATGAAAAATAACAAAGAATCCCGTATAAAATCCTTTACAAAGTCATCTTTAATACCTTTAAATTAAAAATGTTACATCATGCGTATGTTCAATTTTTCGAACGTGTATTATAGAGTACAGGATATTAAAAAGCTGCGGAAGTCCATTTACGATTTGAAGTAAAATGGTTTCCGATGCACTGCGAACTTGCTTTGACCGGTTTGGCGCGCAAACATTCAACTTTTCTGTTCTGCATTGGAACTCTGGAAATTAAACTTCCTGGTCGCGGTGTGTGGTAAAAATGGCACCGCATAGAAGTCTAATAACCTGTCCGAAACAGAGTCCCGCCCAATCAAAATTTATCGAGAACTCACGACTCGTGGTTCGAATGCCGTCGCATGTAGACCCGAGGAAAATTCTATTTATTGATGCATCTGTGCTACTTGCGCCCCCAATATATACTCATCCTCAAATAAAAAAATATCTTCAAATTTGGCAAACTTTAATCTTCAATAACTCGTGTAATCATTGGTGTCTTTTGATGGTAATCCTCTGTGATAATTCTGAAGCTAAAGTAACTGATAATATGTTGTCCTTTGATTCATTGCCATGATTATATTTTCAAAAATTATAACTCAAAGATTATAACTTAAATCTTGTCACTTTAATTTATATATTTCAGTACTACGCTTAGAATTAAAACCACTTTATAGAAAAACAAACTTTTTTCAGATCAAATTTACCAAGTTTCATGACGCGGAGTATATATCAGGAATCTGTGCGACTTGCGCCATCAATATATTATAAACGATGTTTTCTAACTTTGCCTTTTGTCCATCGCTGATATCAGAACTCCACTGAACACTGGAAATGATTGGAATATATGAAGACGGCTTGCATCTCAATTTTTATCGCCTGTACTTCATATGATTCCAATTTTATGCAGGATCATATCACGGAACCACGTCTTGCGTCAACTGTACTCCACCAGGAAATGTAATATGATCTGGCGAGAATGAATTCTAAAATAGCAAACATCATTTTCGACGATATAACCTTTTTAATACTCAATATATCAAGCAATCCTATCGAGTGACCGTATATGTTTGTGTAATGCTATATTACAGAGACAATATAATAGCACCCTTGAAATCAACGTGAAGAATTAATTGCTCTAGGGACTCATAAACTTAATAGCATCTTAATCGTATCGGAAATATATTTTGGTATTGTGTTAACTATATGCGCTTTATTAGAAGCAAAGGATGTCAAAAGTAATTAACAGATTACACAAGTTTATACAGATTAATTGTGTATCTTCAATTTGGGTGGATGCGCCGGGAAAAATAAATCACAGATTTTATCCTATTTGAAATACTGGGCAGAGTAAATTTAGTTAAAATGTTCTTCTACTGGACACAGGCCACATGAATGTTTTAGAATTGACTGTGGGCACCCCCATAGACCCCATGATCGATCCTCGCCCATAAAAAACAATGCGATCGGCTAAATAAAAGGAAAAGAGCACGTGATTTCCCCAGCGACCGAGACTTCGATATAAAAAACAATTGAATATCAAGTAATACAGACCCTGGTGTTTGTATACGGACTGTACGGTAATGCAGCGCGTATTAGGTTCCCTCTCTCTTTCGGTTTTACTTCTTTTGGAGCGCCCACTTTATTGTCCGCCTTCGGAAACGTAATTACGAATATACTTTCTTTTGGAGCGCCGCCTGCCGCGGGTTTTTTGTTTTATTGGTCTGGTAATATTGGAACGCAAATGTGAGCCCGTATTCGTTTACTCCCGGGTAATTTTAATTTGGTTTTGTAAGCGATTTTTATTACGTGATTGTGGATACAATAAAGCCAAAAGGTCCCGTTGATGATGTTATCTAAATAAAAGTGCTTTTTTTACCAAATCTCTTTTAAATTATGTTGAATGGAATTTTAGATTACGAAAAAGTCAATATTTTATGTAATCAAATGTTGGATCTAAATATTTAAACGCCTTTTTGGGGTGCCTTTTAATACCTCTGTTTGAATTTTTTAAGTCGCATTTTTTAATTAACTCAGCTTAATACAAAAATGGCGAAGAAATGTTCAGTGGCCTGTATACCGTTCTTTATGATACTGAAGAAGTTAAAATCGTTTATCACTTATATGTTCTGCTAGTTTTCCATTTATCTAGAAAGCAAACTTAGGTATTTTGTTAGAAATGCAACCCATCTATTTCTAAACCACGAGCCGCCACTGGTACACTCGGAGGTGTAAAGTTGCGAAGTTGTATGCCTGGATATACCCATATATAAGTATGGGACATGATTAACACACATTTGGAAACACAATGTGCCGTAAACTGCGCACTAGAGAGTTAATATGAGGAATGAATGCAGCCCTTAAACCGTGCACCCCAGATGAGCCCATATCTCATCTTAAATGATGCTCCACGACATATTAGCATACGTAGCGAATCAGTCCTGTAATTAGTTTTGAACACCATTAGCTCCACTCGTTGCTTCTTGCGTAGTTCGCATCTCGAGTTTTGATACGCCTTAATCTACACCTCATGTCGCTTTATGTGCGCTTTATTAGATGCAAGTGGTGTCAAAAGTGGTCACAATGAGGTACATGATGTAAAAGGTTGAAATTTATACAGAATACTTGGTCTAATTGGGTACCTTCAATTTTGGCGGATGCGCCGGGATGATTAAATACATAAGTACCTAAATTTAAAAATAAATAATTAAAGTATAAAATATATTTCTTGCAAGGGCTGCGTCAGAATTTTCCGGTAATTAGTACTTTAATAAATAATTAGCGATTTCAATTCATAAAATATTAATTTATGATAACAAGAATTATAATTGGGCTGGTCCCAAAAAGATATATTCGATAAACTTTTGGGGCAAAAGGGGCGTTGTATCTTCAGCATGAAATAATGCCCTGTGCGGCCCGAGTCGAGTTTTATATGTAATTGATGCGTTGTCTCATAGGGGGCGCACCATGATGTCTGATGCCGGGGCCCAAGTTTTAACGAGTATTTGTTTGCGAAACCTTTTGTTCGGGCCTTGGCGTATACTGTCGTTGGCTGGCGGCAGCGGTTTTGCCCAAAACCCGCCCGTACCGCAAAACTTTCACAACAGTGCGAAAGTACTGCGCGCAGTGTGTTATAAAATGAGTACTGTGTATGCTATTCTAGCCATGACTAGACTTCATATCCGGCACAGTAATTAAGAAAGTTGTGTAAGTTTCACTGAGATCCACGACGGTTTTGTAGCCAATACAATAGGTAATGATGTTGGTAGTGTTATTCAAAAAATAATAGAGAATGTGGTGAGATAGGTCTGTGGTATGGCTGCTCCAAATAGGATACCTAAAATAGATCCTATTTTAACATCTTTCTTTCCTTTTCCATTTTTATATCACATTTGACCTATTTTTATTTTCCGACTAGTATCCTAGAAGGAAAGTATTGTAATCGAGTGGCTCTGGCTTCCCAAATTGATTATATTATATTTGCCTTACATAACTAGAAACGTAAAGTGGATTTATTAACAGCTCTAGATTTACAGATACAGTAATACTTTAAAAATCTGCGAAAACTGCAACAAAATCAATTAACAAATTATATAAACCCAAAGATATTCAAAAGTACTGCTTTCAAGCTGTATTTTGATAAATTAATAAAAGCCACCATTCAGACGGATCGTGGGGAATATCAAACTCGTTTTAAAAGTCTCGTTACACTTTGTAAATGAAGACACTGTCACACCTTGTGTGAGAAGGTTCCATTCCTGTAGCCTAGAACCCAATAACTCGAATTTTTCTTTTGATACACCTAAGTCTTTAACCAAATCATTCCGTTCTCACTGGTTTATACGATGAGATGTTCCTAAAACTTCAAATGGTGAATCTTCACGACTTGCCTGATTTGGCAAAGTGATTTCAGACACTCTGTCAAATCAGGCAATTTTCTTCAAACAGGCGAAATTTCATCTGTGTCAAAAATCGAAGATGATGAAGTGGATAGCGCACTTGGAATAAGATGGTTCTCTCCGTGGGGGATAGATGTTTTTATGCTTGTTCTTCTTCGTATATTCAGAGACGTTTATCGTGCAAAAAATAGCAATCATCTACATGATTGGAAGGCTCTCACCACAACATGGGAACTGCAAACGGCATTTTCTTTTGCTTCTCTTTCATCCACTTTAAAAATCCGATCTAACAGGAAATACAGTATATATTAGGTGTTCATGGCTTTCCAGATCTCCAATTCTAAATCCAAAATAGCAGCAGCAAGCTGCTTTACCTCATCCGTAATTTTATTCAGATGTGTCACTACATAACAACCGCACATGTAAAACTTATTTGGTGAAGTTTTACAACATCTTCTTTGATCACTTTCAATATTTTAATGCACAGAATGTTTGTATACCTAAACTTGATAAAATAACACAAACAAAATTGTTGATTCGTAATATTTTGGACAATCTGTTATGAGAACGTGTGCACAGAAGGCTAATCCAAGCGAAATATATGACTTCAAATAAAATGGATCTTAGATCTGTAACAACACTTTGATGACTTGATCTATGAAAAGTGATGTTAGGCAGCAAAGATATGTGATCCTTCTTCTGGTTGTAGGACCATTATTCCCTTATGTAGTTGCAAAAGATTTCAGATAGTTCGTTGTGCCAATGATGTAGTAGAAAAGTTGGGTGAATTTAAATTCTACTTTGCAATTCGTAGTTTACAGTTTACAGTATGTATTCTTTATCGCCACTCTTTCGTAGATTCAGCAGGGTAGGTCCTGACCTCAGTTTTTTTTTCTGAATAGGTGGGTAAAATTCAACATTTTTGTACGTAGATCTAATTTTGTCTTTTCAGATAGTATCTGACACAATTGTATTTGATACAACGCAATTTATTAGCTCAAAAAAGTGTTAACATTCTTGCATAAACAGGAATGTAAAATTTCCTCCAGTTTGAGCTAAAAAATATTAGCTTCCTGTAAGTATAGAGCAAAGTTTAAGGATCCATCCGATCTTCTCACTGAATAGCGATAGTAAAGAATACGGACAAACACAAAGAGTAGCACCATTGGGAATTACTAAATACAAGCTAAAGAGCCACGCTAAGGGTCGCAAAAAGTAATCCGAATAAATAGGAAAAAGGACCCAGTAGAATTTTTACGAGGCTGTACAGAGACGTATCAAATATATTTATATCGACGATCAATTACAAACTATTGGTCCTCCAGAACTTTTACTGGTATATTTTGAAAATATTAATTTTAGTTTCATTCAGTACAGTTTACGTTTGGTACATTGCGAGATGTAGACACCTAATGAAAAATCAAACACAATTAACTTCTGCTTAATCCGGTCCTGTCTCACGGAAACAAAGACACGAACGTAAAAACACCAAGATAAAACTATTAAATTGTTACGGTAACGTTGACGCTACAGGGCAAAATTGCCTTGCGACATGCCACCCCGATTACGGGGGTGAAATGTCCGTCGAAGAGGAGCTGAGAATTGCCGGGAAAAGCTGGCCAGCTAGCGAGCTAGCGAGGTGGTGGATGTAGGATTGTCATCTGACCCCAACAGGAATGACCAAAGTTCAACCGAGGAGAAGGACAAAGTAATGTTTGACAAGCCGCAATCCAACGGCGTCGGCTTCTTTTGGCGGACATCGCCGCCAACTTTCCCTGCCCCCAGTAGCCGCAAAGGCGAAACTTTCGGGAAAACTTTTGTTTCCCGCATAGTGGCTGCATTCTTGTATTTCCGCCTGTACAGGAGAAGAATTATATTTACTCGGGGGGAGAAATTCGATAGCAAAGAGGTCGGATTTCTTACCGTTGCGTCGGAATTTGTCGTGTCAAAAATAGGAAGAGAAACTTTTATTTGGAGCTAAAATGTAACAAGGGCATATTATGTCGCACCGAATGATGTTAATTTGTGTTATTGCTATGAGGAGCATTGTGGGAAATACTAAATCTAAGTCTCCATTTCATTTTTGAAGAATCAATATAAGTAACTATGTATGCAGGACTTGTATAGATTAAGTGAAATATTATCGGAGAAGACACACATTTTGGGCTCGTTTTTTTTGGCGTGGAGTGTATTCAAGCACAAAAGGATCCATTATAAAAATTCAATTAGTATTATTATCAATCAGTACCAGTGCTGAGGACCTTTTCTAGATAAGCCTAACACGTCAGAGCAGTTACAAATTACGCCGCTGTCGGCTGGGGTCAACGCGGTGGTGAGTTTTATGTGGACAATCGGAGGTTGACGTGAGGGGTAGTGCGCGGTGGTGGTTAGCTTTTTACGTCCGATTGGAATGTGACGCTCGGACGAAGCTTTTAATGGTTCCGACTTCACCCGACATAGCCGTCATTGTTCCGAATTAATCGCGTAAACCCCGTGGAGATAGAGGGCGCGCGTTTTTACTGTCGGCCACTTTACTGCCCCGCCCTTCCTGTTTACTACTAATAACCGCCCTCATTAGGTATTCTATTGCCAACTTTCCGGACCTAGTTTATGGATAAAGGCCTATACAACTTAACTGCGATCGTCGTAATGTAAAAATGTAATGGCCCTCTGTCTGTCTGCCCGTGGGTTGGTTGGTTTTATTATAGGATTTTTTTGATTATTATTCTCTCTCTGGATAATCAAAAGTGTCCCCGTTTCTGAAGATATTATGGCCACTATACGCCATGAATACGGCCATAACCATTCCAATTAAAATATTTGCTGCGTAATTATACGAGTTGTACGTATTGGAAATATGCTTGCGGATTTTATACTGTTTGTTGTTCAATAATTTAATCACAACTGAGCTGCGAAAAAAAATATTAAAAGCATTATAAATCTAACATTATAAGTTCGAATTTATGGTTCTTTTTAAATAGCGCTTTAGGAGAGCACATCTTTCATATCAGCTACTCATTCGATTTTATTTTACACAACGCCATTCTTCAAAATAAATAGTTAATCAATTTTATGAAATAAAATTTTAAATTTGATTATTGAATTATTGATTTTTAACAAAGATACTCTATTAAATTTTTAAATGTTCTACCATTCTTTTTCTGTCATTTTTACTCTCCGACTATTACCTGAAATTTGGTATAGATTAGATTTGGTATTAGAATTACCAGTCGATGAACTGGATTGTTTTTGGCCACAATCCGACAACAGGAACTGGCGAATGTGACATGCGTTTTGTTAGGAATTCATCCAATTTTGACCAAACTGACACAATGTCACCCTGCAGTGATTTTCAATATGTATACAAACTTACAGGTAAATCGGATGAGCGGTTTAGGCGCTATAAGTGTTTATACCGATCGGTTTGTGACGTAATGGAGGACTGGCATCATACCGCGTCAGCTCACACGTTATTAAACTGTTTATATTAGAAGTAGAGAAATAAACCTAGCTGGATAACATATGGATACGTGACAGTATATTATAGTTATTTATATCGAGAGGTGCCTTGTATTGTTAGAATCCCAATATAGTATTATTACTATCTTATATTCGGATATTCAGTTAACTGTTTAAATATAAATATATCAACAATGTAGTCAAGTTTGATTACAGGTTTGAAGTATGTAACAAAAATAACATTTTTATAATATCTACTTGTTCTCGTTCAGCTTTTTTACTATACAGGTTGTAACAGGTTTGAGTACTCAAAGGACAAAATTACGGGCAACATTGTTCACTTCGTATCATATAATGCGCTAAAATTTCTTTAAATATTGCATAGTAAGAAAATACAAAAATAAAGTAATAAACAACACCTGAAATGTATTTCATAATGATTTTATAGTTTTTGGCTGTCAGATTGGTTCAAAGGTATTCATGCACTTATGCAGGTTATCACTTACTGTCCCAAACGCATTTTCATACATTTTGATCGCTATAGTCATTAACAATATGCGGTATTCAAACAATATTGTCCTTACCTTCGATATTTCAGTTATTACGAAGAATAGAATAATTTGATTCAAGATATATATATATATATATATATATATATATATATATATATATCGGTCCAAAAGGTGACGCAAAAAGTGACAATCTCGTCTAAACGATCGATTTGACGTTATAACAAACACTTGTTCAGTTTATTAAGTTTCAAATTCATACTTATATATATATATATATATATATATATATATTCATACTTAATATATATATATATATATATATATATATATATATATTAAGTATGAATTTGAAACTTAATAAACTGAACAAGTGTTTGTTATAACGTCAAATCGATCGTTTAGACGAGATTGTCACTTTTTGCGTCACCTTTTGGACCGATATAAAACACGCTAATAATACCTACTATAGAATGTTATGTCAGTGGGTACGTAATAGGAATGTCTGAAATAATCAACGAGAACAGTGATGAATAACGCATCGGCGCGAGTGCTCGTCGTTACAAGAAGAATTCGGCACCCTCCACCGCTAGGGGTCGCTACCTGTTAATTCCATTTACATGTAAATTATGTCACCTGAATTCAATTACGGTAACCTTGACCAAAACCGCCTGTCGCCAACGCCGTTTCGAAGGACCAACCGGCGGCCGCTGAACGCCGCTCACTCCTCGGGGCGTTCGCATATTTTCCAGGGTGAATTTAATAGCGTACCCGTCGATACCCTTTTCCGGTGCGTCTCCCGCCTCTACGCGGAAAATATCACCGTGATAAATCATCGGCATGCATGTCGCAAAGTCAAAATTCAATTTACCCATGGGATAGTATTTTTGGAGTTTTGTATGTGTAAATTGTAAATTGAGCAGTATGTGGAACTTTCTTCAGTTGTGGTGGATTTGAAAATTTTCAGACACATGATTAAAATTTATATCAAAATTCCAACTTTTATTACCATTGTGCTTTTGTGGGCAATGCCTCAAGTTCATTAACCTACGGTGCTCGTCTAGCATCTAGAGGTACGTAGGGGATGAAATTTTAATTGTCTATTCCAGACAATTAAGCGTACCTGGGTAAGAATAACGCATCCACTGTCGACGGAAACGCCACGCCACTACGTCGAATTTATGAACTAACTGCCACGAGTAATGTCTACGTATACATTATATAGTTCAGGGGCGGTTCGTGTGTTGGTTTTATGAACCAGGGTTATTTATTATAAAAAAACACATTCTGATTACTGTATTACATAGTCAAAATAAGAATAATTCTGAGGAAAATTAAACATGACCATAATTCATGAATTGAACATACTCTCAATCTGTCTGGCAGTATTTATATACTATTAGTACAAATGTGCACCGCTCGTGGCGCTGTTATGCATAGTATACGCCCCGAGCTGCACCCTTGCAGCTTGAGACTTGAGTTTATATAATGTGCATACGGCAACAGCAGATTCAGTGATGGTCCCATTTTCCATCTAATTTGGCAAACATTCGCTGCATTATGTAGAGCAAGTGTTTCATAGGGACCGCTCTGACGGCAACTGAGATCGGTCAACGGCTACGTCATCGCTTATTCATGACATCTCATTATCTGTTTACATAAATAAGCCGGCCTGTATGCATGAAATTCTGGCTTTAGGGAAATGTAGACTAATGAATATGAAGTTCGAATTGCATTGATAGCTCTACATTAATTTTGACGAGGTTCGGTAGGATGTGCATTTTGTTTCAAATTGTGTTAGTGCTGTTGATGGTAGTCGTATCATTGTATACAGGATGATATATTCAGGTTAGCTAGTTTGCTATGATTATGTAATGCAGAATATAATGCAAAAACATGCTGTTGCTGTTGCAAACTTCGTGAGATGTGTAGAACTGAAAAAATACTTGTACTTCAGTGTTGTTATCTCGAATTTAATATTTTTTTAAAACCGTAGATTGTGTTGTAATTCAGTATTCCAAGTCACATATTGTAACTGGTTTAGTTATAAGACTTTACTAGCAATAGGTGGACTGCATTCAAAAGTATGTCGGTAGCGTATGTAGTAAGGGTTTTCTCTGGTGGTTCTAAGTTGTTCCGCTACGTGCCGCTAGGGGAGCTACCTGCAGGCGCTTGCCCGGCAAGCGATGCTAACTTTTAATTATATGTATAAATTTTCGCAGCACGTGCGTGGTCGTTTTATTGCCGGAGATAATCGCGAAAAATTTATGTACCTCCCGGAATTACAGCATATGAACTAGTCGATTTTTCCGTGTTATATTGTCCCCTCGCAAACTTATATTTCAACTTTTCCGCGCAACGTTTTAATGAACTTTAAATTTGTTCCTTTGTTCATTCCTTCTCTCTCCCTCTCTCTCTCTCTCCGGATATCTCTCCGTCCCCCTGCTGGTTTAACATTGGCAATTTGATTATGGGGCGGTATACAGTGCAAACTCAAATCGGAGTAGATTATTTATTGTTAAACTGATATAAAAAAGTACGGTGAATTAGAATTTATATGGGATGATATGCGGAAAATAAATCTCTTGCTAAAGAAATAATTACCTGTCAACAGTTTGTCGCTTCTAATAATTATGATTTTGAACAATTAAGTTTGAATCATCTCTAGCGGTGCGTTATCACGTTTTTGATTAATTAAACTTTTGAAAGGATACTGTTGTGATTTGTATAGAAATATACACGTATAGTCATAAAAAGTATGTGATCAAAGAATGTATGTTGGGATGTGAATCGGCCATCAATTCTACTCATTTCTTTTGGAACGTAGTACCGTACTGTGAGCACCAGACTCGACAACACAAATTAGATCTTTTGGCAGTTTTCCACGGACTGTTGCGCCATTCGCCGAAATAGCTTTCATCCCTTTCTATCCTTCAGTCATAGTTCACTACTTTGTGTGTGGAATGGATGCAAAATGCGAGCTGGATACGAGTGAACCGATGGTGGCGCCCCAGCTGCAACGTTGCGGCTCGCGGCCGTAACGTCGTCCAACCTAATTGCCTCCAATAATTGAATTAGTTCGTTCGACTGGAGCCCGAACTTTTCACGGAATGACGATGGCTTTTTCGACGATTTTTACCCACCAGAGTTGTGTCAAAGCATAGTGTCGACCTTTTTTTCATGTTGGTTTCGACCGGAAACTGTGTAGACTGCGTATCGATTTTCCGAATGTTGTTGCAACTCGGGTTTTCCGTATTTGCTAAAGGCGACAATGCCGTTATTCCGGTTTTCTTTTTAGACCGCGATTCATTCCAATTAGTTGGAGCGCTGTAAGGTCATTTGTAACGAGCACACAAAAGGAATGTTTACAATACTGCGTGGTTTCATTTACTGATCGGGATTTCTTTGAAAACTACAAACTGATGCTGATCAAAGAAAAAATATGTATTTTGATGGATAGATACTGACCTGCGCCATCTCCCCGCCAGTGGTCATAACAATAATTTTAATGAAACCACTTTTTCTTTGATTCAAACACATAATCTTTCTACTCAAATCTTTCTCGTCCAAATAATTTACTTATGTCAAGGCTGATCTTTATTTCAAATAAAATCAAACGTATTTCTTTAATTAAACCCAAACAATTTCTACATTACGGAAATCACGGAAACCCATTTAGTGTAAAAGAATCGTTTTTCAGTGAAAACTATTTCCTTTTACTTCAAACTAAAGATTTATTTAGGTGCTTATTTATTTCAAACATATAGATTCTTTCCTTGGCAGAAAAATGTTGAAGTCTCAGTGATACTTGGACATTGTTAAGTATTTTATTAATCATTAATTTCTGCAAGCAAAGGCACGAGCAACCACTGTTGTAAATAATAGTTTCAGATCGTAACTCAAAGCGACTATTTCAATTAAAATTTTCTTTGAACATAGTTTTTATGCACGCTTTAAACTAATGGCACCAAAACCGCGGAGAACCCGTTTCGTCTTTTGGCCTTTTAAAGTCGGTCTGGCGGTCCGTCTCAATATTTTGTCGTTGCGGTGCTGAAACGTTGTGACCCTATAAAACGCAATTAAAACTCAAAGCCAACTTTAATTATTTCTGCGTCCGGGCTAAGCTAGCAACCGTCAATTTGTGTTCGCGACCGTCGAGATTTCGTTTGTTTTTAATGAATGCGACCGTGGGGGGAGCGGGGAACGCTCTCGACATCCCTCAAAGGGTTGCTTGCCTCCGCAGCCACCCCAATCTTTTTCGACTGACGGCGACGAACAACGCGACATCTCCCTGCCACTAATTGCGAAACTGAAGACGCCAGACGCTATTGAAAACAAACAAATTGACGATAGACTTATTCAACAAAAGTAATTGTTTTTGTGGTATTTTCTTCGGATCTACTAGACGCAGCGTTTAGGGGGCAGAAAAATCTCCCCTCGAAAACATAATATCTCCTAAAATTATATCACAGGTTGACTTCAACCGCAAAATATTTACGACATCCTGGCTCAAGCGTACCGCGCCTCCTGCCGGCGAGTTCCGGAACTTTTAGCAAGCCGTCCACGTTTCAATTGCGGAACGTGACGTGAAAACCCGCCGAACGTCTTATTTTATATTTCGCCTCTCTAACTAATACGACATAATTTGTGCTACATGACGTTCGGCGGCGACAGAGGGCGTTCCTTGTCAAGGTAACCGGCAGCTCCGCCAAATATCGCCGTGCCGCAAAAAATTAATAACGTCTTTGCTTACGAACAACACCGTCGCGTAAAATATTCGACGGGAATGCGTCGTGTGCTTTCTTTAAACGAGAAAACTTTCTAGACGGGTTTATTAACGGTTTTCCTTGACAAATGCTTCACAGGATTCAAGATTCTAGAAGTTGTATATATTGTTTTCAGCGGCATGTTACAAGGCTGGTTTAGTAATGAAGTATACTGGATGTTGATGGAGCAGTTACTGTGATGTAGAAAATTATTAATCCTATGAATAAAACTTGAAGAATAGATATTTTATTGCAGTCTGTGTGCATAAGTACAACAGCATGCATACCAAGGGTTGCAACCCTTCTCAATAAGACTATAACGATCAATATCTCTTTTTGAATGGCCATCAAATTCATGTCATAATTCTTTCTGTATAAATTTGTAGAAAATGAACTCATTTGATTTATATTCACTCCGGGATGAGATAGTGTCAGTTTGATCAAAATCGGATGAGTCCCTATGAAAACGTATGTGACATTTGCTACTTCCGGTTGTCAGATTGTCACCAAAAACAATTCAGTTCGATTCGTTGTTTCGTCTGGGCGCTATCGTGTTCCGGACATACATACATACATACACACCACATCCATTTTACAGAAATCATTGCAATCGATTCAGGGGACCCCAAAACGCGTATTTCCGCTAAAATCTCGATTTTTTTTCCGTCGATTACAATAATTTGCTTCTAGGGACTAGCTGGAAAGTAAAAAACAATAATAATATTCCAACGTTGTTTATTAGAAACCTCGGCACATTTAATACTGCAATTTAATTATTACCCATAGCGGAATAAAACGGCAGTATGTTTAAAATTAACGAGCTTTAATGTTGTATAATAGAAAATGAAGAGATAGAAAATTAATTACATTAGGTACTGTGTTTTTCAATGTTAGGCTAGCTTTTCTATTCTTGCGGTATCAGGGCGTTGTAAGATCTTTTTCATAACAACTCCTTCAATCTTCTTTACATCCATGGCGTAGAAAGAATTCGTGGTGGTCCCCACCCAACTTTTCGACTACATCGTTGGTACATTGAAATGTCTAAACACCTTTGCAATTATTCAATTTTGTGAAGCGACAGCCACTCTGGACCCCAACCTAACGATAGTCATATAATAACATATAATCCGCTGATAAATCTATGATGAAAATCTGTTAAACTAATTTAATTTTATGTGGTTGTGACAGCAAAAGTGTCCTGAACAGGCACATTTGCTTTATGATAAATATTTTCTGAAAATTTTCAGAGAGGGTTCAATAACTATGATGTTTTAGCGTAATTTTTACTTTCCGACTAGTACCCTAGAAGGAAAGCTTGTAATCGACGGGAAAAAAAATCGGGATTTCAGCGGAAATACGCGTTTTCAGGTCCCCTGTATCGATTGCAATGATTCTGGAAAATCTACGTATGTGTATATATGTATGTATGGCCGTGAACACTATTGGAACAACAGATTGGGCTGAAATTTGTTATACATATTTAGAATTACCGGGGGACGAACTGGATTGTTTTTGGTGACAATCTGACAACCGGAAGTGGCAAATGTTACATGCATCATCTGAGGAATTTATCCGATTTTGGCCAAACTGATATCAGCTCACCATCCAGTAACTTTCAATATATTATATAAAAATTTGCAGATCAGTGGGATGAACGGTTTTCGGTTTCTAGGAGCAGTTTGACAGAATCCACAGCCTTCGTGGTTGTATTGCAAATGGTCAGATTCTGACAAACTTCAACGCCACTGACATGACATTGAATGTCAGTATGACAAATATAATTCTGTTACAGAAACTGACGTTAGGTAGCGTCGAGAGATGTCTCTGGCTTTACTAAATTGAATAATTGCAAAAGTGTTCAGATACTTCAATGTGCCAACGATGTAGTCAGAAAGGTGGGTGAGGGCCACCCCAAAGATTTTAAATTATTGAGAACGACATTTGGTGTATTAGTACCAACTTTAGTGATTTGAAATTTGTCACCATTAACAGCATTGAATAATTGAAAAATAAATGAGGAAAAGACAAATGAAAACTCATAAGCCATTTAATATTGTATATAAAATTGTGTTTGCTTTGCGTATTAAGCATGTTAAGCATACACATAGCACAATCATTCCAGAACATACAGTTCATCAATTATTACTACAAAATATTATTTTATTAAATATATTTATGTGAAATATGTATATAACAAAACTGTGCGTGGCATGCAACATCTGGCTTGGTCGAAGTCGAAAGGTTTAAGAAAAAATTGTTTTGAACGTGGTGTGGTGTCGAAAAATTGTACGGACATAAAAAAATAATGTAGACCTTTTCACGAAACAAGCCATCTGGCAAACTAAACTAAATGGTTGGCAAAAAACTGTTTTTGCGCTTTGAGTGTGAAAGGAATTCAAAGAAATTACCCACAGACAGAAAATAACTGCTCTAAAATACGAAATAAAATCGATACTTTCTACAATGATACGAATATTCCATATTTGATATAACAAAGGAGAAACCAGAAATACACTTGACTAAGAAAATTGTGTCGATTTATCATTCTATTTATTTCAAGTTAGTTACAATAATTGCAATAATTCCCTAATGCAATCAGCAACTTTGTGCGTCATATTATTTTTTTTCTGGCGAGCAACAGCAATATTTCCCAGTCATCGATAAATGATTTCCATTCATGATTGTCCAAGAATGTAAACCGAACTTTACATATGAACGAACCAACGGCAACATATGTAGATGAACCCGACTGCATCTTGTTTTGACAAATAAGTTTTATACAAAAGCTATTAGTAAAAATATCATATAAAATCCACCAAAGATTGCAAAAGTTATTGGAGATAAAAATATGTTATTCCTCTAAATGGTGCTAATGGTTAGTTAGTAAAGGAACGTATTAAAACGGAAGCAAAATCAAATTGAAATTCAATAAATCACCCGTGTAAATCATTCCAATTACACACCATCAACACGCAAATGTGACGACTGTTAATCCGTTAATGGCTAACGAAATAACATCCCAGATCAGCAACTGTATCAATAATCAATACAGCACTTACAATGCCAATTGCACCGGCACTACAATACGTTCCGTCTAGCCATTAATTAATTCAACCTAACCCCCAGTTTATGACGTATCAATCAGAGGCAACATCTGCCTTGCAATGTCAACTTTAATCGGCAAATCTTCGCTGGCCGTTCTGGTACCAATGGGAACGACTCTCGAGTGAATGGGCATCAGCCAGTGCCGGAAAGGCACCTCACTCTGCCCTTTAATCCGTACCACTTAAACCGTTGACAGGTCCCCTAATTAACCCTCTTCCACCACCCCTCTATCTCTAATTGTTACAACACCCACTTGCATCAACGACTTAGCCAACCTCGCCAAGCTTCTGGACTTTGGCGTAATAGTTTTGAAACACCCATTGCGACTGTAAGGGGTAATTAACGTAATATAAACTCGAGCTTAGTTGTTTAGTATATTCTGTGTTTATATTAAAGAGGCATTACGAAAAATATTGATGTTGTTGCTAGCTTTTCTAATCTGTAAATATACTATTCTAATAAGAATTTCAATATAGTTGTTTCAACGGTTAGTTATTCTTCCTATTTAAGAATTTAGTATGTTTATGTCAAGTATATTTTTCTCTGACGAAGAAAAAGTTATTCTTCAATAAAAAGGTAGACTTTTTCGTCTTACAACACCAAAAATATTTCGTTGGACGAAAAATATATATGCTTCAATAAAAAAAACAGTTTCTTGACCCAAGATTCTTGTTCTGAGAGATACATAGGAAGCTGTGCAATCTTGACCCAAAAGTATACGTAATACGTATGACTTAGAATAGACGTATCTCGTGTCTCTGTGATAATAACTGAATTGTTTTAGAATCAAATTTGTTATGCGGAACTGATTGCTATATCGATTTCTGTTTAGAATGTATGGTGTGGCTTAATTCCTTGATCAAGTTGATCAATTCCCCTCCATGGGGGATGACATAATCAGAATTCCCGAATGACTGGATCTGATATCTCGTGTTATATCTCCGGAGTCAATCTAGACCGTGTCTTACGAAGTTATTGCCTCCTAATTTCATCCAGTCTGTCCACGGTCTATCATATTGAGGTTAGTTAGTCGGAAATCGAAGGCGAAATCGAAGACAGATTCAATAGATGCCACAGGGGGTTGGTGTTACACTGAATTGGAGCTTTCTACTATTTTAATGAGAAATGTTTCTGAGTTTTCTTCTAAGAAATGTTATTCAACCTTAGCCTGTTGTTAATGTGGTTATCCTAGTATCGCGTAAGAAGCTTTTCCATTTTCTACACCCTCAACAACAACAAATCGTCGCCGCGAAAGGAAAAAAAACAAGAACTCTCACAATCCGATTGTGTCTCAGTGGGTCAACGTCTATATTTTCGCACGGCGACTACGACCTGCGGAAGTTTTCATTATAAGCTAAGAAATAAAGTGGAAATCGATAGAGTAATTCTATGGGGTTGTGCGGGTTACTTCTCCGTCTGTGGGGTTCAAAGATCTAGTTATCTGTTGGTAGGCGCACCGGGCTGTGCTGCTGCCTGCAGGTCGAAGCTGCTCCTGATTATTGGATTGGAAACCGCCACGTACCTTTTACACTACACTTGTCACGTGATCTAGTGCCTCTGCCACCAGAACAAGAGAAAATTGAGGTTACGTCTTACACCGATAACGCCAGCCGCTTGGTTCCCCTTTACCATAGTAACGGGAACACGAAGAATCGAGAGAAAATCACGACCCAAACTTGTCTTGTCTTGATAACAAAGTAAATTTTTAATATTTCTTGTGCACTTTAGTATCCTATTGTAATAGTAGGATGGTGGGTTCTTGGAATTGTATTAGTGCATGACAAAAAAATGTTCTAAAACATTTAAAGTCAAACACCACGACCCCCAAACACAAGCCACCACTATTATTGCTCTTACACTCGCTCTGCACGTGAGTTCTTGCAATGGGACCAGTGCAGCATTTTAGCAGGCAAAACTAATTAAACTACTCATATTGATATTTAACTCAAAGGAAAACACTTCTCAACAAAATAACAAATTTATTAAATTAAAAAAAAAACATAAAAATGAATGAATAAAAAATATAAAAGAGATACTTAATCCATCCTTAAAATTACCATCTAGAGGAGCTGTTAGATTCTCGTAAAAATACAAAGAAATGAAAACACAAAGGAGGAAATAATAATCAGCTTACCATTTACAAAACACAAAACACTACACTAAGTTACATTATAAAAATAAATGAAAAAAGACTACATCTTAAGTAGAATACCGAATGTCGGCTGTTAATCTCGACTGTTCTCTACAGAATGTTTTTCTCTTCATCTTTTTGTCTTGAACTTATACCTCTCATGTATAAACTATCTCGGTCCACGATACCATAATTTATAATTAAGCAAATAACACACACAAAATATCAAGACACAAAGCACTTAACGAAAGGGCCCTACTGATTTGGGCCATAAAAAAGAAAGATTTACAAGTCTTCTAAGTTGAACCACATACAATTTATCTCAAATTACAATGAACAAAATATGGATGCAGCTGAAATCCCCAATTATTACACTATGAATATGAGCAATAGTTATGAACAATTCATTTTGTAATTTTTGTCCTCCAGAGAAGAAAGTTTATTTTTTGTGCAAGATTGACGACGATGTGAAAATAAAAGCCAAAGCCAATTAAACAAATATTTAATTCATATTAATAAGAAACGTTTACTAACAAAACTAAAAGCTACATTTTTATTAAATTAATTAAAATTTGTGCTTACATAATAATCTCCAGTCATTCTTCTGTTAATATCTTCCCCCACTATTATTTTCTCCCCTGTGAAAATATGTCTCGCGACCATATTATGATCACCTGGTATACTCTTCAACCAAACTTCAATGCTCTTGACGTGACTACAAAACACTGAAAAACATGTGTGCATTAGATAAAACAGTGAGTATACTTTCTTTAAAAGAAAATTTCTCTTTTAATACATACGGAAGGAATGTATGGTGTAGCAATCCATATTTCTACCCAAAACATCTCCAATAGTCGGACACCCAGGTTGAAACAAACCATTATTAATATAAACATCAACAGTGGCAAAAGGTGTCTTATATCCAAATAAAAACTGATTGGTGTGAATCGCATCCACAAAAATAGCGTCTGTTCTATCTAATCTGTAAGATTCCGTGTTGAAATTGAACAGAGGTCCTGCAGCATCCAAAGCACTGATCCTGCCAACTTTCCTATGCAACCTCTTGATTATTTGTTGCCCAGTGAAGCCAGCTATTTGAGCACCTAACGAATGACCGATTATGTGCGTCTTTCTTAAATCTAAGCCAATTCCTTTGACCAAATCAACGATAAAATCTCCTAGATGCGTACCAAGCTTTTGGCAGATCTCTGTGCTGAAAATGTAATGCATCACAGCGTAATCATCCCATTTGAAAACGATGATATTATATCGGCCTCGCTTTAAGTATGCATCTCTTACGTCGAACACCCATTTTCTATTGTATCCCTCAAGCCAACCAGAGATGATTATCTTGGTTTCTAGGTTTGGATTGATTAGATGTCTTGTGTTGTCGTCTATGCTGATCTCGTCTGCTGGATAGTAATTTGTAAATAGGATGTATTCTAAATCATCAGGATATACGGTAATGCCGCCTTCCAGTAAAAAGGATGGTGATAGTAGTTCTTGAGATACTTTACTTATGTCGTCTTGGCATGATTCTTTGGTAAAATTATAGCTGATAACTGAAAACATTGATCGATGATTTTATCTATCTATCTAAAGTTTGGTTAATTTTTAAGTGTTTCTTTCTTTCTTTTTAGGCTGATTATAGAAACCAAAATAGTACCTGTTGAAAAAACTCCAAACAGTGCTAGAAGAAACAACATATCCACACTTTATATTTTACGTCACTGGTTCATTTAACTTAATATACACTCAAAAACCAACACCTGTTCACACTTCGACAGTGAGAGCATAAACTCAGATATTGCATCCACCGATTTTAGCTACACTAAAGACATACAGACATTGTGGACGATTCCAAGTCCAAGTTCGACAAGGTATGGGTATGCAAAAGTATCGGTCACCAATTTATTACTTTTGTTACCTTGACTATATAAAAGATGTTTTTACGTTATGCGTTTAAATCCTTTACTCAAAGTGTGCCATTAAGTGATATGTTAATTGTTATAATGTCTTTAATTTGGTTTCTCGTCATAAAACTGGATGAACTTGACCGTATTATTTCAATCAAGCAATGCATCTTACATAACAGTAAATAACGAGAAGTAACCTTAAGGTCTGAATAACCTTATACATTCAATATGTCTTACTTCTTTTAATTAAAGATATTCTGCATGGTAAGAACCATCAATCAATAACAAACGAGATACTAATTTGATACAAAGTGTATGTATGTATATACATTAATTGAAACACATTTTGGCATATAATAGCCCACAGTAATGAACAGGTCCCAGGGCTTTTTGACGTTAGCTATTTAGGCTGTGTCCATTAAAAACCTGAACGAAAATTGATGTATCGCATGTACGCTGTGACCATGGGGTACGATAATGTCAACTACATGAAATTTAATGAAAAGAGTTATGTATCCATATGTATAGTTATCGTAATGTAATTTGTTATAATAGACTGTTTTTTCTTTGTTGATTTATTGAAAGATATAAGGAATTATGAGAAAGGTTATTAGTTATTACTTCCCACTACAGCATATTATATTGTAGCGATGAGAATTAATCAAAAACTAATAGAACACATTATACCATTTGTATGCTACAAATAGGTGGATATTATTACTTTTTGTCACAGAATTTGTTGCACTGTCCGTCAGAGATAAAGTACGACTACTTATTTGTCCTGAAAAACATTCCACTAGAAGCCTTATATAAATATAAAAAATTATAAAGCAATAAAAAGTTGTATTCCTAAACTAGTTATGCAAGAATTTAGACATTATTTGATATTGTTTGGAAAAGTTTTTTAAATTAATTTTTTCTAAGCAACCTTGGAGCATTAAATTACACAATAAATTCTTAGTAACTTTGAATAAAAAACATTTTAATTTGATATATCGATCGACCTTGTTTGTGTATAGCAGCAAACTTTAGTTGATGATTTTGCTATTATATTATTGTAATATTATGTTACATTTTAAGAAATGGGATGGTTCTCTTTCCGACTACATCGTTGACACAATCAAGTACCTGAACACTTTTGTAATTATTCAATTTTGTTAAAACAGAGCCGCACTGAACCCTATCTAACGTCAGTTTCTATGACATAATGAAAATTGTCGTAGTGACATTCAATGTCAGATCAGTGACAATGACTTTTGTCAAACTTCAACACAACGACGAAGGCTGTGGAGTCTGTCAAACTGCTTCTATAAACTCTTATAGCACCTAAACCGTTCATCCCACTGAATTAACGTAATTCTAAATACGTATACCAAATTTTAGCCCGATCAGTTGTTCCGTTTGGACGCTATCGTGTTCACATACATAAATTTTCAGGCGACCTAAAAACGCGTATTTCCGCGGAAATCTCGTATTTTTTTTTTCTTTTCTTCTAGGGTACTAGTCGGAAAGTAAAAATATTGAAAATGATGTCAGAAGGAAAAATTGAGAAAATAGAAGATAATATTACTACCAAATAAATTTCCTAAATCCAGAACTTCAATACCAAGAAATCTAACGAGTTATCCAATCGGTTGGAAATCCTCATTTGCCTCTGAAACCAACCTTAATGAAAACCAAACATAGTACGGTAAAAACTACCCTCAGAAATCGAACCACCGGCTTCGAGGTTTCCATCTCTGACTCAAACGTTAAAAAATCAACGGACACTCAATCCCTTCCCGAAAAAAAGGACGACGGTGGCAAGGAAAACAGTTTTCCCGGACCCGACAAAAGAATAAATCCTTTTAGTTTTGGTCTCTCGCTCGCTCGTGTATTTTTGCCATTCAACACGATCCGCGCTGGAAAATGTCACAAAGTGGGGCCTAGAGGCTACCCTGTATGCGTTTGAGTGCCCTGTAATAGGATTTTCGACCATACGCTGCCACTACCCAGCTAGCTAGGCTTAGAAAGCCATGCGAACGTTGAATTGCTTTATGCAATGCGCCATGTTTTGAATAATAATTTAAGTCCATGTGTATAGGTGGAAGTTATAAAATGCTCCCGAAAATTATATTTGCTATAAAGGTTTAAAGTAAAAAAAAGAAAAAATGTTTCTTAAGATTTATATTATCGATTTATGAATTATATCGGCAGGCGACCAAAGCTGACTTAGATGAGACGATATGATTGATAAGTGGCGTGATAAGAGAATGGTAGATGGAATCGTGGAATAGTACGAATGCCTGTCAATTTTCTCTCTTTATTTGACAGTAAATAGGGGATTATTAGACAGCGGACCATTCTTCAGAGTTGAGGAGTTGTGGTCGTAGGTATATTAGCATAGATCTTTGCATACATACAAGCATATTGGCAGAATTGTTTGATATTATTTCAAAAAGTAAAAGTTGAGTTTACAATATCCTTAATTGTACCCCAGGTGTTTCAAATATCATCATGTAAAAATGAGTTATAGAAATACGTATTTCAAATAAAATAAGTAAAACTTTTAGCTAGGTATCTGCTACAGCAACAGAAATGTTTGAATATAATATAACTACAGTTGAACTAGGTCTATATACTGCCACAAAGATATACTTATTTCGTCCTTTAGAGGAAAATGTATTGCAGAGTAAACATCCTTAACGAAGTAGTTAATTTCGCGAAGCTAGGGACAAGACGGCAGAGTGGATCGTCTTGGAGGTACAGTAAAAATGAAATAGGACAGTGTTTACTGACTAGAACGAGAATATTAATAGGGGGTTTATCTTTTGGGGGAAAAGTAATTTTCGTTAAAAGTTTCCTCGGCCGTCGCGCGTCGTCAAGGAGGCCTCGCTTACGAAGAACCATCCAGGGGCGACTCGTGAAATGTGTCTACTATTTAAAATTCTCCCATAAAATAGAATTATTCTCTTTTAGTTTGCTGAAATGGCAAATAGCCTTGTTCATGTGTACCAGTTTTTTTCCGTAAAAAGTATTCGTTATGTACTTGTATCAACGTGTGTATCATGTATCAATGCTTTAGCATCTTCCCTAATAGAATTATAAAACCTTGACGGTGGGTAATGCTGTCAAAAATCATTTTCCACTATTTTGCCAATTCGGATAGAGTTTCAGACGCTCTTTCAGATGGTAAAAACCAGAAAGTCATAATTTGTTTAAAAATTAACGAATTGTGAAGAAAAAGAAGAGTACAAATACGAAAAAATTTTGTTGTTCACCATTAACTGCTGTTTTCTTTTTAACTTGTTTTCGCACTTAAGCCATCATGCATTCTTGAGTATTGTCAGAGCGCAGTGTCTCTTTGTACACATATAAAACTAAACAACGTCCGAACGTCGAACTTGCTACTTTGCACAGGGTTTCTATATTTAAAAACAATTGTTTTAAAATATCTACTGTTCTAGACATGTTATAAACCATGTGTTTTAAACATATCTTGTTTTAAATCACATTAATGTATGAATAAAGCACCCATTGATACGTTCTCAAATGTGATTATCCATTGTCCTACAAGCTACAAGTGTTCCTAATAAAGTACAGTAGTGCAAAATTCAGTATTAGCTGAAAAAATATTTAGTAGTCGATAAATAGCCAACTTAACTTTCAATCAATTTCTCAAACAGTATTGATGACATTGAAAATGAAAACATAGTTTTGTAACCACGTACTTTGTACCATATAAAACGTTTGGCTGATTATAACTTAGCTTTTTTTTACTATTATTTTTATTTACTTTTATTATAATGTATACTTATACACTCATTATAATCAAAACAATATAAAGTGAATTGATCCCATTTTCGAAATAAATGATTTAATTGATAAGCTTTATAAAATTGAATTTTCATTTTCAGATATATTTCGACATTCCAGCATAAGTTGTGCTGATTTTTTTTTTCAAGAAGGTTGGTAAGTACGTCCATACAATTAAACTTCTTTCATTGTAACTCAAAAATCATATTGTCTAGATTCAAATATATTCATCCAACTACAAAACGTGCCATTACAAATCTATAAAGCACACAATATTCGATTTTGCATTTTTACGCTGTTATTTATCCACAAAATCGCGATTTGGTTCAAATCGGCTACCTTTGCGCGGTAAATCGACCATTTTTATAACCCCAAAGAATATATAATTTAAATGTACATATTTCAAAGTTTTAAGGAAGTTTTGTTTTTTTAAACAAATACAAAAAAAATAAAACAAAGGAAATATATTCTATTTTTATTCTACATAAACACAATGAAAATGGAGAAATTCATAACCAAATTAGTTTTATTGTGTTTGAATGACAGTATAGTAATAATCTTATATATTTCGAACAAGTTTTTGAGTTGAAAGTCCCTTTTTTCCAAATGTACACAACGCCACTGTGTAGGATCATGGACTTGTAACCCTTGTAACGGGGAAGAGCGGCTCGCGCCATAGTAGGAGTGTCCAAGAATTACGAGCGGCCAGAAATAAGTCAAGCCGGGGAGCCTGCTTTTGTAATTTCTCGTGGTATAGCATAAAAGTCATTAAAATGTAAATTTGCGCTAGTTTGGAAATTAATTCGTTGCAATTCAGCGCTACGCGGACGGCGCCGTTGACACAAGTTTTTAAATCTCCCTCAGAGACCTAATTTCAACTACGGCAGATTTTAATTCGAAAGGAAAACCGGTCATTTCTTGTTCATTTTCGACCAAAATAATTCACTCCACGCAAAGAAAATTTCCTATAAAGCCTATGAAACAAATGTAGTAAAAAAAGTTGAAACATTACAAGCAAGTTTCGCAATAGTGCGTAGAATTCTGCTGATTCGTTTTGCTCCAATACAGGGCGTCATGATTGCAGCCTACACGTTTTAATTATCGAAATATTACAGAGAACTTTCCAATGTTTGAGTTTATTAAAGGGGAGGATTTTCCCCACCCCGTTCGAGCATAGCCCGCAGCCTCCTTCCTAAATGAGGTGAAAACTGAAACTCCACCGCCTATTCCAACGTAAATTTCAATTTTAACGTGCGCCCAGTTTGCCTTTTCGATTTGATTCCTTTTTTCAGCAAACACCACAGAAAAAAATTAACATCGGATATTTGAAGTGAAAATCGTAAATATTAAAAAGAGGTTTAATTAAATTGGACAAAAACTGAAAACGAGAACTGGAAAAGTAAATATCAGCAACAAGTTTATTTGATAAAATCTAATTAAGTCTTAAAAACATCACATAAAACACCTACTATAAGAGGTATAACTTTCGTAAACTTGTAACACGCACTGAATTACGTCAGCTCAGTATACTATCAATAACATTACTAATTTGACTAAAAAATATGTTAGAAACGATGAACTTCATCAGTTGAGCTAATTACACTGTCATTTTCGAGTTTTCCCAGAGCTTGTTGGCTTTCTGATTTTTCTAGTTGTGATCTCCATAATTGAGTTGGCCTTATGAGATCCCATCCTTTCTGAAAATGATCAAAAATAAGTCATTTTTTTAAGAAAATCACATCCCAAGCATTACAACTTACATATTCTCCTTGGTATATAACATATAACGCAAACACTGGCATAGGTACAAGAGTTGTAATACCAATTAGATAACCTAGAGTATCTGCCCATACAGGGAAGTCATACTCTTCATATGATGCTGAGGAAAATGTCACCATTTGGAAAACGAAAACTCCGAGCAAAGCTATTGGAGCAATAAACATGAAACAACTCCACCAAAACCAGTAGGGAATACATGATAGTTTCATGTTCATCGTGCTCATATTGTTCAGGAATCTCTTGGCGCCATAACACCAAGCTACTGCTGCGATTTCAGCTACACCAATCAACATAATAGCCCATGAAGCTGTGTTCCACTCCAACAACGTGAACAAGTATATTCCTCCATCAAAACACATTGGCAAAGCCAAAATAAAACAAGCGGTGCATATGGTAAGTGTGATCTTCCACTGGTGTTGTCTCAACTTCGGCCATTTGTCTAAAAGAGCTGTGTTGACAGCTTCCACACCAGCAAATTGGGATCCCAATCCCAAAATGAACAACATGAAAAAGAACACAATCGCCCAGAATGTTGGTGCTGGTAGTCTGAGGATGGCTTCTGGGTATGCAACAAATGCTAAACCTGGGCCATCTGTCGCTACACTCTCAACTGGTAGATCCATTTGTTTAGCCAAGAAGCCTATCATTGAGAAAATAGCAAAGCCTGCATAAACAGCAGTGAATGTGTTAGCAGCTGTCACGACTAACGTATCTCGTATACAGTTATTCTTGAAGTTATTATAAGAAGATAGGGTTACCAAAGATCCACAAGATATCCCGAAGGAATAGAAGGTTTGTGAGGCAGCCATACCCCATACTTCTGCATCGTACAGCTTTTCCCATTTCGGGGTTATAAATAATAATATTCCATCCACGGCGCCATCTAACATCGCTCCTTGAACTACCAGTGCAGTCAGAATAACGTAAGGAAACAACGTAGTGAAATACACTGCCTTTCCTGATGTTTTTACACCTCTCACCACGCAAAAATAGCAAATCACCCAAGCGAACAGCAAACATAACACTAACTGCCATCTTAGGCCACCAAAATTTTCAAAGGTCGATTCTCCCCTTCCGAGCACGTAATCATTGAAGTATTCATAAGTCGCTAGGGTCCTATTAACAACACTGCTGATGTGCACGGGTTCGTCAATGCCCTGGCAAAAAGTTCTATTGACTGCGCCCTCTAAGTTGTGGTCCTTACATAGTTGATCCATTGGTGTGCATGTGAAGTTGAAGTATGTCGAGTTGCTATCGCATTTTGCGTCTTCTATTGCACTGAAGCATCCTGTAAAATTGAGATGATATTTAGTATTTCTTAGATTTAGTATTTCCTAGTATACAACGAAATTTTAAACATTATTGAAACATGTGTACTTTCAAGAGTTGATACAGAAGAGAACAAGGGTCCTACAACCAGAACAGTGATCACATATTTTTGTTAACCTAACATCACTTGTAGTTCCCATGTTGTGGCGAGAGCCTTCCAATCATGTAGATGATCGTTATTTTTGCACGATGAGCGTTTCCGAATATTCGAAGAAGGATAAGCATAAAATAAAATATCCAAATTTGCCATCAGCAACGCGACCTATCCCCCATGGAGACAACCATCGGCTCCCAAGTCCGCTTCATCATTTCGATTTTTGACACAGAAAAAATTTCGCCTGTTTGAAGAAACTTGCCTGATTTGACAAAATGTCTGAAAGCACTCTGTCAAATCAGGCAAGTTGTGAAGATTTACCAAGTTTTAGGAACACCCCACCTTATAAACCAGCGCGAACTGAATGATTTGGTTAAAGACTTAGGTTTATCAAGAGAAAAAGCCGAGCTATTGGGTTCTAGGCTGCAGGAATGGAATCTTGTCGCACGAGGTGTGACAGTGTCTTCATTTACAAACAAAAAAAAATTTTTTTTGTTGTATCAGAAAGTTGGAATTTTGTTCCCTTGTGTTATTGGTTCAAACGTCAGAAAATTAAGGAGACTAAATACAATAACCGGTATTGGTCAATGCAGCAACAAAAACTCTCTATTATGTTCCAATGGAAAAGCTTGTTGAAAGAATTTCTCGCCTGGCTGAATTGTACATACATTTGCACCACCAGTGACAGTGGAAACTATTTTAGAATTTACCGCTTACTTATCGAACGGTATCCTTAGTTTTCATCAAATGTTCGTATTCCAGGCATTTTTTTGGCGAATATTTAGCGCGAGAATTTCGGGAATGCACACCAAAATCGTTACTGCAAATAGAACTGCTAAATTCTAACTGTAAAATAAGCTATACATAATTGATCAATATTATACTGAACAATATTATATTGCTCAATATTATATTGCTCAATATTATATTATTTTTATCTCCAGTGGCTGTTTGTTTAGAATGACACAAATTTAGCTATAATTTTATAGATTGCACATCAATAATAAATCCCTAATCAAACTCACTGATCTTTATTTATTTATCATTTTTTATTGCACTCTAAATTACATTCAAACGAAATGCGAATATCCATTTAAAACCGTCAACAAACTAAGCTTGCTTTTGAAATAATTGTTATCATTTACTTATGGATTATTTATTGGTGGAGTATGTAAAAGTGCGGTAGATAAAATTAATCCTAAGTATTATAAATGCAGTTCTTGTTATTATACGTAGATGCACAATCATTAAAGGGCCTGCATAAACCATTTTAAATCATAACGATTGATAATAGCACCTTGACCTAGAATACATAGATAATGGTCGTTGTTATCAAAATAAAAAACCTGACAATATCTAATCTCCAAAGATTTGTTGGTCAACAAATAGATTTTTCTTCATTATAGCTACGCAAATGTCATAACGTTTTGGTGGTCCAAGCTTAATCGAAGATTATATGTGTTATAAGAGAGCAAAAACGGCCAAAACTCGCAGATACCGATAGAACATGAAAACTTGAACCAATTCCCTACACTTGTGACTTTGTTCTAAACGGCCTTTTAAACATGTTATAGAGCATTACTTTCCGGTAGCCTTCATGCATATTTCAAAACTAATTACTCTCAATCTTGACCATTATCTACCCATAATCGATAGTACGGCACAAGGGGCGACTATAAGGGACATTTAAAGTCTCCAGTAATAACAGTTTCATTAATGCTTACCTATGGAGTTGAAGCTGTTCATGCAGGAACCGAATCCCAGTTCGCTAGTAAACGACGCGAAGAAATAGAACACGGTCCAGGCTATAATGATCATGTAGTAAATGGTTATTAGTACTATAACCACCAAGCAGCAATAGCCGAGCCCGCTAAAGATAGGAGCGATCCTACTGAACGCCTGGTCTGGACCCATGCCGGAATACTGGCCCATTACCAATTCCAAGAGGAATATTGGCATACCCATTAGGATGAGCATCACTATGTAGGTTATGAGGAACACACCTGAAAAAAAGAGTATATTTATTGTTATGATACGATGTTATAAAATGTGACTAGCTGAAAATAAGACATGGTTACAGGACAGCTTCATTATTTTTGCTCGAAATTCATGATAAAATACAGAACCTTTATAATGTGTTTACTTAAAACTTCTGTATCTTATGTCCTATTTTTATTTCTATTCTTTGTTTTGTCACAGAATCACATATTTGCGCTATCTGCACAACTTTCCACTTAGGTTTATGCTAAAAATAATGTCACAATCAGATAATTATGGCTTTTGCAACATCTCTGGATTGTTTCAGATAATAGGTCGATTTTCGCCTGATATTGGCATCGACAAGACGGATAGGGGTTAAGGGCATAAGAAAGGGGGGTGGAATGAGTATACAGTTAATCATTGTCGGAGTTGATTTATATAGCTACCGATACAGGATGAGATCAGGCGTGTAGTTATATATATATAGAGCGAGCGAGACCTACCCTACTACCTTAATTGGCAATTAAATAATTTAATGAAGTTTACTATTTCGGGGGTGAGTCGGGAAGTTCCGGACGAAATACTTACGAGTTTTATAGAGGCTGCCAGAGCAAATATTTGACAAATTCGAATAGTTAACGTCTCAGGTATTCGAAAACTTTCTGAGCCGAGCGTAGCAGTTGGGGGAGATGAACTAACTGAACTTTGAGTTGGGTTGCACGAATTTAAACGATTTAATGACGGAAACCCTGCACAATAATACGGATTTATTTCCTGTTTTATTGCTGCTTTCCACAAGTTCTAGCTCGATCGGCTTTGTTCACTTTTTCTTATTTTGAGTTCGAAGTTCCATCAAGCATGATAATGTCAACGATAATTACGTTCTTTATTGTACACACCACTATTTAGAAAATATCGAATTTACGGCTTTGTAATGGACTAAATTCTACAGATTGTACAGTACATTGTTTTCTTTTATCTTGTTTATTCCTTGTAACATACGCTCACAAAAATTAGGACATTTGTCATTATCTACAACTTATTCACATATAAAAAGCTCTTAATCATGTAATGACCATCGGTCAGCTTATATGTAATTACAGAAAAATCACAGCGTATTATAGAATATTATAGTAGTTTCATCGAACTCATTTAATCTGTATTAAGATCGTTGTCAAATTTTCGATATTACTACAATCTCTAGATGTCAGTATTAATTGATTATAGATTAGAGACGATAACATCTTTGTACTCTACAATTGTTAATGAAGCCGGTGTATGTATGAATGAGTAATAGACATTGTGGCATACATATTTCCGTTATCATGAAATCAGTAAGTGTGCGTTTTCGATCGAAGAAAATCTGATAATACGTGTGAGTCTTTATGCGAATGTTTAAAACTACATATATGCTATACACATATACTGTAATAAAAAATACTTAAAAACTTTAAAACAAAGCTAATATAACTTCTTTCAGCGTTCATCGCCATTTTCAACGCTACACAGAGGGAAAAATTTATTCGATACAACACGAATATCTTTGAGTGAAGAATATCACTTGTTTCTATATCCGCAGAAAGATTATTTGGTTGGTTCAAGTAAAATATAAAATTCTCAGAGTAAGGATATGATTTTCTTGATGTTCCAAGTATTAGGTTTTCTTGTTTTAAGTGTGAAGCAACTGCTTGAAAGGACTTACGTCTGTTTTAAGCGGTACGTACGTATACTTTTGGGTCAAGTAACTATTTGTTCGTTGAAGCATGTATATTTTTCACCCAACAAAATATTGCTGTTGATGTAAAACGAACGTCTTACTCTTTTGTAGAAGCAAAATGTAGAAGATCAACATTTTCTTCGTCTGCAAAATATACTCAACATAAACATACTAAACTCTTAAACCGGAAGAACAACTAGCCGTTGAAATAACTATATATTATATTGAAATTCTTATTACAATAAAATATTATTTGGATAGCAAAAATATCTTCTTCATGCTACACTATATACGCAAGAGTTCTCTCTATGTATGCTATTCCACTACAATCCTGATTTCCTCATAATCCTTGTAAGTCACCCATGAAATAAAACACTTATGCGTAAATGTAAACAAACAATATATACGAGCACTCAATATCGTCGAACTTATATAGCGGTGATATGTGGCAAAAGATGCGAGAAACTTTTAGCGCCATCTGTACAGTACTTGCACAACTTTCTTTGTATCTCTCAAAGTAAGAATCTTGGGTCAAGAAACTGGATTTTTGTTGAAGTCGTCCAACGAAATATTTTTGTTGTTGTAAGACGAATGTTTACTTTTTTATTGAAGAATAACTTTTTCTTCGTCAGAGAAAAATATTCTAAAGATAAACATACTAAATTCTTAAATCGTAAGAATAACTAACCGTTGAAACAACTATATTGAAATTCTTATTAGAATAAAATATTATTTGGATAGAAAAAAAATCCTCTTCATGCTACACTATATACACAAGAATAATTTTTCTTGATATCCAAAAATAGAGTTCTCTCTGTGTAAAATTGCGAAAAAAATGGTTTAATTTATAGAAACAACCATCAAATACTACAAATAGTTATTGCAGCTCAACATTTGTCAAATTTATAGGTATTCTTCCACTCGAACACCCTTAAACCCAATAAAGCCAGAACATCGCCACTCAGGTCACATTTTTCCGTGTGCGATCCCAGACCACCCAAAGGGTGAATCGTGGATATCTCGATTTCGGAGTGTTTCTCTTCTGAGTGTCGCCCTTTACGGTGCCCTCTCTCCCCATTTGTAATTAAGATAACATACCTCCACCATTTCGATAGCATAGATAAGGGAATCTCCAAACGTTTCCTAAGCCTACTGCGTACGTCCAACATGACAGCACGAACTCGATGGGGTTGCTCCATGCCGCCCTCTCAGGTAGCTCCTCTTCACCCTTCTTCTTCTTATCGACCTCCTGAAAACGTAAAACCCACAAGGGATGTTATTAAGACACTGTAAAAATGGTGGAGGGTACGGGATTGGGGTGATTTTTTTTTTGCTTTAGGAGTTGGTTTTTAATCTTAAACATATATTATATTGTTCGAATATGTATTTATGTATACGTGTTGTCAGTTGCATAATTTGTTGCGCACAGACCTTATTATCAAACATATTAAACACTTTGCTACAAATATTCTCATAATTATTACCATAAAGTACTTAACGCATGTACCAAAATAATGTTTGTTTCACATTTTCTAATCACATAACATTTCTTGCTTATCAGTTAATATACCTACATTAATAATCATAATATTGTCTAGTAATACCCATAGTTTCTGTAGTGAAACCACAGACCAAACTAATAAAATGTGCATGCAAACAATGTTATCCGAGGTAAACACTTGTTGCCAGACAAAAAATCTTTTACTTAGAGCTCCTGAATACTTTGAGCCCCAATACGTGAATATTGGGTCATTGAATAATTGTTTATTATGCAACAAACACAAAATAACGCTCATTGCAACGAAATTTCCAAAATAAATTCAGTTTAAAAACCTAAATTTTATTTTTATTCATTCCATAATTGTTCATAAACACCACTAATTGATGTTAAGCCAATTTTACACATCGTTAAATAAAACATGTAGCAATTTCGTTTATTTGGGATTTCGCAGGGCAGGATACGCCCTCCTATTAAAAGCAACGAGGAGTCGAAATGATACTACTAAAAATAAAATTTTAACAGGGCCCAATATTACTGCGGGGGTTGGAATTACTGGTAAAATGAGCTGGACGGTCAAAACTAAGTGGATTAGATTGGTCGTTACCTTAAGGTTTTGCAGTACACATTTTTATTAAATTTGTACCTACCCTGCTGAGTTTTAAGGAAATAGTCCTAATCTTACATTACGAGCGTGTTTGGGTATCATTCTTCAAACCTACTAAGAAAAATTTTTGTTCATTTAAATAGAGATTGAAAAATTTTAATAAATTAGTAAGTACTATATAACAAATTAAATTAGTACTACATACAACAAAGTGTAAGCTCAAAAAAAGGAACAATAATGTACTTATCAATCCTTAAAACCAAACGTAATAATATCCTCATTATACAAATCGATATTTTTCGTAATAATCCGCTGGTATTAGTATCTTCCTGGCCGAGTGTATCGTAATAACATTTCAGGGGATTTGATGGGGATTTGCCGGTGTCAATTTTCGAGATGTGGGGATTAAAACGCCATTCTAGCTTTTGCGCACCCATCAATAACGTTCAAGTTATCTGCTTTCAACCTCGTATGAGCCATTTAAAAAATAATTTACACAAACGACATACGTATCGTATCTTTCGCCTTTTCGGGTTAAATATGGCTAAAAAATTGAACAACCACCTTAGATATGTAACGTTTCACGTTTGTTGTTGTTAATTTTGTCATTATTTAAACACTATTTCAAAAAAAATGCATCTTGATCAATTGGTACGTCACTTTGATATTGAAAAATTGTTTTTCCATTGTACGATTTCCATTTGACGATTTCCAACACAGTTACGAAGACAGTGGATTCTGTCAAACTTCTTGTATAAACTTTATAGCGCCTAAACCGCTCATCCAACTGGTCTGCAAATTTGTATACACATTTATAGTCACTGGAGGGTAAATTGGTATCAATTTGGTCAAAATCGGATAAATCCGCAACAAAACGCATGTAACATTTGCCACTTCCGGTTGTTAGATTGTTACCAAAAACAATCTAGTTCGTCCCCCGGTAATTCTAAGTATCTACAATGTAGATATACTTCAGCCGTTGTACCGTTTGGACGCTATCATGTTCACAGACATACATATACATATACACACATACATACATACATACATACATACATACATACATACATACATACATACATACATACATACATACATACATACATACATACATACATACATACATACATACATACATACATACATACATACATACATACATACATACATACATACATACATACATACATACACACATACACACATACACACATACATACATTTTCCAGAAATCATGACAATCGGTTCAGAGGACCTCAATACGCGTATTTCTGCGGAAATCTCGAATTTGTTTTTCCATCGATTACAATACTTTCCTTCTAGAGACTAGTCGGAAAGTAAAAAAGGTACAAGATAATTCAAGATAATTAATTGTTTTCTGATAGAATTGTAATTGTAATCTCCATAAGTAGGACACGCTCTAGATTTAATTCCTATGTCAACATTACTTTCAAATACAAAAATCCACATAAGTACCTGACACATTTCGCAATATGATGGCGACAACTTAACAACAATATGACTTTAGTTCTACAAAAGTAGGTATAATTTTATTTTTTAATAGCTCTCGTATACAAAATATTCCACGAAACAAAAAATATATAATGCATATTAATTATCTTAATTAATTTGTTATGAAAAACGCATGATCCATACTTAAACTATATTCTCCAAAGTTAACCTCCCAAATTTCAATTCTAACCGATTGTTTATACCTTATTCGATTGTTAATTAACGAATATTATATATTTGATAGTGGGAGTAATGTATGTTAAAATTATCTTGACAGTTTTACCCAAATCTGTGTTATTATTTTGTTTAATGTTTCAGTGTTGGCTTCAAAATAGAGATTAAAATTTTGTGCATTAAATCCTACCATTTTGAAATATTTACCTACATTGTGTAAGGTATTTTCGCATAGCTAGTCATACACTACATATTAATATTTTAGATTTACCTACCGTCATTTGTGCACAACTTGTCACCACTTCTCGAGCAAACAGTGTCGTAGAACTGAATTAGGATAATAGATTTTGACACAATTACCCACCCGCATAGCACCTTGATAAAAAGAGAGATTATAATGTATCGACACGTCATATCTGCACTCAAAGATAACAATCTCATTTCCAGTTCTAAACTGCATTTGAAATGCGGCTTACATTTACAACCATATTACGGACTAATCTAGATACAATCATAGATTGTTTTATGATTTGTAATCAAATGCACCAGAAATGATGCATTGCACTTCACGTTATCACAAACTGGATAGTAGTTTTGATGTTCGTTAAGTGAATTCCATTCATTCAACTAGGTTAGGAGAACGCTTTAAACTTCGTTTAGGAAATTATTTGGTGACTCATTTTCTAATCAATTCAGTTTGAAGAATTTATTGTACATTGTGTAATTAAGAGAGTGTTTTCTTTGTTTGTTGTGTGCTTATAGTCTTTAATTAATACTTAAAATTGTCAATTAATTCATACATTATCACTACTTGCTTACTTCTGCCCCAATAATTACTGTAGTCTTTTTTCTATAAAAATTAACTTCTACTTTTAATATAATATTCATCACAATTATTTTGTTATGTAATTTATGTTCGAATGTTATATAGTTTAGTGGAATGTTATACCTCTGATCCTACAATGTAATTTTTAAATTATGGCGACAATAAATACAATAAATATTAACCAAAATAAGCTCAATAAACATGTTTATTTATAATTCCAGATCAACTTACAATAATTACAGATTAAGTACTTCTAATTTACAGTTAATTTACTCAACGCTTATATGATAAAACTGACGTATGTGACAACAATGAAACAAAGGCTGCAGTTAAAAACAATAAACACATCGTACATTAATCTTAGATTGAAGTTTATCAACAATTCATTAAAAAAAATCATCTAGACGGGTTTTTAGTTTACATTTGTAAATATTAAAACTAACAATACAATTAACAAGCACATAATTTTGAAGAAATTCTGACAGAGCTGCATGTTCTTTTCTTAGAAACAACATCAAATAAACTGTGGAATTTGTCCCACTCTTTGGTTTGGTTCCTTTGCGTCAAAAAGTCCGTAGTTAATTTGAAAGGTTCGACTAAATCCATCAGGGTGTAATAAACGTCAAATGATGTGACTAACCTCCGTTTATTCCTTGTCAAATGCCGATATGCCATCGGGAATTTTGTTCTGTACAACGGTGGTAAATAGATGCTCAAAAAAGGCAATTTATTCTCTAATTTTCCTTGAAACGTATGTAGGAGTGCTTCATCTTTCACACCATGGTTACTCAAAACGAATAACACTGTATCAGTCAATGAACCACTCTTGTTCATCTGCATAATTAGGTCAGAGTATTTCGCATCAGCAACTTTGGGTATGTTTAAGATATTTTGGCTAAGTGATGATTCCCAGAAAAATCCAAAATAATTTTGTTTGCTTCCTCTCATCATTCCTAGAAACGTTTGAAGGTAGTCTAACTGGACTAAATATGTTTCCCTAGCACCTAAACAACTCCCATTACGATCATCCATAGATGCTGCTGTAAATATGCGCCAATCATATTCTGTTGGGTGTTTCGAAAAACACGTAAACGATTGAGCTATATCTTGAATATAAGCGGTAATGTAGTTCTTTTCATTAAAAGCCTTCCAAATGAATGGGTACTTATCAAAATATATTCTTCTCCTTGGTAAACACTCACCAAAATTGTAGTGGTACATCCCTGCTAGCAGTGGCGCCAAATTTGAAACCAAATCATCGGCTACTTTATTAAAACCTAAAAACTCAACACCTCCCAGTTTCTTCAAAACTGATACGGTCCTGGGCATTTGCCTGTGGAAATTTAGCCTCGATAAAGAATCTAAACCAATAACCAAGACATTCAATCCATCACCATACGTCTTCCGTTTTGTTTTCAGGGAAATAAAAATGAAGTAATCGGTGTAAATCAAAACGGAATCATAGAAACACTCAACTTTAATTAACTCATGCGTTATAATGGCAGATTTTGAAAATTCCTCGCATCTCCTACTATACATTATTTTGAAATCACTATTTCTAAACGTCGGCGATTTTCTCCAAATTGCTGTGTAACAACACATCAGCAGATTCTCCTCTATTATATAATAATCAGTATACGCTTTTTCCACTATGTATATTGAGGTTAGGTTTTGTTCCACCAAAACTGTTGAACCATTCGTACAGACCTGTGGCATCTTGTCAACTAGGAATGGTTTAATACTTGAATGGAAAGCATCTAGCTCTGGGATGGTGCAATCTTCAGTTTTTAGCAGGAACCCTTTTACGTTCTCATCGTCTATGTCTTCTGTCTTGTTTTGATGACCCAAGGTTATCTTCACCCATAATAAAATTAGGTTTTCCCAGAAAAATATTCGATGTTGCTTGTGTTTCATCGTCAAGGAAACTAACACGCTTGCTTTTGTTCATTGTTTCGCGAAGAATTTCTAAGATAACTAATCGGTTTAAATGAGTATGCATTACACAGAATATAAAGAAAATATTAATCATTGTGGTTGAATTGCAATAGATTTTCTCTTTCACTTTGTTGATGTCGATAGCGTGATTCATCAACAAAAGCAATACATTTTCAACCTGTAATCGTCAACACAATCACTCTGGTTGCCATATTTGTTGAGTCTGGTAACCCTGCCAACAATTTGTAGTTTGCTATCTCTCCTTTTGACGAGTTGTTCATTTACAACTCCTTGTAAAATCGCCTGACTTGGATTCACTCTCAAAGTAACCGTGTAATATCGATTCTCAAAACTGAACAGTAGTTGCCTTGCATTTATAACTTTGACCAGTCTCAATACCTCACAATGATTATGGTTCTTCAATAAGTTATTAACATGAGAGACAATCATTCTAGCTAGTTCATAGACGAATTCATCCGTAGTACTTATGGCGTCGCCAAGTTGGCAGGCGCACCAATTTGGTGACAAACCAGCCATCTCACAAGTTCTATCTTTTGGTATTTCGCCAAATAATGATAACGCTTTTTGATTATTGGTCAATCGTTTATTCAATAAATCCGTTGGTAGTTTGTATGGTTCCAGCAGGTCTAATAGTGTGATATGAAGATCGAAATGTGTAGTTAACCTTCTTCTATTTCTAACAAGATTGGAATAAGCTGTGGGAAAGGTTTCTCTATACCAATTTGGTAAATATATCCAGAGAAGTGGTAGTCGATCTTCAATGTAACCTTGACTTGTCGAGCGCATTGGTCCATACCTGAGTCCATGGTCGCTCATTACGATCATGACGGTATTGTTCAAAATACCAGTCTGGTTCAATTTATTGAAGAGATTTTTGTAATCATCATCCCCCAGTTTAGGTTTGTTGAGCAAATCATGAGACAGACTGTTCTCCCAGAAAAATCCAAAGTACCTTTCGTTCTTATTATGCATAACGTCAACAAATTTCTCCAAAAACTCGAGCAATACCTCATAACCTTCTCTGGACCCTAGACATTCATCTGTTTCTTCCTCTGATGGCTTTGTTGCTTTCGCAAACGTTCTATAGTAATAGTCAGTTGGTTGGAATCTAAAACCTTTCTTACCCGTACGGAATGTTGAACGATCATAATGCCAATCTTCACCGTAAGCAGTAGTAAAATTGTGAGTTTTAAACAACTTCCAAATAAATGGGCAATTATCTAAGTAAGATCTGAAATGTGGCCAACAAAACTTTAGGTCTTCTTCTTCAGAGAATCCAGTCAAAACTGCCATTATGTTTGGAAATGTGTTATCAGCGACTTTATGGTATCCCAACAACTCCACAGCTCCTAACTCAGCTAAAACTGATGCAGTTTTCGACATTTGTCTTCGAAAGTTTAACCGTGATATCCCATCAAGTCCTATCATTAAAACATTTAACTTATCATTCGTCGAAATTTGTTTTTTACGATAAATCATAAACGTAACATAATCTACGTAGATAACCCTCGTATTATAAAAGCACAGAACTTTAATAAATTGGTCAAAAACCATAGCTGATTTTTCAAAGTACGTACAGTTATAATTGTTATAAAACAATCTGTTGTCGTCATCTTCATTTAAACGTGCCTCTTCCTTCCCAAATTTCTTGAAACAACACCGAAATAAATCAGTATTATATATTTCGTACAACGTAAACAATTCTTCCACAATAAAAATCGATGTTAAATTCGATCGGATCAACGGTAGTTTTCCCGCGTTGCAAATAGGTTTCTTCTCGTCGAAAATAAACTCATCTACGTTCATATCAAATGGGTCATAATCACGAATTGAGCACACATCATTTTTTATCACAAAACCTTCAAGTATATCTTCGGGATCTTCAAGAATTTCTGTAGAAACGAAAAGAAAAGCAGTCAATCTGACGATGAACACTAACATTGTAATGATTGTTTCGAACTAAGTACATTATGTTGATAAAATATTCGTATTGTTTGTTAGCTCAAGATTATACAACGCCTCACAAAATATCCTACGAATCTACTAATTAATTAATCTACTAATTCTCTGTAATGTGACGAAAAAAGTATTAACGTTGGTTATTTTAAGTTTCAGCTATTTTTGAATAGCGCCATCTCTTGTCCTGTAGAGACATGCGCTTTTTATTAACTAAATTTTTTTAACTTTGTTACCCATAGCGCCCTCTATTATTAGCTTAATGACATATGAAACTAAACATATACACAATCGTCATGTTGTTTGCAAATTTATCTACTAGAGGTAGATTTAAAACATAAGCAGGTATGCTCAAAACTAACCTAAAAAATTATTTTGACACTTCACAACTTCGGGATCAGTAGCGCCATCTACGTTCTTTGTAGAGTATTGATCCTTTGTTTCCACCATCTGTAACGTAAGTTACAGATGGCGCTGGTTCGGTAAGTGTGCCAATTTGTTACTAGGGGTCGCTACCACCCGTGAATTCGACGCTGCTTATCCGTGATATTTTGAATTGGCAAAAGAGATACCTATATAAATATATTTTCTTCTGATAATGCAAAATAGAAAAGAAAAAGACACTTGTGATGAATTTAATAAGAAAATACATCATACATATATACACAATAAAGCTTTACACTTTCAATATACTTTTGATTCTACACAGTTAACTTACATGATTAAACACCTACAAAAGTTAAACAAAACAGAAAAAGATAGCATTTGATTTGGCAGTGAGAGTTTTGCTAATGACGAACACATGGTTTGCAAATGTTGGCAGTGCGATCGTAAAGAATAAAGTTACAAGTTATATAAACATAAAATAAATTATTGCTGTAACCCGACTGCTAAAATCGACAAACAGATCAAAAATAATCCGGTATGTTCTCCGCGTTTTGTAGGCTATTGAAATTTTCTTAAATAATTTATCTAATTAGAACAAAATCTACTATTCGATTACGATTAGATGTATCTTCAGTTTCAAGGGTTTGTCGTAGATGTCGCTCTCGGTCGCATTTATGGGATTCCCATGTAATTCAAGGTGGAATTTTGCTGGTTCGCGTAAACGTTTTCTGAAATGCAAGGCCCATACTCCGTTGTGTTGGATCAATTCAAATGTGTTATTTTCGTTACCCTTCACAATTTCATATTGCATTTCTCTCTGGAATAAAGAATACGCCGAAAATTATTTTATAGTATTTCACAATAACTATCAAATTCTACATACCTTTACAGAGGGTTGCAATTTTAAAAGTTTGGTCTTATGTCGTGTCTGCTTCAAGTGAATTTGAATCTTAATGTCTTGTTTTCTGCGAGGATTTTTCACTGGTGTAGTCTTTTCTCCATACTGGTTCATGATCTCGGTATAATTGGTCACGGAATAGAAACTTCCGAACAGTTTATTCTGCTTAGTATCCCTTCTATTTCTGCCATTGAGCTTGCATGAGAAGCATCCTTCCGTTGAAATAATCTTGTCATCAGACGATCTTGCGCCACTTAGAGGATATACAGGTACATTGCCCAGATCAGGACCGTAACCACCTGGGTTAATAGTTGCTATACAGTGTCCTTGGCCTATGGTACGGTATCCTTGGGGACAACCACATGATATTCCAGACTGGTCCCCTATGCATCCAAATTGGCATGGAGACCCAATACAGTTTGAACTTGCCTACACGAAAGAGGAGGCAATTATAATATGCAAACAAACTTTTCATAAGCATTAAGTAGATAAGCATTACCTGCAAGCATATATTTGCATTGTGGTCATACTGATAACCGTTAGGACATCCACATCTATAGCTACCAGGAACATTGATACAAGTTCCTGAGCCTGAGCAGGGATTATTTAAGCACTCGTTGACGTCAACGCAATGGTTGTAGTAATAATGCAGAGTATAGCCTTCAGGGCAGCCACATCTGTATCCACCCACCAAATTCTGACAACCTAAAACGAATCGAAATAACAACACTTTTGGAAAGGAAACCCTGGAAATCTACCTTCAGGACATTTGCTATCATCGAGACATTCATCGGAATCAATGCAGAACATCCCGGTGGAGTCCAATTTGAATCCACGCGGACATAGGCACCTAAAACTACCAACGGTGTTGATGCATTTACCCGGTTTAGGACAAGTGTGATCATCATGACATTCGTTAATATCTGAAAGAAAGAACAATCATAAAATGTATAAATGACACAATTTCTTTGGAAACCCATAATACCTTGGCAATCGTCTCCGATCTGCTTGAAACCAGGTCTACATGAGCAACTGTAACTTCCTTGGGTGTTGATACAATTGTGCTGGCAGATATGCTGTCCAGTTTCGCACTCGTCCAGGTCCCTGCATGAGATACCGTCTGGATTTAACAGGAAACCAGCGGGACATGAACAGATGAAACTGCCCACAGTATTCTGACAGTTAAACTTGCATGGCGATGGTTGAAGTTCACATTCGTTGATGTCTAAACAGTATAGCCCATTGTCTGTCACTTTGAATCCCTTGTTGCAGATGCATCTATACGAGCCTAAAGTATTTATGCATTTGCCGTTTCTGCACAAGTCTGGTATGGTGGCACACTCATCAATGTCTGTAATTAAAAATTCGTTAGGTTTGGAGATATTAAAGGAGGCTAACACAAACCTTCTCCAGAAGGTAGAATGCCAGATTCAAGGCACATATCATTATATTCGGGTGAGTACTTTTGTGGACAGAGCTCGCATCTGTTACCCCAGGCTTCGCCCATGGAGCAACAACATTCCGCCTTTGTGACGGCTATCATTTCCCTATGATGCGTCGAGCATCGTCCATGGATTAGTTTTCTAAAGCAGAATTCTTTCCTCCTATCTAAAAGTGTTACTTTTAAGTAAAAATGTAAACTAAATAAACTTTGTTTTAGTTACCAATACAACTCTTATGGTCATGATTTGGTTCAAAGCCTTCAAAGCAATCGCATCTATATGAGCCTTTTGTGTTGACGCAATAACCATTGGCGCAAACTCCCGGTATTGTTAAGCACTCATTGATGTCCCTACAGTCATCGGTAAATCCAACTTGTTCGCTACCTTCGGGACAAATGCACATAAAGGACCCTATCAAATTCTTACATTGATGCTTGCAATTATTTGCTGGTGTGATACACTCGTCAACGTCTTGACAATGTCTTCCGTCAGGTGCAAGGGCATAGCCATATGGACAGATACACCTAAACGAACCAGGTACATTGTGACACCTAAACGCACATTGATTTCCAATCTCGTGGCATTCGTTTACATCTTCGCATGTCTAAAATTCAACAAATAAAGTTCGAACTTTCCGAAGAGCATCGACATTTCTTACCTGCATAGGGCCTGGTGCGAAACCTTCATTACAAATACATTCAAAACCTCCAACGACATTCGAGCATGTACCATTCCCACAGATATGCTGATTCGTCCTGCATTCGTCTTCATCTATACACTTATGTCCAGTATGGTCGAGAACATAACCTGATGGGCACTCGCATCTGTAGGAACCATCTGTATTGACACAATCTCCTCCATCGCAGATATTGGCCATGAGCATGCATTCGTTGAGATCCTCGCCGTTATCCATTCTTCCTGGACCTTCGGGACAAAGTTTCTGGTATTCAATAGAATCCTCTCTAGGACATTGGGTGCAGTATCTTCCCCATGCTTGACCTCTGGAACAACAACATTCCTTCTGTGTTACGGAAATTCCTCTGGACTGTGTACATTGCCCATTGCGGAAGGAATCATAGCACTGTTCTTGGCGTACGTCTATACACTTGGAATGGTGGAAATCCATGACGTATCCATCTGGACATGTGCAGAATGCGCCACCGTCGGTGTTGGTGCAGATTCCGTTCTCGCAGTGTTCTGGGTTTTGACATTCGTCAACATCTTCGCACATGTTAGTGACTGGACTTAGTTCGTACCCCACTGGGCACGTGCAGATGAAAGATCCCATTATGTTCTGACATTTTCCAGGTGGTGGACAAGTACCAGGAATCTCTTGGCATTCGTCTATGTCCTTACAGTTGTGGCCATCATCTGTGACTTTATATCCACTTGGACACTCGCATAAGAAGGAACCGATTGTGTTCCTACACCTGCCGTTTCTACACAAGAAGGGCATCATGTGACACTCATCTACATCAACACAGTTGTTAGTTCTGCTGATTTTAAATCCTTCGTTGCAATGACACTTGTAGGAACCTATGGTGTTGATGCAACTTCCATCATTGCAGATATCCAGTCTCCTAGCACACTCATCCACATCAATGCAAGAGTCTCTAGATTCCGTCAGGCTAAAACCTGGGCTGCAGATGCATTGGAAGCTCCCTTGTAAGTTCTTACATTCGCCATTGGCGCACATGTTGGGCTGTTCTAGACATTCGTTAATATCAACACAGTCCAAAAATGAAGAACCGTGTTTGTAACCATCTGGACATTTACACTCAAAGGATCCTTGGAGGTTGACGCATTGAGCATTGCCACCGCATGGGTTTCTGATGCACTCATTGTCGTCCACGCATTGGTGGCTTGTGATGTCTTCGATAAAACCTCTGTGACATTGGCACTCGAAGGTCCCAGGCAGATTAACACAGATCCCATTAGAGCATAAGGTCGGCATGAGAGAACATTCGTCAACGTCCACCATTTTCTGGTCATCGGTGATGATATGGCCTGGGACGTCATTCCCGCATAGTTCGGTGAATTCCCCTTAAAGGCAAGACCAAGCAAGATAAACATGGATTAGTCTATGAAGGGTTGATTGTACCTACTAGTGTTATGTTGCGGACATGGTTCGCATGGCTGACCCCACGCTTGCCCCATGGAGCAACAACATAGCTTCTTAGTCTGGTTCTGGGACATCGGGTTCGAGCATTGCCACGTTTCGTACTTAGTGAAGCAGATGTCCTTTCGCATATCGACGCACTGACCTGTTAGGAATGTGTGTTATGTTAGATAGCTTAACGTTAAATTAAGATCTTACGTCGGCCTGGTAAGGGCATATAGCCTGGTGGACAGACACAGTGGTAACTGCCTTCTTCGTTCACACAATTTCCAATGCTGCAGATGTATGGGTTTTCTTCGCATTCGTTTATGTCTACGCACATAACCCCTGACTCGTCTTGTCTAAACCCGTCTCCACAAGAGCACATGAAGCTACCAAATGTGTTCGTGCAGTATCCATTCTTGCATATTCCCTCTAGATCTGTACATTCGTCAATATCTTCTAGGACCACCTGGTAAATAGAAGGATAGCATGGTCTTTAGAAACCCAAAGTGTTGATCTCACCGTTATTGGATTTGGTCCATATCCTTTTCCACCGGGACATAACTGAGCATACTCAGGAGTATCCAGTCTTGGACAGAGCTCACAGCTTGGGCCCCATGCTTGACCAGTTGTACAACAACAACTGGCTTTCGTTGTGTAATCAGCTATTCTGGCAGAGCATTTTCTGTGTTCGTCTACCAGATAACAACCAGCAGTTCTTCGATCTAAAAAAAAAACGATTTAAAGTCTAAATTTAACCGTTTCTTGGTGATTCGCCTACTTACCAATACACCCATTGCCTTCTGGTATCAGTTCGTAATCGTTTGGACATAAACATCTAAAAGATCCTTCCATATTGTCGCATTTTCCGTAACGACAGGACTGCGGACTGTCGCATTCGTCAATATCCGTGCAGTTGCCTCCCGAAGCGTCCAGCTTATAGCCATCTTCACATTCGCACTGGAACATACCGAAGGTGTTCTCGCATCTACCGAAAACGCAGAGGTTGTTGAACATCTTGCATTCGTCGATATCTGGAAAGAAACCCTGATTGATGTTGAATCACCATGCGCCGTGATCGACATACCGATGCAGAGTTGGTCGTTTTTGTCATCAGGGTGCATAAAACCCATCTCGCATTCACACTTAAAGGACCCAGGGTAATTTAAGCATTGGCCGTTATCGCAAAGCGTATGGTCGTTGCCGCATTCGTCAATATCAACGCAGTTATAGCCGTCGCCCTTAAAACCAGCATCGCAAACACACTTGAAAGAGCCTTCCGTGTTGATGCACTGCGCGTTCTGATCGCAACCACCATTGTTCGTCAAGCACTCGTTAACATCTCTACAACTGATGCCGTTCCCCGTAAAGCCATCGTGGCAACGGCACTGGTAGGAACCCTGAAACAATTTTTCTTGATTTTTATTCAGTACTTAGCAAAGCAACATCCCCCACGCAAGTGATTGAGGGATTTGCCTGCATTGGAACTGAACAAAAAAATAAAATAGAAAGAAATATACAGGATTGTTTATGCAGTCAGCATTGCTGTGACAGGTGTACGTTCCTAAGTAGCACTCGTCCTCATCGGTACAACTTTGCCCACCTTCAGGTTTCACTGAATATCCATCTTCGCAGCGGCACTGGAAGGAACCCAACGTGTTTATACACTCTCCGTTGCCGCATATGTGGGGATTTTGCTTGCACTCGTCAATGTCTAGAATAAGGTGATGGGGTTTTAGGTCAGACAATTTGCCATCGAGCGAATTTAAGATTTCTTACCTAGGCACGACAAGTTATCAGGCCCTGGTATCAAGCCGTCGGTACAGTGGCATTGGTACCTTCCCACAGTGTTCAAACACTTCCCACCGTTACATATACGTGGATTCTCCTTACATTCATCTATATCTTCGCAAGTTTTGCCATCTAGGAGTAGCTTATAACCAGATCTAAATATAGTAGGTGTTTTTAAACCAAGAAAAACTTTAAATAAGTGTAACACTTACCCACAAGAACAGGAGTAACTACCAGGTGTGTTAATACAAACGTCGTCACATGGTTCTTCATCGCATTCATCGATATCTAAATTGTTTTTGTTTCATTGCGTTACTATACTATTTTATCTCTTTATTATAGCCTACCTTCGCAATGTGTCCTTTGCTCGTTTTGCTTGAAACCATCATTGCAGACACACTGGTACGTTCCCATCATGTTTTCACAAACCCCGTTGGAGCATATGCCACTGGTCCTCGAACATTCGTCGATATCTTTGCAGGAAGCTGTATCTGTTGCTAGCTCATGTCCAGGTGGACACTGACACTTGAAAGATCCATCAAGATTTATGCAAGTACCTCCCCTGCATAACCCAGGTGTTTCTTCGCATTCGTTGATATCCATGCAGACTTGCATTGGTGGTAGAGTTCTGTACCCTTCGCTGCATTCACACTTGAAATCACCGGGGGTGTTCTTGCAGATGCCATTTCCACAGACATTACTCGTGGTGATGCTACATTCGTCGATATCTACCAAAAAGAACTTAATTAACTGTGCACCAAAAAAATATGAAGTTTGTTATACCGATGCATTTGATTTTCGTGTCATCTAAGTCGTAACCCTTGTTGCACTTGCAGCTGTAGGTTCCTATGGAGTTTTTGCAACGGCCGTTTTGGCACATGCCTACGAATTCTGTGCACTCGTTGATGTCCTTCCTGTCTAGGAAACCTGCGCCCTTGGGACACAGCTCTGAGAAAGCTGATGTTCCCGGCCGTGGACAAGGTTCGCATTTATCTCCCCAGGCTTTGCCTATCATCGAGCAGCAACACAGGTTCTTCTTGAAGAGGCCATCTAAAGTTGCCGAACATTTCCCGTGTTTGTATCTGGTGAAACATTGTTCTTCCCTCACGTCCAAACACACCGTCTCTATAAAATGCAAATATTTGATGTAGTGCACCATTCCACTCGTCATTTAGTAGATTTCAGCTTCTTGGTGTATGTAAAAAAAATTAAAGTTTACCATGTGCTAAGTTTAAGTGATTATTTTGTGAGTATCTTACTTGTTTCGTCTAAAGTTAGTCCAGGTGGGCAAGAACATGTGAAGCTACCGTCGGTATTCACGCAGATTCCACCTCCTCGGCATATATCAGGACTCAGATCACACTCGTTGATATCAACACAAGCTTTCCCGTCGACTTTGGCGTAACCTCTTGGACATTCGCACTCGTTCCTGTTACATCTCTCGCATGGAGATCCCCAGGCAACACCGACGGAGCAACAGCATTCGGCCCTCCTGCTTAGCTTGGGAAGGTTGTTCTCACAACGGCCATGTACCATCTTACTCCAACAGGAACCTTTCCTATTGTCAATGCAGATCCTTCCAGTGTTGTCTAGGATTGAACCAGGATCGCACTCGCACTGGTACGAGCCTATGGTGTTGATACATTCTCCATTGAAACAAGCTTCGGGGCCAAGCTCACGACACTCGTTAATGTCGTCACACATGTACGTCTGATGGTTTAACTGGGTACCGGTTGGACAAATGCACTGGAAGCTCCCTGGTGTGTTCCTGCATTGGCCACCGCTGCAGACTAGTTCCTCTTCCTCACACTCGTTAATGTCCGTGCAGATCTTACCTGTTTCGTCGACTTTATATCCAGGATTGCATATGCATTTGTAAGTACCAATTAGGTTTTCGCATGCGCCGTTCTGGCATATGTTCGGGTTGAGGACGCACTCGTTGATATCTTTTCCACCGAAATTGTTGCCTGCTCCGTAAGGACATAATCGGTCAAATTCCAAGGTGCCTGGGTGTGGACATGGTTCGCAGCTTGTCCCCCAGGCCATTGGTTCGCCTGTAATGATTGTGCAACAACAACAACTTGACTTGGTCACCGCTGTCGTGGAAGGATTCAAGCATTGGCCAGCTTTGTATGTCTGGTAACAAAGATCTCGCCGGGTATCCAAGCATGATCTTCCGTCGGGCCCCAAATCGAAGCCAGGATGGCAACTACACCTAAAGCTACCTTGTGTGTTGTAGCATGTACCATGGGTACAAGGATTCTGGATGCATTCGTCGACGTCGATGCAATGTTTTCCATCGGGCCCTAGTTTGTAACCAGTGTCGCAGACACACTTGAAGGAGCCTTCCATGTTGACGCACTTTCCATGGGCGCACATGTGAGTACTGTCGCACTCGTTCACATCACTGCAGAAAGTCCTATCGTTGGATTCGACGAAACCATCAAGGCATTGACAGGTGTATGAACCGGGACTGTTTAGGCACCGACCATGGAGGCATATCCTCGGATTTTCAGCACATTCATCAATATCTAAGCAGATAATAAATTGGATTAAATAAACCGATGATTATTTTAATACAAACCTTGGCAAGCGAAGCCGGATATTGATAATTTATACCCCGGCTTGCACTGGCACTTGAAGCTACCGTCCATATTTATGCAGACGCCATTTGTGCACATGCCAACTTCGGCACATTCGTTGTGGTCAGTGCACTTCGTTCCATCGGAGGAGATATCGAAACCTTGTGGACAAACGCAGTTAAAACTGCCTATAGTGTTAGTGCAATGACCGTTTTGGCATTTTCCTTCCCTTGGGTCGCATTCATCGATATCTGCGGACAGAAAACTGTTTTGGGAAATGTTGGACATCGAAGCAGAGATTCCAAACCTTCGCATTTTTGCGATAACCCCTTTGATCTGAAGCCTGATTGACATACACACTTGTACCCGTCTTCAGTGTCTTCACAAAGACCGTGTTCTCCGCAAATATCCGGTCTTAGAGCGCACTCGTTAATCCTGATCATTCCTGGAACCGCTGTACCATTCCTGGGTTTTCCAGCGCATAAGAATCGGTGTTCCTCTGAAATTTATATAAGCAAACATTGGTTGGCTATATTTTTTATCATACCTTCTCCATGATGGGGACACCTGGAGCAGTCATCCCCCCATCCTTGTCCCATGTTGACTCCACAGCAACAATCCTTCTTTGACAACCTCATAGGAAGCCTCTGTGTGCAGTATCCATCATGCCTGTTCGTGTAACAATAACCCTGACGTCCATCGATGCAATACGTTTGATCTTGACTCTGTATAAACCCTGGATTACACATGCAGATGTAACCGCCCACGGTATTAATACACTGGCCATTCTCGCATATGTTCTCATCCAAACATTCGTCCCTATCGTCGCATTTATTGGTGGCAACGTTTCTAGCTTGGCCGAAAGGACACTCACAGTCGAAAGAACCAATCGAGTTGACGCATTTACCACCCCCGCATAAATATGGTATCGCTTCACATTCATTGATGTCTGCAAAAAGAATGAATTGTGGAATTGGAATATGATGTAGAAGTCTTTTTTACCTTCGCATCGACCGCTTCTTACATTCTTCAGGAAACCTATCTCACATTCTAATCTGGTTGGACAATGTTCGCAAGGGTGACCCCAGGCCTTGCCGACTGTAGCACAACACATCATTTTTGTGCACACAACACCTTCTAGTTGGTTAACGCATAGTGCGCCTCTACTACCTGTATAGCAAGGACCTGTACGGTAGTCTGAAATTGATAAATATAATATAGAAACAATTTTGATTAACAACAGGAGAAGTAGGTTTTATTACCAATTTCGCAGAATGTTCCTTGAAATCCATAAATGCAGGCACATCTGTCTGGTCCAATACATTTCCCACCATTTCGACAAGGTTCCGAGCACGTAGCTAAAAGTTTAAATTTGATAAAATTAAATACTCAAAAATAAATAACTAAGCATTACGTTCTGTACAGAATTCCCCTTGATATCCCGGGGCGCAGACACATTCCCCGTTGACGCATGTACCACCGAACATGCACATGGCCTTACATCCACCACTGTCGCCTGAAAAAGCAGCCCTTAAAAATTATTATTGGTGAAATTTAACAGAAGAAATTTATTTCGAGAGGTAACTTAGGAATTTTGTCATTCAGATCACTCGAGGCATATAGATTTAGTTATCTTTGACTTACCTGCTCTTATCTGCTGCTGGACTTCGCAACTTGCTGCTGTCGTGCCATTTTCACAACGGCAAAGATTCGGTTGAACACATCTACCACCACCGCAGTTCCTCAAGCATATTGCTGAAAATTGTAATTATCATGTACTTGCAGTTTGTTATCCGTGATCTGTTTTAGAGCTTTTAGAACTTACGAACTACGCAAATATGTAACGTAGGGTGTTTCTTCCATCCAGGACAACAGTATGTCCTTGTTCTGGATCTGCACACGTTGGGCCTAAAAGCAAACATGCATATCAAGCATCATTTGTATGTAACAACATTATGAAAATGTTCTTCAATGTGAGCTAAGTATTTGTGAATGGCTGACAAACGTCTTTTGATGGAGTATAAACCTACATTCATTTCTGTCAGGTATTTCAATTCACTTCTCGTTGACTATGCCCAGTTGCACTGACATTTCTAATTAAGTTTTGCTAAATTGCAAATAACAAATTTATAGCGGGGTATTCGGAAATCGAGAAAAGTTAGCAAAAGGCTCACATTTCTCCGCACTAGGTCAATTTCGTGTCCCAAATTGGGCCAAACCTTTTTGGTTTTGGAGCAAAAGGCTCAATTTTCTCGGCACTTGGTCAATGTTATGTTCCAAATTGGTCCAAATCGTTTCTAGTACCGTTCCTATCAAATTCTCTAAAAACTAGTAGGTACCTTATAATTTAAATTGATCATATTTTGAACCAAACATCGCTAATCTTACATGATGACTTGTTTAATCACAATCAGGTCATCAATGTGGATGCCGCGACAAGCATGTCAGTTACCCAATTACATTAGCGCTGGACCACCAGGAAACGTAGGCGACAGACCTACAAGACCTAATTCAACACTGTAATTTCTGAATTGAATTTTTTACGGGTGCCGTAAGTGTCCCACTGTGTCGAGGTCCTTACAGATTACGCCACATTTAATAAAACTGTTTCACTGCCAACCAATTATATGTTAGAAAAGAATAAAGTCTGACAAAATTTAACAGCACAATTATCTGAAATGAAATGGACCATATTCAACTATCACTTTACACAAAGCTATTTAGGTATTTGCATACCCTAATGTCATAAAACATTGACGGTATTAATAAAAAATATCTGGGGTGGCCCTCTCCCAACTTTCCGAGTATATTATTGGACAGAGCCACTCTGCACCTTTTTCTATGGCATAATGACATTTGCCATACTGACATTTAATGTCACGTCATATCAGTGGCACTGACGTCAAAATCTGACAATTTGCGACACAGCGACGAATGCTGTGGATCCTGTCAAGCCGCTTTTATAAAAGCTAATAGCGCCTAAACCGTTCATCCCATTGAATATAAATCCCGAAGAAGACGCATATAACATTTGTCACTTCCGGTTGTCATATTGTGATCAGAAACAATCCAGTTCGTCCCCCGGCAATTCTAAATACGTATGCAAAATTTCAACCCGATCCGTTGTTCCGTTTGGGCGCTATCCTGTTCACAGACATACATACACACATACATACATACAGATATTTTCTAGAAATCATCGTAATCAATTAAAATCTCGAAACGTCATTTTCCATTGATTACAATACTTTCCTTCTAGGGTACGAGTCGAAAAGTAAAAACTTGTTTTTGTTTTGAAAATAAAAATAAAAACACTTTTCTTTGAGACTAACTATTATAGAAATGGTTATGTATATGTACAGTATTAGCTTTGATCTTAATATATTTCTTGCGCCTTTTTCCATCCTTGTTGGCGCTACTACTATCACTATCAGATGTAGAATTTTGCTTGATGGATGGTGACTTTTCGCATTCGTTCCGATTTTCCTGCCGACTTGTTACGACCGCAGTGAAACTCTTATAACTGAAATCAACTTGTCGTACACTATCAACTCTAGATACACCTTGTATAGCGCTAGATTCACGCTGAACCGAATCACTTGGAGAAACTAATTCTAGACTTTGCAGTTCAGGTGTTACCGGTCGGTCAAAGTCATGCATATCAATGGAATCACTGATCGTTGGTACGGTATTTATTTCATCGCGAATCTGCTTAGAACTTTTTGGACCAGGTTTATGCTTCACAGTGTTGGGTGTTGTCCAATCTTGTCTTGCGATGTTCAGAACGTCAAGAGAACCAATATCGTCAATATTCTCACTGCCATCCAAAGCTACAGAGACCATCCTTCTTAACTTCACACTTTTTGGGCAAGGTTTATACCTTACATGGCGTCCATTGGCCACAAATGTCTCAAAACTCTCATTGTAACATACCGAGGAGTTCATTTGTTTTCTCTCGACAGATTCCTTGAATTTGCTATAGTTTTGTACGCTGTCTAATCTGCCATTGCAAGATTCCCCTGGTACTTCATGTGGAGCCGATTTCTTGAGCAACTCCTCCATGCGATGTTGGTCGATACGTTTGATTATAACGTGCAGATTCTTCAGCTTTATTTTCTTCTTAGGAGGTTGCGGTTCTTCTTGGACACTTGTCTGAATCTTTTTTTCCTTTCTAGACCGTCTGAGTGGACCCATTCGTTGGCTTCTTAGACTTGTCTGGGTGGATACATTCGTTGGTTTCTTCGTACGAGGGTTCCTTTTTCGTGTTCGGACCATAATATCTTTCTTTGTATGATTTTTGACATTAGACATTTCCGTTGACATAGATGTCGTTTTTTGCAGTGTGATGACAATAAGGCATGTTATTATACAGAATTATAGTAGTTATCATAATTATTAACTACTACTAACCCGAAACGGTGTAATTCATTAGTCTTATCTGAAGTCGTGTTTATAGGTTAATTTTCCCGGTAATTATATTTTTGAGCGTGTACTCAAAGCTGTGAACGGATTACGTGATTGCATCAAGGAGGCTATGTAATTTGTCATAAAATCTGTGGGCAGCTGTGACCTAGAAGCGCTTAACACTAATTTCAGTGTTACGGTTTTATAGTCCGGGGTTAGCCTTTAGTGCTCTTTTCACCGAAATTAATAGGCCTGATAAGATTAAGACCGATTTACTGCCAGATTACACTAACATTTTCTAATTGGAAGCACATTTTTCACCGCTTTATAGCTGGTGCTGTGTACATGTGCTCCTTGTTGTATATCTGGTTACTGTTTTGATAGATGGTTCAGTAGTCATTAGTATTGATGTTAACACACGACAGGAAATGGATACGCATCGTACCTACTTCTCAACGATTGTAATTTCATAGCTTATGACCTAAATAGAAAGTATAAGAAATTCTCTTGATTGCAAATAAATCTGATAATTATTGTAATTTTGACAATTAGTGGCATTCGTCTGCTTTATTGCAAGATAGAAGAATCGTCAACCGGAAAATGATCTCTAAATCTGTGATGCACTCCGAATTATTCTGCAGGTAAAAAAAAGTTGCATGTATGTATGGATAAATATTGTTTTCATAATAACAATAGTGCATTCTAAGGTTCAGCTTAGTAAAATAATTATTTTAAAAATTATGTTACCTATGATACATTTTGATTAATTTGCCCATGATTTAGTTAAAAGAATCATCAAAATTCATGAATTATTACAAACTGGACGTCAAAATTTATCAAATATTTAAGTTGAATGATGAGCAAGTTGTATATATCGTTAGAGATTTATTCATATTTTTTTGTTTCAATTTGCGGCTTACGGATTACTGGTTAATATTGATTCTGTCAAACACTATTCCCAAACGCACTTATTCGAGAACTTAAAACTTGATCTTTAATCATATAAATACCACTTCATCACGTTTGAAAAATAAGTTCGAAACGCACATTTTTTCTTTCCTACTAATATCCTAGAAGGAAAGTATTGCAATCGATGGAAAAAAAATCGAGATTTCAGTGGAAAGACGCGTTTTGAGGTCCCCTGAACCGATTGCAATGATTTCTGGAAAATGTATGAACGTATGTATGTCGGTATGTGGGAATGTGAGTGAACACGATAGTGCTCAAACGGAACAACTGACCGGGCTGAAATTTGGTATACTTACTAAGTATTACCAGGAAACGCACTGGATTATTTTTGGTGACAATCTGACAACCGGAAGTGGCAAATGTTAACTGCGTTTTCTTAGGGATTCATCCGATTTTTGACCAAATTGGTACCTGCTCATTTTCCAGTGACTTTAAATGTGTATTCTGATTTACAGATCAGTAGGATGAATGATTTAAACGCTATAAGCGTTTATAGAAGCGTCTTGAGAGAATCCACAGCTTTTCTCGTTGTGTTGCAAATTGTGCGATTTTGACAAACGTCAGTACCACTGACATGACATGACATTGTGGTATTCTATGACTAACGTTAGTTTGGGATGCAGAGTGGCTGTGGCTTCACGAAATTGAATAATAGTAAATGTGAGACACGTGTGTCAACAATTTAATCGGAAAGTTGGGTGGGAGCCATCCCGAATTTTTACAATAAAACTTGTGACATACGCCCGTTTTGGCGATAATCGCTTTTTTTCTGAAAAATATAAGTGGCTGTGGGCTTTTGACCCTTCAAGAAAACATAGCTGACATCTTGGGGATTTGAATAAACACCAATTTAAACAATAACCTTGTAAAGATAATTTTATAGGTACTCAAATAAATATCGTTTTACAACAGAAAGAACTTCTACTACTAGTTTTGTAATCTATACAACAAAACAAAGCAAAATGATATCTCATACCCTATGTGACCAAATCAGTGTCAACCAATGACAGCTAATTTATTTTTTTTTTTTTTTTGGAAGTGTCTTTCTTTAACAAAAGAAGCACAAAGTCAGTCAGCTTTTAGTATATTACTGTTTTAGTACCCAAAAAGGTTGATGTTCACTCTAATACAATATCCGAAAATAGATGTTCACATTTGCAATATCTGATCCAGAGATTTAATAACTTCTATAAGCTGATAGCAACATGAGATATCCATTAATAACCATAAATAACATTGCATCTTTTCGTTTAGTGATGTTAAAAAAGGAAAGAGTCATGATTTATTTTTATCACACCTCTAACCACTCTGGAACGTGGAAGCAATTTACCGAATTAAGTCAAAAAGTGAACATTCCCGGGCGAATTTTTTGCGGTATAATTGCGCTATTTAAATGGACAGATGATAGCGTCAAGAAGTACTTTGTGTGTGTTTTAATATTGCGAGGTTCCGTCGTCCTACCACTGCACTTACAAGCTTAAATTGTCGGAATTGGTCAGAGGTATACTCTGGACAATTAATACGTCATGATTCTATTACAGAAAAATGTACGTTTTAGCTGATAAATAGAATAATTGTTTAATGCATACTGCAGTTACTTGATCTACTCGAAAGCTCAACGATTCCATTAACCTTAGAGTGCGACCACACTCAAGATCTACTTGAAATCCACATTCCCACGAATTATTAGTTATATGCTCCCCAACATATTCATCAAAATCCTCAAGTGTATAACATAATGCAATAATGCAATTATAAAAAACAAAATTTTAGACTTTATTATTCATTGTATTGCTTGAATTTAATATGAGAAAGATAATAGACTGTGCTCATCATGTCATGCGCTATAATTACATGCGTTTCAAGATGTCCAAAAAGACGAATGGTTTGGTAATGGAAAACCAAGACTAATTACGAAAGAATTTCAGTATGCAACCACTTGAAATAGTAAACCTAAGGCCGACACATATGTTTGTAATTAGCAGTAAGTAAGAAAAGTAAATACTCGTTTGTACATCGCGTGAAATATAGAACATGTAGACAACTATTAAGTTTATGCCAATCCAATTGACAGATGATGGAACAGTATTATGTCCACCATTTCAAAAATACAAGTTTTCAATAAAATCCGATGCAAAAGTCTTTTAGATTTTGTTGTATTTCAACACCACATTCCTTCAGTCAATTAATTTTAGTCCTGTAATAAAGCTCCAAAGAACATTTAACAATAGTAAATAAAATAAGCTCAGACATGTTTAATGGTATACCAAATACCGTTCCTTTGAGAATGTTTTTGGCAAACAAAATGAAATGGAATAGTTTCAGAAAACATTGCACTAATCCATCACAGGCGATGTTTTCTGTATGTTGCCATGTTTTATGACTTACCCTCCCACTTGCACTGGCTGTAGTGGAGCATTTTGGTCTCCTCTAGCTGCTGGAATTGGCGATGGTGATGGTTCAGCCCTACTGACTTGAATTACGCACAATAAAACTATCACAATAGGCGAAACTCGTCTCCATTTCCAATTTTCAGGCCTCATCGCACACCAGTAATAATCTTAAATAAAAAAAAATTCTTATCAGATTCACTTGTTAGAAGATGAAGAGTAGAGCAAACATTTTGATATATTTTTATCACCAAAATATTTGAAATATTTGAACACATTATGGAACAAATTAAGAAGATGATATTAATCTTCCATACGTGATATTTTTTTGACGAATACATTGTCAAAAGGCTTTCCACGATAAACACAAACTGCCGTAATGTTGAGCAAAGATGTCTTACAACTTATTATACCGCAAGATCCATTTCAAAATTCTCGTATTGAGATTAATCAAATGACAATACTTTGCCAATTAATTTGGGTTTAAAACTGAATGCAGAGAAATTACGGGTAGGAATTACTGTTTTAAAATTTATTGGTGATTAAAATTTGTCAAGTCAAGTTATATATTGAATTACAAGGAGATATGTATTATAATTGGGATAATAAAATAATTATACTTTTTTAATGGGACACATTATTACTGTAACACTATAGAACATTGCTCTGCTGTACTTGTGAAGTTATAACGGAAACAAACTGATAACTATATATGCGAATGAGGAAGTGTCACAAGAGATAAATTCGAAAATACTCTTTCAATATTACAATCTGGCTTTATCTGTCCCTGAGAATTCATTAATAACTTCTACATGTACGCGTGTACAGTTTCATTCATTAAAAAACTAACCAATTCTAAAAAAAAATCACAGAGTAAATATTTTAATTATTTTCATATTAGTCGACAACAACGATATCAAGCCACGAATTAATTAGTGTCATGATTAAGGATAAATTACGTACACGCACAATCTTAGTTTCAAAATAGTAAAAAATCTGTACATTCCTTGACCTCTTGACACGACCAGATGAAAGCCGTTAAGAAAGAAATCGTTATCACCAAACAGTAAACTATTTTGAGGGGAAGATAACAAAATTAGCCTTTTAAATTTTAATTCTTTGGTCATAGACAAAAGAATTTTTATTTACTATGCTCTGCTGTATTTAAAACCTCTGTATCTATTTAAATTAAGAAACTAAATGAAGTGTTTTATATTGAATTTGTAGGTATAACAAAAAATAAAAATGTGTATAGATATAGTGTAACTTACGTGTTCTCTGGATGATGTCTGCCACTAATTTGGATCACAAGACTTTAAGAACACATAGCGCGCAATGCCTAGAGTACTCCACACGATATCAGCAAATGTGTAAGTAAAGTATTTTGGTATGTTACTCAACCAGGCTTGAAGAACAACTGACTGCTAATTGATATTAGGGCGCTTTCAGTACTGACTTCTTCTATCTCTGCATGTGTGTGTTGGTGTTGTAACTACAGCATCAATTATATTCTGGACATCTTTCGCGTTTTCTTATTTTTTTTGTGTCATAGCCTTTTCTGTCGATTTAAATTTATATAGTGATATCGTGAGAAATGATAAATAATTATTAGATTTTTTAAAAAATATAGTATTTTGGAATTATGTAAATAAAAATTTATCATAGGTCGTAGTGTGTTGTTTATCAGAGAATGTTAGTCTACTAACATGCAGAATATAGTGACTTGCAACAGTTTAACATAGCAACCAAATTTGGTATTATTCGCACGAAAACAACACTGTATCAAATTTAACCAAAATACAAGGGGTGCGAACAAAAATGAGCCAAATTAAGCTGATATTGCAGCCTATATTTACTACATACTGTCCCCTGTGAAAGTCAAAAGCGCAGTGTATCATAAATATAACAACTAATATTAATTTGTACCCGCTTGTCTTGAGTGCTCTGGACTCTAAATGACAACCAATTTCATCAATTACACAAATGGCTTCCTACCCATGCTTAAATTGAATTTGATGCGGTTAGTTATTTAGGGTGACAATCCATGTCATACGGGGTGGTTGCCACAACACATTCTTTGTTACTTTCCGACTAACTCTCTCAGGAAAGAAAGTATTGTAATCGTAAAAAAAAGTATTGTAATCGTCAAGAAAGGTATTGTAATCGACAAAAGGATTTCAGCGGAATTAAGGGTTTTGAGGTTGAGGAACCAGGCTGAAATTTGGTACACACATATTTAGAATTACCAGAGGATGAACTGGATTGCTTTTGGTGACAATATGACAACAGGAAGTGGAAATATTACATGCATTTTCTTAGGGTGTTAACATATTTTGGCCAAACTGATACCAGTTCATCTTCCAGTGACTTTAAATATATACAAATTGGCGCTATAAAAAGGCGCCATAAGCGATTATAGATGGTTGCAAATTGGCAATTTTTCATAAATTTGACAAAATTTCAAGTCTGCTAAAATCAAATTCCACGCATTACAGTAAAAAGTATTTATTATAAAAAGCTTTTCGAACAAATTATTCATATATACAACTACAGACACAATATTTTAATAATCCTACAAATATATTCCACAAACACTTAAAATTAATCATATTTTAATTCAGGATGAATGCTGTGTTCTAGATAATAATGTAAAGTGTAATCTATAATGTAAAAAAAAATGAGATGTGTGCTGTTTTTTAGTGCAATCTGTGTCGTTAATATAAGAAATTAAATTACATTGTTACAGAAGATTCTAAATTATGAAACTGTTTTTGTTACTCCTGTCCAGTAGTCCATTTTCATTAAGTGGGCATACCCAAACAATCCCAGTACAAGTTTTAAGATAAAATAGTACGCAAATATTTGGGTTGCAATATGAAGGCAGTAGAGTCTGAAACAAAAGGTGTAATATAATCAAATATCAAGTAATAACAATAATAGATTGCTAGTAAGATTAAAACAAAATTTATCTTGTGTGTATAATTTGTCGAAATGATCATCAAAATCCAGCAATGATCACAAATTTTATCGAAGATTAAAATTTTGCAAAATTTTTTGGTGTTTTTTGGTACAGAATAATTTTGAAATAAGTTCTTAAAATTTATTTGAGTTAAAATTAATTCAACAATTCCACAAAAAAATTAAAATATTAAATACCGTTGAAAAATATTATATTTCGGTCTATTTTTCGATTACATTTGCCCTTCGGTATTGCTAGAGCACAACAATAAAGTCAGTAGTCATAAATAAACAAACAAAACTTAAATCTCGCACGTGAGAATATGCGACCACGGTTATTACAAATGAATATATTACGGGAACCTATTCATTTATGTTTTGCAACTAGCACCTCATAAAAAATAACCTAAACCCATGGTAAAGACATTACAAGCCAGTTTACAGCCACGTCCATACGAGTCTATGACTGTATTTATTTTAATTCTTGGCATAAGCATTCTGAAATGTTATACTATCTAGAATTCAGAACATTTTGTTTTGCTTTGGAGAACCAAATTTTATCGAGTTAATCTTTCGCTACTTACACTCGTATATAAAATCGCCAAAATGGCAAACTCTTTGGATTTTCCTTCATGAGGTACGTCCTAGAACCAAGAAGCATATCTAGGAAATATTTTTCCATATCGTATTTTGCGTTGACAGTCGGAAACAGCTCAAGTTCTTGCTCGGACATATCCTCAATCATCTTCTTTCCGTTGGTGGTAGTAAAAGTCCACTGTCTATTGGTAAAGTATTCCAAAAGATCTAGACCTTGACTGATCTTGTTTTGTACTCTAACCATACTAAAAAAGGCCAAGAAAGTCATTTTAACTTAGCACCAAATATGTGCAGTATACAACCTAATTAACAACTTGTTAAGGTTTATTCTGTTAATTAGGTTGCTTGCTTTTCTTGCAGAGGTGCTTGCTCTGCAGCAGAGTAGACTTACAATCTTTTTTGCATGAAAATCAATAGCAGAAAATCGATGAAATAGGCCGGTAGATATTGGAAAAATATCACCACTAAATAGTGCACAAATCGATTAGTCGTTATGCCTCCAGCTGGGTACCAAAGTGTCCATTCGTACGGGTAATCATATATTAATTTTCGACCTCTTTCAAGTACCTCACCCCATGTAACATTGAACATGTCCCCTGACGTTACGTTAAAGACTGGTGTATGATCAAAACTACAATTAAAAAAAAATCTGTCCATAATGATGTGTCTACTGGTGCTTTGTACATAGCTAGACATATTGCCCGTCCATTTTAAGGATCTACTGCCAGTTACAATGCCTGTACAAATGGAACTGACTCTTTTGTGTTACTTTACCTGTTGACAGCTCGCTTCCAGGCTGTTATGAGGAATGCATTTGCTGCAATATCAACTGGAATAGCTTCTGCTGAATATTTTTCCTCGCACATCATAGATCTGAGCACACCTTTTCCTGCTGCTACGCTAACGCCCATCGGCCCATTTAAAGAATCCACCCAGCCGGGAAACGGTTCTGCTAATGTCGGCAAAACTGAAATGTACAATCAGCAATTAATTTTGAAACGATGCTTTGCTATAATTTGAGCTTAACGTTACCTATGGATGGACGCAGTATCACTAATGGTAACTCCTTTCCAGCATCGTCAACTAGTTTTTCGTTGAGCCGTTTGGAGAAGATATACGAATTTGGATGAGGATACATTAATCTAAAACAATCAATATTATTTTTACTTTTTGGCCAGTGCCCTAGAAGGAAAGGATTGTAATCGACGAAAAAAATCGGGATTTTAGCGGAAATACGCATTTTGAGGTCCTCTGAAGAATCGATTGCATGATTTCTGGAAAATGTATGCATGTGTATGTGTGTGGGTATGTGTGTATGTCTGTGAACACGATAATGCCCAAACGGAACAGCGGATCGGGCTGAAATTTGGTATACTTATTTAGATTTACCAGGGCAGAAAATCTTTCTTCCCATACTGATCTGCAAATTTAGGTCACTAAAGGATGAGTTGGTATGAGTTTGATCTCAATCGGATGAATCCCTCAGAAGACGCATGTAACATTTGCCACTCTCGGTTGTCAGATTGTCACCAAAAATAATCCACTTCGTCCCCTGGCAATGTTAAATAAGTATGCAAAATGTCAGCCCGATCCGTTGCTTTGGAGATCATTGGGATAAACGGTTTAGACGCTGTACCTAAGCGTTTATAGAATCAGTTTGACAGAATCCACAGCCTTCGTTGCTGTGTTGCACATTGTCAGATTTTGATAAACGCCAATCCCACTGACATGATATTAAATGTCAGTATGACAAATATCTTTGTGTCATAGAAACTGACGATAACTAGGGTCCAGACTGGCTCTGGCTTCACAAAACTGAATAATTTCAAAAGTGTTCAAACACTTCATTGTGCCAACGGTGTAGTCGGAAAGTTAGAGATATTTCCTCTCCCTATCAAACCAATTTTTCTCTAAATTTATTAGTTTTAAGGGCACTAAGGGCTGCTGAGGTAAACAACACACAAAACTGCCATCGTGCGACATATATTTGTCATGTTATGTCAAAAAATGTCAGTGTTAGTGACATTTTATGGTTTTTGAGCAACAAAATCATATTACAGACCAGAAATAAAAATCAAACGCTGTGTCTTCAAACGTGTCTCGTTTTTTTCGCAGTACTTTACGAAAGGTGGTACATAACAATAAATAAAGGTGATGGACACGATCTGGCAGCAATTAATCTGAATAACTGGTACACGGACAACTTCTTGCGCGACTTTTGTCTAAAAATATACGCTGTGTGTTAATGGCCTATCGGTATTTGAATAAAAAAAGGGATTGTTCCTAACTAATGCAGTAGTGCAACTTCTGCGAAGCCGCGAATAGCAAGTGTTGTAACTTTATTGCCGTTTTGCCCATTTCAAGTATTAAGCTCTGCTCTAGATCATTAAATTCCTAGACATTCTTGAAGATTAGCCTTTAAATGTCCGGTGACATCTAATTTATTAACTCTGGTTCGATTAGAAAAACTTTGCTTTATTAGGTATGTATGTGTATATTTTCTAGATTTCTATGAAGAAAATGAGTAAAATGAAAGTGAAATGTTGCTAATTCATTTGGATTAAAAATTGAATTTGCAATAAACATGCCTAAATAACTGTTTAAATAAATGTTTAATTACTTACTCCTTCTCCATTGCTTTTATTTCACTTTTGGTCTTTTTCTCGCACAAAGCTATTATTTCGTGTGGGTCCTTCTGTGGAGGGTAGACTTTTTCATCCAATATTTCCAGGTCACAGTAACAGAAGGCTGTCGATACATACACGATTGACTGCAAAGTTAGATTAGCTAAATCACAATAACCAACAATCAAAGAAATAATAAATAAGTAGGTTTGTTTCACTGATAAAAAATTTATCTCAAACTTTCTTACTTCTAGTTTCTTCAGCTTTCTGCAGAAGTCCAGGATTCGTGTGGTACCCAAAGTGTTCAACTTGATGGCATCTACGACATCAGCTTCTAATCTCAACGTGGCAGCCAGATGAAAAACAGTATGCACTTCTTCGCAAATGATCTTTTGGTCGTCATGGGAAATGCCTAAATTTTCATTTCCCAATTCTGATCTAATCGGTATTAATTTCTTAACGCAATTTGGATTCGTCTTCATAACTCTTGTAAACAACTACAACCAAATATTATTTAAAGATATAGTCTGTGTACTGGGAAATCTTATATTTATTGACTAATTTTCCTTTCCAGTTCTAAGAATGTAATATTTTTAAATAATAAACATAATAACTCTAGTTATTACAGCTAGACGTTAAACGATAAAAAGGTATACGTCAATACAGTAATTGAGGCAACGTGTGCACTATACAATATACATTTAATGTGATGAAAAATATCACAGAATCACATTTTATTTTATACTGATCATGTAATCTGACGCCGTTTGAAAATTATAATTCTTTGTTTGTTATAGTTTTGCACACATTCACGCGTATTTCCACTGAAATCCCGAAGAATTCCAATATTTAGTTACAAGAACAAATTTAACAGAATTTAATATAACAGATATTGTCGTTTCTCTAATTTTGCTGATGCATGTAATACAGTGATATAAGTATGATAATTACGTATGTACATTCAGTTTTGCAAATGCAATAAATTATTGCAAAAAGGTCGACTACATTTTCTGGTAAATTGATGGCTATACGTATGTATTTTATACATTTGTGTAATGCGCGTTTTCATCTAATTGCAAATATACTACACAATGTCATCGTTGACAATGTTTATTCGAAAAAGGAGTTGAATGAAGAGGCATGTTAATTAGAAATCTAAACTGTCCTAGAGATAGACATCTAACACGAATAATATTATCTCTTCTCTTTTCTTCTCTGTTGGTGACTAGCATGTACTGAAATGTTTACTGGTTATGTTTTGTCATTGGCTGACAAATTCTAGCTAAGTTCAGGATCGACCAATGAACTTTATTGGCTTTATTGTTCTTATTTTATTCAATTTCGACGTTATTGTAATATGTACTCGTATAAAAATTTTTAACTGATTCAAACTTACAGTTAGTTAGGTCAGTTTATTTTTTAGTTTGTACTTTGAATGCAGTTTTGATTTCAATCCATATATTCTTATATTTACCATACTTACCCGTGGAATAGAAATTAATTTAAATTTACATTTTTTATACATACAGTATTCAATAAAATATCACATACAAAATAATGTGCTAAAGTAGATGTTGATTAGCCAGATATCAGGCACCAGTTACCCGTTATTTGCTCTTTGAATCATCGTCCTAATTACAGGTTCAAAGTTCGCTGAATTTTTTTCTCGAAATACAAAGTTATTACATTCGACCCATTTTCAACCCTTATAATAAGTAAATATCTGTGGTGGACCTCATCCAACTTTCCGAATAAATTGTTGTTGACACATGTGCCTAAGTACTTTTACTCATAATGTCATGTCCTGTCAGTGGCACTGACGTTTGTCAAAATCTGACAATTCGCAACACTGCGACGAAGGTTATGTCCAAATTGCTCCAAATTTCGTAAAATCCAAGCCAGACATGTTTGGAATTTAAGTTAAATTATAATTACTATATCAATTGATGCATTTTTGTTAATAAAACAGGTCTTTCCTTTCATTTTTTAGTAATTAGGTGCATTTAAGATTAATGAAAAACTCACTGGCAGTTTCAACATTTCCTCTATCCTTTGGTTTGGAGATTGTCCTCTTTTGGTCCTTATCAGCATGTATATTTTGTTTACCTCAGGAAGAGATCTTAACATCTTTTCTATGAGGACCTTTCCCATAAATCCTGTCCCACCGGTTATCAGAACATTCTTTCCTTTGTACCATTGTAGCATAGATTTATCAGCCATCTATAAAATATCGTTTAGATTTCAATAAGTGAATAATAAATGTTTATTTATTGAATGCACCTTCCCACTGACACAAATTATGTAGAACTTTCACAAGTTAACACTGGAAACGTATCCAATTTTGTTTAATTTCGGTCCGAATTAAAATCGGTATGTTGTGTGTCTTACGCTGAATGATATCAAACTGAGCAATATATGAGTAAAATCGGCGGGAGTTGTAATAATATTTTACTAGTGAGCGGTAAGATGGATAGTATTAGAATGTTTTCAGAGTTAACTGCATTGATTAGTGCGTACTGTGGTCACACTACTACAAACAAACGTTGATTTTTACACTTTTATAACCTGCTGTCCAGCAATTAATTTGTAATAGTCCTTGATAGGATACGATGATTTGACCGATTAATGACGTTTCCAGAATCGTATCCAAGATTTTTTTAGTTTGGAAACGATACTTGCTTTTCACCTTTTTAAATTATATTATAATTAACGTATTGGGTAAACGTAGAAAATATGTTAATCAATAAAAATAACTATTCGCCAAGATTGGTAAATAAGTGTCTGGCTGTTGGAGCGAAAACGCTAGACTGCATGTGCAACTAAAAAAGATCATTAGGAATTACGTTGGACCTTTTTGTCAACAGCACAGATAATAATTATACGGATAAAACCGGTAACAACGATGGCGATGCAAACTTTCAATGTTTATATACTTTCACGCTTCCTTGTCCTTTGTAGCACTTTCAATAGATTTGAATAGACATAATTCAAACAATTTTTATTATTTCTGTTCCCAATTGTAACACTTTTGCTATGGATAACTTCCTTTTCATTTATCAGTTTGAGTCTTCCGTGGGTGAAGAGATTCTAATGAGTTCTTTCTCTGTAGCCTGAAACAAGTTAAGAATCAGATTTTCAGACATAATTATTATATATTATATATCATTTTTATACTTTACATATATCCTTTTTGCACTGCTTTTTTATACATATATACGGTTTTCTCTCTGTTGACATGTAAATACTTTTCATTTATGGAAAATAGGTGTGACTTAACAGCTTTCCAACTTTCAGCAAACAAAGTGTTCATGTTTTCCAAACGGTATTCATATGTATTAGCAAAAACTGTATATTTTCTGTGGTGACCAAATAAATGTAAAGTTTGATGTACCTTGTTGAGTAAAAGTTGCCTATTTGCATAATTTGCTATCCGTATGGATATGCATTGCTAGAACAAATTTTTCATAGTTTGAATAAGGCAACTTTTCCATATTTTGCCGACTAACCAAAGTTTCGTTAAAAATTTTCAGAATTGCGAGATAGAGCAATCTAATGTGGTCCGATTAGATTTTATTCGATAAAATTACATACATTCTTTGCATGAATTTAATCCGCTGGCGCTGTACGTTCAGTTCAACAATTTTACGTGTCTTAATCGTATATGATATGCCCTAAATACGATCCTGCTATTCATAGTGACTGTAATAATTTTCTCACAACGCAGACATTATTAAAAATGCATCACAAAACGAAAGCTGGCTAGATTTTAATTGACGGTTCTTCTTAATTTCGTTTCTCCTGTTAAAGATGGTACTATTTCCTGGATTATTACTGCATTCAGTCTGAATGCAATTGTTAAGGCGAAGTAATTATTTATCGTGTTATGCACTAAGATAGAAAGAGACAGGGGAAAAGAGTTTGAATGCAATTGCACTCGTCTATGGTCAGTCGGTGAGGTGAAATTTTTCATTCTCTCCGCGTCGATAATTTTCTCCGTGATTGCATGCTGTATTTATGGACAAATGACTTAAATTAAATGAATGGTGACTTGATATTACAACAAAATAAAAATGTGTAACTTAAACCATGTGTCTTAGAAAACATTTGCTATATGAAAAGCTATTTTTAGAAGCAAAAATGACTATGTACTTACAATTAAAGTATAAACTACACTTCGAAGTGCAATGCTTATGGCCTTGCTTAAGAAAATTTGCTTAAGAAAATGACCACGTAATACTCAATAATCAATGTATATTAAATAATATAGTTACATTGCATATGGTTGTCACATGCAAGTGATAATAATATTAATATTTATCGACTGCAAATAAGTGTACATAATATTGAAATATGTCCACAAGTCATAAGATGCTAAAAAACAATTCTACTTTTCTCTAGTCATATTTTAACATTTTATTCATTATAAATTATTCAAATAATATCTGGGGTGGCCCTCACCCTACTTTCCGACTAAATCGTTGGCACAATGAAGTGCCTAATCATTTTTGCAATTATTTAATTTAGTAATGCCAGAACCTTTCTGGACGCTACCTAACTAGTCTGTGCTACCTAACGTCAATTTCAGTGACAGAATTACATTTGTCATACTGACATTTAATGTAATGTCAGTGTCACTGACGTTTGTCAAAATCTGACGATTTGCAATACAAGTTCGACAGCTGTGGATTATGTCAAACTGCTTCTAGAAGGCCTTATAGCGCCTAAACCGTTCATCTCACCGATCTGCAAATTTGTATACATATTTAAAATCACCGCAGGATGAGCTGGTATCAGTTTGGTCACAATCGGATAAATCTTTAAGAAAATGTACGTAATATTTGCCACTTCCGTTTGTCAGATTGTTACCAAAAACACACAAAATTTCAGCCCGATCCGTTGTTGCATTTGGGCGCAATCGTATTCACGGACATACATACACACATACTCGATACAATCGATTCAGGGGACCTCAAAACGCGTATTTCCGCGAAAATCTCGTCATTTTCCATCGATTACAATACTTTCCTTCTAGGGTATCTAGTCGAAAAGTAAAAATTGTATAGTGTTTAAATATAAAATTTGTGAATTTAATTTGCCTCTTTCATAATTACGTCATTATATCGATTTTTGCAATTTATGGCTTTAAGTGCAAGTTTAATTTACAAAGTTTATGCTAAAATAGTATTTAAGATCGGGGAATTTGTTATTTGTATATAAATTGGTAAATGTATACGTAGATTTTACGCAATGTTCAAATTTACATTAACCCAGTTCGTGGTAATTGTAAATGTTTACACCAAATTTCAGCCATATCAGTTGTAGGTACATACCAGTGCGTGATATACATAAAAATCATTGCAATGGATTTACCTAGTCGAAAAGTAAAATATATGTTGTAATTTTGCATTAAAAGATACAAAAGCATAACAAACAATTTTTATTTTTTACATCTAAGAACAGTAATACGTATCATTTACATGGCAACGCAAACATAATTTTTTATTATTTTTGGTAGGTTAACATTTTATTAATTTGATAACGTTATTAACTTTACAGTCAGAGATGCACTGCAACAATGATGTTATTATGGTAACTGATTAAAAAGCAATTACTCATATTGAATAAAAATACTCGATTTTTGCGTCAAACCTAAAAAAAAATAAACGCACCTGTTTCACACAGTCGTTAGGTGCGTACAGATAACATGTTTAATTGTGACAAATTATTTATTTAATTTTAGCCTGAATGTCTATAAATTAAAATAGCGTTGTTAGTGCAATTACGTTATCACCAAGTTGAGTGTAATAATATAAACATTATTTTTCTGTTGAGCGTCTGAAGGTCAATCATTGGGGTAAAAATACTAACTCGTTTACTAATTTCATTAGAAATTCTGTTGCTGCTTAATTGGCGTTTCAAAGGTTCAAATATCCACTGTGGCCATCACCCAACTTTCCGACTACATCTTTACACAATTAAGTGTCTAAACGCGTTTGCTATTATTTCAATTCTGTGAAGCCAATGAGATTTGTCATGCTGACATTTAACGTCATGTCATGTCAATGGCACTGACGTTTGTCAAAATCTGACAACTGCTTCTATAAACTTTTATAGTACCTAAACCGTGCATCCAACTGATCTACAAATTTATACACGTATTTAAAGTTACTGGAGGATGAGCCAAATCGAATAAATCCCTACGAAAATGTATGTAACTTTTGCCACTTTCGGTTGTCAGATTGTGGTCAAAAACAATTCAGTTCGTCACCTAGCAATTCAAAATACGTACACCAAATTTGAGCCCGATCCGTTGTACCGTTGCACCGAAAAAATCGAATCTCTTACCATATTTTGTCCAAAAAATCGTTGCTTTTTTGTTTGTCCAAAAAAGTCGTCAAAATTTTACTGATTTCAATACCTCTTTCATGCCATACTTTATTAGTGATCGAACACATTTTAAATAATATCTACAAATGTACATTCGTTTTGCATACAATTGTCATGAAACATAATCAAAGTCGTCTATCAATTAAACTGTATAAGTACAATAAGGTACGATGTTATGGAACCTAACAACGTAAACAACATAGAATAATCAACGACAAAGAAACCAGCAGCTGTAAATTGAGGTGCCCTTAAAGCGGCATGTTCTGACAAACGTGTTAAATCCGCCTTGAGTTCTCGCTGCTGTGCTGTAGTAACATTCATAGCTACCTCCTGGAGCATTTTGTAGGCGATCGACTTTATTTTGTGTCCTTCTTTGGTAGCTTCGTCACATGTAGACGCTATATGCACACCCAGCGCCTGGTAAAGTAGAAATTGCAATTTTAACATATGAAAATATACTAAAATGTATGTTCTGTATATGAGAGGTTTGTTGCAACAGAATATTATGATTTTTGTAGGTTGTTGTACGAAATAAACTAGAATGAAAACTAATATTCAAGTTTAAACTGTGATAAGTCATTGTTCCAGAAATGTCACAGGGTGTGGCTTTATGATTTGGTGAGACACACTGTATACGTTAATACACTAATTTAATACATACAAAAACAAAATGTGAAATCGTGTAGAATCTTAAAAAAAATTACATTTTTACTAATTTGTTTTGATAGTTAAGTCCTATTTTAACAATTTTCTTTCAAACAGAAACATGAATGTAATTATTGACCAGATATTGGTAATTATACTAGGCAAAACGTACCAGTTATTAAACATGTATTGATTTTTTAATAACTCTATAGATAAAAACCGGTATACTAAAAAATTGTGTCCAAAATAACTATTTCTGTTTACAGGATTGTATGAAGGGGTCATAAGAATGATTATCATGGTTTTAAAATTAAGTACGGATAAGGTCCTTATTAAGTAAGGTCCTTTTTTGTTCAACAGGGTGTTGTTAGGAACATTTCAAATTTTGTTTTAAATTAAGTTCTAGATTTCCGGGAGAAAACAGCGTCGATAAAGTAGGTAGTAAACGTTTCGCACTCTGTTGCAAGAGGCATTTTCATTCTCTGCATTCTCTTCGTAGCTGTCTTACTGTTACGTCCTGAAGATGCCTCTTGCAACAGTGTGCGAAACTTTGACTACTTTATCGTCGTCGACGAGGTTTTCTCCCGGAAATCTAGAACTTAGTGATTCGGACCGCGGAAGTCTCTAATCTAAATATTTGTTTTAAATTATTTAAAAAGTCATTATTGAACTGTTTTTCGAAGACTTTCGTCACAACTTTTTTTAAATGCATCATGCATGAAGTCATGCAAGAAGCGCACTTGTAAAAGCATCATGTGTTACTGTATATCTACTGTAACAAACCATTCACCTATTAAAAGCCATTACATTGGTAGACTTAGTACTCTACCAACTCCACTAATGTAAACAAATCAAGTACTAAAAATAGGTGCCGATAAGTAGAGCCCAACGACAAAATATGAACTAGAAAGTAGGCTAGATAGTTACTAATACTCTACCCCCACTCCACCAATGCATACGACACTTTAAACATATTCTTATATGCTTCTAAGATAACCTATATTACTTATAACTCGTCGGCATTTTTTGCAAAAGTCATTAAATCCACTTTATTCTATTTCACAAAAACATGTTTTCATAGTGATATTTTACATTTAATCGATGTTTGATAACACTAACAAAAATGGCTCTAGTTACTTTTGCCAGAAAGATGATCAACTATTCAAAGTACATACCAGGGTACCACCTGCCCATAAGACCATCAACACCACAAATGTGATTCCATCAAAATCATCAAAGTGAGCAGATTTATATTCAATTATAAAGTCCAAGCCAAGCAGAAAACTACTGATAATATTAAGATTCAATAAAAGCAGAACCCAGCCGAAGATCTTATTGAAGTGGTCGACCATATCACAGACCAGACTGTTAATTATGCTAACATCTCTAACAGTAATGTTCTTCTTCATGATGGCATAGGGTACAACCTTTGTAGAAATAAAAACCACTTTCTGTTTATTCTCAACCGTCATCAGTAGATTATTTAGACATTTGAACCTAATAGTAATGCATTCCACAAAACTAGACATTAGGTGAGCGAAAGCAACCATGTGGAACGTCATGAAGCCATCCAATATCCCACTGACTGCAACCCCAATCCCCATTTCCCCCCATACCAGACAATCGTAAATTACTAAGGCAAAAGTTGTTAAGTGAATCAGTATCATTTTCAATAGATACATCGTTGGTTTTCGCAAAGCATTTTGATCATATGCCATCAGTTTTCTATCCACAGCAGACATGGTTTTCATCAAAACGTTTAAGTCTATCATGTAGATATAATTTACGCACAAAATCGATACTATGTTGATCAAGAAAAGTGTTGTGAATGTCAACACGTTGACCACAAATACAGTTGTTTTAAAACGTTGTAATATATATGTTAACTTCAGGTATATTCCTACCATAAAAGCAATTATTTCCAGGATAATAAATATCACGGTGTAAAATCTATAGCCTTTGTAAATCCTAAAAACGTGCATTTCTTTATCGTATCTCGGCAATATGGCCAATATGTTTGATAAAACGAGCATTGGTGTTAGATAATTGATGTTGCTATGATGTTCTTTCATTTTGTATGCTTCTGTGCGTCCACTTGGTCTGTGAACGTCTGAAATTGACGTTCTGACTGAACTTAGAAGCTATATTACAGCGATTAATATGAATAATAAATGAGGTTTTAGATTGCCTCATGTTTGTTGACGAGACAGCTTACAACGTATTCATTTTGGTTGAGTAAAATGTAAATAAATTGTGTAGTAAAGTATTAGTTTTATGGGGTTAAAATGGTTTTAGCACCGAAGTAAATTCATTATTTGTTTGCAAGAAATAAACAACGCAGTGGCATACGAACCAAATACACGTTTAAATAAGAATTCCAAGTAGTTTTTATTTTTGTTTTGTTTCCAGAAATCTTTTGAAAATGTTAAGTAGGTATGCAGTAATTGTGCGAAATTGCTGTGACAGCTGTGTATACAATCTAATTGAGAGCAAGGCACTATGAGAGGCCAATGAACGATGGTTCTTTGAAATAGAGATCACCTTGCAAAAAAGTTCAAGATTGTGTACTAACGATTCACAACATAAATAAAACATTTTACTTAGATATTTTTATTTCTTACGTATTTCAATAAATACAAAAGTACATACAATACAATTACAAATTAGGGCTACGTCAAGTGATAAGTGTACTTCTTTTTTCGTCTGATGTGGAATGCAATAACAATTATTAAAAATGTAAGAATAATCATGGCAACAATCACAATCGAATACAACACATTCGGTGATAAAAGCCAATGAGATGATATGAACTTTGTAGAATAACAACTATCACCAAAGGCGTTGGTTAAATTTGTTACTTCGCTTGAAATTGTTAAAGAATTACTATATACTGTTCCACAAATCCACGCAAAATTATCAGCATAAAATTCTGTTAAGCTAGACTTGCTAATATTATTTTCGAAATCATCGTCAAGATCAATATGATTTCCGACCACGTTTAAGTAATGTAACAATTTCAAATTTGGTAAATTAATATCGTTTATTGATGTCAATTTATTGTAATTTAAATCCAAAATTTCTAATCTATCAGCTGATTCAAACGCATTCGAGTGAATAAGTTGTATGTTGTTATGAGATAAATTTAGGAATTTCAAATTAGCATTTTTAAATAAATTTGGCTTTAATTCTTCGATCTTATTATAAGATAAATCCACTCGAGTTAAAAACCTGCAATTGTTTATTATAGTAATATCTGAGATATTATTATGAGATAAATTTATTTCTACCAAATATTTACAATAATTTTCAACAAACGATAAATTAGATATTTGGTTATACTCTAAATTCCACAGTTTTAGAATAGGGTTGTCTTTGAATATATTACCAACTGTAGTAATATTATTATGTGACACAAACAGGTATTCTAAATAATGCATATTTTTAAACAAATCATTTTCTAACGTCTTAAGATTGTTATAACTTAAATCCAAACCCACCAGATACCGTAAATTAGCAAACATTCGCTTGTAAAGTGATTTTTGATGACAGCGTGACATATTCAGATATTGCAAGCGAATAAATTGTGTAAAACTTTCTTCGCTGAAATTTGGTTGGTAGCCATCTATATCTGACTTACATCGCACTTGTAAGTTTTCTACAAAGGATTTATTATGTATTTTATTCACATTTTCCGGAGCGACGATGTTACAAATGCGATTTTCTTGATTTTCAGGGGTACAAAATCCATCAACATAAGATGTTGCGACAAGGAAGACAATGAATAAGATTTGCTTCATTCTGTCGATTGTCCTTTCTGAAAAAGAAGAAATAGGATAAAAATTAATTAATGATTATTTATAAAGATTATATGAATTTAAAGACACTGTAATAGACAGAAATTTCAGAGATTGTTAACGCTCTATATAAATAGTGTAGGTCAAAAACATGCAAAACGTAAATAAGCTGTTAACAGTTTAAACAACTGTATAGTCAGACGGTAGCCATACATTCTAAAATGCCAAGAATTTTCAGCCACATCAAATTCCAATAAATATAAACAGAAAAATAAATAACGAGAAGTATAAAAAAACATGTAGAAATTGTGAAAGCAGCAGTTAGTGCCAATAATAAGAAAATTTGTCTCAGGTCAGGAATGTTGTATTTTATGACTTAAAAGAACTTAATTCGCAAAAAACACATGAAATAAATTAGCAGGTAATCCAAATAATCAATAAACTTGTCTTAGGTCAAGAATGTTGTATTTTATGCCTACAAAGATTTTGATTCGCAAAAATCAGCTGCAATATAACAGTAGTTAGTCCCAGCAATCAATAAATTTGTCTTGGGTCAGGTATGAGGCATTTTAGGACTAGAAAGAATTTAATTCGCAAAAACCAGATGCAGAAAAACACCAGATAGTCCCAATAATCAATAAACTTGTGTCAGGTCAGGAATGTTGTATTTTATGACTAGAACGAATTTAATTCGCCAAAACCAGATGCAATAAAACAGCAGCTAGTCCCAGTAATAAATACATATGTCTTAGGTCAGGTATGTTGCATTTTAGGACCAGAAAGAATTTAATTTGCAAAAAACAGATGCAATAAAACGGTAGGGAGTATCAATAACCAGTAAACTTGTCTCAAGAGAGGAATGTTGGATTTTATGACTAAAAAGAATTTAATTCGACAACCCAGATGCAATAAAACAGCAGATAGTCCCAATAATCAATACACTGGTCTTAGGTAAAGAATGTTGCATTTTATGACTAGAAAGAATTTAATTCGCAAAAGCTAGATGCAATAAAATAGCAGGTAGTCCCAATAATCAATAAACTTGTCTCAGGTCAGGAATGTTGTATTTTAGGAATAGAAGAAATTTTATTCGCAAAAACCAAATGCAATAAAACAGCAGCTAGTGCATATAATCAATAAACTTGTCTTAAGTGACGAATGTTGTATTTTATGACTAGAAAGAATTTAATTGGCAAAATCCAGATGCAATAAAGCAGCAGGTAGTCCCAATAATCAATACACTGCTCTTAGGTAAGGAATGTTGCATTTTATGACTAGAAAGAATTTATTCCGCAAAAGTCAGATGCAATAAAATAGCAAGTAGTTCCAATAATCAATAAACTTGTGTCAGGTCAGGAATGTTGTATTTTATGACTAGAACGAATTTAATTCGCCAAAACCAGATGCAATAAAACAGCAGCTAGTCCCAGTAATAAATACATATGTCTTATGTCAGATATGTTGCATTTTAGGACCAGAAAGAATTTAATTTGCAAAAAACAGATGCAATAAAACGGTAGGGAGTCTCAATAATCAGTAAACTTGTCTCAAGAGAGGAATGTTGGATTTTATGCCTAGAAAGAATTTAATACGAAAACCCAGATGCAATAAAACAGCAGGTAGTCCCAATAATCAATACACTGATCTTAGGTAAAGAATGTTGCATTTTATGACTAGAAAGAATTTAATTCGCAAAAGCCAGATGCAATAAAATAGCAGGTAGTCCCAATAATCAATAAACTTGTCTCAGGTCAGGAATGTTGTATATTAGGAATACAAGGAATTTAATTCGCAAAAACCAGATGCAATAAAACAGCAGCTAGTGCATATAATCAATAAACTTGCCTTAGGTCACGAATGTTGTATTTTATGACTAGAAAGAATTTAATTGGCAAAAACCAGATGCAATAAAGCAGCAGGTAGTCTCAATAATCAATACACTGCTCTTAGGTAAGGAATGTTGCATTTTATGACTAGAAAGAATTTATTCCGCAAAAGTCAGATGCAATAAAATAGCAAGTAGTCCCAATAATCAATAAACTTGTGTCAGGTCAGGAATGTTGTATTTTATGCCTACAAAGAATTTAATTCGCAAAAACTAGATGCAATAAAACAACATGTAGTCTTAATAATAAATAAACTTGTCTTAGGTCAGAAATATTGTGGTTTATTTCAAAAAAGAATGTAATTCCCAACTGCAATAAAATTAATCTTAATCTGATTTGGCTTCAAATGTTGGGATTCTGTCCCGATTTGTCTCAATCAAATTCTGGTTATCTTACCCATAGAATCTGATTGGTGTCAAACCAATCTGGCAACCCCATTGTGTATAATTAGTAATAATATGTTATTTTACTAGCAAAAATGTATATACTTACTTTTTGTATTCGGACAATGCTTTCACATTTCGTTAATAGTTCTAAATGCCGAACATACACAACACAAATGAATTTACTTATCTTCATTAAAAAAGAGTAACGTGACCTTTTCCTGATCCGTAAAGAAATCCTGATATAAAATATGTCATTAACAGAGTGATATCAGAGCTGAATTTACGTATTCTCTGCAATATATGACAATACGTAAAATATTGAGTCAAATAAATATCTTCAATGGCTTGATACAAATATATAATACTTCATGAAATATACAGCACGTTTATTCAATTTAGGAAAAATACACACAGACTACTTACATGTATTGATAAATCAACAATAACGAAATACAACATTAAACACATATAGATCAGAACACCTGGTTATTATATTAGAAAACGCATTTGCAGTGTTTCTTCATCTACTGAATATAATCTTCATACAGGCTCTCCAATGGGTCTAATGGTTAACTCCGTTATCTGCAAAAGAACAATATGCTTACTTAAAATTGTTTAGATTTGACTGTATTATGGAATGTGATACGTCATTGTTCTTAAATTACTACACAGTACAAATTTCTATCCCAAAGAAATGTCCCATAAAGATGACGTTTTATATTGTTCTTAATTACGGTATATCATCACATTACCTGAACATGAGGCGGAGTGGATATCACATATAGGATGGCATTTGCAATATCCTCGCTGTACAATCTTGGAGCAGCTTTTTCAACCTTTGCCAAACACTCATAGGCAAGGAATCCATTTCTATCAGCAATTTCCGTCTCAACATAACCAGGACTTATACTCTAAAAAGCGACATAGAAATGAATGCAGTTGTTCTAAAACAAGAAGGAAATCAATTCAAACCAACCGTGACTCTGATTTTAGACCCCTTCTCAATGAGTTCTTGTCTTATGGTTTCTGTCAAAGCTGTGACAGCATGTTTTGAAGCCGGATACACGTTCTTCAATGGAATCGGTGGTACAAAATGTCCGGCAATGCTATTGATATTGATTATTATGCCGTCTATTTGATGTTTCATCATTATGGATATCGCTTCTCGTGTGGCAATGGTGAGGCCAAGGACATTTGTGTCCAAGACAGTCTTCCATTCGGAAGTGTCGCCATCTATGATGTTAGTAGGCCTCGCAACACCAGCGTTGTTGATCAGAATGGAGACCGGACCGACATTCTGCACCGTCCATTGGAAAGCGCTGATAATTTCCGCTTCATTTGTCATGTCTGCTTTGATAGGGTACAGTTTTCCTGGTTCCCCTGTGCTTTGGAGTTCGTTTGCTAATTGTTCGACTTTCTCCCGTCTTCTAGCTAGGCCAACAACCTGTCAAATTAATGTCTTTGCTTATTTTTTGGTTTGCATTATCAGAATAGTAAGATCTTTCCATAAAACAGGGTTTGTTAACGCTACACTTCATTGTGATGCATTGCAAAAATCGTCAAAATCGGGTAAAAAATATGGATAAATGAATCTAACTATATTTTTGCAGTCATACCTGAAGTCCATGTTTCACTAGTAATTTGGAAGTAGCTGCGCCAATACCAGAACTGGCACCAGTTACAATTGCAACTTTATTCTGCCATTTGCGACCGTCCATGTCTGCTGAAGAACTGAAACTAATATCAACTCTTCCGTTGGATGCTAACTTTCTCTGAAAGACACCGCTTTCTTAATGCCTTTTACTGACGAATGATGCATGTAAAATGTAGATGAAAATAAACTTTATTCAATTTATTTTTTAAGGCGTCTCGACTTATTGGCCTTAAAAACAGAGCTTAAAATGCTTTTGAAACCGATTTTGTGATTAATTTGTTTTTAATCTGCAACAAAAGATGCCCTAAAGATGCAGTTGTGGATTAAACTAAGAAATATTTCTGTATATTTCGATGGAGACTTGCAAAAGCAGTTCTGCAGAGAAAGTGCAAGCTGCATACCAAGAGATAACGGTAAATAAATCACCAAGGTACTGTGTCACTGTATATTTACACACCAGCGTACCTTGGTGCTCGATATTTCTATGTTTGAAAGAACGAAGGCTTTTTTATAGAAAGCATTATGCAATGTCTAGTAGTCGAGAACCAAATTATAAATTTTCAAACACTATTTCTATTTTCCAACTTGTGCCCTAGAAGGAAAGTATTATAATCGACGAGAAAAAATGGATTTCCGCGAAAGTATGCGCTTTCATTTCCCCTGAATCCATTGCAATGATTACTGGACGACGCATCTGAGTATATATATATTACATATGTGAGTGTGTGTCTGTGTATGTATGTATGTATGTAGATGTATGTATGTATGTATGTATGTGAAAACGATAGCGCCCAAACGGTATACCAACACGCGCTAATTTTTTGTTGCACATATTTAGAATTGCCAGGGGACGAACTGGATTGCTTTTAGTAACAATCTGACAACCAAAAGTGGCAAATGTTGTTACAAATATATTTGGTAGAAGTTTGGCATCTTGTGGTAGTTAGGAGAACTATCACGCTACGACAAAATAAAATGTTCCCTAAATGTTCAAGAAAATGGTTATTTTAAATTATTTTGTCTTTGAATGTGTTAAATACTAATCTAAAACTCAGGTTAACAATACTATGGTCATTATTTTGTCGTAAGTAAATTAGGAACAATAGATAGATGGTCGTAAAATTTGAAAATTGGATAGTATTGTCTTTGGCGGCGCCATCTAACGTAGATAGATGCTTGAACAAATTCCACTTGCGAAAAACTTTTGGTTGCACCGAGGGTAGACTTCAACGTTAACTGAAATATCACACAGACGACTCACCCTGTATATTCAATCGATATTTAAGTCACTTTCGCAGTTAACGAAACATATGTAACAAATTCAGTCTCTAGTTTTGCTTGTATGTGCAAGCTTACGAAACTACTGAAGGATATCAAGTGACTTAATGAAATGATATACTGAAGTCTGAAGTTTCGTACCTTATCTGACCAATTGAGGTACTAATTGCTGTCTAGCATGAATCTATTATACCAATAAACAGAAAATAATCGATTTTCAATTATTAGTCTTGTGGATGCGCCCTCTTCGTTTTTATATCCAATGTTGCCAATTGGAATATGTACTTACCTACTTCTACGTTTTTTAAAGAAATTACACAGAAACGATTTTTTTATTTACCTTGTCGGCTATGGATGCCGATGTTTATTTAACCAGTTTTTCAATTTTTTTTTGCTACAATTTTGAAAAAATAATTTACTTTTAAGTTTGGATTGAGTAACGATTTCAATACCATAGAACAATTGTTTACAGGTTGAAAAACCTAAAATAAAACACATGTTTTGCCAAATTATTTATTTCACAGAATAATTATTGCAAGTCATTTTAGGTACTGTAAAACACAATATCCACAAATACCATAATAAAAATAGAGAAAGATACATTTTAGAGATTTAATTATAAATAGAGAAATAAAACTATCAAAAAAAATTAAAAAAAACAAAACAAAAAGATCACTTATAAAATCTAACAGCACACATAACAACGAAATTTTTACCTCCATATTTTCGAATGAAAATCATCACTAAACAGAGCAGATCATTACAAAAAACTACATATACATACATCACATATTACATGGTAACTTTTCGATTTAGTGATATGTTTTCAATTTAAACCTATCAAAATCATAGAAAAATATTTATGCATATCAATTAATCTGACCAATTAACACTAACATTATATATTATATTACACACAGACACTTGTTTTCATTATTACATATAATTCTATTACTATATACATAAATTCATCTTTTATTTTCATAATTTTTTTATACATAAAAATATCCAATAAAGTTAAAATTAATATTTTGAGGTTGTGTCACTTTCATTCAACTTTAATTTGTAGCAGAATTAAGTTGAATGAATTGAAGTTTAAAAATTACAAGAGATTAATTCAGATCACATATTAATTCAATAGAATATTCAATAGTAACTTTGATATTTTGTCATTGCGTCTGCAGAACTATGAAATATAATTTTTTATACTTACCACAAATGTTGTCAAATCAGTTAAGCATTTCATACATAAGGTAGACCATATTTCAAATGTAAAAAACAATGATTCAGTTCTGCGTTAAAAAAGTGTTCTTTATTTTGATCTTAGAAAAAAAGATACACTAAAAATAAAATAGACATCTAAAAATGTACAATTAATAAATTTTACCTTTTCTCTAAGGAGATAAATATTATATACGGCTCCCTTCTTTCTCAAATATCACTGAATTTCATAAATAACTTTGAAACAATTACCTATAGCATTACACTATATAATATATACATTCTTTTAAATATAACTTACGTTGTCTTCCCTTATTTAAGAATTAAGAGTTATCGTGTTCCCAAAAATTGCTAGGTTATCTCACCTGTCACTTCGGCTCGCAAATTTGATCAGATCTTAGCTTATTCATTTGTTTCTTGTTCGGTATCTTACATTTACATGAGAGATGAAATTACTTATTATTAGGAAAAACAGATCAACAATCAAACTTGTTCAATTTTGTTCGCTTCGACTTTGCCGGCTTACGCTTCGTCTCAGAACTATCCGTATCAGAGGAATCATCACCGTCACTGGCAGGTAGTATATTGTAGTTGCAAGTTACTTTCGGTTTCTTTATTGATACTGAACTGAAATCACCTGAAGACGGACCATCATTGTTTCTCTGAAAATAAAAAAAAAGTTATATATTTTAGAGTAGTTTTAAACTTTTAAACAAGTAGAGCACAGTGACATATGCAACCGATTATACCCAGTGTATGGTTTATAATTGACCCGCGTATATTGGGTTGCATACACAACTGTGCTCTCCTTGGTTTGGAACATCTATATAATAGTATGGAGACGCAAACCTACCTGTAAAACTAGGACAACGACCACTAAAACTATACACAAGCATATAAATATTGTAGTCCCGATGATAAAAACGAACGGATGGATGACTTGGAGAGTCGACGACACTGGCTCAGCTGACACCAAGTATGCTTCCACGCTGATGCCATCCTTACTACTCTTAGGTACTACATTACAACCTGAAAACAAATAAAAAAGTTCCAGCATTTGGAAAACAAATTTTTTTGAATCTTTTGTGTAGTGTAGTGCTTGGAAAATGTCAAAGTGATAGTATACATTATGTGTTAGCTTAACAAAAAAATAATGAATACCTGGACAATCCTTGCAGGACGAGTGACACTTCTGGCATCCGAAGTCAGTCTTATAAAACCCGTCGGGACAGTCGGGCATGCAAGAACCAGCTGCAAACTGCCAGCCCGTCGGGCAGGTGACACACTGCTGGCTTCCTGGGCCGCTGCACGTCGCGCAGCTCAGGTGACACCTTGTGCACACACCTCTATCGCTATAGTAACTATCCGCGCAACTAACTAGACAATCTCCATTTTGTAGCTACAACAAAATTATTTTTATTTTTCAAATATTTTTTTTTAATTTTCAAATTGTGATGTTTTATTTGTAAAACAAAACTCTCACCAGTAAGCCAGATGTACACTCTGTACAGTTCGTGTTCGACAAACACTCGGAGCAGGTATGCGTGCAGGGCGCACAACTCTTACTACTTCTATCCCTGTAGAAGCCTTTATCACATCGCGCCACGCAGTGCGTCTCCTGGAGCATCAACGGATCGGCACAGGATAAGCACGCCCTCTCGGTCGCTCCATCGCAAGTCTCACAGGTCGAATGGCACGGCTTACACAGCCCACCGTCCCTATATTGATCTAAAAATAACACTTCCATATATCTCCAGATAAGAAATTAAGTATTCTAAGTTGGATCACTAGTATAAGCATAGTCACGCATCACTATACTAGCATAGCCACCACTACGGCTTACACAGCCCACCATCCCTATATTGATCTAAAAATAACGCTTCCATATATCTCCAGACAAGAAATTAAGTATTCTAAGTTGGATCACTAGTATAAGCATAGTCACGCATCACTGTACTAGCATAGCCACTACTACGGCTCACATAGCCCACACCGTACCCTATATTGATCTAAAAATAACGCTTCGATATATTTCCAGACAAGAAATTAAGTATTCTATGTTGGATCACTAGTATAAGCATAGTCACGCATCACTGTACTAGCATAGCCACTACTACGGCTCACATAGCCCACACCGTACCCTATATTGATCTAAAAATAACGCTTCCATATATTTCCAGACAAGAAATTAAGTATTCTAAGTTGGATCACTAGTATAAGCATAGTCACGCATCACTGTACTAGCATAGCCACTACTACGGCTCACATAGCCCACACCGTACCCTATATTGATCTAAAAATAACGCTTCGATATATTTCCAGACAAGAAATTAAGTATTCTAAGTTGGATCACTAGTATAAGCATAGTCACGCATCACTGTACTAGCATAGCCACTACTACGGCTCACATAGCCCACACCGTACCCTATATTGATCTAAAAATAACGCTTCCATATATTTCCAGACAAGAAATTAAGTATTCTAAGTTGGATCACTAGTATAAGCATAGTCACGCATCACTGTACTAGCATAGCCACCACTACGGCTTACACAGCCCACCATCCCTATATTGATCAAAAAATAACACTTCCATATATCTCCAGACAAGAAATTAAGTATTCTAGGATGGATCACTAGTATAAGCATAGTCACGCATCACTGTACTAGCATAGCCACTACTACGGTTTACACAGCCCACCATCCCTATATTGATCAAAAAATAACACTTCCATATATCTCCAGACAAGAAATTAAGTATTCTAGGATGGATCACTAGTATAAGCATAGTCACGCATCACTGTACTAGCATAGCCACTACTACGGCTCACATAGCCCACACCGTACCCTATATTGATCTAAAAATAACGCTTCGATATATTTCCAGACAAGAAATTAAGTATTCTAAGTTGGATCACTAGTATAAGCATAGTCACGCATCACTGTACTAGCATAGCCACTACTACGGCTCACATAGCCCACACCGTACCCTATATTGATCTAAAAATAACGCTTCCATATATTTCCAGACAAGAAATTAAGTATTCTAAGTTGGATCACTAGTATAAGCATAGTCACGCATCACTGTACTAGCATAGCCACTACTACGGTTTACACAGCCCACCATCCCTATATTGATCAAAAAATAACACTTCCATATATCTCCAGACAAGAAATTAAGTATTCTAGGATGGATCACTAGTATAAGCATAGTCACGCATCACTGTACTAGCATAGCCACTACTTTTTCACAAAAAAAAAATACTTACCGCCATCGCAACGGACTGAGTCTTCGGGGGCGCATCTACCCTTTGAATTAAGCTTCCAATCCTTCAGGCACGATAAACAACTAGTCCTATTGCACTCCGCACATCCTGGCAAACACTTAACGCACTCTCGTTCGACGGGGTCGGCGTAATGATGCAGAGGGCATGTCTTCGCGCATTTACCCTCGAGCCAGAAGTGGCCGTGGTCACAGCTGACGCACTGCGAACTATTCGAGCCCATGCAAGTTTCGCAGGATCTGTGGCAAGGAGAACATCTGAAACAGACAGAAGTTTTCATTGAGCAACATTCCAAAATAAATTGCCAAGCTGATTGAATGAAACAGTCTGCAATAACCTCTGATGTGGAAAAAAGAGAAACCCATATAAAGAAGGCATCCTAAAGCAGTCTTCATTGGTACAACATCCTCAATAAACTGAGACATGAAAGAAAGAGAATGCCATATGAACCTAACTAAGGAAGGCATCTGTCTGGAGCAACATCTCAAATGTCTATAGATGTGAAGAAAAGAGGAAGCAAATGAAGATGGCCACTAAAAGTATTTAAAGAGGCCACAAGTCTTCAATAGAGCAACATCTCTAACACCATGGGATGTGGAAGATAAATCCAGACATTCAAAAGTGTTTATTGGTGTCAGACAGACATATGAAGCAGACCAAGAAATATACCTAATTGGAGCAACATCTTAGATACCTGCAGATGTGAAGAAAAGAGAAAACCAAATAACGATGGTCAAGAGAAGCATTTGAAGAAGTCATAAGTGTTCAATGGAGGAACATCTCTAACACCATGAGATGTGGAAGATAAATGAAAACCAAATGAAGAAGTTAAAGAACAGCTTTCCATACACCTCCAATAACATCTCCAATAACCTGAGATATTAAAGACATCACAAATACCTGCAGATATGAAGGAAAGACAAAAGATGACCAAGAAAACCATCTAAGGCAGATGTAAAGAAACGATAAGGGCAATTGAAGAAAAGCGTCATAAGTCTTCAATTTCGCAACATCTCCAATACCATGGGATGTGGAAGATAAATTCAGAACAAATGAATAATCCAGAAACATCTCAAATAAACAAAGAGAGAAGTGTATGAAGTGGAGTACCAAGACATGCAGATACAATGCAAATAAAAAGGATCAAGTAAAGCTAAGATAAAACGTACGTGTAGTCTTGAGTTTCATAGGTTTTGGGTGGACAAGACGCTAGGCATTTGTTCTGGTACAGCACGAGATGGTGATCACAGCTGAGGCAATTGTCGGGTCGTTCCTGACAACTGAGACAGTTTGGTTGGCACGGTATACAGGTCCTTTGTCTTAGATCTGCAATATGGAATGTTTTGGTGAGGTAAAAAGTGACAAACTCATGTATAAATCGAGTCTTACCTTCAAAATAACCTTCTGGACACTGCTGCAAGCAGACATCCAGGTCGATGACGTGGACGTAACCTGGAGAGCAGATCTCACAGTCTTTCTGGGTTGGGCCGGTGCAGGTAGTGCAGGAGTCATGGCAGGACCTGCAAACTCGATCGGCGTCCGCGTAACTTCGAGGGGGACAAAGACTCACGCACATCCTGCAAAATAACTATGTTAACTATCTCGGCAAAAAAGGCATTGAGAACACACCCCCAAAAGTAATGATAAAACTTACTTGTCCATCCTATTATGTCTGCAGGCTATACACTTATCAGCACCTCGCCCAAAGCATCCTTGGCTGTCGCATTGTTCATGACAATTATCCTTCCTTTCCTCATCGAATTCAATCATATTATCATTATGCCTGGCAACCGGTTTCTTCCCGTCAAGTGACGTGATAACTTGCTCAGGCTCAGACCCAGAGAAGCTGTAGACATTCTGGTAGTTGTTAAAACTTCTGAAGACGTCACTATTGAAGAAGTTATCGGTCACCAGAGGGTGTTGAGTGGACTCCACTGAAGCATCGCGATTCCACAGTGGAATATTCAAACCTTTCAGGGCCTTATAACCAGTTTGTGTCACGTCCTTCAGCCTGATCGGATTCACTTGCGTCCCGTAGAAGATCAACTGCCACTTCTTCAGTATACCAGGTCTATCAACGTGGCGATTTCCGGAATTGATGATCTGGAGTGTCCAACGACCGACAGCTTGCTCCCCCCAGAAATGCACGCTGAGGAAAGGCCAATCATCAAAGTTTGAAGACACCACATCCCTAGGTCTTTCGAAGAGGAGAGTGGACGTTGTTCCCATTGGTGATGTAAGCATGATCTTCAGGTTTCCTCTTGGGAAGAACCTAAGGGAGAGTTTACACTGGACGTGTTCCAAGAACACCACCTCATTCAATGTTCCCTTGCAAGCGCTGACGTCCATATGTAGGGTCAGCGTGTACTTTGAGGTCGAATCGATTTGTCGATCTTCCAGCAACTCCTGACTCTTGCAGATGTGTTGAGGAGGTACAGTGACCCACAGCTCCGCCAGGTTGACCATAGCTGCAGCGTCCATCAAACCATAACCAAACTTATGGCTGACTTTCCGTTTTACTCCATTGATGATCCAGCCTGTTTCTTTCTCCAGAGGGGCAGAGCGCGAAGTGAGCACTACTAAGTATTGCATGTCTCGCCATGTTAGATTAGGATTTGCCTCTAAAGCTAACGCGCATATCCCGGCCGCCAGAGGCGCTGATGCTGACGTACCCGTATGCTCAACCGTGCATATGTGATCAGTACGAAGCCTGGCATCCATATCAACGGTGGCAACGCTCTTATCATGACCTGGTGTTCCTGAACTGTAGGTTGTTGCTAACGTTGAGGAGCACTCTTCCAAATACCATGGTTTGTAGCTGAAATCAAAATTTTAGATGTTTTTTTTTTGGGGTTTTATCAGAAGACTTACCCTCCTTGCGTGGCACTGGATATACTAAGCGTAAATATACTATTGGTATAACCATCGCAATTGCAAGAATCTGTATGCCTTCCTCCATTACCAGAAGCCCAGACAAATATCGACCCTTTGCCTTTCCTCCCGCTCGTCACGCCATAGATGAACGCCCTTCTGGCCAAAGGCCCGGGTCCATCTACTGTCTTACCATCATCTTCCGGGCCCCATGAAGCACTATAGACGTCTATATGCTCAGGGTTCAATCCCAACGCCCTTGCCTCCACAGCATCATTCACCACACCGTCCAACATCCTCACACCTGCAAATAAACTATTGCTAAACTAGGAATACCAAATTAAGAATTTGATATTGTCAATTTAATGACAATGCTCGATTCCAGAAAAGCCCATCAGCAAGTTGTGGTACATCTGGTTCAAATCAGTTTGAATAGCAACATGCTTCATGATGGGTCTTTTTGTAAAGATGGGTCTTTCTGTAGAGAGACCCATTCTGCAAAGCTTTAAAGCTAAGCTTTAAGAGGGCTGCTCACCTCCAATGCTAGCATTGTAAGCGATGCCAACGCCACAATATTGGTTGAAAGCGACTGCGGCAACTTCGCCCGCGCAGCGGGTGCCATGCTTGTTGTCCCCGTTATCCTGCGGCATTGGATCGTCATCGTTGCCGTTTATATCCGTGCTGGCAAGTGGATCCTAAAGCGCACAAAAAACAAACATATGGTCCAATAATTGAAGAAGCTTTTTGTCGAAATTTCATTTCTTCATAAATTTTATTGTGTCGAGTTTTTGATAACATGAACAAGTAGCCTAGTTGTACTGAACTGTTTTAAAACAGCTTTCTGTAAACTATATATTTTGGATCATTGTATATTAACCAGGGAAAGAACCATCAAAATTAAACAGAGAAAATATTTGCCATTTCCGGTTGTATGACTGTCACCAAAAACACTCCAGTTCGTTGACAGACATACACACATACAAACAGACTTTCCCAGAAATCATTGCAATGAATTCAGAGGGCATCAAAACTCGTATTTTCTCTGAAATTCCAATTTTTATTTTTTTTAAGTATTTTACCTTCTAGTGTATTAGTCGGAAAGTAAACAGGTAAATGTTAGTCTACAGGTACCGCAAACAAACTGATTAATGTTAAAGATCAATGATTCTTATATGTTAATAACTCAGGTAAAGTCTGACAGCAATATATAATTAGTTAAGTTAACATTGTTTTGGAAGACAAATAGTGAAGCGTGGCGCTTAAATAGACGTGATAAAAAAGCAGATAAGTAGCACTAATCGAGTTTTTGGTACTATTTGTTACTTAAAATTGCAGATACATTGTTAATGTGGCAACAGTGATTGTGGTTCGCTGCACATACAATCAGAGCGTTACTGCAACATTTCGTAATAAAAAAAAACAAATTTATGAATTTATGAACATGTTGCAAACTTTGTGGCTACGAATACTACGTTTGTTAGTCAATACAAAAACTTACATAATTCTGCAGGAGATCTGGATGGTTAGTTTGGATTCCATCGTCCAAAATTGACACTACGACACCTTTTCCAGTGTAGCCTTTCTGCCAAGCAGGAACGACGTTCATATCTAAGCCATCTTTGGCTCCCCCATTCTGAAACAGAGGAATTAAATAGAACTATACAAAAATCATAAATCATAAAACATCATTATTACAAAGGTTTATTATTAAATCAACACATTCTAAATACATGTTGGTATGTATCAGACGACAGGATAGCTGTTGTGACTTATGTAGACATAACGTGGGAGACCACGTATTAACATATTCACCCATGGGGGATGTATTCTAAAATAATCATCTAAATACGACTTAACTATCCAGGAGATTGCTGGTATATAAATAATAACCTATCTATGACATCGATGCCAGGTTTGTCTCCTACCCGCTTGTCTTAAGGGGATGCATGTATATAAATACCCCTGTAGCCATTATGAAGCAATTTATTCCTATTACCGCTTACAGTCGCGAATGGGGGGTTTATCTAGTACACCAAGAGCAAGAAAACTTGGTACTGTGATGCATCTAAACGTTACAAAGTTAGAAGTTATTGTGAATCCCAACAGAGGTTTATTTGAGTAAGTGAGCATTAGATTTTGTCTAAACAAACAGAATTTTCTTAGTTGTTATGTTTGCATTAATATTGTGTCGCTTTATTTAACTATTAGGGTTATCAACTTTGGTATTTCCAGTGTTGATAACGGTGTTTGATGCCCAAATATAACACAAAACACGCTGATTACACATTTGACAAGGGGAATAACGCACACGTCACATTTTCCTGGAGGATGTACAATTATGGTCGAAGAATTTCTTTGTTTTTGTGCGTTTGATATAGTACAAATATTAGTCTGTGAAACGCTTTGATGTGTAAATATATATATATAGTAAATATACAGTACATAGTATAACATATCCCTGTTATAAATAAGTATCGCGCTATAAACATTTTGTTGCTCAAGTGAATATTAGGTCTCAAATCGCATCTCAGAGATTTTTCCAGCAACACTCATCTAATTTAATTAAAAATATTGTAGAAAACGATACGATTTAAAAATAAGTTAAATCAAGGGAAACCTAAAAATGTGATGATGACTAACCGTCGTATTCACATAAACCCGTAAATTTAAACACAACACTAAAAAAACAGGACGTTTAGTTTTATTCATAATTGATTCATAATGATTAAATGTAGATATGAACAGGAAATTTTAGTGATATTTCTAGGGGAATAGACCAAATAATAAACTAATTATTGAAAAAAAAAAGTAGTGGCCTCAAATAAATATATGTTTTATTGAATTAATTTTGCTATAAAGATAGATATTTTATACTAAGTTTATACAGACAGAATAATATTTTATTTTAATAAGAATTTCAATTTTTAACGAAAAAATACTTGTTGACTAAAGATTTTTACTCTGAGATACATAGAAAGTTGTGCAATTGCACAAGTAATTACTTTACAGATGGCGCTAACAGTTTCTCGCGTCTTTTGCCCCGCATCACCGCTATATAAGACGATATTGAGTGTTCGGGTATTGTTTGTTTACATCTATGCATAAGTGTTTTATTTCATGGGCGACTTACAAGGATTATGAGGAAAACCAGGATTGTAGCGGAATTGCGTACACTATTCCACTACAATCCATTCCTATCCAAGAACTCTATTCTTAGATATCAGGAAAACATGTTCTTGCGTATATAGTGTAGCATGAAGAAGATATTTTTGCTTTCCAAATAATATTTTATTGTAATAAAAATTTCAATATAATATGTAGTTATTTCAACGGCTAGTTATTCTTCCGGCTAAGAGTTTAGTATGTTTAGTTGAGTATATTTTGCTCTGACGAAGAAAATGTTATTCTTCTACATATAAAAAGAGTAAGACGTTCCTTTTACATCAACAACAATATTTTGCTGGGTAAAAAATATACATGCTTCAACGAACTTGACCCAAAAGTATACGTACGTATCGCTAAAAACAGACGTAATTCCTTTCAAGTAGTTCCTTCAAACTTAAAACAAGAAAACGTAATACTTGGTACATCAAGAAAATCATATTCTTACTCTGAGAATTTTATATTTTACTTGAACCAATCAAATGATCTTTCTGCGTATATAGAAACAAGTGATATTCTTAACTCAAAGATTCGTGTTGTATCGAATAAATTTGTCCCTCTGTGTAGTCATACTACCGCCACAATGATAACGACTAAACAAATTATGTATTTACTTTATGTGGTTAGAACTCACATTAATCCCAATAGTCGATAAACACATCCGCGAAAAAGAACCACGTGAATTGCATAAAAAAACTTACCCATGACATAGTGTTCTTCAAACATGAGAAATGGAACAATACCCATTATATACACAGTATATGGCTGGAGTGTCAACAATAACAAGCTCAACAATATAAAAATATACATAATATTATACAATAGACCATAAACAGACAAAACAAAACAATAATTGCCAAGAAAAATCCCACTCAATTACATAACAAACCAATAACAACACTATTTCAAATAAACACTCTTCTCAGAAATGATTTATAATGTCCCCAGTAATCTCCCCGCATATAATGTAACACATTATCACAACCAACAATTATTTATTGATTGGAAGTTACACCATGATATAGCTGATTTTTTAATAGTTGTTAATATGTATTGTTTCATCTTTTCTATCGAGTATTTTTCAGTACTTACCAGGTACCACTGCTCTTTGTAAAGCGGATCTGGAAAGCTCTTAGCTCCAGCAGCCCTGTAAGAGGCATGCCCATGCTTAGCGAATGGAGCAATACTACTGAAATACTGGAATATCGGAGATATAGTTCCTGCGTTGTAATCTCGTTTCTTACGACGTTTTTCGTGTTGCTGTTGCACCCATTGAACCTAGAAACAAAAAGAAAACGGGTACTAAATGTGAAATGAAACTCCCCCCCCCCAAAAAAAAAAGTTTAACCAGAGATTGAAAAATATGGCCTTAATACTCGAGATTGCAATTGCTGTGTCATTTTGTGTTGTTTCTTTTTTACATTTTATGCGATAGAGTCGGCCAATGGATAGTGTAATGAGAATAAATCGGTGTCCAAGACACAGTTTAATGTGTGTCTTGCGTAATTTCCTCGTCAGTGACGTGCAATTATGTCTGCGGCCTTACCTGAGGTTCCTCGTCAAGTGATTTATGATAGAAATCGTTCACATCCGTTGAACGTCTGTGTATCCGATTATGCTCGAACAAGTAGAAACCCCTCAAACTTCCGACCTGAAACAAATAAATTTAGAGCTTTGACAAATCTGAGAGATAACAAGAGAATATTGGTATAAACAAGTTACTATAGTAATTTGTACACATAAGTTGAACAATGAAATCAAACCTATTATTTCTGTTAATGAATAAGATGCTAATAAACTCGCCGTTGGTAAATATTGCCAATAGTGTGAAATGACCGTGGTAATAATATTGACACTACTAGATATTGTTTTCATAAGAAACTATCACAGCACGTGCACGGCCAAATGAAGAGTTCATTCTACTACCAATAGTAACAACAGTAAATCTATTAATAGTCGAGAAAACAGGTTTAATGACTTTTTCTTTTAAAGGAACTAATTAAAAGAATATTACAGATTTTTTTTTATTAACCTGTTCAGTTTGTGCTTCTTGCAGAATTGCTCAATTTTTATTAGAAATGTTACCAACTCCTTGACATTTACTTTGACAAAGCATTAACATTCAGTTCAGTTTATGAGGTCTGTGTAAATGTTGTGGAGTTCTTGTGTAACGATGTCCTTACAACAGATTCTAATGGTACATAGAGACAATTTCATACTAAAGAAATAAGTCACTACTTTTAAATATCACACAGAAAATAGAAAAGTTATGTGGTTTAAAAATTGTACTATAATTATGCGTTAAGTACGCAGTAACAATGAATCATCAATTTCTGTTGTTATTTTGACGTACGATACATATCCCTCATAAGGAGGGTTAAAAAGAATAACAAATAACGTTCTTTTTGTATTCCTTACGGTATTAAGAGTAGAGCACTCTCGTTACTTAAGGCATTACTGATCTCGGCAATCAAATAAATTCGGTCCACATTGTTAAACTAATTTTTACAATTGTAGAATTACTTAAGCTAAAGTCAAAGCAAAATCTACTGTGGAAAAATAGAGTGGTAGCAGCCAATAATGACCATATTAACGTTGTCGAAAATACAATATTCATCTGGCATTCCCAAAACGTGTACAGAAATGGTCGGAAAAAAGTTATAGTTGGTAATGTCTTTTTAATAATTGTATTTCTTCACATTAAGAGACAACATGGAATAAGTGTACATGTTTTACTAAATCTAGCATATACGATGTGTCAAGAAAAGTCCCCATCATATAGGATAATATCTGGGCTGGCCCTCACCCAACTTTCCGACTATATAGTTGGCACAACGCCAACGATGTAGTAACTAAACACTTTTGCAATTATGCAATTTTGTGAAGCCATAGCCACTCTGGACCCTACCCAACGTCAGTTTATATGACATAATGACATTTGTCATATTGACATTTAATGTCATACCGTATCACTGGCACTCACGTTTGTCAAAATCTGACAATTCCCAACACAGCGACGAAGGCTGTGGATTCTGTCAAACTGCTTCTATAAACTCTTCGCCTAAACCGTTCATCCCACTGATCTGCAAATTTGTATACATATTTAGAGTCACTGGAGGATAAGCTGTGATGAGTTTGGTCTCAATCGGATGAATTCTTAAGAAAACGCATGTAACATTTGCCACTTCCGGTTGTCAGATTGTCACCAAAACAATTCATTTCGTCCTCCAGTAATTCTAAATATGTATATAATTTCAGTCCTATCAGTTGTTCCGTTTGGGCGCTATCATGTTCAGAGACATTCACACACACATATACACATACACACATACATACGCCCACACACACGCACATACATTTTCCAGAAATCATTGCAATCGATTCAGGGAACCCCAAAGCGCGTATTTCCCCTGAAATCTCGATTTTTTTTCCGTCGATTACAATACTTTCTTCTAGGGTACCAATGGGAGAGTACAAAATATATTTATATTTCTTTCATCTTTTCGACCTTTTCATTACTAGAAAATTATTTTTTTGGCATTTCATAGAGACAGACCAAAATAATAATAATTTCTTCACATGGGCCACGACCTGACGTATAATGTGGTGTGTGACGCAGAATTTTGAGATTTATTTAATGTAATAATTTTTTATGACATACAATCATCGGACCAGTAAAAAATACGCAGAAGCACCGCAAAATAAATAAAAAAACTTTTACTAAAAATACAAACGAATTAAAGGTTGGTCTTTAAAGTCTTTGAACCCACCAGCTTGTTTTGACGAAGTGAAATGACAGTTAGGGCTAGCTTTTCAATACTGGTTTATTTCTAAATTCTATGAACTCCTCAGTACCCGTGATAACAGTCAGATTAGTGAAGACTGATTGGTTACTGGTTACTGGGCAGTAAAAAGCAATACTGAACTTCTGTTATGGTTTAAACCAGTATTGAAAAACTAGCCCATATAACATTCGTGAATTTGAGGTTATGTGAATTATGTTCTTGTTCTTATTTTATGCAAATTGTCTTAAACTTGATTGTGACTATTTATTAATTTGACTGTGCTTTTTTGCAAAATATAATATAAGTAATTATTTATAGTTTAAAAGAATTAAATCTTTTAGTATTGAAAGACAAAGTCTTAAAACAATAGTTAAGAATTTTGGGTAATCTTTAATCAATTGTTAGCAGTTAAAATTTATCCACTTTTTTGTAGTATCAATATAAGTCCGAATAGTACAAGATCCGGACCTAGATCGACCTTCCCTCATCCTTTTTTCTAATCAAATCTATTTTTTATATAATATAATGTATAAATGAACACAATGTCCTAGGGTTGCCGCCCCATATCCTGGCAAGGCTATTTTTAATTTAATATTATTTAAGGTAATTTTTTAAATAGTTCCGGTCATTCTTTTTCTTGAAAAATTTGGTACCGATCGAGAGCCAAAGACTTACAAAAAACGCCAAACTAAGATTGGTAACTGGTAAGTACGAAAGTAACTGCTATTGTGCTTAATTGTCTGTCGTAATAGTAGGCGATAGCACAGTGATAGTGTAAACGCGCGCTAGGCGCTTGTCATGTGAACGTACCCTTTTACTCAACTATTCATATTTAAAATCGCGACAACCCTAAGTTATGCCAAATTTTGCAAAGGCAACCCTACACCACGATGTTCGCAACAAAGCAACCTACATTTTGGTATACAATTGATTAGGAGAAACGATGAGGGTAAATTACTAGTACCAATTTACCTTAAATAATTTGTAATTAAAAATAGCCTTGCCAGGATATGGGGCGGCAACTCTAGCACATAGTGTTCATTTATACCTTACATTGTATGAAATATAGATTTGATTAGGAAAAAGGATGAGGGAAGGTCGATCTAGATCGTGATCTTAGACTAGAACTGGAGTAAAACAAGAATAACAAGTAAAAACACGCAAAAATGTTCAAAAAACAAAAATCGGGATTTCAGCGGAAGTACGCGTTTTCAGGTGCTCTGAATCCATTGCTTTTTGGAAAACGTCTATATTTATGTGTACAAATATGTATACGATAGCGCCCACACAGTGCAACGGATGTAGCATGAAATTTGATGTACATATTTAGAACTACTAGGGAATGACCTGGATTTGGATTTTTGGTGATAATCTTATGGATTGAACCAATTTTGGCCAAACTAATACCAGCTCATGCTCCAGTAACTTTAAACATGTGTGAAAATTTTTAGATCAATGGGATGAACGATTTGGCCTCTATAAACATTTATTTTATAGAGGCTGTCTGACAGAATCCACAGGCTGTGGCTTGGCAAAACAAAAACAAAAAATATTGTAGAAAGTTTGGACGCTTCAATTTTTACTTTAACATACGTAGTATGACAAAGTATTGTAATCGTGTCGAAAAAAAATTGAGATTTTAGCGGAAATAGGTCTTTTTGGGCCCCCTGAACATTTTTGACCAAGGTACAAAAAATGTCTGTGTGTGTGTGTACCCGTTTTTTTGTGGCGACGATTCCGGAGAAACAACTGAAGGTATCGAGACGAAACTTCATATTTAGAAGTTTCGTGACTAAACTTAGAGCTGAAAGAAGTTTTGTCCAAAAGGGCCCAAAGGAACTCGAGGTTTACTCTTATCATTTTTCAACGATTTTGCAAATTAGCCGCCATTTCTGTAATTTCGTCAAAATAGTTAAATAATAAACTATAGTAGAGAAAATTTTGTATAATTTATGTCCATTCCATTTTTTGGAAAAAAAATTAAATCATAATAAGCGGATGCCCCTTGAACTTCCAAATTGCCCCCCTGAACACGGCTGTATCGTATGATAAAGTCATGTGCCTGGCCACATCAGATCTTTTTTGCATAAAATCTCACCTGTCCGCGATTGACGAACCCATGTTTGGACGCTATATCCTCCGCAGCCTCGTGTCCATCTGGTATGTGGACGGCGAACTCGTTGGTGTAGAGCGGCGTCGGACGCCTATTTGGCGCCGACGACGCTACCGCAGACGGAGGAGTTACCACAAGCAGAAGGACTAGGATGGACGACGTGTACGCGCACACAAACAAACGGAACAATTTCACTAAGACCATAATAAACGCGATGCGAAGATGATGGGGAAGAATGTGAATGGTGAATATGCAGTAGCTGACAGCTGCTACGCCGAGGACCAACTTCTACACGGGAAGAGGTCTCTACTGCTGCTGCTGCCGATCTTGTTGCCGATGACGAACCTTCGCCGGGCGCTGCTGTCAAAGTTGCGGGAACAGGATAATCTGATTTGATGATTAGTGGGTAAAGCCTGGATGGTGGTTAAGTCGGTCGTCCTGTTCATGAGTTCCTGGTAACGTTACCTGAAACAAAACAGACAAATTTTATAAAATTTATCATTCCTATCTGGTACAGTAAGAACAAGTTTAGACCACAAAAAGATCACGTCGCGTCGGTTGTAAGCTAGGAAGATTTTTTATCAACTTGTCTTTAATTTGCTGCAAAAATCATAAAAATTTACAAATCTTTTATGGGAGATAAACATTCTTTTGTTACTGGTACTTTTAACTACTCTATCTGGAAGCTACAAAGAATAATCAGTGAAACTATGTAAAATATAATAACATATATGTATACATACAAATATTATATAACACATCAATTACTGAGTTTTTAAGTGCCCTTGACAACAATAATTAAGCACAGCACAACAATATGAGCATTTAAGAACTTTCCGTTAGTCAATTTTCAACCAAGGTGAACCACAGCATCAACAAGGTATCATACAATCGTACAACATTAGTTACATAAGCTGTATATATAATCATCTAACTTTAATCAACAAGTTCATTGTACTTCACAACATAATAAATAAGTATTGTTAAAATATATAGATTGTACAATATCCGGATATATTAGTACACAATTCATACAATATTATCGGCGTTGAAATTTGAAATAAAACCGTGAAACTATTGGGAACAATGAAACATGCTTTCTAGTTATAAAAGCCCTTGACATTACATTTTTACGTAATCCGTACATATTATATTTTCAAATGGACGTTTTGAAATTTATGTTGTAATTTGCATTGACAAGTTCCGTATTCATTAGAATTATATGCTGGACAATAGCAGTTCGTTTTAGAATGAAGGTTAACTGACCAAACGTTTTGATTCAATAACATTTAGCTTAAAAACTTCTAAATTACTCGAAAGATTTGCCTCTAATGTGCTGAAAGAACCATCAACAGAAACTGCATCAATAAAAAATTACAACAGATCAAAATTTGTCAAATTCTAGATAGGCCGTAAGTTATTTGCGCTGCGTAAAGTTTATTCACACAGAGATGATTCCTTATCTGCATAGTACAAAAGTCCCATGTCCGCACTAAATTAGCATTGACACCGATTAGGCTATCAATGATAATTCATGTCATAGTCCATGGCAATATTTAAACAATGCAAATATATTAAGGGACAAACTGAGAATAGTGGTGTTGGTTGGCAATGTAAATGATAATATGTACATGTACTTTCTACTACAAATTTCAAACATACCATTAGAATGACCTATGCATATACACATACACGTACATATGTTACGGTCATAGTGATAAATAGGTTATTATTAATAATTACCGGTTATTATTAATAATAGCCAAGTGGCGAGGTTAAAGTGAAGAATTTATCACATGAACCGGCTATTATTAATAATTTCCAGCATGCTGTGGTTAATGTTATATATTTCAGTTCGATATTGCATTAAGGTGATGCTACAATATAATAGAGCCTCAGATTTGAAATTCTGTTAGTATCTACATAATCGCCACACAACGAATCTATTCACTCGGGTTTCAGTGTTGGGCCTTTAGTGACGTTAGTCCTGACTAACTTATTTAGTTACTACTCATGACTAAAATAAGGAAGACTATCAAAACGAGACTAAAAAATGCCAATCCACACTAATTGCATGCACGAGTGTGTAACTCTTTGGGTCATGCTTATTTGCGCAATTCTTAAAAGCAAAGTAATAAATTAGAAACTCGGTTTGTATTATTTTACCAGTGCAAACGTACGTAGTGCTTCTGCATTTTGCAATTCGTGGCAAAAAAAAATATTTTTATTTGTAACTTTATTATCTTTTTAATACAAAACTTTAAAAAATGTTTTATATTTAATTTTGAATACAAAAGTCCTTCTAGACCTTTATTTTTTGTTGTAGTACAACAATGACACCATTTATATTGTAAAAATAAAACGAAATAAAGTTTGTAACAATTGGACGTCATCTTCTTTTGTTTTTTTGTATTTTTTGTTGGTGATAAATACTTTTATAATAAATATATCTGTAAGATATTAGATATACTTAGGGTACGTATAGGTAATGGACATACTAATGTAGTGAAGATTGAGGCAAGTTGTTACCATGTTTAATCTTTTATTTATAAAATTATTGTCAAACACCAACAGTAAAAATACCGTGTTAGGAACAGAACAATACAAAAATGTTTGCATCATTTGTGCGGTGCAATTTATGTAAAAACATCTATGTAAACTAGTCTAGTTCTTGCATGTACATATTTGCATGAAAATACAATATTGAAAAAATTATTATTAAATGCGCAACATTTCAAGATAATTAGGATTTGAGAATTTACTTAATAAATTGTAATTGTACATTTACAAAAAACTACCCACATGCATTAAATATAAAAATGGGTGTTATTGATAATAAAATGGTTAACTTTTTTGAACACTCTGTATAAACTGTTCTTTTTTATGTTTTCGTCATTGAGCCGTCCTTGGGTGTATACCAAATATCAGTACCAATTATATCCAGTAGTTTCTAAAGTACAAGGGAGACAAAAAAAGCATTCTGTATTATCAATGTTTTGTATTATTCGTAATTTTGGTCATTGGGGTAGCCGTACTGATGATTTGCGTCGAGTAAATAAATATAATAGCTTACATAGTAATCAAAATAACTGAGCTAACTTCTTTGAAGACTGTATACAAAAGATCTTTTGTAAAAAGTAACATTTTATCACTTTTACCGTGCCCGTTAGGAAATTATTAATAATAGCCGATCCATGTGATTATTTAAGTGTTTCTAATCACATTGACCAAATGATGCAGTTATTATTAATAATAGCCGGTAATTATTAATACAAACCACATTTATCACTTTAACCGTAACACATACATTTTCCAGAAATCATTGAAATGGATTCGGGGGATCCCAAAACGGGTATTTTTGTGGAAATGCATATGAAAGCAGTTATTCAGCACGACAAGCTGAGTGAAACACGTGGCCATGACAAACTAGTGAATTTGTTACCTATTCAGGAAAACAATACTGGTTGAAGTTTATTATATGTGTATACCTATCCTCATTCACAATAGTTCACGTGTACAAATGTATAGGTACCATAACAAATCGGTCATTTGATAATCATAATAAAAAATAAGTAACCCTTTTACAAATGAAATGATACAATGAAATAAAAAAGCAGCATATAAAAGAAGAATTAAGTTATTTTATATGTCAACTCATAATTAACAGCACAATTAAGTCAAATTTTATTTATTTACTTTGTATTTAACAAATATATACTCACCAACACATTGCTTTCTACTATTGACACAAATTACAACTGAGCTAGAACGCCAAACCGTTGTATTGACGTTAACAATAAAATAAAATGTCAACGATAACAATATCTTGTCTCATAGCTGACATGCTGACCAAATGACAATACAAGTTGTGGGCAGGTGTGCACAGTTATCAAGAAGTTAACGAAATATTAATCCGAATATGTACTACAATAAATATTTTGTGACAAAAAAAATCAAATAAAATATCAATTCGATTAAGTTGTCGGTAAAGACCCGCTATCAGGAAAATAATTCACCATAAAATTGCCATTAAAGAACAATAATGTGCTGAACAATGAAATGTTACAGACTTCGACATAATGTACGAATAATACTTTCTCCTTTTTTTATCGTGAAACATGTAACTATACTACAACAACAAATATATTACATTTCTCTCACGTCTCTTTTTTTATACATAAAAGTGATTATTGTGAATAAAAGTGATATTCAAAATTGCTATAAAACAAAGACCTCATAGACTATTTATAGGATTTCACTTTCTAATTTAAGGAAACTCCTCAGTCTTCTGCAGTGCGTGGGAGAATGGATGGTAGGTACTCAGCTGTCAATGCCATTATCACCTATCAATTACGTAATGGCAAAGAAACATTTTCAGTGAAAGTATACGTACTATTTGTATAGAGTTTCCAAGCATGATATTCTATAGCTAACGGTTTAGGACACAGTGAAATATTGAAAATTTAGCATTCATCTAAATATGTAATCTTCAAACTATGACAAAAAAAGAAAAATTAACTAATTAGGTAGATTCAATTCTTTGTATACTGAATTAAATAAACTTGTGGAAATTTTCCGCACGAAAATTAGTTGTACTGTTCCGCTAATAAATTCGGTTCTAGTTAATAAATTTGCATCTCGCAGATTTTAATTGCCAATCTCAATATCAATCGATTCAAGAAATTCGTGGAAAGTAGAGAGCTCAGTAGGTATGTACTTGTTTATCCACTCGTAAAACAGGTTAAGTTGACCGTTCGTATTTTCGGTTTTATGTGTGCTACCACATTCTCTTTCATTTTAAATTTAACTTTAAAGTTACCTAATTTTCTTACATTTAACAACTCTTGTAGGAAAAATAAAAACACAAAAAAAATATTTTTCTACTTTGCATTCACAATGCACACATTGTAACACTGTTTTCGGTGTTACAATTAGCAAATTGTAACACCGTCTTTAGTAACTTTTTTCTAAGATTGGTGACATTGATATCAAATGCATGTCAAACGAAAATACACATAACCACAAAAGTAAGCACAAACTGATTTTTTAGAATCGCACAAACTGCGAAGTATGTATATTTTTATACATATTTAAACATGCGTGTTGCATCCTAGGTTTCGTACTAGTACATGATGGTATATAATAATTATCAATAATTACTTTTTCACAGATATTTGAATTTAAGTGACAGATGTCAGTGTTACCAACGGTTGCACCCATAAATACTCTAGATTGGAATTTTTCCTAATATACTTCTAAATTTTTATAAAATTAATGACGCAAAGTAGAAAAATAGTATATTACACTCGTTTTATAAGACATATTGGCGCATTCGTTCAAACCACTCATGCGCCAATTTGACGTCTTATAAAACTTGTATAATAATATACTATTTTAGTCAGCATGAGTGGATATTGGTGATTTTAGTGTAGGTGATTACTTTTTTTTATCCGTGCCGAATGTGACCAGAAAACTAGTAAATATTTTAGTCACGTCCAATAAAGAATTACTACCCCAATCGCGGTTTGTTCGCTACCGGAACACGTTTATCCGGTGTGAAATCTACAGGATGGAGATGACGGGTAGGCTCGTGGTCATGAATATAAAAACTTTCCTCCTTTATAAGGCTTTTATTGCTTTCTTCGATGAATTATTGGTAACGGATTATATCGTAGGCTGCTCCATTACATCTTCTACTCACGCAAACGGCCTTTTTATATAATAATCTCCTTGAACCTGTCTACAATCTTATGCATGAACGTCTTATAGATAATGTAATACGTATTTATTAATTTTTAGAATAGGTTTTGTTTTAATTTATATGCCCTGTTTATGTTGCTAGTTTTAATCTGATTTGAATATTTATTACTGAATATTAACTCCCTTGGGTGCAAGTTACTGTGCTGAGTAGACATACTCAGTCGACAACATCATTATTGTTAAATTTTATTATTTATATTTTGTGTAAAATAAGAGAAGAATCAACCTTCGAAAATCGTTTATTATCCATTTCTCAGAAAATTTTATTCTTTATGAAAGTTTGGCGGTAGGTCTGAAATCAAGAATACCACAAAAATTTCTTTAAAATGTTGCCCCTAAAATGTTACCGGTTGTTTAAAAAAATCACCAATAATAAGTCAATGGACGCCATCTTACTTGCATGTATTGCGTATTACCCGATATTTTGATACTTACTGGGTGAAAAATCATAAGCGCACCAAGAAAACGGTAATTTTTGCAATGATTTTAAAGAAGCGCTATCGAAATCGCGAGTATTATAGCAAATTTAAACAAATATCTAAGAAACCGTTTAAGGAGAATCATTTCAAATCACTAGCCGCTACAAAACTGTTCTCAAACAGTAAAAATATAAAAAAGAAGCGAAAAAAATGTCTGTCATAAGTGGCTGTGATTTCAAATCTGAGCATAATTATTAATTTTCTAAGCAACATTCCGAAATAATTTTTTTCGATAATATTAATATTCCAGGCACTTATACGCGTTTCACATTTTTCACCAGCCGCTAGTTGCTGGTGCTGCTAGCAGCAACAGCAGCCAGCGGCTATTTTGTAGTCACACTACGCTGTTTACCAGCTTCAAAAATACATAATTTTCTGAGTTAACATTCATGCTGGTTGCTGTAAAAGTTAAACAAGCGCTGGTGGACTGGCTGCTGCTAAACTCACTCGCAAACTGGTAAACCAGCGCTGCTGAGTGGTCACACTACGCTGTTTACCAGCTAAAGTACTGCTGCCGCTGGAGGCTACTACCAACAAGCCTCAGTTCAAACTACAAGGTCAACTATTTCTGGGGCATACAACAGTGTATGTATGTACTGTCTTTTGTCAGCGTCGCAACCATATAATATTTTATATTTGATACCAATTTATCTTTATATATTGGGAGAATATTACCTCCCATAATATTTATAAAAGACATTTCAAAAATACATAATTTTCTGAGTTAATATTCATGCTGGTTGCTGTAAAAGTTAAACAAGCGCTGGTGGACTGGCTGCTGCTAAACTCACTCGCAAACTGGTAAACCAGCGCTGCTGAGTGGTCACACTACGCTGTTTACCAGCTAAAGTACTGCTGCCGCTGGAGGGCACTACCAGCAAGCCTCAGTTCAAACTACAAGGTCAACTATTTCTGGGGCATACAACAGTGTATGTATGTACTGTCTGTTGTCAGCGTCGCAACCATAAAATATTTTATATTTGATACCAATTTATCTTTATATATTGGGAGAATATTACCTCCCATAATATTTATAAAAGATATTTCAAAAATACATCATTTTCTGAGTTAACATTCATGCTGGTTGCTGTAAAAGTTAAACAAGCGCTGGTGGGTTGGCTGTTGCTAAACTCACTCGCAAACTGGTAAACCAGCGCTGCTGAGTGGTCACACTACGCTGTTTACCAGCTAAAGTACTGCTGCCGCTGGAGGCTACTACCAGCAAGCCTCAGTTCAAACTACAAGGTCAACTATTTCTGGGGCATACAACAGTGTATGTATGTACTGTCTTTTGTCAGCGTCGCAACCATAAAATATTTTATATTTGATACCAATTTATCTTTATATATTGGGAGAATATTACCTCCCATAATATTTATAAAAGACATTTCAAAAATACATAATTTTCTGAGTTAACATTCATGCTGGTTGCTGTAAAAGTTAAACAAGCGTTGGTGGACTGGCTGCTGCTAAAATCACTCGCAAACTGGTAAACCAGCGCTGCTGAGTGGTCACACTACGCTGTTTACCAGCTAAAGTACTGCTGCAGCTGGAGGCTACTACCAGCAAGCCTCAGTTCAAACTACAAGGTCAACTATTTCTGGGGCATACAACAGTGTATGTATGTACTGTCTTTTGTCAGCGTCGCAACCATAAAATATTTTATATTTGATACCAATTTATCTTTATATATTGGGAGAATATTACCTCCCATAATATTTATAAAAGACATTTCAAAAATACATAATTTTCTGAGTTAACATTCATGCTGGTTGCTGTAAAAGTTAAACAAGCGCTGGTGGACTGACTGCTGCTAAACTCACTCGCGAACTGGTAAACCAGCGCTGCTGAATGGTCACACTACGCTGTTTACCAGCTAAAGTACTGCTGCCGCTGGAGGCTACTACCAGCAAGCCTCAGTTCAAACTACAAGGTCAACTATTTCTGGGGCATACAACAGTGTATGTATGTACTGTCTTTTGTCAGCGTCGCAACCATATAATATTTTATATTTGATACCAATTTATCTTTATATATTGGGAGAATATTACCTCCCATAATATTTATAAAAGACATTTCAAAAATACATAATTTTCTGAGTTAATATTCATGCTGGTTGCTGTAAAAGTTAAACAAGCGCTGGTGGACTGGCTGCTGCTAAACTCACTCGCAAACTGGTAAACCAGCGCTGCTGAGTGGTCACACTACGCTGTTTACCAGCTAAAGTACTGCTGCCGCTGGAGGGCACTACCAGCAAGCCTCAGTTCAAACTACAAGGTCAACTATTTCTGGGGCATACAACAGTGTATGTATGTACTGTCTGTTGTCAGCGTCGCAACCATAAAATATTTTATATTTGATACCAATTTATCTTTATATATTGGGAGAATATTACCTCCCATAATATTTATAAAAGATATTTCAAAAATACATCATTTTCTGAGTTAACATTCATGCTGGTTGCTGTAAAAGTTAAACAAGCGCTGGTGGGTTGGCTGTTGCTAAACTCACTCGCAAACTGGTAAACCAGCGCTGCTGAGTGGTCACACTACGCTGTTTACCAGCTAAAGTACTGCTGCCGCTGGAGGCTACTACCAGCAAGCCTCAGTTCAAACTACAAGGTCAACTATTTCTGGGGCATACAACAGTGTATGTATGTACTGTCTTTTGTCAGCGTCGCAACCATAAAATATTTTATATTTGATACCAATTTATCTTTATATATTGGGAGAATATTACCTCCCATAATATTTATAAAAGACATTTCAAAAATACATAATTTTCTGAGTTAACATTCATGCTGGTTGCTGTAAAAGTTAAACAAGCGTTGGTGGACTGGCTGCTGCTAAAATCACTCGCAAACTGGTAAACCAGCGCTGCTGAGTGGTCACACTACGCTGTTTACCAGCTAAAGTACTGCTGCAGCTGGAGGCTACTACCAGCAAGCCTCAGTTCAAACTACAAGGTCAACTATTTCTGGGGCATACAACAGTGTATGTATGTACTGTCTTTTGTCAGCGTCGCAACCATAAAATATTTTATATTTGATACCAATTTATCTTTATATATTGGGAGAATATTACCTCCCATAATATTTATAAAAGACATTTCAAAAATACATAATTTTCTGAGTTAACATTCATGCTGGTTGCTGTAAAAGTTAAACAAGCGCTGGTGGACTGACTGCTGCTAAACTCACTCGCGAACTGGTAAACCAGCGCTGCTGAATGGTCACACTACGCTGTTTACCAGCTAAAGTACTGCTGCCGCTGGAGGCTACTACCAGCAAGCCTCAGTTCAAACTACAAGGTCAACTATTTCTGGGGCATACAACAGTGTATGTATGTACTGTCTTTTGTCAGCGTCGCAACCATAAAATATTTTATATTTGGTACCAATTTATCTTTATATATTGGGAGAATATTACCTCCCATAATATTTATAAAAGACATTTCAAAAATACATAATTTTCTGAGTTAACATTCATGCTGGTTGCTGTAAAAGTTAAACAAGCGCTGGTGGACTGACTGCTGCTAAACTCACTCGCGAACTGGTAAACCAGCGCTGCTGAGTGGTCACACTACGCTGTTTACCAGCTAAAGTACTGCTGCCGCTGGAGGCTACTACCAGCAAGCCTCAGTTCAAACTACAAGGTCAACTATTTCTGGGGCATACAACAGTGTATGTATGTACTGTCTTTTGTCAGCGTCGCTACCATAAAATATTTTATATTTGATACTAATTTATCTTTATATATTGGGAGAATATTACCTCCCATAATATTTATAAAAGACATTTCAAAAATACATAATTTTCTGAGTTAACATTCATGCTGGTTGCTGTAAAAGTTAAACAAGCGCTGGTGGACTGACTGCTGCTAAACTCACTCGCGAACTGGTAAACCAGCGCTGCTGAGTGGTCACACTACGCTGTTTACCAGCTAAAGTACTGCTGCCGCTGGAGGCTACTACCAGCAAGCCTCAGTTCAAACTACAAGGTCAACTATTTCTGGGGCATACAACAGTGTATGTATGTACTGTCTTTTGTCAGCGTCGCTACCATAAAATATTTTATATTTGATACTAATTTATCTTTATATATTGGGAGAATATTACCTCCCATAATATTTATAAAAGACATTTCAAAAATACATAATTTTCTGAGTTAACATTCATGCTGGTTGCTGTAAAAGTTAAACAAGCGCTGGTGGACTGGCTGCTGCTAAATTCACTCGCAAACTGGTAAACCAGCGCTGCTGAGTGGTCACACTACGCTGTTTACCAGCTAAAGTACTGCTGCCGCTGGAGGCTACTACCAGCAAGCCTCAGTTCAAACTACAAGGTCAACTATTTCTGGGGCATACAACAGTGTATGTATGTACTGTCTTTTGTCAGCGTCGCAACCATAAAATATTTTATATTTGATACCAATTTATCTTTATATATTGGGAGAATATTACCTCCCATAATATTTATAAAAGACATTTCAAAAATACATAATTTTCTGAGTTAACATTCATGCTGGTTGCTGTAAAAGTTAAACAAGCGCTGGTGGACTGACTGCTGCTAAACTCACTCGCAAACTGGTAAACCAGCGCTGCTGAGTGGTCACACTACGCTGTTTACCAGCTAAAGTACTGCTGCCGATGGAGGCTACTACCAGCAAGCCTCAGTTCAAACTACAAGGTCAACTATTTCTGGGGCATACAACAGTGTATGTATGTACTGTCTTTTGTCAGCGTCGCAACCATAAAATATTTTATATTTGATACCAATTTATCTTTATATATTGGGAGAATATTACCTCCCATAATATTTATAAAAGACATTTCAAAAATACATAATTTTCTGAGTTAACATTCATGCTGGTTGCTGTAAAAGTTAAACAAGCGCTGGTGGACTGACTGCTGCTAAACTCACTCGCAAACTGGTAAACCAGCGCTGCTGAGTGGTCACACTACGCTGTTTACCAGCTAAAGTACTGCTGCCGATGGAGGCTACTACCAGCAAGCCTCAGTTCAAACTACAAGGTCAACTATTTCTGGGGCATACAACAGTGTATGTATGTACTGTCTTTCGTCAGCGTCGCAACCATAAAATATTTTATATTTGATACCAATTTATCTTTATATATTGGGAGAATATTACCTCCCATAATATTTATAAAAGACATTTCAAAAATACATAATTTTCTGAGTTAACATTCATGCTGGTTGCTGTAAAAGTTAAACAAGCGCTGGTGGGCTGGCTGTTGCTAAACTCACTCGCAAACTGGTAAACCAGCGCTGCTGAGTGGTCACACTACGCTGTTTACCAGCTAAAGTACTGCTGCCGCTGGAGGCTACTACCAGCAAGCCTCAGTTCAAACTACAAGGTCAACTATTTCTGGGGCATACAACAGTGTATGTATGTACTGTCTTTTGTCAGCGTCGCAACCATAAAATATTTTATATTTGATACCAATTTATCTTTATATATTGGGAGAATATTACCTCCCATAATATTTATAAAAGACATTTTAAAAATACATAATTTTCTGAGTTAACATTCATGCTGGTTGCTGTAAAAGTTAAACAAGCGCTGGTGGACTGGCTGCTGCTAAACTCACCTGCGAACTGGTAAACCAGCGCTGCTGAGTGGTCACACTCAGCATTAGTCGCCATGGTTGCGAATTGGCAAATTTTGATAAACGTCAGTGGCCATTGACATGTCATGATATTTAATGTTATTTTATGAGTGACATGGTTAGGATCTAAAGTGGCTGTGGCTTCACGAAACTGAACTATTGTGCATTATTTAAGTGCACCAATTACATTCTTAGAATAGAGGAAAATTGTCGTAAAAACATTAACCAAACACAATTCAATTATTAAAATTTCGTTTCGTTTGAAATTTCCTAAATTTATGGTAGGCTGTATCGTGGTACGTACTTTAATGGCTTATATGCTTGAGGCATTGAAATAGCCTTGTTGTTAGTTCCCATTTGCCAAGTTCCAAGATTCCGTCCTTATTTCGTCATTGAATGTTGCAGTCGTGTCAACCAGAGGCAATCAGAATGCCACGAGAAAATATTTACCGCAAAAATAATCGTGCAATTTCAATTTACGTCTATTGTTACTAAGTCAGATTTATTTGTTCTTATAAATAACTTGATGTTGCATCGAAATTGCACGTATTTCACATCTATTACTAAAGATTCCATTATGGCCACGTTTATATGTGTAAAATAGTACACTAAAGAATAACAAAATATACACGGTATATTTTAATAAGTTGCAGATAATGAAATGAATAGCTCACCATTGTCATAACAACTATGCATGACAAAGTATACAGTAGGGTTTTCTTTGCATATAATGGGTTACATGTGGATATAAAGACATTAAAAACTTAGACGTGCATGATGAAAGTTTAGCTATTTAGCTATTTATAGTGAACCGACGACAAAGAAAATGTTAATACAGTGTTTCATTACGCAGATGAGGCTCGCTATAAAACGCTATATCTGCGGTTAAACGTGTTGGTATTAACAACGGATTAGATAGAGTATACAAACTATTAATTCGTTTGATAGCAGGAAACCAATGTACCGTATGTAAAATATAGCACAACGATAATGATAACAAATATTCATTGGGTCCTTGATAAATTTACATTATGACACAAATGCATAGCAAACAATTGTTATTTACAACTAAAATTGCACGGTTTAAATTAAAACTTTTTTCTTTAAAAATGAATAATAACTCATCAATATGGATTTAAAGCTGATATAACAACAATACATTACAAATTTTTCAATTTTTGAACTAGAACGTTTTCTCAAATATCACTTCTCTGTGTAGACCTTCGATCTCAAGTGACATTTCTCAATCGAATGAGACACGTAACTCAACACACGTAATCAATATAATCCACTAATTAATACGCAACGTGTTAACAAACACCGGCGTACCACAAAACCGGCAAAAGAATGTGCAAATCGTGCTGTTTAACAACTTTTTAACTGACTGTGTATGTGTTATGTTGTGTGTGTATCCTGTGGACCTTGTTTAAAACTGAAATTTTCAATCGTGAAAGTGATGACCGCCCAACATCGTAATTTGCAACGCTAATGGATAACGAAAGTGTGTTATTTAATGTCGATTTGATTGCCCAGTTTGCTCACCATAAAATACGGACCGCATCGCTGGTATTTTGATTTAATAAATTAGTTTTTGCCTGGGACAACTTTGATGATCGATTAGTGATTACATAACATTAATTGACCTTCTGTTCGTGGAGTTTCCATTGTTACTTATGTTTTATAATCATCAAACGATGCTGGCAATTTTTAGCAATATTACCCTTAAATAAAGCAACATTAGATTAATGAATGTCATTATTAATGATTCTTTATTAGATTTCCTAATCGGATTGTATAATTCTTTTTGAAACATTTTCACAGCTATGTAGTATTGATTTAATGTGCAGGTGTAACATTTCTTACAAAAAATATCCCAATGCTTATAATAATTAAGATATCAAAGGACAACGTGTTGACAACACTAGTAAACAGCATGTCATATAAATATGTTTAAGTTTGTTAGATAGAACATTAGATAGCAACAAAATGCTAAAATTAAAGTAATAAAAGACTAATATTCATGAAGATTTGATAGTTCTTTACTCAAAATAGTGTCCCCTTATGCGTTACAAGCAGTGTTCATTTGTCAATGTTTCAAAAGCACTTTCAATCCATAATAACATCACTTTTCATAGATCAAGTCATCAAAGTGTGACAGGTCAAAGATCCATTTTATTTGAAGTCATATATTTCGCTTGAGTTAGCCTTCTGCGCATACGTTCTCATAACAGATTGTTCAAAATATCTAATCAACAAGCTTTTTTGTGTTATTTTATCAAGTTCAGTTAACAGATATTCTGTGCATTAAAATATGGGAAGTGATCAAAGAAGAAAAATTCACCAAGTAAGTTTTGTTACATGTGCGGTTGTTATGTAGTGACACATCTGAAAAAAAAAAATACGGAAGAGGTAAAAGCAGCTTACTGCTGCTTTGGATTTAGAACTGGAAATCTGGAAAAGCCATGGACACCTAATATATGCTGTATTTCCTTTTGGATCGGACTTTTAAAGTAGATGAAAGGGAAGCAAAAGAAAATGCCGTTTGCAGTTCCCATGCTGTGGCGAGAGCCTTCCAATCCAATGTAGATGATGCTATTTTTGCACGATAAGCGTCTCCGGATATTCGAAGAAGGATAAGCATAAAATAAAATATCCAAATTTGCCATCAGTATAGCGACCTATCCCCCATGGAGAGAACCACCCTCTCCCAAGTTCGCCACCCACTTCATCATCTTCAATTTTTGACCCGGAAGAAATTTCGCCTGTTTGGTGAAACTGCCTGATTTGACAGAGTGTTTGAAATCACTCTGTCAAATCAGGCAAGTCGTGAAGATTCACCATTTTAAGTTTTAGAAACACCCCACCTTATGAACCAGTGCGAACTGAATGATTTGGTTAAAGACTTTTTATCAAAAGATAAAGCCGAGTTATTGGGTTATCTTACAGGAATAGAATCTTTGCGCACGAAGTGTGACAATAACTTCATTTACAAAGCATATTTTAAAATGGAAGGATCTTTACGTGTATGTCACGATGTTGAGGGTCTTATGAACGAGTTTGATATTCCCCACGAACCTTCTGAATGGTGGCTTTTTATAGATTCATCAAAATACAGCTTGAAAGCAGTACTTATGTATATTCTTTGAATTTATATAATTTGTTAACTGATTTTGTTGCAGTTTTCTCAGTTTTTTAAGTATCGCTGTATCTGTAAATCAGCTATCTGCTATCTCATGCCTATTAAGTCCTCAAATTCTGTGCAATTTAACATCGGTTAACTAAATTTTAAACTAAGATAAGTTAATAACTTTCGCGTACAGATAGAGACATAAGGAAAGTAATTTCAAAGTAAACATGAACCATCGGAAATTTCAAATATAGTAATGAGTAGGTAATAAATCTCTATTTAAACGCCAGAGTTTTACGACCTTTTCCGTGAGGCAGTTTGAGACAAACTCTGACGTCAAGAACAGCTGCCAACGGCACTCATTCCGAAGAATATCAGCCTACAAATCAACGAATTATATTTATTTACTAACAATTTAATTTAAAATTTGGAACTCGTCTTACAATCTATTAATGTTCACATATCAAAATTCAGTACCTCTAGTCTAGTGTGTTCGTTAAATTAAAGATAAACAATTTCTGCTGATTGACATACTGAAAACGTTATTCTAGCACAAGAAACAAACTACTAGAACCTCATTCATACTTGTTATCAGCAATAATTATTTATCGGCAATTTCTTGTACGCTATAAATGTCACAGTTCATCCATATATCAAAGAAATCGTAAACTAAAATTTTGACATCCAATAACTTTTGTAATATCTTCTGGATTTACCAGTGGCGACTAGAAACGCTTAAAATACAACTACAGGGTTATGGTATAACTCATTTACGATTATAATTAATCAATGAGAATACTAGCGAGGTTTCACTTTCTTCTCAATTATTAACACACTCAGACACCTTCCACATAATAGTTAAATAAGAAACGTCCAAATCGGTAACACAAGTTTTGTAATATCGATAAAAAAAACTTTCCCCCGTTTATCCGTTCATATGGAACGTGATTTGAAAGTAGGAATTGCAAAAAAAAGACAACAGAGACCTTACACTTTCAATTTACCTTCGAGACAGCAACACCTTCGACCTGCCAAGGCGTGCAGACTGCATGCTAATTTTACCTTTAATCGAAATGTGCGGAACCGCTTTGTTCGCTCATTTTCTTCGCAAAACAATTAAAGAACTTTTTGCCATGTAATGGTCCTTTTTGGTTCATTTTAATATGTAAACTTTGTGAAATGAATTAACAGAATTTCTGAATAGCTGGATGGTGTCTTCTTTGACATTGATGTGATGATAATTGGGTATTTAGACTTTACTCAGTAGACTTTACCAAATATAATATTTGTCCAGACGGTACTGGATAATAGTGGTTAAATATTGACTGACTCGGAAAGATTCCATACAAGAAATTGCGTTTTCCTTGCTTGAATGGGTTCGTTGCAGACCATCATACCATTACGGGAAAGTTGCGTAACACGGTGGTCTAGTTTTTCCGTCTACGGGTCGACCACTAACATACTAATAGATCGTACGGTCACTTTTGATATACAGAGTGTTATAGATATTGTAAACTTCCTTCACCAAAAAAATTAAACGATTAATAACATTAAATATTACATTGAACTCAATGAGGTGTTCAGTTTTTTGATAATTTCTGAAATAATATCTCTTTTGGATGTAACATAATAAACTGGGAAATAATCCAATTTAATGAAAGCACAAAATTAAATAAATTTTATTTCAAATAAGAAAAAACGATCATGATGCTTGGTGCTGAACGTGAAAAGTAATGAAAATTAAAGAATGTTCGAGAGTATGATTTTATAGTTTTTGTCACCGTTTCACTATAACACAAAAACATGAGGCAACGACAGAAATAGTATATTATTATACAAGTTTTATAAGACGTCAAATTGGCGCATGAACGAATGTGCCAATATGTCTTATAAAACGAGTGTAATATACTATTTTTTCTACTTTGCATCATTAATTTTATAAAAATTTAGAAGTATATTAGGTAAAATTCCAATCTAGAGTATTTATGGGTGCAACCGTTGGTAACACTGTCACCTGTCACTTAAATTCAAATATCTGTGAAAAAGTAATTATTGATAATTATTATATACCATCATATACTAGTAGTACGAAACCTAGGATGCAACACGCATGTTTAAATATGTATGAAAATATACATACTTCGCAGTTTGTGCGATTCTAAAAAATCAGTTTGTGCTTACTTTTGTGGTTATGTGTATTTTCCTTTGACATACATTTGATATCAATGTCACCAATCTTAGAAAAAAGTTACTAAAAACGGTGTTACAATTTGCTAATTGTGAACGAATGCGCCATAATGTCTTACAAAACGAGTGTAATATACTATTTTTTCTACTTTGCATCATTAATTTTATAAAAATTTAGAAGTATATTAGGTAAAATTCCAATCTAGAGTATTTATGGGTGCAACCGTTGGTAACACTGTCACCTGTCACTTAAATTCAAATATCTGTGAAAAAGTAATTATTGATAATTATTATATACCATCATATACTAGTAGTACGAAACCTAGGATGCAACACGCATGTTTAAATATGTATGAAAATATACATACTTCGCAGTTTGTGCGATTCTAAAAAATCAGTTTGTGCTTACTTTTGTGGTTATGTGTATTTTCCTTTGACATACATTTGATATCAATGTCACCAATCTTAGAAAAAAGTTACTAAAAACGGTGTTACAATTTGCTAATTGTGAACGAATGCGCCATAATGTCTTACAAAACGAGTGTAATATACTATTTTTTCTACTTTGCATCATTAATTTTATAAAAATTTAGAAGTATATTAGGTAAAATTCCAATCTAGAGTATTTATGGGTGCAACCGTTGGTAACACTGTCACCTGTCACTTAAATTCAAATATCTGTGAAAAAGTAATTATTGATAATTATTATATACCATCATATACTAGTAGTACGAAACCTAGGATGCAACACGCATGTTTAAATATGTATGAAAATATACATACTTCGCAGTTTGTGCGATTCTAAAAAATCAGTTTGTGCTTACTTTTGTGGTTATGTGTATTTTCCTTTGACATACATTTGATATCAATGTCACCAATCTTAGAAAAAAGTTACTAAAAACGGTGTTACAATTTGCTAATTGTGAACGAATGCGCCATAATGTCTTACAAAACGAGTGTAATATACTATTTTTTCTACTTTGCATCATTAATTTTATAAAAATTTAGAAGTATATTAGGTAAAATTCCAATCTAGAGTATTTATGGGTGCAACCGTTGGTAACACTGTCACCTGTCACTTAAATTCAAATATCTGTGAAAAAGTAATTATTGATAATTATTATATACCATCATATACTAGTAGTACGAAACCTAGAATGCAACACGCATGTTTAAATATGTATGAAAATATACATACTTCGCAGTTTGTGCGATTCTAAAAAATCAGTTTGTGCTTACTTTTGTGGTTATGTGTATTTTCCTTTGACATACATTTGATATCAATGTCACCAATCTTAGAAAAAAGTTACTAAAAACGGTGTTACAATTTGCTAATTGTGAACGAATGCGCCATAATGTCTTACAAAACGAGTGTAATATACTATTTTTTCTACTTTGCATCATTAATTTTATAAAAATTTAGAAGTATATTAGGTAAAATTCCAATCTAGAGTATTTATGGGTGCAACCGTTGGTAACACTGTCACCTGTCACTTAAATTCAAATATCTGTGAAAAAGTAATTATTGATAATTATTATATACCATCATATACTAGTAGTACGAAACCTAGGATGCAACACGCATGTTTAAATATGTATGAAAATATACATACTTCGCAGTTTGTGCGATTCTAAAAAATCAGTTTGTGCTTACTTTTGTGGTTATGTGTATTTTCCTTTGACATACATTTGATATCAATGTCACCAATCTTAGAAAAAAGTTACTAAAAACGGTGTTACAATTTGCTAATTGTGAACGAATGCGCCATAATGTCTTACAAAACGAGTGTAATATACTATTTTTTCTACTTTGCATCATTAATTTTATAAAAATTTAGAAGTATATTAGGTAAAATTCCAATCTAGAGTATTTATGGGTGCAACCGTTGGTAACACTGTCACCTGTCACTTAAATTCAAATATCTGTGAAAAAGTAATTATTGATAATTATTATATACCATTATATACTAGTAGTACGAAACCTAGGATGCAACACGCATGTTTAAATATGTATGAAAATATACATACTTCGCAGTTTGTGCGATTCTAAAAAATCAGTTTGTGCTTACTTTTGTGGTTATGTGTATTTTCCTTTGACATACATTTGATATCAATGTCACCAATCTTAGAAAAAAGTTACTAAAAACGGTGTTACAATTTGCTAATTGTGAACGAATGCGCCATAATGTCTTACAAAACGAGTGTAATATACTATTTTTTCTACTTTGCATCATTAATTTTATAAAAATTTAGAAGTATATTAGGTAAAATTCCAATCTAGAGTATTTATGGGTGCAACCGTTGGTAACACTGTCACCTGTCACTTAAATTCAAATATCTGTGAAAAAGTAATTATTGATAATTATTATATACCATTATATACTAGTAGTACGAAACCTAGGATGCAACACGCATGTTTAAATATGTATGAAAATATACATACTTCGCAGTTTGTGCGATTCTAAAAAATCAGTTTGTGCTTACTTTTGTGGTTATGTGTATTTTCCTTTGACATACATTTGATATCAATGTCACCAATCTTAGAAAAAAGTTACTAAAAACGGTGTTACAATTTGCTAATTGTGAACGAATGCGCCATAATGTCTTACAAAACGAGTGTAATATACTATTTTTTCTACTTTGCATCATTAATTTTATAAAAATTTAGAAGTATATTAGGTAAAATTCCAATCTAGAGTATTTATGGGTGCAACCGTTGGTAACACTGTCACCTGTCACTTAAATTCAAATATCTGTGAAAAAGTAATTATTGATAATTATTATATACCATTATATACTAGTAGTACGAAACCTAGGATGCAACACGCATGTTTAAATATGTATGAAAATATACATACTTCGCAGTTTGTGCGATTCTAAAAAATCAGTTTGTGCTTACTTTTGTGGTTATGTGTATTTTCCTTTGACATACATTTGATATCAATGTCACCAATCTTAGAAAAAAGTTACTAAAAACGGTGTTACAATTTGCTAATTGTAACACCGAAAACAGTGTTACAATGTGTGCATTGTGAATGCAAAGTAGAAAAAAACATTTTGTTAACTAATCTTCTGTCCAAATCGTTGAAAGTTTTAATTCTAAATGACCCAAAGATGCAAAAAAAATTGTTGAATGTAACATCTCCTTTTAATTAGATATGAACAAACAATATAGCGATTTATGAAAATCAGAAGAAAGGGATTCAAGATTTTGTAAAATGAATCAATCATAGACCAATAAAACTATGACAGTTATACAGAAAAATAAATAGTGAAGAAACAATTATATTCTAAAATACAGCGCGAAGAAGAAGCTGTAAAACGCTGTATGCAACAGATATTTTTTTATAAAATGTACATATCAGTATCAAATTTTTGATCATTTTGTAGAACAGTGTATGTACCATTAAACCGCAGAATATGTAAAAAGTATTATAATCGTTTCAGAATGCGTGTCAGTAATTAATATGAATAATATGTAATTAATGAGCATATTCCATGTTAATTGTATACAGATCTGAAGAAAACGTCCTTGTGTCAGACAAAACTTTCGCTTCTATGGTGTGGATTTTGCTTGAAAAACACTACCCGTTCATGGCCAGTTATGAAACTGGCCTCCTTAAAGCCGAATTGAGACCATACGAGCTAAAATTACACCAATTTTTTAATAAGGGTTGCAATAGTTAACCTAACCTAACATTCTGTCTATGTGTCACTGGGACGTTTTCAACAGTGAAAATTGATTTCTTCAAAGAAAAATGCAATTTCGGATATTTCTGGTGCACTTACCGAATTGTTGTTGCCTCCTTACAACACCAGAGCCGACAACAAAACCACTTTCTATAATACAACACTTTCCACAAGTTGTTAGACTGACGAACATACACAATTTTAAACACAGAACTACTGATTGCATCATTTATCGCACTGACATGGAGTGCGGTGTTCTCCCCAAGAAATCCGAAACTATTTCAGTATCCCAAGTATTTTTCGTTGGCCATGTAATTAATAAGAAAACATCGTCAATGGGGACAATCTGGTAGAAACGACAACTACCCCACGATTGTCAGTAGCGAACTGACAGTTCCGGCGAAAACGGACGAACGCCACCATCGGGTCAGCCGTCCACGGCACGCAATCCTACGGTACACCACCAAGAGATGGCGCACTTCTTTTTCTTCTCGCGGTGTACCGGGCCCAGCAAAAGTTTATGTGCGCTCTTATGGGGAATTTCTACATTATATTTCTCTTTATAGACACTTCTTAGTATAGATTGTAAAACAACAAGTATGCTTGGAAATAATAGTATAATGTTAATGATATAAAAATGTAATACATTTTTTACTTTATTTTTTTTAATGTTTAAGAACTGTCTTGGATATACAATACCGGGTCATCATAAATGAGAGTCACCGGGTGCAATACTTTATTCCGGTAGTTTCGCACAAGACCCAGTTATAGCGCCAAATGCTTGAAGCGTTTTTATTGGTCCAAGTAGGCCCAACTTCACACTGTTTACTAAAAGTTGGACCTAGTTGGGCCAATAAAAACGCTCCAAACATTTTAAATTCACTGGCGCTATAACTGGGACTAAAGTTTTGAGCGCAACGACCGGAACAAAGTATTGCACCCGGTGACTCTCATTTATGATGACCCGGTACGTTAAAAACATTTAATGATTGCATCACATAATACAAATTTCTCTCATCTACTTAAAATATTTGTCGTTTATCGCGAGATATAAATTTTGTTAATTTTGCAATTCTTAAATATGAAAAAGTTCATTAAAATTGAAATTCTGTTGTAACTTTTTATTAGTTCTGTATATCCCATTGTATATCACTGACGTCACTATATTTCTTTGCAATCTCAAGTCCCATTGTACACCAAACTTCCCCCCAATTACTGACTGATATTTGCAATTTTGTTTTATTTATTATATATGTAAATATTTCTGGGGAGTAAAGGGGAAGTAAAGGGGAAGATAACTATTAAATTTAAATTCTTTAATTTTGTGACTGTATAACTTGACTGACGCTTTGGTTGCCTAACTGCAGCGGCAACGTAGCGATCTTAAATACAAAATCCATCAAAGATTATAAACCCAACCTATTGAGCAAGTTATATCCCAATAACGTGTAAGAAATGGTATTATATATTAAAACCAATAAAGTTCCTAAAATATTATCTAACTATATACAAGACTAAAATCTAACGTCTACATACACATTTAGACCCTACTTTGGCCTCTTAAGTCTAAAACAAAAGCAACAGCGAGACTTGTAATCACTATCAACTATTATCTCTCTAGCATCTGTTACTGGTGTGTCACCCTCTTGAGACCTCAGAGATTCTGATGAGGAACCAGATCCATCCGCATAGTAAAACTCAACATCAGTTGACTGCTTCCTTCTAACATCAACCAGAAGTTTAGATTTTGGACTTTCCCTACTAATTTGGTCTGTATTTTGGCCTGTATTATGATATTCTGTACCCTCCTGGCCACTTTGAGCAGTGCAAATTAACTGAGAACCCTTCTCTTTAAAAGAAATCTCTTGGTTTGCCTGGTCTGCTAAATCAACATCATTAAAATCGATGGGAAATGTTCTTGTTGGTTTAACTCCTTCCGAAAAATTACCCAGGACTTCTTTGAACCTTTTCATATCAAAGGTAGTGCTGAAATTGTGTTCTGGTTCTTTTCTTCGAGGTTGAGCGAAAGAAGTAGAACTCATTTGCGTTCTTCCTCTGATTTCAGAATGTGTTTTACTCGATGTTGATGTTGATGAGGTGGGGTATGACTTTTTATGAGCTGGAGTATCAGTCGATACGTGATAGATTACTGGTGTAAAAGGTGACACCTAGAATGGAAGGAACTGAAAATAACCTGACAAACATACTTTAACACTTACCTCACACGATGTACTCTTAAAATATCTCTCCAAAGCACTGAAAATACTCCTACTAGGTCTGGAGTAAACATTTTTTGGTGGGCAACAGTTCATGAACCGGTTTTCGTGCTCATTTGGCGCATCACCTTTAGAGCTTCTTCTGGACGTATCCGAAGAATATGATTCATCATCCAAAATGACGATATTCGGCTCCAAAGGGACATTCTCAAAATGCACGCTATCCGAAACGCAATGTGGCAAATCGATGGGTCGCTTCTCTTCTTTCTTCTTCTTTGCTTTCTCCTGCTGTTTCTTTTTCTTAGAAGCGAACGCTTCAGATATGTCTTGAATTGTGCAACTGTCATCAGTATCTTCTCCGAGAGTTACGTCCCAACAGATTTGCGTTGACACCGAGCTTTTAGCGTTTTCGGTATTTTTAGAGTGCCTCAGTATGAAGGATTTGTTTTGGAAGTTGAATCTTTTGTTGGGTATAACTTCTCTTTCTTCATCTTCCTTAGGTGATAACTCAATTCGTGGTGAGACATCCCTAATGCAGATTCTCTTTGGAGGTACTTCTAGTTGCCTTGGCGTAACCTTCCTTTCGACAATCTCCTCATCCGAATACCAAATTGACCTCTTGGAGGTCAGCTCGCTGGTATGTACTGAATGGCAAGACGTCGAACAATCTTCTTCTTTCTCGTCTATCTTATTCAAAGCGCATGGAATTGACGATAAAAGTTTGCTTCCGTATAATGGAGCGGTGTAGAATCTTCTATTTATGTAAGTTTGGTCCAGTGTTATCCTTTCTAACAAGGCTTTATCGAGGATATCATCTTCGTCACTTGAGGCATTGGTAGAGGCCTCTTTTGCCGCACATGCTTCCAGAGTTTGCTCCTCGTGTTGTTTTCTCTCTTCTTTTCTAGGTGATAACCAAATGCAGGATGATCGAAGTGAGGAAGAATCATAATTTGTCGAACTAAGATAACCTAAAAGAATATTGTTGAATTTGGGGACGTGGGCTGTTGTTATTTTGTTGCTTTATTTGAAAATCTGTGATGATGCTGTACTTACTACTGCGTGCTGAAGATTGTGTCGATCTTGCTGAACTGCTGCAGTTTGAGCCAGAGATTGTGGTACAATCGCTGTCATATTCGCTATCTGACTTTTTTGACATATTTCTAACATATTGGGAAACAAACCATTTGATTGGCGCTGACAGCAGATATGAAAGAGATATCTAATCGAAAGAAAATAAGTCCAAAAAAAAAACGTGTTTCGGGGGCATCCAAAAAAGAAAAACGCACAAACTAGAAAACTAGCTGTTCCAGTTATGATAACGTTGAAAACATTCTTTATTTTCTATCAACAACTTAAAAAATAATGAATTGATTGCTAAATTATTATTAAATTACTTGTAAAATAAAATATTTTCAGTGAAAAGTAGCATACTTCTAAATTTGAAGACTCGGCGCTGAAGCCGCTGAAGGGGTGAAAGCTGAAACAGGGCAAGCGCAATGCAAATCGATTTCGCTCACTCCGCCAAAAATTCAGCATCCTCACATTATCCTGAACAATGTGGGCGTAACAGAATAGCAAAACAAAATAGCAATGATACACAAGCTCAAAATATTATTCGTAATCACGTTATTTTTTAAGTTTTACTCGGCCTTAGGTAAGTACGAAACATAATTCACTAAAATATCCAGCTTTAACATAATTTATCGCTAAATGTTTAGGTGCAATCGAACAAATTGAAGCCAATCCAGATGCCAAACGCTTATATGATGATCTTCTTAGCAATTATAACAGACTTATCAGACCAGTTGGGAATCACACGGAAACCCTAACTGTCTATTTAGGCCTAAAATTGTCACAGCTCATCGAGATGAACCTGAAGAATCAAATTATGACAACGAATCTATGGGTTGTTCAGGTATTTATTAAATTGTTACAGTGGTATAGGGTTTTTATGTTTTTATATAAGAATATATGATTATCTCTAAACGCCCTGATTTTGAAATCAATTTCATTTCTGTAATTTACTTAATTATTCAGTGTTGTTCTAAAGAACAAGCGTTTTTTCTACGCAGAGTGTAGTTTAAATTTGTTCTTGTTGAATTAATTTCAGAAATGGAACGATTATAAGCTTCGTTGGAACCCTGAGGAATATGGTGGAGTTGAAATGTTATATGTGCCTTCTGAACATATATGGCTTCCAGATATAGTACTTTTTAACAAGTTAGTCTTTTGTATTAAATTTGCTGCCTCCTTGGTTTCAATAGTTTGCTTCTATCTTCAATGGCTTTTTGATTTTATCAAAAACAAACTCTTTTTGTAAAGATCAACATGAGTACACTTGTTAAAAAATGACCTATACCGCATACTTTTCCGCAAATTCCAGAAAAAAAAGAACCTTCTAAACACCATTTTATACTGCTTTTCATACTTCTTTACTGCTTTAAATCTTCAGTGCTGATGGTAACTACGAAGTGACACTCATGACAAAAGCAACGCTCAAATATACAGGCGAAGTAGAATGGAAACCACCATCAATTTATAAATCATCCTGCGAAATTAATGTGCAATACTTTCCATTCGATGAACAAAGCTGTCTGATGAAATTTGGTTCTTGGACCTACAACGGTTTGCAGGTAGACTTGAAGCACATCAATCAGAAAGAGGGCAGTAACATAGTGAAAATCGGTATTGATCTTTCTGATTTTTATTTGTCTGTGGAGTGGGACATTTTAGCAGTACCAGCTACAAGAAATGAAGAATATGATCCTTGTTGCGCGGAGCCATATTCAGGTAGAGTCTGTTCTATGAACAAAACAAATTAGAAAATCTGATGTTTTTTTTTATTTAGACATAACATTCAAGATTACAATGAGAAGGAAAACCTTATTCTATACTGTGAACCTAATTATTCCATGTGTTGGGATTACCTTCCTAACAGTTTTGGTATTCTATCTACCGTCAGATTCAGGAGAGAAGATGACATTATGTGTGTCAATTTTGATCTCCCTTACTGTATTTATATTGCTACTGGCTGAGATTATTCCACCTACGTCACTGGCCGTGCCACTTTTAGGAAAATACCTTCTGTTCACCATGATTCTGGTCACTGCCTCCATATGGGTTACAGTTTGCGTGCTAAATGTCCATTTCAGGTAATCCCAGTACGATTTATAAATTATTTAGGTATTTGTAATGTGTTTTATGATAGACGACCATCTACACACAAGATGTCTCCATGGGTACGAAAGATATTCTTGCAGTTCATGCCTAGGTTACTAATTATGAGAAGAACTACTTATGCTCTACCGGAATATGATGATTCGGTGCCTCCAAGAGGGTACACCAGTGATATAGACATGCAGTAAGTTAAATCTGCTTCTTTAACTAAGAAAATTATCTTTTGCCCCTTCAGGTTGAACATGAACATTGAACCTTTCACATCTGATTTTAAAATTTCAACCAGAGAACCAAGTTTTGTCCTTCCAAGTCAAGAGGACGACAAAATAAAAGCACATTCCTCAAGTGAGTATCGCTAAACGACAATGAGCATTACTGTTTAGATATCAAGACCTATATATAACATTTTTATGCTTTTAGTGACATGTTCCTCAACTTTAACACCTAAGACCCTATCAGCAAATGTTTTAGCAGCATTGGATGGAGTTCGCTTCATTGCTCAACATATCAGGGATGCTGATAAAGACAATGAGGTATGCATACTTAGTGCGCAATTAAAATGTATAAAATGTTGATTGTTTTAGATTGTGGAAGATTGGAAATTCGTATCTATGGTTTTGGATAGATTCTTTCTGTGGGTGTTTACCCTGGCATGTATTGGAGGTACCTGTGGTATAATATTCCAAGCTCCGTCTTTGTATGACACGAGGATACCCGTCGATCAAGAACTTAGTTCAAAATCACTCACAAACTTTCGACTACCAGATTCCCATGTATCAACAGTAATTTAATGGCTGTAAATATACATAAGTAATATTATCAACTAAATTCTTGCTCATATTCGACACTCTTGGCAAGAGTATTGTGTTATTTTATTAAGAAAATAACTTGTTATTGTTATTATCGATATTGTTTTATTATGGTTTGTTGGTAAGATATCTTAAATACTTGACAATATACCACTGAAACTCTACCTATTGCGTTTTTATTCCACTTGTTAGATTGTTGCTAAATTTGAGCCCGATCCGTTGTCAAGTTCAACCCCAAGTTCTTCTAGTCGGAAAATCAAAATAAAGACATGAATCAAATATTCAAAGCATCCTTTATTCATACAAATAAGCATTTAATCCATCAGTACGTTCATATCTTGTTGCTCAGCTTGCTCTGGAGTGCGCTGCGGAACACATGCTTTAGGTATAGGCTCTTCAAATAGTGTGCAAACCGTTTTAAAAAAGTTGTCTCTAGCAAACTCATCCAATGTTCGATTGTGAACGTCATTGAAAACTACGGCGGGGATATGGTTCAGTGGAAATGAATCTGTGCGACTGGCCAACATGCTCAAGAGTTGATTAGATATGTCACCATTGACACAATGATGAATCTGTGCTAAATCCATATGAGTAAATTGGCTGCACTAAAATAAAAACCATTCGTTATAAAATAAAAACCGTTCTTTATAAAACTTTCTTTTTATAAAGAAAAGTAAGCTTACGTATGCCAGTTGCACTTGATTATATTCACCATCGATAATACAATCCACAAACGCTAAAGTCCTGTCTTGACTGTTGTTTTGGTGCGCAGCACAGGCATGTACCTTATTTCCTCTGCAGTCTCCATTGAAAGACATATGATCCTTTTTGCAGTTGAACACCTCATGGTCATGTTCTTGGTGATGCTAAAACATAACTTTGATACTCTCCCATCCTAAAAGAAAAGACGCAAATACCTCTGTATTGCCGTATGGGATAAGCTCTACATCTATAAAATGACTCAACTTCTTATAAGCTGGGTAGAAGTTCTTCTTAAAGAAAGAAGTGCTACATGGGCAGTGGCTCTCGTAGAAAATGGATACCTTCAATTTGCCAGAATTCTGTAATGTTATAAAAAAATACAAAATAAGCTAAACAAATAGTCAAAATACTTTCCTGTATTATTTCAGCTGTTGTCACCAAATTGAAAACAATGGTCAAAAGGAAAACCTTCGAATACATGATTGCCTGATGTGTATTTCGCCAAAGAGACTTGAAAACTCGTTGAAAAGTTAACTCCGAATCGATATATAAACGGTTTGGATGAATCAACATTCAGCAATCAGCGAAATATTTGTTTGTCGAAAGTGCACAATGATAAAACTCGATGATATTGCAGGTGCATTGTTAAGCAGGTGGTCCAATTTTGTGTTTTCGGACGTTATGGCAGATAGTAATGAAGATATTATAATATCTTTTCGTACGTACACAGAGAGAGAAAAAATTGAATGAAACGAATTTGCTTCAAGTCAAAGAAAGATCTATGTTAAATAGTGGCATATAAAGCTTTGGTTAAATATTGGCAGACAAGGATTTATTAAATTTAAAGCTGTATTTGTATGAACGTTAATTAATTTAAATTTAATAACAATATTTTCAAAAAAATGAACATTTTATTCCTTTATTGTTTGACAATTTAGTGCTTGACTTAATAATATCGCACATTGATTTAAAAACTACAAATTTTGATACAATCAAATAGTAGTTTAGTTTCAATAAAGTGTACATTCATATTAGATAAATATGGCAACCGTGAATTATTTTTCAATTAAATTAAAGTAAATAATCTTTCTTTAATTTAATCATTTTATTATTATTGGATTATAATCAAGGTCCTAAGTTGAAAAACACAATAAATTATGGTTGGTACCCATCAGATTATTCTTCTCCACTGTAATCTTTAGTAAAGAGTAAAGACTTGTCACCAAATGAAGAGAAACCAGAATACCGCGCAATTTGTATAGCTCAGCTTATATAAAGCTGAAACTAAGCCAACGGTAACTAGAGACTGTCAGCGCCATCTCCCCGCCAGTAGGCCTAGCGATAACGTTTATTAAAAGTGCATGTTTTTGAGTCAAACACATAATTTTTTCACTCAAATCTATTATGTCTTTCTGTTCCAAATAATTTCAAATAGAATATGTATTTACCTCAGAACTGATCTTTATTTCAAATAGAATCAGATTTGTTTCATTCAAACGTCTTTCTGCAATTAAACCGAAACAATTTCTACGGAAATTATGGAAACCATTTGGTGTAAAAGAATTGTTTTTTCAATGAGAATTATTCCTTTTTACTTAAGAAATATTTCAAATAAAGTATTTCTTTCAGCCTATACAACTCATCTTTTTATTTAAAAATATGATATAGTCTTTCCTTGAAAGAAACACGTTTCTCTCAGTGTATACAGGAAAACTAAAAATCACAAAGCTTTATAACTTTTGCTTATGCTTAGGCTGTTTCAAAACGAAGTGACACACCAGTGTTTTTATGGAACATCCTGAACTGTGGTATTTGTTGATCACTTTAAAACATTAATGTAACTAGTGCCCAGAAAGTTTTTAAAATACTGTCCTGATAGATTTAATACTACGTATATATAATATTGAATTAAAAGAAGTAAAGCCATCAACCATTTCAAAAAGTAGGAACATCGACTTTTGTAAGATAAATTCTTCTTTCTGCAAATCATATACACACTCTTCAAGATTCTAATTTATCCTTGCTCCATATTCTCAATAATCCTAATATGCAAACTTTTGAATATGATAATTATACAATGCTTTAACTTTAAATATTTAAATTTCGTCTTTCATAATTCTTATATTTCTTGACTGATCTTGCCGAATGTTGTACACATTGTAAAGGAGTTTGAAGACACTAGATTGGTAATTTGTCTTAGCAACTGAGTATACAAGAACTTCATAAGGTCCCAAATTGTTCCACAGATTCTACAAAAACAGGTTCACACAAACTACTAAAACTTCATGTCGGTTATGAAGATATATTGGGTTGTAGAAAAAGCTATGTTCAAAATTGAAACAGTGAAGTAAAATGTAAAGAAATTACAATTGTTATTTGAAAACCAAATTTCACTCGGACATAACATACATTCCTTTTTAAAAAGGTGATTTTTTTTTACTTTTGATATATCCTTTCCGAGATATGTCATTGATTGTCCCCTTATAATTCCCTGTGTACGCATTAAAATATTTAAGTATGATAATAAATTAGCACCTGCTGCACAATCAAATCCGTCACTACTCTACAATCAAATCACACTTCCAGTGACAAAAATAGCGATAAAATATTTCTTTTGATTCACCATTCTAGTATAAAAATGCTGTTTATTTTGTGAAATGGTCAGAAGTTTTCTTCAAGTGACAGCAAGTACAACAGCAATATGAATTTAAGAATCCTCGTACTGGCCTTTGTAGTGGGTTTAGCTTACAGTAAGGTAATTATTATTTTATTCTTGTAAGGTTCCCATATTTAAGTTTCATTAGAATTTATCTGTCCAGCTGGATTCTCCTGACAAATTAAAAGTCACCATCTTTTACGAGAGCTTCTGCCAATGCAGTACTACGCTCATCAAGAAGAATATATACCCTGTTTACAAAAGTTTGAAGGACTTTATTACCGTTGAGTTCGTCCCTTATGGAAATACTAAGGTAAGTACAATGCTTTTGGCATGATTATCTAAAATTAGCATTGATCTTCTTCTCAGCGCTATTTCGAAAATGGCGAATGGTACTTCCAATGCAAGAAAGACTACTTAGGATTAGCATGCCGTGCAAATAAAATCCACGCATGCGCAATTTCTGCAAATCATACCCAAGACGACATCATGGAATTCGTCAACTGCATAATGGATGGACAATATACGGAAGAACAACTCGCTTATGTAAGTAAGCCTTATATCCACAAAAAATATCAAGTATTTTAATACTTTGCTTTCTGAATAAAAATCCAGTGTAGCAACGTCAGTGGCATGAACCAAAAGGCGATTGAAGAGTGCGTTGCTGATAAAGCTTCATCCAGACTTTTGGGCGTTTTGGGAAACCTGACCGAGTCATTCCAATTGCATCATATACCAGCCGTAATATACGAAGATTTCTACAACCAGACCATCGATGAATATGCTAGAAGGAACTTTTTGCGAAGCACTTGTAACATGTTGACTGCTGAGTATCCACCAATCTGTGGCTTCTTAGATACTAATGATTTGTAATTGTTTACGGTTTTCACATGTTTTATAATGCTTGCCTTTGAAGTTTCAATTTGATAAATAAAGATTTTCGTAAAGACTATGATGTTGTTTTGTTTTCTAAGGCTTGCTTTGCAGGAATGTAATGTTGCTATGTTTAGTTATGTTGTCCAGACAGTAAAAAAAATTATCGAATACTTATCAAATCGATTATTATTAGAACGACTTGTTATCGTAAGTATTCTAGTAACTTACTGATACATGGCCTTTTGTATATTATAAATTATTTCTATGTAACAATACAATAAACAAATTGTTAATAAATGTTACTGTTTCCAATAACACTTATGGGAAAGTACTGGTGCAGGAAAATTTTACAGGAAAGTACAGTACAAAAAACATTAAGAATTATTACTTCCTGCAACTTTTTAAAATGTTCTTAACAGATTAAAACTAAAATGTAATGCGATTATGGATAATAAATGTTGCTTTGGAACTATTTTTATTACTTTGTGATCTCGTAACCTTTAATTATTTACGTTGTTGAAATTTGACAACTGGAATTTGTTACACCAATTACACCTTACAACTAATGAGCCAAAACAACGAAATGGGCAATCTTCTGGACGTTGCCATTGACCGTGGCAGTAGTTCAAAAGACCTCTCCTTTCCACTCCTTCCGATAATAATGTCTCAGGCGTCTAGCAGCAGATACCTGTGTCTGCAAACAACCATGGAACTTGAATCATCGGCTCAGCAGTGTACTTCAACTCGATCGCGACAACATCGGATTTCAGTTTTACGATAAAACCCAATATAAAAAAACAAATTCGCCGTTTATCGTTCTATTAACGAAAAGTGATTCGCCCAGTGCAGTTCGTGTCCTCTCCTAATCGAAAATCATGACAAAACTCACCGTTCTTTTAATAGTCACTGCGATTTGTGGTTTGTCGACACAGGTATGTAAATTTTATCATCTTTTCTTCGGTCTGTTTACAGTGTATGGGATAAAACTTGACAAGACAAGACCACCTTGTCGATTCGCAAATTCGCCGCCAAATTCTTGAAGGCATTTTTTTTTTGTTTAGAGGTCAGTGTGTACGGAAGTTGTGTGTGTCATTATTTTTTTTTTTTGTATACTAGTAGCCATTTAGCAAGGTAATTTGGGTAAGAACCAAACCAGTTTCCGTCTTTCATTCAGTTGGATATAACCACTATTGTATTCTTTTATTGGAATTTATTTAGAATAGTATTTATTGAAAGAAACAATACCAAAATATGTAAGTGGTTTGGAAATTATAAGATCTAAACACATAATATACTTTAACTAGAATTTATTTAACTAGACATTATCTACTATCTATTTTTGTTCATATCTGTTATCGAAAGATATCTATAAAAAAATACTAATTTATTTCTTTAATAACCACTCTACAAGTGTCATTTTATAGGTTCTTATCTGTTCAAATCATAAAATTATAAGGACAAGTCTGTTTTTTTTTTTGTTTGAAGCTCTATATTTTACCAGTTGACATTTGATGTTCAATTTGTTATCGTTTGGATTTATAATCTTCAATTCCTCTTCAATTAAAAGACCGTTTACTGCTAACTGAAGACAGCAAGAAGCAAGCACATTAGCACAACATTTCAAATTAAATTTATAACAAGATTTCAATTAATTACAATTGAATAGCAGTCATGATTCCCGAACAACAAACATAACCAGATAATCTTCGAAATTTAGCTATAAATTCAACGTGCATGACGAAATAAAACTGATTTTTCCTTTGAATTCGTTATTTGTCAATGTTATAACTGTAACATGATCTTTTGTTTTAATAATATTAAAGTTTAAGCTTTAATCTTTCGCACAACTTATTCATAACAATTCGTTTACTGCCAAATTATTTTTGTGGAGGGTACAAAAACTTTATAACTGTGTTCTCATTATATGAATCCTGCTCTGCAAAGAATAGCTTTGATGAGACTGAGATTTTTACTGTCTTTTTTGTAATCTACATAAAAAAATAAATTGAAGTGTTCTATCACACCTTTTTGGACAAGCTCAATTCAACCAATCATAACGTCTTGCAACTTTGCAATCTTAACAAAAATAGCTATTAACAATAGATTTTAATGTTATGCTAGATAAGCAGTTTAGTGTGTGGAAAAGTATGTAGAATCCAAAAATGTAACCCACACAGAGCGTTTCTTTTCCTTTCGATTTTTGACATTATAATAAACCGTGTATTAAATGTGAACTGCTATTATGAAAACACTCTATATAAAGTCGATGTTTATGTTATGAATCAGAAACATTTTATAGTTTCCTGAAAGTGTTGTTTTTAAGTAAAATGAGCAATAATTCAATTTTAATTTTATGGTAAACTGTTGCAGTTAATAAAGAATTGAATTTAACAAGGAACCCAAAAATGTGTCACAGCAGGGTCTTTAATTTAAAAAACACGATTTTGGTGTATCAGGTCATTATGGGACATCCGTATAAATAAATATCTGGGGTACCCCTCATCCAACTTTCCGACTACATCGTTTTGTGAAGCCATAGCCACTCTGGACCCTACCTAACGTCAGTTTCTATGACATAATGACATTTGTCATACTGACATGACATACTGACATACTGAATGTCATGTCAGTGGCATTGACGTTTGTCAAAATCTGACAGTCCCAACATAGGGATGAAGGCTCTGGATTCTGTCAAACTGCTTTTTTAAACTCTTATAGCGCCTAAACCGTTCATCCCACTGATCTCCAAATTTGTACACTTATTTAAAGTCACTGGAGGATGAGTTGGTATGAGTTTGATCTCAATCGGATGAATACTATGAATACTAATAAAAGACGCATTTAATATTTGCCACTTCCGGTTGTCATATGTTCACCAAAAATAATCCAATCCTGGTAGTACGTATACCAAATTTCAGCCCGATCCGTTGTTCTGTTTGAGCTCTTTCGTGTTCACAGGCACATACATACACACATACATACACACATACATACATACATACATACATTTTCCAGACATCATTGCAATAGATTCAGAGGACCTCAAAACGCGTATTTCCGGGGAAATCTCGAATTTTTTTCCGTCGATTACAATACTTTCCTTCTAGGGTACTAGTCGGAAAGTAAAAATATGTAATTTTAAAATGTGCAGTCAGATCTCGTGCGCATATGTATAAAATAGGTTTAAAATCTTCACTAAGAAGATCACAAATTAAAATTTAAAACGCATGTATCTCAAGTATTTTTTGGACATTAATAAAGATATATGTATTTATCAATTTATTCATGATACATCTTAAATAACTACTTAATAACTGTCTAATCAATACTTTCAAATTTTTATTTCATTTTATCTAAGAGTCTCAATTCGATATTTATGTCTTGATCTACCCTGTGACTTATCAAATGTTTTGTATTGCTCAGCAAAATTTTCTTCATATTCTGTTATTTTTATTGTGTTGTGTACATTGCATGACGTGGCATACCTACCTAGTTATTTTCAATGATTGGAGCAAAACAAAGAAGGCATTATTATTTCATCAAATTGTGGGAATCATCGGAATTATTATTAACTCTTTTTTCAGGAGTTCTTTAACATACCTTAACAGAATATTACTCATCTATGATTTATTTACAATAGTCATCATATCTACACACACATATTTTCTATTCTAGGAGAACGTTAAAGTGTCTGTCTTCTATGAGTCATTGTGCCCCGATAGCATCCGGTTCATCACTCAACAGCTGGCACCAAACTATGACCAAGTTGCTGAAAGAATCACCGTAGATTTCGTACCATATGGAAAAGCAACGGTAAGACTTATTTCTGGTAAAATCATGGCTCCTGCGGTTGAAAGTGAAGACGCATGACAAAAAAAATAATTTAACAATTAACATATTTGTAGCATGAATTGGTCGACGGAACATGGAAATTCGAATGTCAGCATGGCCCCAATGAATGCTACGGCAATTTGATGCAAGCTTGTGGTCTCAACGAAACAGACGATCAAGCCACTCAAGTCAAGTTCATTGACTGTGTCATGTCTGCCAGTTACCCAGCAGCTGACGCATCAATGGAAGAAGTAAGTACAATTAACTTACTGTCACTCCAGAGTAAAAGCATGACATTTCAAGACCAAATGCCTTATACTGTTTTGTCCAAATTCAAATCAATTAACTCTTTGTGTTTATTTTTCTAGTGTGCAAACGCTAGTGGAATCAGTTGGGACAACATGGTTGATTGCTCCCAAAATGGTGTTGGAAACGAATTATTAGCTGGTCTTGGTGATAGAACTCACGCTGTAGAACCAACCATCACTTTTGTGCCAACAATTGTTTACAATGATGTGTACGATGCTGCTTTGCAAACTTCTTCCTTGACTGACTTCTTAGGAACCGTGTGTGGGCTCATCGGTGATGACTTTTGCAATTAAATAGGTTATATTTATGTTAAAGTTGCCATATGTTTGTGGTAGTATTCCTATTTTTTTTAATAAGAGTAAATTGTAAAAGATACTAAGTATTAAATTTCATAAAAATGAATTGTGTTATTTATTTTTATTTCCACCAAGCATAAATGTTTTGCATTGTGTGATAAGAAACAAGAATGAATTCTGCTGCATTATTACTTATTTGCTATTTGTATAATATGCACCATAACTGCACTATTATCAATGTACATCGTAACAAAGTAAATTGTCAAGCTGGTGTCCTTCACAAAATGCATCTCATAATGACAGTATTTGTCAAAGGTCTATTACAGTCAGTGACAGTCAGTGCCACTATTCATTAAATGAATGGACGAAATGCTAGTGAATGAAAAGCATTAATACAAGCAATGGATAAACATCGATTAGATTACACATCATATGTAAATATAATTATCACATTATCACAGTTCTTTAACACTGACCATACGCTAGCATGCGTGCAGCATTAACATCTTTATGTACCGAGGTTACATTGATAGTGAAAGAACTAATTTTAGCTCATCAGAATTACTTGGTATACTGAAGAACTATGTTGCTGCTAACATTTTTTCTTGTTCTTTTAGTACAGTACTCTATGGAGGTAAGAAGTTTTACGTTTTATTTAGCCACTTTTTCTTTGTACTGCTTAATATATACATACATAGAACTAAAAATTCTTCAATAACAATTAGAAAATAAATTCTCTAGAGTAAAATATTTATCATAATTCGGCTTAGGGCTGGTTTATTCACCTACACGTAAAGTGCTGTATAATTATGTGTCAGAATGGTCAAATTTTGTTGGTGTGTTACAGGTTACAGTAATAGATTACCAATCATTATGTACAGAACTCGCCACTGACATACTTCTGTGTTAATGGCAAAAAATGGGACAACAAAATCAACTTATCTCACACATAGCTATACAGGACTTTACGTGTAGGTGAATAAACCTTTTAACACCCTGTATTTTTATAATTATTTTTAATTGCCCACAAAGTTCTTTTAAATTTGATATTTTTAAATTAAATTTTATACAGAAATATATATTTTGCTACATACAAAGTAATGTACCAGTTAATTAACTGTCCAATTAATCGCAATATTAACATGGATGTTTTTCAGGATCCACTGAAAGTCTCGATATACTACGAATCTCTCTGCTACGACAGTATCCAGTTCATGAAATATCAATTAGGTCCAACATACAACAGCTACAAGAATAACATCACTCTAGATTTTGTACCATACGGAAAAGCAACAGTAGATAACTACAAAAAACTAACTAAAACTACATTGGTCTTCACTTTTTTAATTTTCAGCACAATAAAGTCAACAACGACTGGAAGTTTACATGTCAACATGGGCCGAAGGAATGCAAAGGCAACATAATGCAAGCATGTGGACTCGAATACGCCAAAGATCAAGATAAGAAAATGCAATTTATAACATGTGTCATGTCGGACAGAAGACCAGCTAAGAAAGAAACTACAATACGGGTAAAACAAAATTTTCAAAATCAAAAACTGTCAATTGACGTTTCTTTTGTTGTAGTGTGCTACAGATAGTGGAATTTCTAGTGACAATATGAATACGTGCTTTACATCTGGAAAAGGAAAAAACCTTTTAGCTGCCCATGGCGAGAAAACATACAGCGTTCAACCGTCCATAAATTTTGTACCTACTATTATATTTAATGATGCTTATGATTACTATTTACAAAATAGGGCTCTGCAAGATTTTGGAGCAACTATCAGAAGTCTGTTGTCACCTTAATCACAGATTAGCCTTAATGTATTTTGTATTAGTTGAGTTTGTTGCCTTTAATATTATGACCAGCTCTGTAATTTTTGCTAGAAATATAGATATATTCTGTATTTTAAACTACAAATTTTTTTTATTATAAGCAGATCTTATTATACATATACTATATACATACATATTACATCAATATAAATCTAGAATATCTATAGACATGCTTCAGGTTTTTCTTTAAATAATTCACAAACTGTATTGAAAAAGTCGCTTTCGGCATTGTTTTGTAACACTTCGTCGTACACATCGTTGAAGATAATTGTTGGGACATACTTTATTTCTGGTACCACTGCATGAGTTTTATCGCCCATTTCAGCCAATAATTCGTATCCCATTTCGGATCCTGTCGAACAATATTCTAAGTCGTCCCAAGACAACCCTTCAGATTCAGCACACTGAAATAGTAAACACAAGTCAAAATGAAAGAATATCTGGCTAAGAATATGTATTTTTATAAAAAAAACCTTCAATATCCATCAAAGATTTCAAATCCATCAAAATAAATAAACAAATTTATGGACTGTTTAATTTTTTTTGGGCACAGTAATAAAAATTATTTCAACTTACCCACATCATTGCTAGATATGAAGTTGGATTCGCATCTTTATAAATGCAATAAAACCAAGACATTATTGTATCAAATTCAGCATTTTGCGCCAAAGCACAAGTTTGCACTCTATTCCCATAACACGATTTTTGTCCGTATAGGCACTGGAAGTTCCACACACCGTCTATGTGAGTATGCTAAAAAGAATACGATTTAATAAACTTATTGTTATGCTTATGCTTAAAAAATCATAATGATATCGTGTTGGATGAAAAGTAATATGTGTTACGAGCCTAATAAATGATTGGTAGTGTCTTGGTTATTAAAAAAAAATCTGACAACAACAATATAATTGCAGAATGTTAGCACATTTAAATTATTCGATTTACTAATTTAAGGAGGTGTGCTGCTAGATAAAGGGTAATGTAAATTAATTTTAATTACTTACTAAAAATAACTGTAATTCATGTGATAAAATCATCAGATGTTAAAGATAGTTATTATCGTTAAGTGGTACTGAAAAAATGGGCAATCCATTGTTGCTAATAGATGATAATAATCTATATTTTTTGTTTTTGCATCACGTGATATTAAGTACTACTACTGCAAAAGTACTCTATTGCATTTAATTTCATATTTCATTGATACACCTATGTATTTACTAATTTTAACTGACAGTAGTTTTATGGGGTCGATACATAAAAAAGTATAACTAAATAAATATTAATAGTTCCTTAGGGCACGTTTATCCACCTACCGAAAATTTTCTGTAATGCGTCAAATTGTGTGCAAATTTTGGAAATTTTTTCTATTTTTCTTAATAACTGAAATATCGAAGTTAAGGACAATATTGTTTGGGTATCGCATGTGGTCAATAGCTATAGCAATTAAAATTGTTTTTAAATGATTTTGGAACAGTTATTGATAACCTGCATACCTCTGAACCAATCCCACAGCCAGCAGTAGGAAGAAAACACCGCTTGTATTCCAAGGGGGAAACCATGTTAGAGAAACTTCAGTTCATTTATATGACACGAAGTTGACCATTGTAGTCCGTAACTTTGGCCTTTGATATATCAGTTATTATAAAGAATTGAATAATTTTTCATAAGAATATAATTTTCAGTAGCTCAAAATCTATTATCCCTCAATGTTTGAACACCCAAACTTGTTACACCATGTATATGGAAACAATATGGGTATTAAAATATACTTACATGCCCAACGCCATACGGAACAATGTCTACTTCAAGATTGTCCTTTAGCTGTTGATAACTTGGAAAAAATTGCCGTGCCATAAACTGCTTAGTATATGGAGATAATGATTCAGTATAAAGTGAAACTTTAAGGCGCTGGAATAAAAAAATATGCCTTTAGTATTTAATATAACACAAATAATATATTATAATCTCGCCCTAAAAACTGCCCACTTTAAACAGTGACAAATGTTGATATCCAATAACTTTTTATATCTTTAAAGTCTTCTCAACAAAATTGATTTAACGATCTTTCGGTAAAATTTTGATTTTATCGCGTATTTATACTTTTGAAAATACACCCGGTGGAATTATTAACTACCTTGTTCAAGTAATCTGATTTGAAGCCATATACCAGTTAGAAATTATTGATGTCTTGTATTCATTTCAATATGTAAATTTTCGAAGAAAATACACTTGAACCTGTGTAAAAAAAATACGAAATTGATCAAAAGAATATGCAAGCTATTAAAAATAAAAACTAAATTAACAAGGTTACGTTAAACTTCTTCGAAAATTAAACAAGACGAATTTTCCAATAATTTGCTACAAGAACCAACAAAATCTATCAAAGATACAAAAGTTTCCGGACATTAAAATTAATCATATTTTTAGGTGGGTTGTTTTTTTTTGGGCAGAGTATAAAAAAATAAATATATATTAAAAATTTAACAATTATTGTGTTACTTATTAAATAAACCTACCTCACAAGAAGCGCTTAACATTAAAGCAGCTACAATGATGGCTGTTCTCAACATGTTCACTAATTTTATTGCAGAGCAAAATGAAACTGTACGAAAATCGTAAAGTTTGTTGGGATATTATATACCAAAACACGTCACGGAAATTCTATACAAGTGGTTTATTTGTCGTTCCCCTAGCAAATTTTATCACAGATCTCTCTGTATTATTGCATGATAATATACTTAAGCAGTGGAAAAGTCAAAATCGTTGGTTAATCTTTAAAATCTATCGACTTGGAGAACATTCAGCGTTCAATGACGTATTTTTACACGGGTGGTGATTGAGCGATAAACTGTTTAAAAATATTATTTACTGAGCGTTAATGTTGGAAAATATGTGTTCAATTTTCACTAATTGCGATCGAATTCTAGATAGAAAATATTTTCAACAGTACTAACTTAATTAGTTCGAAGGTCAGAAAATAGAGAATATCTAATAGTACAGTTATAACACTAGTCAACAAAATAATAAAAAAAAATGTACATTAGATGCCACTATTTTTTTCTTAGATACCATGGCCATGGCCCGCTAAACTCAAAAATCGTATTAAAAATTTTTTGAATGGATACGTTTTCGAGTTATGAATTTTTCTTGTTTTGTTAATTTTTTTGGAGGTAGTTCGACTATTTGGAGCATATCTCGAGTTCGAAACATCAAATCTTGTCGTTCGGTACATCAAATTAAAGCCAATTGAATCACCAATAAATGTTATTAATATTGTTTTACAATCGCTTCAGTGGTTTCAGTGCAATTGACCATAATTTGAAATTTTTTTAGTATAAATGAAAATCGAACATTCATTTAACCGCCAGGGAAAGGTAGAAATAGTAAAAATATGCTCAGTTTCTTATTTTTTACGTAGAGTTTGCCCTTTTACGAAGAGAACAAGGTATTTACGATGAAAATCTATGAAAAAATACCGAAGTTATGATCAATTATGACCAATGGGTACGAAACTACCAAAATTCGGCCTTTTCTCTATTTTGTATTTTTCGTCATTTATAGCAGTTTAAATGCATGGTAGAGGTCGGATCCATTCGGAAGACGAGTGATTCGCACCAAGATGCGCATCTTTTAGTCAACGTTTCGCACTCTGTTGCAAGAGGCATCTTCAGGATGGAGAGAATGAACGTGTGTGGAAGGGTGAGGGTATTTATCGTCGCTCAAAACACGTAGTGGCATATCTCACCAAAAAATGATATTCAGATATGTCAGTACGTGTTTCGATCGACGTTATATGTACCTGGCGCAGGTGCCTGCGCAGGTAGTCAAACAACTATTGGTTGGGAGGGCGGTTTGGGGTAGCTGTGATTGGCTGTGGTGGTCGTAAAAGTGGTTTCCAGCTATGATGCAAATGCCAACCGTCATCTCGATTGAGATTGGAGGGATCTTTAAAGATTTCGATCGCTTCGCGGATTCTACGAGGATAATAACGTGATTCCCGGGAGATGATTTTTGTTTGGTCGAGAAGAATTGTTGTGTCTGTGCTCAGCAAGCGCTGAACTGGTGATCTGGCGCAGCCTTGTACAACGTTCATGTTCTGAAACCCCAACGCTGACAGAGCGCTTTATCTCATCAATGTAGACACTGCCACAAGCACATGGGATACGGTATACACCTGGAGCTAGCAGTTGAGAAGATTTCATCCTGAGAATCTTGGTGACGTCAGTGACGAGCATGGTGAGAGGTTTCACTAGGAAATGAAGACTATTGAGCGGCGCTACCAGGGATTTTGGATTGAAAAAATGATGGGCAACTATATCTGGTTCCTCATAAGAAAAACAGATGTCGACAAGAATATAAGGCGAAGCAGCAATCAAACTCACTTCTAATCTCCTTTATATTAAAACATCACATTAAAACGAAGCACAATGAATTAAACTTGTAAACAGAGAAAAAGTAGAATTTTGGTAGTTTGGTACCTATCAATCTTAAATGACCATAACTTCGCTATTTTTGCATAGATTTTAATCGTAAATACCTTGTTCTCTTCGTAAAAGTTCAAACTCTGCGCAAAAAATATTAAACTAACTATATTTCCACGATTTGTACTTTTCACAGGTGATAGAGTAAATGTTCCATTTTCATTTTGGCCAAATTTTTATAATATCGTGGCCTATTGCGCTAAAACTACTGAAGCGATTGAAAAACTATATGAGTGACAATTGTTGGTGATACAATTAGCTTCAATTTTATGTGCCGGGCGACCAGATTGGACGTTCCTAACTCGAGATATGCTCCAAATAGTCGAACTACCTCCGCAAAAAAAAAAAACAAAAAAAAGAAAAAAAATTGTAACTCGAAAACGTATCCATTAAAAATTTTTTTATGCGATTTTTGAGTTTAGAGGGCCTTAGTATATATAAAAAAAATAGTCTCATCCAATGTACATTTCACTGTTGACTAGTGTAATCAGCGTAAAATGCTGCATTGTTTCCACAATTGTATTCCCAAACCTTACTATCGAACAAACAAATTCGTTTCAATTTCAATTACTCCGAAAACCACTCCAAGCAAATATATCGACATTCATTTTCGTTATTCATTTCCGCGTAGGGTGTCAATCCACAATCTATTACCTACCCCAATCCTCACTACGTTACAAACGACCGACAATGCAGTAATCCATCAACCGGTATAGAGATAGGAAACCCAAAAAGATAGACCACGCGGTTGCGAAATTCCTTGCGCATATCTGGCAACTCCAAAACATCATTTTATCGACCGACTGCTGGTGGAAGCACCCTCCGAAGGAGTTTCGAATGCGCCACTCGCCAGTTAGTCGTCGCAACCCTTACTGGCGGGATGCTGTGCAGAAAACCCTGGTTTAGAAGTGCCTTTTTGCGATGGCTTTTTGTCAAGCCTCAAACGTCAGTCTTTCAACGGATATTAGTATCAGTATTAGCAGAGTGCCTGTCAGCAGACGACTTCTAACTGCTTCCAACCAACAAGAACCCCAATTCGCGGAACTTCCGTCAGCATCTCTGTACCAACCGAGTCGCAAGCGTGAGGAAGCACGTGCGTTACAAAACTTGAGACGCAGGGTGCAATCCTTGAGGATCGTCCATGCTAATAAACCAGAACCAGTTGAAAATTTAAAGCCTATAAGTGCTGAAGCTGAACAATTGCAGAATAGACCGAATCTTCTACAAAAGGTAAACGATTTCTTAGTATCTTCATTATGGCATTCTCTCAGTTTATCTAATTTTATAGAATCGTAACTTAAAATACTGTATCTTATTTGAAAATCAACATATCAAAATAAAACAAATGCCAATACATTGTCAATTAATTTTACTTTAAAACTGAGCAGGCCAAAGCTTGGCCAAGGTTATCAGTTGCACCACAGGAGGGTGTTCCAAATTTAGACCACAAAAAACATTATGTCGTGTAAACAGATAAAAATTGTTTCGGTTAGGAAAATTTTCGAAGAATTTGTCTATAATTTCCTGAAAGAATCACCAAAATTTACTAAAGATTACAACAGTTATTCCAGGTCAAAATACACATAGGTAAAAATTTACAAAATAAGTTTTGTTATATGTGCGGTTGTTATGTAGAGACACATCTGAAAAAAAAAAATAGGGAACAGGTAAAAACAGCTCACTGCTGCTATTTTGAATTTAGAATTGAAGATCTGGAAAAGCCATGGACACCTAATATATGCTGTATTTCCTGTTAGATCAAACTTTTAACGTGCATGAGAGGGAAGCAAAAGAAAATGCCGTTTGCAGTTCCCATGTTGTGGCGAGAGCCTTCCAATCATGTAGATGATTGCTATTTTTGCACGACAAGCGTCCACGGATATTCGTAGAAGGATAAACATAAAATAATATATCGAAATTTGCCATCAGCATCGCGACCTATCCCCCATGGAGCGAACCATCCTCTCCCAATTGCGCCATCCACTTCATCATCTTCGATTTTTGACACAGAAGAAATTTCGCCTGTTTGAAGAAGTTTTAGACACACCTCACCTTATAAACCATTTCGAACTGAATGATTTGGTTAAAGACTTAGATTTACTAAAAGAAAAAGCCGAGTTGTTGGGTTCTAGGCTACTGGAATGGAATCCTTTCGCACGAGGTGTGACAATGTCTTCATTTGCAAACCGTAACGAGCCTTTTAAAGCATATTTTAAAATGGAAGGATCTTTACATGTATGTCACCATGTTGAGGGTCTTATGAACGAGTTTGATATTCCCCATGATCCTTATGAATGGTAGCTTTTTATCGATTCATCAAAATACAGCTTGAAAGCAGCAGTTTTTATAAGTATCGCTATCTGTAAATCTAGACATGTTACAGTAATCCACTTTCAGTTTCTAATTATGTAAGATAATAATAATCTGGAACAAAATTTTTTGTTGTTGTATCAGAAAGTTGTAACATTGTTCCCTTGTGTTGTTATTGGTTTTTGTGATAATCTACCAGCCGGAAGTGGTAAACTTTATTCGATTTTGGCCAAACTGATACCAGCTCGACCTCCAGTGACTTTAAATATGTATACCAATTTACAGATCAATGGAATGAACGGTTTCTGCGCTATGAGTGATCATAGAAGACAGTACATACATAATCGTAGCCATAGTTGCTGTGGTTGCCAAATGGCAAATTTTAATCAACGTTAGCGAAATTGGTATACCTACCCCAGATATTTATGTAACTTTATTCGAACGACGATATTAAACCATCGAATTTACCGAAATTATCTAATATGTATGCATATTTGCCCGAAATTCCTCATGGAAAAGGCAACATGAATGCGAACTCATACGTTTAATGTCGTACTGGACGTTCGGTGTTGTGAAATTTTCCATTTAACGCAATGCGAATGAATAATACATTGTGAATACGGGAGCATTTATGTAAATGAATAGGTGAAGTTCTGCACGCCAGTTTTCGATCAGAACCAATTTCGTGACCGTTGTTGTGTGTACCCTAGGAAAGTGCAATTAAGTTTTATGCAAGGAATAGGCAGATCCGAATGGCACGAGCGGTCGTTATCTTGAAACTTCTGGCATTCTCGTTCGCTTTCGCGAAGTTGCTCTATTTTTGTGACGCAGTTATAAGGTTAAAGCCTTCTTATATTGTCGTCATAAATTTCCATATGGGAATAAAGTTCAAACTGCAAATCAGAGAAACAGTTTTCTTTGTGGTTGGTGTTCTCCATGTCGAACATGGACTTAATGCATCGATTCTGCAAACGCTGGACTTTAGTCTACAATGTCCAAGAGCAATTCCCCATTATTGTTTATCATTATCGTTGCTTTCATACTGTTTTTCTTTACAGATTCTCACAAACCGTCCGGTGAGCATGGTATTAGATATTTCCGATCTAAGGACTGCATGGCAAGACAGTGACTTTATAACGGATTGTCTCTGTTGGCACAATGTTTACAGACAACGACACTCTTCCCCAGCTCTGAGCATGTCCGCCGAGGTAAGGATTAAAATTTAAAGTTTAACACCCAAAAATTTGGATAATATTGTGGTCAGTTCTCGAGGTCGGCAATGCAGTTTTTGAACGAGGGGTATACATAATTTAACACATGTCTTATGGCGTTAAAAGAATACATTTTACAGGAGATTTATATTAATGGTTACAATTTATAGTTGTTTATTTAAAATAATGTTAGTGAGCCTCACACAGTTCATTGCAGGTAAATGCGTAAGTTCTTGACAGGTCTGAAATGTTAGATAGCAGTTGTTTTATTTTAGTACACAATGTTCGTGACTGCTGCAAATATATTAGTAAAGCATGTGGAATTATCGTGTCTTGTCATCTATAATTGCGGACAAACGTATCAGTTGATATACGTATGACCATTCCAAGACATATTGCATGTGTAGGTACGCTAAATTAGCGAAGAAATTTGTCAGTAGACAGAAGTATGTCGGCATAAAATTTCATTGTTAAAATTACTATATCCACTTTTTTTCAATGAGTGAATAAGCTGAGTGAATACCGTTTCAATAAATCGATTTAAATAAAATTATGATATAAAACTGGTGTCCTGAAATTGACAAATTTATACAAATATATTTTATGAGAGCTACGAGTTTGTGTGATTGACGATATTCTGTAAAAAGATACATTTCTGTAACGAATTCGAGTGCGTGTGCAATTAATTATATCCATAATTACCCCAAAGATCATTTTGGCATTGCGTGTTTTACCACCATAACGCCCTATTTGTTGTGTTTTAGATACACATCAAAGAGGCGACCCCCAAATTTAAGAATTAACATGTTTTATTCAAGGACAACACTAATTTATACAATTTATGAGACTATATCCATTGTAAGCCAACGCTTAAACGTATGTACATTTACGTTGTATAGATTCGAATCTAATAAAAACGAATAAAAGAAGCAGTAAAATGTGATCCTATATTTTTATATTATGGTAATTATTATACTTACGTATAAAATTACCATTATAGCACTAGAAAGATAAATTGGCCCTCTACCAAAAAGTTCGCTAATAAATTCTTAAACCTTGTCGTTAACAGTCGACCTATATAGATATAAAAATAATAGATTGTATTTTTGTTTTATCGCAGCTTTGCCATTTAGCACAAACCTGGGCAAACCATTTAGCCCACACAAACAGATTTTACTACAGAAACGACAAAGATATTGGACAAAATTTATTCTGCAGACCATCCACTACTATACAAAGCGACGTCACAGGTACGAATTACCAGCTATAGACTAGATTAACAATAATTCTTTTTGGCTTGTTCTAGGACAAGAAGTATCTTCGTATTGGTACAGTGCTGTCAAGCAATACGATTACGGAAAAGAACCGGACGTCTTACATGCAAATGTGAATGCAGGTTAGTTATAAATGTGACGTATTTCTTCAGTGTAGTATCGCACATTTTATATAATGCAATACCACGTTTACATGAGTAACATGTGTAAACTAAAGTTGCTCATGTAAACGTAGTGTGTTTTTTAATAATTATTATTATTTTCAGGTCATTACACTCAGTTAGTTTGGGCATCATCAAAATACTTTGGAGTTGGTAAAGCAAGATCAAGATCTGGAAAAGTGGTCGTTGTGGCTCATTATGCACCAGCTGGTAACATATCAGGAGCCTATAAGTTTAACGTCTTACCTCCAGTGGCTGAAACCCTTGCCCTTCCCTCAACTAAGTCGAAAAGGTTAATTTTATCTTCAAGAAGTACAGAGACCGACTCTAGTGAAAATACGAATTCGAGCACAACAAGGAGTTAGCAGAGTGAGCTGATAGAAGATGATATTGGATGATATTTTATCAACAGCTTCCAAATATAGAGTTCTGACAACAAAGTTCTAGGAAAAGAAGAAATCAAATGTTGCCACTAAAAAATATCTTTAGCTTCTAGACTAATTGCAGTTTCAATCACCTTTTAATCGGCTTTTGCCACAGCTTTTATAAGCACTTAATGATAAGGTTTTTCATTGGATTTCACCAGAAACCCAATTGTGTCATTTTTTCGATAAAAGTCTGAAGAAACCAATTAAAATTCTTTAGTTTGTGGTTTGTTGCAGCAATTCTTTTCCGTTAACAGCAGATCTATCCAATAAAAATCGAATCATTTTATGCATTAAGCCCTTATATTTCCTAGGCATATTTTAACCTTAACTTATGGCAATCAAAATTGCTCACGAATAATCGACTTTGCCATAAAAAATTACATACGTAAACAAAAGTGAAATGATGAGAGTTCTTTAAAGGACCAAATCCTTTGAAGGTGGATTAATCGTATGCGCAATTCTTATGAAAATCACAGAAAAAAATCTCTAAAGACATGAGAGTTATGCATATCCATTGGAACGGTTGTGATGATTTTATTGTTGTTATAACATAAGACTAAGGCTTTATTCACCTACACGTAAAGTTCTGTATAGCTATAATGCCCGTTTGCACCGTTTGTGTTAAGAAAGGCTTAAGTATGAGATCGCACTTATGTCATCGATTTTGCTTGCACCGTCACATATCCATTACCTAACTACAGTTAAGAACGACCTTAACTTAAGCCTAGAAAATCGACGGCTTAAAGCCAGCGTAAATATAAGCTTAGTTGTGATTGGTTGATTGTGGTGTAGAAACACATTGTACATGAAATGTCGTTTTAAGAAATGTCAAGACAGTACGTATATGTGTCAATTTATCATGTTATCAAGCGATTTTAGGAGTTTGTAATGTAAAATTGCAGTTTTATTGTGTATTAGAAATAATGGTTTCATTTTGATCATAAATTCTTTTTTTTGTGCCGTAATTTTTGTAGTTATGAAAGTAATTCAAATTTGCCGCCACATTAACCTATTGAAAGTTTTGACAAGTGACGCAATACTGTTGATTTTAGAACCAAGTATTTCCAAATATAACTAGAACTTTACAGTGTTGCCAACGTCAGAAACCCTTAAGTAATGCTTAAGTTAGGAAAGGCTGACATACGAACGGTGCAAATGATGCCTGACTTAAGTTAGGCATAAAGATAAGCTGTTCTTAAATTTAAGTCGTTCTTAATAAATACGGTGCAAACGGGCATAGTCAGGTATGCCAAATATATTGTTGCTGTGTTACAACTCATTCAAGTAATAGGATTACTAATCATCGACTCATGGTGTACAGAACTCGTCACTTGTCTCTTTTATTCATGTTCTTCACACTGCCACTAACATATTTCTCTGTTAATGACAAAAACAATAAGCAAGAAAGTAAACTTATCTGACACATGGCGAATCAGGACCTTATAGGCAGGTGAATGTACTAGCCTTAAAGTAGAATGTAATGTTATTAAATTTATAAGGCTGCACTGCTAATCAAGACTGCTTGTTGTACATTATTTGATAAGAATGTATAGGTTATAGGTCTCGAAACTGTCAGTTTTGTCAATTGTTGGACAACTTGTCCAAACTTGTCGCCCAGTTGAGTAGAATGAACCAAATTGGCGGTAAAACATAGCTAAACATGCCCAAAATGCACAATTCATTAGAATAATGTATGGAAATGCCTACCGTACACTTATAATCGCGTGATTTGGCATTTACAGCGCATTGTGCGCAATGCCGCGTTTACATGACCAACTATAGTGTTAGCTAATGTTGCGCATGTAAACGTAGTGGGTGTAGTCCGAATTCAACAACAAATCGCGCAAAAATGCGAATGTTATTCAAATTACAGTTATAATCAAAATTATGACATAAAAATTATGTAACTTCAATAAGTAATAGTGCCACGTAAATGTAAATACATTATTGGCATGTGATGTAGGCATATTAATTATGTCAGCTTTTTATTGTTGAAATATATTAACTATATTTTAAAGGAAGATACAGTGATAGATGTTTGAAGACTGCATAAGCAATCATTGTCTGTTATCTTTTATTACCAGTTACTATGCAATAGATATTCATTTACACTACCAAATATGTTTTCGTTATAAGGACTCATAGTAGACAATCCGACAATCGAACAACAAATATGCATTATTTGCTTATATTCGCTTTATTTTATAATTATGTTATATCTGATAACGCAGAATGGAGTAAGAGAATTGCTAATATTAAGGCAAAATTGCGTCCAATAGATTATAAACATGTTAGTAATATTGCTTATTATCAAAATGTTTTCACAAAGTAGACTTTAGATGGCTGTGAAATATAATAATGGCTGAATTACAAATGTTTTTGTACCCCCGCCCACCAGTGGTGATAATTAAAATTATGATAAAGTTGAACGACATAGATCGCTGGTTAATGTTATTTTGTTATGTTATTATGATATAACGCGCTATCGATGTAACCAATTACTGTTAATTGTAATAAAGATTTAAAAAATGCTTTCAAGATTTTTTTTACTTCCGGCTGAAATTCTGTCATTAAACGCCATCTAACGGTACCGCTGGACGGTGTTGCGCAACACCGCCATCTAACAAAAGCTACAGTAATTTTTATCAGTCAATTAACCTCACTTTTCCACAACTAGGTTAGATCATTATAAAACTTACAATTCACACAAAATGTTGAAGCGTACAGTAGATTTTACATTTAGGAGCTGCAACTATTTAATATCAAGAGGTATTTTATCATATTCAAAATCAAATTATAGCAAATTATGAAGCATAAAACTTTAGATTCTTCATCTTCTACTGCTAGCGCAAAGTGGGAATTGCTAGCAGCCGTTTGTGTTGAAAGAAAACCAACAATTACTCCTTTATTAAATGACCTGCAGAAGGATTTTAAGAAATATTTACAAGACGTTGAGTTTGAAAGGAGTTACAAATCTGATCATGACATCCGACATGAACGAGATTTGTATGTTTCAAATTACTTACCATACTTCTAATACTAAGATTTTCTAACATTTATTAGGAAACAAGCTGAATTACTTAAGAAAGGTGATACTGATGTCGAAGCCTCCTTAAAACAAACCGCTCAAGACTTCCTTGACGCCAGCGTTGACGAGTTTAACAAATTTAAACCAGCCGATCGCGTAACCTGTACGTAAACAGTACTATGTTTCCTTTATAACAACCTTGTTTTGTATTTAAATTATCTTTTTTGTAGCTGCTGATAAATCAAATGATATAAAATCTTTGAATCGAAAATTAGACAAGCATTTGGTCTTATTAACCAAACAAAAAATTGGTAAAAAAGAGCATTTTTTGTTGCCACAAGGTGCTAGGCAAGATGGAGAAACCATGAGACAGGTATTTCTAAAATATACAGGGTGATCATGCATTATAGTAGCAAATTTAGTGGGTTGGTGTTTCTGAACAGTTGGCAAACCTTGTATTATGACAGTTACTTTGTAGTGTGTTAGGTTCTTGTGAATAATAATATGTAATTGTGTGATATCCCTTGTAGGCAGCTGATAGAATAGCAAAGGAAACTTTTGGTGATAACCTAAAGGTTCAAATATATGGTAATGCCCCTGTGGGTTTATACAAATATAGATATCCAACTGCGGTGAGAAAAGAAAATGGAGCGGTTGGAGCAAAAGTATGATATTTGTACAAATTTATGTTTACACAAATTTGTGAAATGTTCATATGATTGCAGATTTTCTTTTATTTTGCGAGATACAATGGTGGAAACCTCGCTGAAAAGAAGGTCGATTACAAGTGGTTAGATAGGAATGAATTGGGACAAGAATTGAAAGGATCTTATCATTCTAGTGTATCACAATTCTTAATAGATGAGAATTAATGTAATGTTATTTTGTGAATAAATGTATTTAGAGTATAATTATAGTCTATTCTCTATTCATTACTACGAGTTTGAAAACTTTTGTTTGGAGACACAAAATAAAACGCATTTTTATCTTTTTTTTTTTTTAATAATTATAGTGCTCTCTGATATTTTCACAAACAAAATGTTTATATGGTACACATCAACAATTCTGTTAATTATTCTTTAAAAATAAAACAAACTTGACAAGAAAAATACACACCTTTGTGTATTCTTGAAAATACTTATTTCTACAGCTCATTTTATCAGTATAACTGACAAAGTTTGGAGCACCATGTGGAACAATTAAATTCAACATCTCAACTACTTAGCATTGAAAGTAAAATAATTAGCAATGTCTGGTCATTTACTTCATATCGATATGTAAAAAATAAATCTATAATTTCCTGAAAGAACCACTGTCTTTGAAGGATCACTAATTTATTATCAAAGAAACTATTATCCGTAATATTTATTTTAAAAACAAAGGCACATGCATCTGTAGGAACCATTATCTGTAATTGTCATTTTAATAATAAATACATACCTATAATTGATGATATAAGTTATATATAAATGAGTATTATGTTTAAAATTATGTATATATAATAAAAAAGAATATTGCACATTTTTTTGAGCACAACAGCATAGATTTTAGATTTTATACTACTATTTCAATGTTTTTATAAAACATAAATTTAATAACAAATTATATAAGACAAATTCTGCATTTTATGTCTCTGTCTATATAATTTAGTGTCATGAAGAAAATATTTATTGTATGCTTTGAGACAAGAACATGCACTGCACAAATATGTCCTACAATACTACTATAGACTTAAAAACATTTATTTTGACCAAAAATGATCATTTTTTTCAGAATTGCCATCACAATATTTATGGTTATTCCTAATGTGAGAATCCAAGTTACCAGACTGTGTAAAAGCTCGATCACAAAAATGACATTTAAACGGTTTCTCATCTGTATGAAGACGAATGTGATTATTCAAGTTTCCGGACTGCGTGAATCCCCTGTGGCAAAAAGGGCATTTATATGGTCGTTCACCGGAATGAATCCGCTTATGATTAATCAAATTACAAGATTGCACAAAACTTTTATTGCAAATATCACACACATGCAATTTTGCCCCTGTGTGGGACCGCATGTGGATGCTTAAATTGCTGTGAGTATTAAATAATTTCATGCATAATTTACAAGTCAATGAGTCGTCCCGGTCTCCTTGGATGATATTGTGTTTTAAAAGGTGCGTTTTCATTCGCCTGAAAAACTTCTTGCACACCGGACACTTTTGCAGCGGTTGCGAATTCCTTGTGTTTGTAAATACGCTATATGAGTCTTCTGTTTCACTTTGAGATTTCTCTCGGTCCTTTGCAAAATTCTTTATTTTTACTCTAAATTGCTTCTCTGGTTTTAGAGGAATTACTGAAATGTCGGGCCCAAGATCGAAACATTTAAAATTTGGAGTAAACATTATCTAAAAAGGATCAATCAGTATTGGAAAATATAAAAAATTGTGAGAATTAAAAAAAAAACTAAAGTGTTTACTGTGGAGAAAAATAATACATCTTATAATATATAACTATTTTTCTTATCCTCTGAAGAAGGTATGGATAAGGACATAAAAAAACTCACAAAAAAACTAAAAGAAAAACAGACAACGCAAGAAAAGAAGTGTTACTCACTAATTCTGAGTACAAAATCCAGAAATCGATCAGCTTTCTTCGTTAAACTGCGAAATTTTACCGTACGACCAAGAAAAAATGCGAAAAATCCATAAAAATAGAAAAACATTTACAAAAAGTGCGCTACTATTTTTGACGTAACACAAGTGAATCGATCAAACCGGTGACACCAACCGTACATTACAAAAACACCCACCGTAATTTTACAATAAAACAATATTGGAAGGAAAGCAACACATAAATTGATAAAGCAAGATATTAAACAGAATAGTATTTTATATTCTTTAAAAATGAAATGGAACAATAACAAAATTCGGTAATTTCAAAAGAATAACATATAGGGATTTTTGTTTTGCGTGGTTGCTGCAATGCGCAACAACGGAATTGATCGAACGTCAAGAGAGACAAGTATTATTTCTTTTCTAGCGTGGTAACAGCAGAGTCAACATGGGTAGGTGTTTCTCTTTAGTTTATTTTCACTGTTCCATCGAAAATTCTAACACAAAATACTCCCTACGAGCCGCTTTAAGTTCCACTATACTTTAAATTACGACAAAACGGTCAATTTCCGCGGTTTTTGGCCATATAAGTTCCACCTTATCAACGCTTGTCTAACCAAACTTCCCAATCAAAATTTTCATCTCGATCATTTTGAGTCATCTTATTATTTTTTGCGTAATTTTTAGTGGGATAATATAAACTGGGTTAGTAGTTTTCGTTGGGTGCAAATATTTTTTTGGTGTTTATAGAGAAATATTTATCTATTGATTTTTTGTTATAGGAAAACCCCGTGGATTACGTACTGCGAGAAAACATGTGAACCATCGTAGGGAGCAGCGATGGGCTGACAAGGACTACAAGAAAGCTCATTTGGGAACCCGTTGGAAGGCCAATCCTTTCGGTGGTGCTTCTCACGCTAAGGGAATCGTCCTCGAAAAAGTGTAAGTACAGATTTCGGTATACCCAGATTTCTCAGTCTTTTCACTTCTGCACCGTGAGACTACCATCGGGACAGTTTCCGATTGGTATTTTGTATTATCGGTGCTATATTAAAGGGGCTCTGAACCATTGGGAGGTTGTCAACCATGGACCTTACGCTCTGATATGCGCCCCACAAAATTATTTGTACGTTTTGTGATGCTTACAACACGCAGGATTTTCTATGTGAATGGTTCTTTTGATTATCTAATCACAGGAGAATTCTGTGCGTTGTGGGTGTCTCCTGCTGCTGTCATTTTGTTTTTATTATTGAAAAATGTATTCAAAGCGAGAAAAATAATTTTGTTCCTCTCATAATAAATATTGCATGGTAACGTTTTATTATTGTTTTACAGTGGTGTTGAAGCCAAACAGCCTAACTCTGCCATCCGTAAGTGCGTAAGAGTACAGCTAATCAAGAATGGCAAAAAGATCACGGCATTCGTGCCAAGGGATGGTTGCCTCAATCACATTGAAGAGAACGATGAAGTTCTAGTTGCAGGTTTCGGTCGTAAAGGTCACGCCGTTGGTGATATTCCCGGAGTTAGATTTAAGGTAGGTTGTCAAAATATAAAGGTTATGTTTGTTCAACTTTTTAGTTATTCAGCTGTTTTTGTTTTATGATTATAAATATACAGAGCCAATCCCATGAGTAACTGGTGATTATATCAACTGTTAATGATTGCTTTTATTATTTTTTGTTGTGTGATTCTTTGTAGGGATGATTGATAATGTTTGGTTATTATTTGCAGGTTGTTAAGGTAGCAAACGTGTCGCTCCTCGCCTTGTACAAAGAGAAGAAGGAAAGACCAAGATCATAAGTTAATTTTTATAAAATGACCAGCTGTGTGTTTGTATGTTAATAAAATACAAAAACCTACAGTATTTCTTTTTTATTTTGTGATTAAATTATTTTATTTTAAAGTCCTACGTGTTCCTTATTTATCCCAATTCCAAAGAGTAGTATATTGAGGAAGTCTTGTGAAAGTGGATCAGTAAAAGATAATAAAAATTTCTCTAAAATAAAAAAGGAGTGATTTGTAAATAACCCAAGAGTGATATAGATGTTACAAACCAAGGAGAGCACAGTTGTGTATGCAACCAAATATACGCGGGTCAATTATAAACCATACACTGGGTTTAATTGGTTGCATATGATACTGTGCTCTACTTAGTTTAAAACTACTCTAACATGATAGCACTCAGAAAGTTGGGTGGGGCTACCCCGGATTTTTATCCAGAGAGTATATTTGACATAGAATCAACAATATTAGAGGAGATAGAACTATCTGTGTCGTATCTATATCAATCTATATATACAATGTCAAATAATAGTATATTATTATACAAGTTTTATAAGACGTCAAATTGGCGCATGAGTTGTTTGGGACACGAGGAGCGCCAGCGACGAGTGTCCCAAATGAACGAATGCACCAATATGTCTTATAAAACGAGTGTAATATACTATTTTTTCTACTTTGCGTCATTAATTTTATAAAAATTTAGAAGTATATTAGGTAAAATTCCAAATATAGAGTATTTATGGGTGCAACCGTTGGTAACACTGTCATCTGTCACTTACATTCAAATATCTGTGAAAAAGTAATTATTGATAATTATTATATACCATCATATACTAGTATGTAGTACGAAACCTAGGATGCAACACGCATGTTTAAATATGTATAAAAATATACATACTTCGCAGTTTGTGCGATTCTAAAAAATCAGTTTGTGCTTAATTTTGTGGTTATGTGTATTTTCGTTTGACATGCATTTGATATCAATGTCACCAATCTTAGAAAAAAGTTACTAAAAACGGTGTTACAATTTGCTAATTGTAACACCGAAAACAGTGTTACAATGTGTGCATTGTGAATGCAAAGTAGAAAAAATATGTTTGACATCCAACCATAGTGTTTTTTTTTTCTACCTATTTTGATTATAGCTTTTATATATTCTTGATGATTTGATTTATAGTTTTCATTTTACAAAGAAACATAAATACATAGCCACAATTTATTTTATACCTATTGTGGACCACGTGATAAGTTTAGGTTATGTTATAATCGTTGTTTGTAAACAAAAGAATTCTAGTCCTTCATAAGTACCCGCATTGACCTATCAATTAGGTATTGACAGGTGTATTTATGAGCAACATATATATGAGTAGCTTGAAGAATATGAAACACCGTGACCGTAATTTGAAAGTTAATATTCTAGTCCCACCTTGCTATTGGCTACAAGCCAAGATAAAAAGTATCAAGAAGCCTTGAGACATAGAAATCGTCGGTACATTGATCTTTTGTTTTTGTCAATTGTTTATCGTAAAACTACGATATGACTCATGCATTTTTTCTGGCGTTTGTCTTAATTACGAGATTTGTTTACTTACCTATAGGTATTATATTAGAATTATGTATACTTAGCTTAGTTATCAGAAATCAAATAAACAAAATGCAGCAACTATAAATAATCTTTATTCATAGTAGAACAAATTACAAAAAAAAAAAAACTGAAGTAACACTTATTAAATGCACCTAGTGCTCTTAGAAATATCAGGGTGGAAGTAAACAGGGTCCTATAATAGTATGCATCTGTATGGCCAAATATAAAGGAAGTCCTTTACAAAATTCTATTATTCTTAATAAACTGCTGGTCACCCTCAGACACAAAACGCTTGCGTCCCCTCGGCGGCAGCTTCTTCGTAACATTCTCAGTCAGAAAACCCTCCTTATAGCAACGATCGACAAATCGATCCAATATAATATACGCCAACGGAACATCCATTGAAATGTCAGGGAGATCATCGAAAACCCTCAAAAAACCTCTCTCCATCTGATCCGGAGTTATCAACACCGCATCAGCAAACGCTTTCAACAATTTACACAACGCCTCTTCCTTATCCGCATTATTACCTTCCAAAGCCATCACAATCGCTTCATAAACCAATTCGTGATGGAAATGGGGCACCTCCAAAGCTCTCAAGCAACGAGACGCCTCCTCAATATCTCTTGAGGATAGGTATTCCTGAAGAAGTAACGACATTTGACGGGTCAAGTATTTTACAGGTCTCAAGGCCCCACCTACACCCCAAACATTGTGTAAACGAACCAAACCATGTTTCATGGATAAGAGGGTATCAGCACGTCCTAAAGCTTCCAAAAACACCCCATTATCACTTTTTTCTTGGGTGGTCTTCAGGAATTTCGGGGGAATGCAGTCATCAGCGATCGCTCTAGCAATAAAATTCCCTAAGACCGTAGGGGCATCCGGAATATCCAAAATTAAATCGTTAACATTTGCCAGCAAATTTTCAAAGGCTTTTGTTATGTCAGATTCGACGATAATGTGTCCCAATAAATCAGAGATAAGAACTGAAGTCATCTCGCGGTGGGAGGGTTTGTGGTCCATCGCGATCTCAAGAGCTAATTGGACGAATAAATCTCGTCGATTATAAGGAATTGCGTCATCAATGGAGACGGCAGCCTCTTGGGTGTCACCATTTTCGAAATATTCCAAAATAATCGGTTCGACTTTTTTCCGGATCTCGGAATCAGAGATTTCGGGGACGACGACTTTCAACTCGATGTCCCCGTTGCTCTCGTAGTCGTAGTTTGGATCGTTGATGTCCTCGTAGGCTTCGAGAAGTTCCGAGCCCGGGGCTCCCCAGACGCCTTTGCCCCCCGCGCCGCCCTTCTTCGGGAGACCCCTGCCGAAACCATTCCGCGAACGGCGACTGTTTTTCCAGGAACGGGGACCCTGGAAGAACCCTGGGGCGGCGACCACGTTTTCCCGGCTGCTCTGACGGCTGATTTTCTTGTGTTTTTTCTTCGAGGAGGGGTCCGTGCCGATCGCCCCCTCGTCTGTCTTCTCTTGCGGCTCGAGCTCCTTTGCGATTTCCACGTCCAATTCTTCCGTGGTGGCCATCGTCGATCTTGGTGAAATTATAAGTATAAGAAATCTGAAAAAATAATTCTTTTTGTTATATTACGTGTTAGGTAACCTGTTACGGGTGTTATTATGAAACATAATTTAAAAAATTGCGTCCACTCTGGGGATCTAGAATTATGTAGGTATCAACAATGCGCAAGTAAACATAAACACCATCTGGGAGTTGAAAATGCGGTATTTTGCCACATGTGTCAAGACTTGAGGGTGATAAAACTTACACTATTATCGATACTGTATCTTCGGGGAGCCGAAAAAGGCCAAAACTGCTCCTAGTTTGTAAGAATTCACTTTTTGCGTGATATAAGCACAACGGTCTGCCATAAACAATGCCACCCGCCGAGAATTTTCTACACGTAACGTTCTTGGTGTGTATATACCTATCGCGTTCTCTCGCACTTGTCTCTACGTTGCTAGAGTGAGATAGCAACGCCTAACCGGCTGAACTCGTAAACGACAAACTTCTTCGCCGCGCGGTTGAAAACAAACACGTTGCCAACAAGAATAGTATCCGGATTTTCAGTATGTACTAAACATAGGCTTTGATTCAGCCTTCCCTTTCGCAAATTGTGCGTAGTAAGGATAATCTATATTCAAGACGACACGATTTATACCGAGTACTCGTTATTTTGTTATATTGGCGCCACACCTACCTTTATATCAGTCTAAATAAATAAATAAATGCACCAATCGCCAATAAGAATCGTTAACAAATAAATTGATAAGTCTGCTATCTACAAACGTCGCGCACTGCTTTGCCTCCAGATAAAAATATCTGTTATTGAAAATAAAATACATACCTCCACGTTCGACGGTCATATGAGAATACGTTAATTTTTCTTATTATTTTGCAAAAATACTGCTTACGAAACCACGTAACTTAAGTAATGCAACTGTAATGACTTACATACCTGTTAAATGCTACTGTTTTTATGTCATCACCTTGAGAATACGTATTTGTCAGATAGGCGCTTGTGTTTGTTACAAAATTGTGGTCAGTATACTACCTAGATTGGATAGGTATGGAATAAAACTGCAGAGTGAAGATATTTTACGTTATATGTACATAAAATGTTTATAAACAGGTTCGAAGTAAAAAAGAGTAGTACAGTTTACAAATAGCGTTTGCAAAGAGTAACCAAATCACAAAATCCATTGGTATCTCCGAAAATATGTAATTGTGTGCCAGTTTAAAAATTTGTTACACAGATCGATATAAAAGTACACTTGAGGAATTATGGTATGTGAGAAAATATGCTATTAGAGTACAATATAGAACAATTTCGTAAACACTGAGAAGATAGAGGCACTCCATTTTTTAAGAAATGGACATGTTTGTGTGTTAAAGATAAATGTTTATAATCTACTTACAAGTAAACACATCGATTATTTATGTCAATATCATAATATTATGTACCTGTGATTGTCAATTTCTTATCTTAAAATATGAAACATCAAAAGCATGCTGCGTGATCCTTTTTTCTCCAGAAATAATTGACAAAAAAAAAACTAATAAATAAATGTCAAATTCATCAGTAACAATAATACTGGGGAAATTTATATTTACATCTTAGTGTTAGTTAGTTATTTTTCTTTTCCTTTGATACACAATTTTATATACATAGCTAAATAATTGAAATAAATAAAAATGTATTGTGCAGAAAAGATTGCGCTACCATTTTATAACCATATTGTTATTGATGAATTTTTATTTAAAATTATAAACCATTCTTATTTTTAACACAGCTGGTAATAGAAATACAATAGTTTTCACTATAAATACATTTATGATATGTAAATAACTAAGAAATATTGTAACAATTGAACATGTAAACGTTTTGTAACCTTTTAAAATTGCTACAGACTATTTTGAAGTAAATCAACAAAGGAATATCTTTGGTATAAAATAGTTTAATAAATTATTGTATAAAATAATACATAATATGCTGCACTTGATAAATATTACTAATTTTAATACATACATTTGAGACTTATATTAAGTAAAAATATAAGTGACACCACATATTTTCCTAACTAAAAAATATTACAATCAAAATAAAATATCTCAGAAAAACTTAACAAATGTAATAATCACACTTTATACTTGATAATATGTACAATAAAACGACTTCTCATTAAAATGTTGAGCATAAAACTTAAAACAATTTCTTCTTGACAGCCGTATATCGTTCCATGTATGCCTCGTAGCCGTCCACGTTAGCAAACTGCTTCATCTCAAATAAATTCCCCTCGAGGGACAAATTCGAAATTTTCGAATCCCTCAAAATTTTCGGATGAATAGCATTTATCTGCAAGCAGTTCTCTTCCAGACGCAATGTTTTCAATCGTGGGCAATGCATAATTTGGACCGATAAATCGGCTATTTGATTCTGATTTAGATTCAACTCGGAAACGTTTAAACCTGAGATTTCTGCAGGAATGGTACGTATTTCATTTCTCGATAAATCGAGCACATCTAAAAATTTTAGACCGCAAAAAACAGTCGGAAACTCCTTGAAATGATTATCACTCAGAAACACTTGTTTTAGATTAATGAGATTCGTTACTGTGCGTGGTAAAGATGATAAATTATTATGGCATACATTCAAGGTTTCCAGTTTTGTTAGAGCTCCGATACAATCAGGAATCTTTCCGAGTTTGTTTTTGTTTAGGTTTAGATGTTTTAGCTGCATAAATCGGCTTATATCCGTAGGTAACGTTACAAACTTGTTGTCCGATAGGTCTAAGGTCCGAAGATTACCTTCCAGTTGCAGAAAACCCGGTGGAAAATCATTTAGGCTACCGGATACTCGTAGAACACCTGTTTTCTTTGCTGTTTCAATATGTTGAGATAGTCCAGAGTTTCCCATTTTGTGGTTGTTACTAAATTTTGTTGCTTATCACCTGAAATAGCACGAGAAAGGCCTTCTTAATGCGTATGTACACTTATTAAACGGATAATTAGCATAACAAATCTTTTAAAATGTTCAATAAAATTCATCTGACAGATAAGCACAATGTTGCCACATATACCTGTGAAATATCCTACTTTATCACTCGGAAAAACACGTGCCTTGCTTCGTTTTTACTTTGGAAAGCGTCCAGCATGACGTATAAAACTTATAGAATTATTTTTACATAAGAATACTGCCCCTACACCAATAAAAATAATGAATTAATAATAGAAAAACACGAAAAATAAAACGGCGTGCGTTGAACTAACTGTAGATTGTGACAATACCGGCTGAAGCCAAGGATTGTTCATCCATGACGATTTATCAGTGTCGATCGTGACGTCACTGTGGGTTGCAGACATTTAGTGTGATGGGTAGGCACAGAAATCATATTCCTAGAATGCCAGTACCATATAACAAAAGTGCCCACTTTACGACATCGCGCAGGTGAGGTGTGAAGCATGCGCGCTACGTGAAAGCATTGGCGGCACTTTCAATGTTTATTATTCTAGACTACTTATCAAATATTTATTAGTAAGTAAATATCTATGGTAAATATACATCGTTTTACACTGAATATGAGGCTCCAACCAAGGCTGTGGAGGTTTATACACAGGTTTCTTTAACTACACATATTGTAATTCAAATTATATGACTACCAAGTGGATTTTGTTTGTTAAAAAAATAAACTATGTTAACCTGACATTTGATTAATAACAGTTTTGTCTTTTTCTAAGTTACAGTTAAATAAAATTTGATCTTTATGATCTTTTCCTGTTCTGCATAGTAAGAAAAAGTAGACAACAGTATATGTGACCCGCTCTATACGAGTCTTAGATTTTGACAAGCAATCCTAACGGGGTTACGTTTGGTTGTTACATTCATAGGTTATGTTGTGTCAAGAAAATAGGAAACAGTCAGTAATAGATACCCACTTTCCTTTCACGTTGTTCACTGGTAATACTTAGTACGCATGCCTTCCTCCTCACCAACTGAGTGGTATTGAGTGTTCAATTGTGGGCAAAAATTTTCTGCGCATCCTATCCGTATAGCATTCTAGTAATAAGATGTCTATGTGGGTAGGCTACCTATACTGACGTAGTTGTGGGGTAGGGGAAGAGTTGGCGTACCACTCGGAGAGCTAGCTACTTTCGGTGTTTAAACCTTGAAGGGTCGGTTTATCGATCGATTATTTTCGCGTCAAATGTCATCGTAGATGACAGCACTTTACTGATTTTTCGGGGCATAGTGCGGTGTATTGAGGTATTGATGTTTGTGTTTCGGTAAATAAAATGTTTGCGGCCGCCGAAGCAAAGATAAAGTAAACATGTAGTTTATCTCGTAAACAGAATGTCCGAGCTTTGGGATGATAATTTCTAAATATGACATCTACACCTAAGTCAGGAAAATATGCCCAAGGTAAGTAGAAGGACCCCTTTTATAAAAATAAAACAATTTTATTATATTCCATGTATATTTTTTATTGGTCTGTTGTATGTATTAAAAATCCTACCAGGGAGATCTTGAATGCCTACCTAGAAACTCACCAAAAGAGACCGATTTTATTAATAATTTTACGATATAATAACATAAAGTTGTTATCTATTTGTTTGGAATGCACGTAATTAACTTTATCACATGATATTCTCACTAAAAACGTTCCGGATAGTAACTAACCAAAGCAATAAACTTATTTTTTAACTTAACTACAGCTGTAAATACCTAAAATTAACTGGAATGTCTGACCATATCCAGGTCACAGTGGCATATGAAACTGTGCCATAATAGGCCCTATTACGTGTTATATGCTTTAATCACCGGGAAATTCTCAAGACCTATCCCAACGTCATCCTGCATCGAGATTGTTTTGTGGCTGAAAGATGGAATGAGCAACCCTATATAAAGTGACATAAAATCAATGTTGCCCAGTGTAGAAGGCATTCCGAAAGTGTTCTATATAATTAGATATTGGCCTGTCTATTTAAAACCATTGTTCTCTTGTTCAGCTCGGTCAAACAAATCTATGAATGCATTATTCACGGTGTATATTGTGTGAGGCAATAAAGCGAATTGATTGTTTTCATTAGTCTATTATTTTATTTGAATAGGTCGATTTACATTGGGTTTATTATTTCACTTGCCAATTGTTATTCGGCACTGTACTATAGCTAGACATGCATTAATTAATATTGTCACTTTATGACATTAAAGGTTGGTTTATTCACCTCCACGTAAAGTCCTATATAGTTATGTGTCAGATAGGTCACATTTTGTTGGTGTGTTAGTTACATCTCGTTCAAGTAATAGATTACCAACCATGGTGTACAAAACTCGTCACTTGATTATGTTATTCACGTTCTACACACTGCCACTAACATATTTCTGTGTTAATGGCAAAAAAATATGCAACAAAATCAACTTATCTGACACATACCAGACTTTACGTGTAGGTGAATAAACCAGCCCTTATTAAAAAATGTTTAAACATTTATTGCATATAACTCTTTTTGCACTAATATTAAGAATAGCTATTGAATAATGTTGTTACATTATAGCTATATAACCCTATTTTTCGGTAGTATTAAAAAATTGCTTTTTGTAATTTTTGTTATAAATTTGTTACGCTATTTATCAAAATATATGAAATTGGGGAACCAATTGGTGTTAAGTACGTCAGTTTAAAAAAAGAATTCTCCACAATCATAATAAAAATGGAACATATTTTTTCTACTTTGCATTCACAATGCACACATTGTAACACTGTTTTCGGTGTTACAATTAGCAGCAATTGTAACACCGTTTTTAGTAACTTTTTTCTAAGATTGGTGACATTGATATCAAATGCATGTCAAACGAAAATACACATAACCACAAAAGTAAGCACAAACTGATTTTTTAGAATCGCACAAACTGCGAAGTATGTATATTTTTATACATATTTAAACATGCGTGTTGCATCCTAGGTTTCGTACTACTAGTATATGATGGTAGATAATAATTATCAATAATTACTTTTTCACAGATATTAGAATTTAAGTGACAGATGACAGTGTTACCAACGGTTGCACCCATAAATACTCTAGATTGGAATTTTACCTAATATACTTCTAAATTTTTATAAAATTAATGACGCAAAGTAGAAAAAATATTATATTACACTCGTTTTATAAGACATATTGGGGCATTCGTTCAAACAACTCATGCGCCAATTTGACGTCTTATAAAACTTGTATAATAATATACTATTATCCAAGTTTTTGTTTATTATTCAAAAGAATTTAGGCCACTGTTATAGACAAATCTAAATAATCATAGTAGATTTGTAGTAAACATGTGGTCGTTTATTTCTGTGCTTATGAATGAACGAAAAACCCGACGTAATAATCGCACGTTTTCATCCAAAATCTAATAATAGAATATTTTGGCTATAGACGCCTTCTTTAAAACACTGTTTGAAATAAATTTATGCTTTTGGCACATGAGATACAGCGTTGCGATAATCTCCGATTTTAGGTTCACAAAAAATAGTATTCCTCGGCATCTTTATACCATAGCACGCGTTTTCTATTCGTTGTTTTGAAAATTAACCTTTTGTTATCAAAATGCCCGATTATTTCGAATATTTGTTGGAACCGTCTGACCGAAAACACAAGTATAAAGTTAATAGTCACAAACTTATCGATACTGATGAACTACGGGGTTTTGCGACTTTACTGTCTGTGTCTCCTTTAGATCCATCGTATTTTCTACTAGATGATGATGGTAAGAATTATTCATATAATTTGATGTTCGGTGACAGAGAGTAAACATTAGTTTCTTGGTTAAAAGAAGAAATTATGTAGTTTTTAAAATGTTTGGCAAATTCAAGTATAAAAAATACACATATAAAAGAGGTCTCTTTTTGGCACTGATCATATAATTTACGACTATTTTATTTTACGACTACATTATATTATAATTATAGTAAATGACATCACAGTTTCAAGAATTAAGCTATTTTTCTCAATGGATTAATTGCCCATTAAACGAAATGATGTCATATATGTACTGTCACGATAACATGTAAGAATTATTTGAATATGTCTTGTGAATGTAATATGTATAATCGTTTATTCTTATCAACATGTGTTTGTAATTTTTGAATACGGTCTCTGTCAAGTCACAGTTGTTATTGTGATTACGTATCGTATTTCATGACTGACTTCATCATTTGTCACCAGTAGTAAATTTTAAAAGGTTTTTGTGGTTGCCTTATGAATCATGAGGTTAATTTAACTCATCAAGCTTGGATGTAGTAAATACACAAGATTTCCTTTCCAGAAAGCATTGAACTTTATACTACATGGAATTCATGTACCAATTGTTTAGAGCTTTAAGACAAATCTTTCAATCTTGACAGTAGTTTCCAGCATTGGAGTACCACTTGGCACCCTCAGAATACAAAGTTTCATTGAATTCAGATTAAAATGAAGAACAATTAGGATAGATGTAGAAAATATCTAATAAGAGAGTCTCTACACATCAATGTATAGTTTCAATGTAAAAAAATACTAGAACACTCTTCGACTTTTGATCCGGCGTGTTGTCCTTCTTTCCTGTACTGACTACTCAATCGCATTACCACAACCCATTGGAATATCCCCCAGGTGGTACTCTAGTATTGCCACCAGCAATAGATTTATCATCGCACTCGTATCCTTCCCCTAACAATGGATTCCCGTCCTTCCTTCTTGCCCCCGTCTTCTTAACTTCGTCCATGTCGACACCAGCGCCTGTAAGTGGATTTCTACCAAAGGCAGCAGGTACAGCACTATTTGGCCTCTTCTTGGGTGTGTTATCAATAAGTCCAGCGTGTTCCTTCGCTTCCATGGCGTCTAAAAACCTTCTGGGACTTGCGACGTTTTCTGATGGAGCGTTTTCTGGACAACCCATGCAACCAGCAGGGAAAACCGTGCTTGATTGGTCACGGAGTTTGTTCAGTCTGCGTGGCGTAGGTTGGTCTTGTCCTAATGCACCTGACATGAAGGACCTCGTTTCCATTATATTTGGTATTTTCACGCAGGTGTCGCTAGAAGCTGGGTTTTTGATGGCATCACACTTGAGAACTTCCTCAGAACCGACGCGTGTTTTTTCTAGTTCGATTTTGTGGGTGCTTTTCTTGGATTCGGCGATTTTATGATCTGATGGTTTCTTCTTAAGATTTTCCTCGACGGGCTCGTTGTCTTCTTCGTTAACTTCCTCCACATGTTTAACGTCTTCTTCTTTGATTTCCTTCACTGGTGGTTTGTAAGTGGTGATCTTTTCTAAACTTTTCTGATTCTGGTCCTCCATATTTTGCTAAGAGATGTCAGGTTGTGTCAAAGTGTTGTGTGCTGGTTATTCTGGTCGGCAATCTTACCGGGTTTTCCTTCCTACGGTTTAGTGGTCTACTGGTGAGAGTTTGTTATGGCCAAAGAGTGCACTACATTAATTTCATGAACACAACGGATGAAACAACACAGTATATGCCAAACAATAGTTATATAGCGATATATTGACGTAACCAGGGTTTTTGTTTTTCACGGCAACCTCTCACATCGATTGCTTGTCATGATCCACGTTTTTGAGATATTATTTTCAAAACTTTAAACTACCAACAATTATTGTTAATAATGTTTTCCAATCGCTTCATTTTAAGTTTAAGATGTTTTTAACTTCTGCTTTACCTTCTGTTCTGCGTAGAGTGTAAAAGTACTGATGTAATCAGTAATGTTAACCACATTTTTTTTTATCACAACAGAACGAATAAACAATCGTCATGGACTATATTTATAACGACATATCCTTATTTTCTCACATAGCGCGGATTATCAATAGTTGAGAGTGTCTCTCTCCGTATACGTACATATTTATAAATAAGAACACTGTACGTGCTTGAATGTACTAAGTACATAGACTAAGTTCTCGGCTGTATGCGCCGCACGTGACTTTGTCTTGTCTAAAGTAGTGGCACTCCGACTTAACGCAGAGTTCTATACGCCCAAACATATGAATAAATTCTATACAACATATGTCTGGAGTCTCAGTAGTCGGTACTCTCAGTTCTCGTCCGCGCTGTGACCGGGGAGTTCCTCAAGACACCTTATTCGGTCCTCTGTGCTGTAGTTTGTATACAATCGACGTATCTTCACCGCGCCGATATACAATTTTTTTACGGATAAAAACGTTGCTTATCATAGTGCATTGAGTGTATTATGCTGGTGTATTACTTGGGTGTACTCCGTGTACTAGGCTTTCAGGAGTGAATTTGTACGGAAAATATCTAAAATTAGACGTGTTGGTATGGTATGTTACTTTCTCGGTTTATATTCGGTTTTGGAGTGCATTTTTAAGTGACAAGCCCGGCGTGGTGACTCACGTGTGATGTGTGATGTGATTTTTTCCCTGTGGGCGTACGCAACATACGTTATTCTAGTTTTTGAAAAACAAGCAGTGGATTCACATAAATGTGAGTGATAACTTGTGATAAGTGAACGTATCTGTAATTGATGATTACATTATGATGCCATATTACAGATTAAGTTGGTTAATATACTCCATAAAATTGTTTATTTATGAAATGCTGTAAGCACCTGCTGTCAAGATTTCAAAAATTATTTATTTTTGTTTTTGAGGTGAAAAAGGTGATTATTTTTCTATTTTCTTTGCAATTTAACTTTGAAAATTCAGAATGAATCACGACTTTACCGGCTTGTTTCGTGTGATTCTTTTTTGATAAGATTTATTTCTGCTAATCGATCAAGGATGAAGAGGCATATGATATCTTGGCATATGTATATCTTGTCACGACCATGGACAAAATTTTAAGCACAATGTTTTTAAGCTAGAGATTAACAACATAGTAACACGTGCCTCTGTTCTTATCTATATCTTATTAGTTTTATTTGGCAGGAAGCAAGACTTTTATTACATCCAATAAGATTTTTTTTGTGGTAGGTGGCGTAAACACATGATTATTATTAAAATATTGTAACACTAGACAGAAAAACCTGACCTGACCTCCAATAACATTCAATATAACAAATTTCAACTTTAAAATCAAATTAATCAGCGAAGTATTGGCATTTTCAGTGTTTTAACCAACATAAATCGTGCATTTAATTTCCAATTAAACCTTGTGAATTTGTGAAAAAAACCACGTTTTTATACCGAGTTTTTTATTGTTAATTGGTATAAATCATGCGAAAGTTATGTTTCTATTATCGCTACTCTGCATCAGAAAATTTAAATACATTCAGACCAAAGTAAAACGGTATTTCTAAAAATTTAACAAATTCTGAACTCTTGTAACTTTAGTAATCTTTGATTGATTTTGATGGTTCTTTCATCAAGTTATAGGCAAATTCAGCCAGACAATATACAGCAATATGATTGTTGAGGGGGGCAATTGGAATATAGAAAAATTTTGAAAAAAAAACTACCTTAAAGTCTCTTTGTACCGTTGATACTGCAACCGTTAATTATATCCTTGAGGCTAATTATTAAATATCCCTACACAATTCTAAATCTGAAAAAAAAAAAAAAACACACACAATAGGGAAAAATTTAATTAAGCCATCAATATTTGTAAAAACGTTTTTAGAAAAATATGTCAAAGATGTGATAGCTATGCCACTTAAGATACATTGTTGAGGAACATTTTGTTGAAGGTATGTTATTCTGCAAATTAGAAAGCATCACAACCTCCGGAGATATTCTTCATAAGCAAAAAAATTACTTCAGTGTCTTTAATATTCCAATACAGAACATAACATCCTGTACTGCAGACTGTGCTCCTAACATGATGGACAAGAAAAGCGGCTGTTTAAAGATAAGAATCCAGAAATGCTTCTTGTGCATTGTCTAATATAGCTCCATAGGGAAAACTTGGTAACCAAAAATGTTTGTCCAGTTCTCAATGAAGATTAAATTCGGTTATAAAATATGTCAATTGTATCAAAGCTACTGCCGAATGTGACATTTCAAGTTAATTTGTGAAGTACAAAATAATTCATACTTTTTATAACTAAATTTAATACTTCATTGAACAAATATTTTTGGCTACCAAGTTTTCCCAGTGGATTACACAATGCACAAGAAGCATTTCTGAATTTTTATCTTTAAACAGCCACTTTTCTTGCCCATCATGTTAGGAGCACGATTGGCAGCACAAGATGTTATGTTCTGTATTGGAATATTATCGACATAATTAATAACATAGTTTTTAGCTTAGAAAAAATATCTCTGGAGGTCGTGGTGCTTTCTTATGATTTGCAGAATAACATTTCCTCAAAAAAATGTTCCTTATTAATGTACCTTACATAAGTTGTCAACAAGGCCTCAGTGCCTCTCACTCTTGCTCATTTTAACCATTCTTTTTCTGACAGTGTTGTTACTAAGGGGCACAGCTATCACATCTTTGTCATCTTTTTCTAAAACTGTTTTTACAAATGTTGATATTGACAGTTTAATTAAATGTTCCCCTATTTTGTGCTTTTTCCAGATTTAGCAATGAGCACGAATATTTGATAACTAGACTACTAGGGTACGATTAACACTTGCAGTGACAATTTTAGTTTTAGAGTAAATGTTTAACTTTGTGTTGTTATAATAAAATATGGCAGATTTGTGTTGTATTAGTTTTTAAGTGAATGTTTATTTCTATTTTGTTATAATAGAATATGTAGCAAATTTTGTTTCTGCTAAAATGCTTAGTATTTATTTCAATAATCAAATAAATTATTGTTTTATGTCATTATTTTTATACCCCCAATGGCGCAGGTTTTTCATTACGTCACAGAGAGGAAATTAGTCAAAGTTTGTTGGGCAGAATGTGTACCAATGACGAAATGAGAAACGTACACTGTTCCGAGTAAGGTTCATTTCCAACTCTGTTATAGGTATAAAAAAAGACAATATGAAGTGGGGCATGAGATTTTTAGACCAGCTTCGGTGGGGCATCGCTCAAAAAAGGTTGGGAAACACTGATATACAGGGTGTGACAGGACAACACAAATATTGAGCGAGATTATTAAAGTCACTGGATTTAGGTTTGTTGCTATAAAAAGTACGTTGTGATAACATTCATAGTTGCATCAAACGTATGTACATACATCATGCGTCAGGCATCCTTAATTATAATTACATAAGCATACGCGTATCATCATGAATGTTTATTGTTATAAGAAAGCTCACTAATTAAAATAGTCACTTAGCTTGTTGACGCTGGCCAATTGTTTTCGTAATTATATACGTAATATAGAACCCATTGGTGCATATTAATTTCGTTACATCAATCGTAGCCACATTTTAATATATACTCCTCGCAAAACCAAAACTGCCCACCCTAAAATGCTACTGATTTTTATAATCTCTAATAAAGTCATAATCTTAAAATATAAGTTGTCAACAAGTGTTGTTAATCATGATTCTATTTTTTCTCATAATTACACAGTTGATGTCATAGTTCATCCGGACTGGTAATATTTTGTTTTAATAAACTCGTTGCGTAATACTTTGGACGTCATCAACAGTTTTATGTTAATAATGTGATCATCTCTCTCTCTACTCCATAATCTGTTAACACAAGATGATAAAGGAAAAGCACACAATTTGCAACAGGAAATGTAATCATTTGTGTCACCACATCGAGTTTGCAAACAATATGACTAAGTTTTTTTTCCATTCAGCAGTTTTTTAGTATTTTTTGTATTCGGGTAATGACTCAATTGCGGTTATATTTAACCGTGTAATTATTAATAAATATTATTTGTTGACAGTCAGAAAAGGGTCTGTCTAGCTCATTATGCAAATTCACGGTTTGTCTGTACTTTCAGAAACGGACAGTCCAAACCCATCGCCTCTGGCAGGTCCAGAACCTGGGGGGCACAAGGCTTCCTTCAGGAGCACGAAATTGGCCAAGAGGGCCCGATCTTTCAAGGACGACGTCTTGGAAAAGATCTCTCAGATGCGGAGCCCCACAAACCAGGGCCCGAAGGGCCGTCATGTCAAACGCGTTGAAGCATCCACACATCACTATAACAAAGGCGGCCCCATAGACGAATTAGAACTTCAATCTAAACAGGTTGGTAAATATAATAATATAAGTAATAATATCAAATATCTCTTTAAAATGGTTTTAATTTCTCTTAAAATTTTCAATCTTTTGCAGCTTCAGTTGGCGCTTAAACACTTTAGGGGAGTAGTATCCAAGAAGACACTACAAATGTTACCGGGGAATGGAACAATTGTTCTGGACACGATATGGGCTATCAACCTGATAGTACAGAGAACAATTGGCACAGCGGACAAAACAAAAAGTATAAAAGTAGCCACTCAAAGGATGTACCATTCAGTGGGAAAAGTCATCAAACTGTGTGATGATGCTCTCATAGATGAAAAATGTCCCGCCCTGGAAGCAGAAAATGTTGATGAGGTTGTCAGTCAAATGGAAGAGTCTGTTAAAGTAAGGAATTTTCTTTATATTGGTCACTGAATGACGTTTCTTGGTCTTTAGTTTTAAAGTAATCACAAAGCCAGATTTTTGACTATTTTGATTTATTGTGACAGGTAACATAACCTTTAAAACTCGTACAAACTGACGTTTGACAAATGTCAAACATCAAGCTTACCAACCAAATTTGATTTGTTTTATTTTTGACAATTTTACTTTTATTGTGACAGATAACATAACCTTCAAAACTCGTACAAACTGACGTTTGACAAATGTCAAACATCAAGCTTACCAACCAAATTTGATTTGTTTTATTTTTGACAATTTTACTTTTATTGTGACAGATAACATAACCTTCAAAACTCATACAAACTGACGTTTGAGAAACATCAAGCTCACCAACCAAATTTGATTTGTTTTATTTTTGACAATTTCACTTTTATTGTGACAGAAAACATACCTTCAAAACTCATACCAACTGACGATTGACAAATGTCAAACATCCAAAAAAAGCCTACCAACCAAATTTGATTTGTTTTATTTTTGACAATTTTACTTTTATTGTGACAGATAACATAACCTTAAAAACTCATACAAACTGACGTTTGAGAAACATCAAGCTCACCAACCAAATTTGATTTGTTTTATTTTTGACAATTTCACTTTTATTGTGATAGAAAACATAACCTTCAAAACTCATACAAACTGACGTTTGACAAATGTCAAACATCATGCCTACCAACCAAATTTTATTTGTTTTTTGTTTTCTTAGGTTTTAATTAAAGAAGTTGAAGAAAGAATTAGTAATCAACCGAATACCACATATATGAGTGCTCCGAGGCCATCTCATAGTAACTTGGATGCTCCAGCCCAAAGAAATTCGTTGCCTGATATTCCATTAACGCCTAAAGACTTGGAAAAGTTAGAAGATAAGTCATGTCCGTCGAAAGTTGTTAGAAGTAGTCATAGTACCGAATCTATTTTAAGGGATTCTAGTCCACCGCCTAAACCACCTTTACCAAGAGGGTAAGTAATAACATTTCCTTTTTGCAAAGAAAATTTATTTTATATCTGCTTCTTCATGTATGTGGGGAAACAGAATTACATTTGATTAATGTCTATCATTAAGAACATTAAATGAATACCAATTCACCCTCTGGTGGCAATCTGACAAAGTAAACTTGTGCACATCTTCTTTAGAATGTCCCAAACTTAGACTCATGCTAATTACATAGATATAACGTGTTGTAGAAACAATAATTTTCAATATTTTAGAGGGTTCTTTCCTTATTTCTTTCAAATTAAGTAATGGTGAATTAGCTAACTAGAACACCAAAAAAATATGGATTTTTTGTTTTTATTTTCAGGATGTATTCTAAAGATACTAGTACGCCGTTAACACCGCCGCCTCTGCCCCCAAAGAAGAAGAACTCCGACAACTTTAACACAATTTTCAATTCGGATTCTTCGATATTTCACAATAGTTTTGAGAGGTAAGAATACGTCCGACGTTTTACTAAATAACCATTCAAAAAAAAATAACACTTGATTTTTGTGATTAGAAAAAAATTATTTATACACTCGCCTTCGGCTCACACAGATATTTTTTTTCGTGCAAAAAGAAAACAAATATAAAACTAGAATTTTATGTCAGGATGTCTTTGATCTCGCGATCTCCCGAGGACTCATTTTCCATATTATCCGCAAGCGCCGTTAGCTTGGATTCAATGCTCAACAACTCGCGGGAGGAAGAAGAAGATGAAATTACCGCCATCATGGATCCACCCAGTACCGACAACGAAAGCTTATTAGAAAGCGACCTATCAGGAATCACATGTAAGTAATTTTTGTGTTTCGTCAAAATTTTAGCTCAAGTTTACGGGATAGAGTATAATTTTTATGTTGATTTCACTTGAATCGGTAGATTTAGTTATTTTTGGTCAGGTCAACCCAACCCTGTTTCCACAAATAATAATGATGTTTCAAACCAAGGAGAGCACAGTTGTGTATGCAACCAAATATACGCGGGTCAATTATAAACCATACACTGGGTATAATTGGTTGCATATGTCACTGTGCTCTACTTAGTTTAAAACTACTCTACCAACAAAATGAAATGAATATATATTATAACCTATTTGTTATAAGGCAAATACCAACTTGCCCTCTGCTGGCAGTTGGTTGAACTAAACTAAACATATTCTATTCTGAACCTTTTCCATGTTTCAGCAGCAAATGGAGGAACATTATGGCAAGACGACATCCAAAACATCTCTCAACCGTTGCTATTAAACGACTCGAGCAACTTCCACTTAAACCGCCTTTCAAACACTGATTCCGGCTTTATGTCCGTTCAATCGCAGAGAAGTTCTAGTTATTCCAAGCGCAGTTCGCAGCAGAGTGTCGTCAGCACGCAGTGGAGTTCTCAGCAGTGTTATTCCTCTGCCAAAGTGACGGCGACGGATGCGACATCGGTGGAGAAGAGCAGTAGCAGTTCCGACAGCCAAGTGACGATCGCAAGTGTAAAAACCGTGTCTTCTTCGCACAGCAGTAGTAAAATCGTATCGGAGTTTAACAGTAGCTGTACTAGTGTCGACGAGTGCGATAATGTGGTGAAAAGTGGGGGGGATCCTCCGCCCATACCTAAGAAGATGCGCAGGCGCCAGCCGTCGCCGTACGATAATGTTCCCGAAAATAATGTCGGTAAGTTGAAAAAATTAATGTTCTTCTGATGTCACTATATCATATATAAATCTGATATAGAATCATATATAATTTCTTCTTTTTTTACCTAATGTTTGCACTATTACAAACAGAACAATACTTTTACGACAAAATATTTTTTTGCCAATCAATTTTTCTATTTATTTTCAGCTGGTGAATTATTAGTGCCATGTCAGATGCACCAATCACACAGTAGGTCTAGTAATTCCAGCATGATTTCGGCAGTCACAGAAGACAACGGTCAACCTCCTCCCTTGCCGTTGAAGAAGCGCCACAGTAAGTAACAACTTTTCAAAGTTTACGAAATTTTTAGCAAAAAAAAAAATCTGTTAAGAATAGGGATGTTTTTACATACTTAACACTGTTAATTTTTCCATAGTGTTCCAATCGGTGGCTTACTCTGGTAAGTGGGCCGCTAGCTCTTTTGCAGATATGCTGATTACACTGATTTGTTTTTACTTTTGACTTTGTCTAACATAACACTCCTTAAAGTACACCACACGGTACACGGTGGTTGCGTTATGTTGTGTTTTTATCTCATCATAACTGAATTTTCAGTTGTTTTTAACAATAATCGATTTGTATGATACACAGGCACATAGCTGCTTCAAAAATGCAGAAGTTTTTAAGCACTTTATGTATATAAATTTTGCTGACTGCTGATGAGTTTCTTGCATGTGAATTTTTTCCTTACATACAGGATTTATTGTATATTTTATTTAATTAATGATCGAAATCATATGCTTGAATTTATAATATTTACAGCTTTCTTTTCTAGTTGGGAAACTTTATTTTTTCTAGTTGGGAAAATTATTATATGAAACATATTCTTTAAATATATAAAAATAGTCTGTTTGTTGATTTTTGAGAACGAAATAAAGTTAATTAACTGTTTACTCATATATGAAATTATAATACAGTATAAAAAGTATGTGTAAGTAAACTTTTTTACTTTCCGACTAGTACTTTAGAAGGAAAGTACCGGGTCATCATAAATGAGAGTCACCGGGTGCAATACTTGGTTCCGGTAGTTGCGCTCAAAACTTTAGTCCCAGTTATAGGGCCAGTGAATTTAAAATGCTTGGAGCGTTTTTATTGGTCCAACCAGGTCCAACTTTTAGTAAACAGTGTGAAGTTGGACCTAGTTGGACCAATAAAAACGCTCCAAGCATTTGGTGCTATAACTGGGACTAAAGTTTTGTGCGAAACTACCGGAATAAAGTATTGTACCAGGTGATTCTCATTTATGATGACCCGGTATTGTAAATCACGGAAAAAAATCGAGATTTCCGCTGACATACGCGTTTTGAGGTCCCCTGAATCCATTGCAATGATTTCTGGAAAATGTATGCGTGTATGCATGTCCGTGGACACGATTGCACCCAAATGGATCAATGTATACTTGACAATAGTTATTTGTATCGAGAGGTGCCTTGTATTGTTATAATCCCAATATATATAGTTACTGTTATCTTACATCATTCATTTAATTGGTGTTTCATCCTCTATACCAGGCCTGGCCAACCTTTCCCCGCTGTCGTTCTCCCGCTCACGGCAGTGTCATATCTCCACTTCGCTGTATGTGGCTCGCGAGCCGCAGTTTGGCCAGGCCTGCTCTATACGTTTGGAGTTTATAAATTTGTCAACAGTGTAGTCGGAAAGTAGGGTGGGGGCCACACCAGATATTTTTACTGTGATAACACATCACAACAAACTTTTTGTAGTTTATACAATGTCCGCTGTATTTTGGCAGTAAAATGATATTTTTTGTTACAATACAAATATTGCGGATTGGCAACTCTGAAATAGAAATATACTTTAGGTCCTTTTTGCTTTATATCATTCCGCAAGGTTTGGAGGTTAGAGATATTTCAATTCCTCAATGATATAGCAGCATATAGCCAACATAAATTTAAGTAAAAGATTAAATAATGACTTACTAGATATTAAGCACAGCACAGTTCTTTGATAAAGTTTGGTTTGGTAGTGGCTTTTTTATCAACAGCAGCGACATCCTTAAGTAACCTAAACGAAATGTTTTTCTCCACAGTAATGGCATACATGGAAATGTTCGGAAACTGCTCACATTCTGCCGACAACGAGTTCATGCGGCATTCAGTCCACGTTCAGGGGCAGTGGTCGCAGATGCCTAAACCAGGCCTACCAACAACGCAGTCTTGCTCATTCTCGCACACCAGCTCACACAGTTCCACGATGTGTCGATCCACCCTGTCGCAACTTCAAACCCTCACTATACCGCACAATTCCGGAGATAGCAGGTAAGGGGTTTTCCAGAATTTCACGAATAGTACAAGTTAGAATTTAGTTAGTGTTTTAAATTTTATCTATTACCTCTGGTGCCCTCTGGCGCCAGATGAACAAACTAAACTAGTGTATAGATGTTTCAAACCAAGGAGAGCCCAGTTGTGTATGCAACCAAATATACGCGCGTCAATTATAAACCATACGCTGGGTATAATTGGTTGCATATGTCACTGTGCTCTACTTAATTTAAAACTACTCTACTAAACTAGTATAAGAAATTTTTTCTATAAATATTGTCTTGTAATACATACAATTAAATTTTTTTCAGTCCAATACCTTCACCAATTCGTTCACCAAACTTATCCATAAGTCCCGTACCTCCTAGTTTGACGCCTCCTGCTTTGCCGCCTAAGAGATGTCGTTCAAGTTCGGCGAAATCGTCGCCGCCACCAACGCCGTTGCCGGTGCCGGAAAAACCGCCGGTGAAGTCTCTGCCCGATCTCCTGGAGCACACTTCTGCCGTGACGAAGGAAGTCGAGGAGGCGCCAGCGTTGGCGGAAGTTAAACCCTGTGATATTGATCTTATGGAAAAGACTGAGATATTGGAGTATCTCGTGTTCAAGAATAACGATGACGAGGGTCCTGAGATACGAGGTGGTTGTATCGACGCGTTGATTATACAAGCTACCAAGGCCACGAAGAATGGAGGTAAGAATGATTTTTGCGTTTTGTGGAATTGGTGGTAATTGTTTGAAGAGAAACCACTGCTTATTATCTACTTATTACCTACTATCTGTTTGTTATTTAAAGTGTAAACATTTTGAATAATTGATGCTAATCTTTTCAGAGGAAAGGGAGAGTGGTATGTAGCAAGCGCAAACTTTTCAATAGAGTTTAGATGCTTGTTAGATATGTTATTTCATCGTAATCTCTATCCATTTTCAACTTGCAGCGCACAACTTGGGGTATTAAAGTGGGCAAAGCCGACATTCAGCATATTATGGCAATATTCGACCCAAAATTAAAAAACAGTGCTTGTTGTATTTAAAATTGATTGTATTTAAACACAAATAACAAAATAATCTTTCCAACAACTGCTCCAATAAAACTATAGATATGTAGTGCTATTAGTACACCACTTGATAACAAAAGTGACAATCATCAAATCCTGATCATTTTTCCTTATCATGGAATGTAATCTGCATGCATTTTATAGCGTTTCCTTTACATAGTTTTATTATTGAGAAAATATGGTCCACATTTTGCTCTCTTTCAAAATGTTTTAATTATAGCACATGTTATTGATCTTTGAATATTGTTACTTTTATCCGTTACAGACTATAATAAGCATTCTTATTCACGGACTGATATTGACATCATCTACACATTTTCAAGGTGTTTTAAATTTGATTTTTTGCAACAAATTTACAAAATATAGCTGATCATGGATAAAGTATAGTATACAAGATTGTTTTATGGCCATAAATTGCTCGAACAATTTCCTCCACACTCCTACAGTTTGTTCAGTCAACTTTGTCGTAATGATTTAAGGCCATCAGTATACTGCATGAGGCATTTAAATTGAGGAGATATTATAACTCATAAACGATCAATTTTATCGAAAAAAGTTTATCATATGAACGGGAAAGTATACTTTATGGTCTTCATTGCATTTTCGAAGCGCCATCAATGTCTTTCAATTAAGTTTCTTCAAATGAATACATATATTTTTTGGTATATATGCTATTCTCCATTATAAAATAACCAACTTTATTTGATTTTTTTTTATTTAAAGAATACTTTCACTTCATACAGAATACTGTCATCTTTCATTAGATCAGCGTTTCCCAACCTTTTTCAAGGGTGGACCCCTAGCTCCACCTTACCATGGTCCGCGGACCCCCAAACAAAGTTGGGAAAGGCTGATTTAATGATAATATAAACGAGTTTGGACATTCGTAGGTGTTAAATTTGTCGAAGAAGTTGATTGGTGTTTGTCCAAAACATTGCTTCAGCTTCTTGAGGAAATTTCTTCCGGTGTATAACCCTTTGGACATTCATTGGTGCAGTATTTGCGTTAAGAAATTGAATTTGCCCAATAAGGTTTTATTGGTGTTTTTCCAAAAACGTCCTTCAGCCTCTTGAGGAATTTTTTAATGACTTAGATGAGTTTGGACATCTGTAGGTGCTAAATTTGCCGAGGAAGTTGATTAGTGTTTGTCCAAACGGTTGCTTCAGCTTGTTGAGGAAATTTCTTCTGATGTATAAACCTTTGGACATTCATTGGTTCAATATTTCATTCAAGAAGTTGAGTTTGCCTGATAAGTTTAATTGGTGTTTGTCCAAAAGCTTCCTTAAGCCTCTTGATGCATTTTTTAATGACTTAGATGAGTTTGGACATCTGTAGGTGCTAAATTTGCCGAGGAAGTTGATTAGTGTTTGTCCAAACGGTTGCTTCAGCTTGTTGAGGAAATTTCTTCTGATGTATAAACCTTTGGACATTCATTGGTTCAATATTTCATTCAAGAAGTTGAGTTTGCCTGATAAGTTTAATTGGTGTTTGTCCAAAAGCTTCCTTAAGCCTCTTGATGCATTTTTTAATGACTTAGATGAGTTTGGACACTCGTAGGTGCTAAATTTGCCGAGGAAGTTGATTGGTGTTTGTCCAAAAGGTTACTGCAGACTGTTGAGGAAATTTCTTCTGGTGTACAACCTTTTGGACATTCATTGGTGCAATATTTCATTCAAGAAGTTGAGTTTGATAATTTTGATTGGTGTTAAGGTTGATTTGTGTGTGTCCAAAATCTTTCTTCAGCCTCTTGAGGAAATTTTTAATGACGTAGATGAGTTTGGACATTCGTAGGTGCTAAATTTGTCCAAGTAGTTTGTGCAGTATCTGTTGCGTTTTATCGGCGGTCCCCCTGGGATAGACCCACGGACCTCCTGGGGTCCGTGGACCACAGGTTGGGAAACACTGCATTTGATGATAGTTTTATCTGAATCTTTTTTCGATAAAATTGATGGTTTGTGAGTTATTCGATTGTCTCAATTTAAATGCTTCACGCGGTATATGCCTGTCCTATAATATACTACATATTTTGCATGCAATATTCTTAGAAAGTGATTTGCTAAAACATAGTCCTGAAAATGTACAGCATGTCATCTAAGCCGATGCATAATATGATTTAACCAACAATTCTTGGGACATTTAGTCACTAGAATTTGTGGTTAATGTTATTAAGGAAAAAAAATGTTTATTTTATTTTATAGCGTTGCATATTTAAATTTCTACTTAACAATCTTTAGTGGCACCTCTATCACTTAACGACTCCTTTGTTTTAGTATTCGCCTACCAGGAGGCATTCCTAACAACATACAGAACATTCATAACCCCATACGATTTGATAGTAAAATTGATAAGGCGCTTCAAATATTTCTACCCCCATCCCGACAAGAAACCCGAGAAAAAGAAGGAAGCATTTGCCTTGCTTATACGTGTAGTCAGCGACCTCACGTAAGCATCACACCTTTTCATCAAAATTTTACACAAAACCGTTAATTGAAGTAGTCATAAAAACCAACTCTCAAGTTTTTTTGTTAGGTAATGTTTATTAACGGATCGTTAATTTTATTAACGGACAAATCCGTTAATAAATTAAACATTTAAGAAGTTTTGTGTTTTTGCCATTGACAGAATTCGTTTGTCTGTCAATAAACCAACAGACCATTATTACTAAATTAATTAACGGATAGGTGTTTTAAGTTTAAGTTTTGACATTTCTGTTAACTGTGGACCGTTTCCGTTAATTTTTTTAAATTATCCAATTTCAGTCCATTAGATTTAGATAGTAAAGTACAAGAGATGTTGATGGATTTCGTACAGCTGCTAATATCGTACGGTGAAATCACGTTAGCGAAGGCGTTACGTGTAAAGCACCTGGACAGGCATAACCTCAAAGTTGCGAAGCCGATAGTTACCGAACCAATGCCCGCTGTAAGCACTTCCAGCCCGAAGATTGGTCCGTGCAACCTGCTAGATTTCAAATCGGAACAGATTGCTGAACAGATGACCTTCTTAGACGCCGAACTTTTCATGAAAATCGAAATTCCCGAAGTGCTGATTTGGGCCGAGCAGCAGAAAGAGGAACGCTCGCCGAATTTAACTAGGTTTACGGAACATTTCAACAAGGTTTCTTATTGGTAAGTTAAAATTAAAACATCAGACGTTGTAGTCAGATTTTTAAAGTAGAGTTGTTATTGCAAACAAACTTGTATTTCTATATTAGTCGTTAGTTTTTAATAATAATAACAATATTGTTCTTAGGGCAAGAACAAAAATTCTGATGGCTGAAGCAAAAGATCGCGAAAAATACTGTGTGAAATTCATTAAAATCATGAAACACCTCCGTAAGATCAACAATTTTAATTCGTATCTGGCGCTGTTGTCTGCCCTGGACTCTGCACCAATCAGACGACTGGAATGGCAGAGGCATATACAGGACGGCCTAAAAGAATATTGCGCTCTCATAGACAGCTCGTCAAGCTTTAGGGCGTACAGAATGGCGTTAGCAGATGCACAACCACCATGTATACCCTACATGTAAGTTTTCTATATTATTTTTTTTATATTTGGACTATATTACCATTTCTTATAGTGGTTTGGTGCTTCAAGATTTGACTTTTGTGCACATCGGAAATAATAATTTATTACAAAATGGGTTGATTAATTTCTCCAAGAGATGGCAGCAGTATAATATAGTTGAAAACATGAAGAGATTTAAAAAGTGGTGAGTAAAAAAGATGAAATAACAATTCGGTTATTTATGTGTTGTTAAATTCCAGTTCGTATACATTCAAAAAGAACGAGAAAATTATCGATTTTTTCCAAAATTTCGATGACTATATCTCCGAGGATGATATGTGGGCAAAGTCGGAATCAATCAAACCGAGGGGTACCAAAAAGGCGCAATGAGTCCAGAAAAACCAATCAACCCTAGGAAAATTTAGGAAAAAGCTTTTTAAGTTACCTTATGTGCAAACAAGCAGTATTCAGAAGGGTCAGTACGTTTTTTTTAATGGAGGGAATACATAGCATAAACAAATGAATCGTTGCTTGGAATGATTGTTTCAAAAGCGTCATCACAATTACATGATGAGAATTATTTATTTATTTATTTTTTGTGTTTTACTTTTTGGGAAAGTATTACTTTCCCAATTTTCTTTTTTTTGCGTATTGTACGCATAATTTTAAAAAAAAATTAATTAAGCATCTAGACTGCACAATGAAATGTTAAGTGCAACGAATTGTAGTATAACTATGTATATTTTGTGATAAATTAACCATTTCACCAATTTACTTACACTTTTTCCTTTTTTTGTGCTAAACTAAAATGACTGATGTTACTTGTATTATGACAGATGTGTACTAACTTCCTTAGTTGAAGAGTGTATGGAGAAAAATAGTAAAAGTAACTAAAACGTATTTTTTTTTAATTTTGAGAGAAGAAAGGTTTTTATAATTACTAAACATTCCTATTGTTTGGAAGAATCATATTTGATTAACAATTTTGTCTGTATACTCTAATTAAATTAGTCATTATTGTTGATAATTTGTATGAAACATAGCATAAGATAATGGACTAAATAAATAAAAATACTATTTAGAAGGCCTAACTAAAGATAAGAAAATTTCATTTTGTGTTTTGAGGAGTTTTTCTTGTTTTACAAACACCAGCACAGGAAATTTTATTATCTCACAGTATCATACAAAATATCGTCCTGATAATAGAACACTATAAAATACTTCAGATATGAGTAGCAGTTAGATAGAATTTTGAAAAAGTAAATGTATATGTAGTAGAAATATGTACAAAATGCAACACTGGACTATGTGTGTAATAATATCCTGCACTGATTTCAAAATGTCTTACTTGATCGTTTCAAAATGTCTGTTATCATGAGTCATCACAGTAACTTTTGTTTCCATTCAATCATCACAGAAGCATCATTTACATCCACTTAACTTAACACCTCAAGTGAATGGAACCGTTCTAAAATTCGTACGTTAATTATAATTTTTAATTTAAAACTTAATTTTTTAAGTGGAAGTAAATGATGCTTTATATCCATAGCTATATAATGTCACTATGCAAAATTAATAAAACTGCATGCATATCAGTAACATACAGTGATATTCTCAAGAATGACAGCTCATTTGTTTTATTTATTTATTTATATATACTTGATGCAATATTTTCTTCACAAATGTATTTATTATCATTTGTTTTATTTTAATTATTATTTATCACCTTCTATATTAAAAATTGCTATTTAACTTGTATGGTGTGTTGCAGCAATTGTCTGAAACATTATTATATCAAGTGATTAAAGCCACAGATCGGCAAAATCAGCACATTTTTGAATTTAACAAAATTATTTGTCTGCTAATTTTGCTGATGTTTTTATTCGAACAAGCATATAATCAATCAAAACTGGTGCTAATTATTTTAATTTTTTTATTACATTGATATTATTAAGATCAAAACCACAATATTTACTATACATTTACGTTTATTTTTTTGTACACTTATTGAACAAAAGCAGGTACAGGATGTTCCACAGTATTTCATTTATAAAGCTTTATTTTGTGACATCCTGTATTGGAAAATTAAGATAATGAAAATGGTATTTTCTTGACCAACTTATAATATTATGACAAGCTGTATGACTACTTCTACTTCTAGGTGTTGAAAGAGATTGTGAGTACGAAAGAGAGAGTAAGAAACTAAATATCTTTTACATATACTGTGATCGTAATCATTTTCGAACCTTAAATATGAGATAAAAACGCGTATTATAAAGCTGGTTTGGTCTACTGTACGGGCTCCATATTTTTGTGCTGCAAAATTTAAATATCGAAGTGTAATGCAAGTCAAAGATAAGAAAAAAATTGTATTTTTTGATCGTGTATAAGTGACCTCTTACAGTATTTTATATTACTTTTAAAGTGTCACCAAAAAAATTAACGAAACTCGTATTATCTTTAATTTCTAATCGCCCAACTTTACAATTTACAATACAAAGTATTGCTGTATATATTTATTATATTTTAGGGTTAGTAAAGTACAAAAAAGACTTATTGTATTTAAGTTGTGCCATGTAATTAGGTTGTATGTATTTGCTGGTTTTATTATTATAGGAACATATTTACGGTGATTCTTTTGTAATAGAAGCTATGTGTATGTATACAATATTTTTACTTTGATTGTTTTCCTTTTTTAGTAAATTTAGTTAACCAAACCGAGATTTTTTATATTATTATTATTATTATTATATAGGATTGGTGTTTTTGTAATGTATATTGCAGCATGCTGATGTTGAGTTTCTATATATCTATGTAACGCTTTTAATCTGCAGTATGTCTGTCTGTGTGATAAAAAAAGTTGTACTTCTGGGTACCTAATTAAAATATATCTATATAAATCTGTGTTTTTCTTATTATTTATATTACCCATCACATCGACAACATTCATCAGCAGTTGAATAAAAAAATTACAATTCAAAAACTTTCCCGCGTGAATGTTTACATATGGTTGCCATCGTTGCCATAGTAACACGTCGATCAAGGCGCCATCTGTGTGTCGTTTTTGTTCGCCGATTCCAACCACTTCCAAAAGCTAATTTGAAATTTCGCGGTAAACATGACGCGCGACAACATGTGATGATAAAATCTGCTCTACAATTTTTGTTATTATTGTTGTATTGGGATTGTATCAAAAATTAATTGGTACAAATGATCAGCATCCGTGGACGTTTGACGTTTGAAGATGCGGATTTGACATAACAACCGCATTCAAAATGTTTGTTTGGCTCCTGAACCTCATCCCGTCCTTCTCATGCGCTGCTGTCGCCTATACGCCTGAGCGAGACGAACTGCTTTTGGACGTGGTCGCAGTTGCAGTTCCTCGTCAACCAAAGGTGTATTGTTAAAGTGAAAGGTTATAGCGGATCTGGGCTGTTATGCTTTCTTCTAAAAGAACTACACTCTGCAGTGGTTTCTCCAAATTACACTCGTGAAACATATAAACGACATTGGTTTTCCCAAAGAGAGAGAACTCGACGCGTGACTTCAAAATTTGAGGTTAGTTGCAACATAATTCTATCAGTTTAGTGCATTTATGTAACACTACCTAGAAAGTAATTGTTGCAAATCGTTTATATCCCAGTGAATTATTTTGAAATTATTTATTGTAGCGCTACCGTGTCTTTAAGTTAATTTTAATGTTGATTAATCAGGTCAATATTGTTCATTTTTGCAATGGCATTGGAGTACTTTTGCTATCTCTGTTTGGTGTCGGTATTTATCTAATCTTTTGTTTACTAGCACCAACTAGCACATCACTCTCAATGATTGCAGCCCATGTTCCATATTGTTCTTTCCATTAATAATAATTATTGCCGTATTTTAGTTAGAATTATGCAATTCAATGCTACTTTTCATGCATTATTCACACCATCGGCATCGTGGAAATTTTATTATATTTTGCAGGACTACAATAACATTCCGTGCTTAAATCACTTGTGTCTTGAAAATAAATATCTACATATTTGATACTCAATTATTTAAACAATATTTATAACATAAAACAACAATCAAAACTAATTTAACAATAGTGTTTTTCTAGTTCGTAAAAAAACATAGTTTATTTCGAATAGATGGAAAATAATCGAGACAATAATTATGTATTCCTGTATTTAAATTAAAAAAGTATATGCAAGTATGTATACTCAAAACATTAAAAAAGAAAAATTGTAGTTAAATTCCTTCAAGTTTGTCGTTAATGTTGAGTTGTAACGTAAAAAAGTCTGACACTGCCACATTTAGAAGCGCCCTCTGTCACAATGATTTATGTTATATACAGGGTGTAGCAGCAGTAGCAGGTTGGAGGATGCACATTTTGAGAAAAATGTGTTCTGGCTATCTGATAACAAAGTTCTTATACTAAAATAACTAAAATATCGGTCAAAGTTAAAGACAATATTGTTTGAGTACATACAGCATGTGGTTAATTGTTATAGCTATATATAGCGATGAAAATGGATTGAAAATACTTTTGGAACAGTTAGTGATAACCTGTCTACCTTTGAAGCAATCCTGTCTCCGGACCTAAACCCAATTGATTTTTTTTACTGGGTCTGCAGAAAGAAAAAAGTTTATTCCAGCGCTATTTATCAAACTATCATATTTAAGGAGATGCAAACGAGCCTGTATTCGTGCTGAAGACAAGCACCTTTATTACTCTCCTACTTTTCGTTTCATTTTTCAATTTATTTTCTCAATTGATTAATTAGGTTAGGATGAGTTTCTTGCAATAATATCAAATAAAAATTCTCAAATTTTCTTTTGTGGAGAAAAGTTGCAAGTGTTTTTTGAATCCTAAAACTAAATTGCACATTTTTTAAAATAATTTGCGGAGGGTAGTACAGTAGGTTTTTTTTCTGTAATAAAGAGTCAAAGTTAAGTGACAATTTTTTTTCAAACCACAGCTCAAACAACGTTATTTTTGCGATTACGACTGCGATTAATGGTACGTTAGCAAAAACAGCAAGAGAATTAGGAAATTTGTTACCACAGTAACCAAAGATGTGGGTAAAGGATGTCGATTTTCTACTTTTTTTGAAAAAAAAATGCTAATTATCACCCAACTAAGTGATAGAGATTTTTTAAAAACATTTTTGCCAGAATGTACAAAAACCACCCTGTCCTGGCATCCGCTTGACGTTGACTTTCGGGACACCTGTATATTTTACATTTGTACATTTTTATTTATGTTATATGTATATTGTTATATGGTTAGTAAACTTGATGTTGTTCTTGGCTAACATTTAACTTCACAAAATTTACAGAATACTCGTAACATTTTCTCAAAGTTTTATTTCTTTAAATTACGTTATGATTGCATAATTTTGTGAAATCTATCGATTTATTTGTGTCAATTCCTTGCTGGAAGACTGATCGTTGGAAAATAATATTTTGGTAAACAATTAAAGTTTATTCTTCGAAATTTACTTGTTTCTACACATGAAGCATGTTGAAATAGTACAGAATTTGCATATTTATTTGTTTTGTTACGTATTTCCTGCAGTATTTATGGACAGTTCTCTGTAAAATTTGCCCTCCCCCCCACCAAATAGTGCTGTTGTTCATGAAGGTTATCTATATCGTACATAACACAATAAAATCATGCACTTAGTTTTTTTCCAAAGAAGTCTCAAATTTAATTGTCATCCTTATATCTGTTCATCATTATATCATATCTGTTTCTTATCAGTTCAGGGCACCTGTCTCGCCGTAACAAACGAAATTCTCAATTATTTATAGATTGATTATATAGGGTGTTCAGAAATTGCCGGAAAAGCTACACGTAGCGATATTTTTCGTTTGATTCTAAAGAGAAAATCTTCATGTTAAAATGTTGTACCATGCTTCATACGTCTTCACGAGGTTTTCAAAGTTCGCATAATTTATGTTTACTAGCTTTCCAACCCAGTACATATTTTATGTGTTGTTCATGATTTTGTTCCTCAAAAATCAAAAAATGTCGTCAACTGAAAATTAATGTATGTATAGAATGTATCCAAGCTAGTGATGTAGTTCGAACAGGAGTGATACCACAACATCCTGCCAGACGATGATCTCGTCAGGTTTTTTCCCGCGTTTCTGGTATACGCGCGCGAGACGATTCGCACACATCCTGCTTTTCTGCGGTTCGTTCAGAATCGCCCTAAAAATCGCCGTACAATGCGTGAGATAATCGGAATTGCGTCCTTATCAAACGCGCACCACTCACACATACGTAAACATCATAAACAGCGAAAACGGCGAACCGATAACTAAGATAGGCCACTTTGTTACTATGCTGCTATGTCCAGTATGCATGGCATATAACATTTTGCGCACGGCACCCATTTTTGCCGGGCCGTGTGCAAAAGTATTTTGGTGCCGTGTGCAACAACAAATAAATACCTGCGTTTGGCAATCAGCGCCTTAATTCGCCTATCGTTAGAGGCTATGTTCGCCAGAATTTGACCGATATTGGTGCCGTGTGAAATCGATCTATCGAACAATACAAAATGCCGTCAATTCAATCAATCTGATAGATATTAGATTGGCCGATCTACGTCTACGTCTACGGGGCATTTTTTGTCATTTCGTTAGAACGCCGGCGAAACCGATTTCGTTTGTTACGGATACGATTTTTATAGTATTTTGTTGTGCGGCAATGACCTCGGTATCACCCGGTATATGTACAACATGTACCAAGTATCGTGACTACAGTATGTATAGCTAGAGAGAATGTCCGCCTGGACGTTCACTTCACGTTGAAATGATTAAAAAATAATAATTGGATTGGCTTATTCTTGCTGACTAATTTTGAAACAAATCGTTTTTACCTGAACTAGGATTTGTTCGTTTATTTGCCTGCCCGTTGTCTCGTGTTAGGTGTTTCTTTTTCTAAAACGTGTCTTATATTAGCTGCTAGTTGCTGGTGCTGCTAGCAGCAACAGCAGCCAGCGGCTATTTTGTGGTCACATTACCTTGTTTCCCAGCAAAACTACTGCTGCCGCTGGTGGCTACTACCAGCAAGCCTCAGTTCAATCTACAACAGTGAGATAATGTATTGTCTTTCGTCAGGTGAAGGCGTCGCAACCATAAAATATTTCTTTCATATTTGATACCAATTTGTGGGGTTTTGAACCTGATTACATAAATTTTGAAAGCACTGTACACGAGTGTAAATAACATAAACATAAAATTAGAAATTCTATATTTTAGAAGTATTTAGTTGAAAAGTCAATTGCTCTACTACAATTAGTTATTTACAAAATTATTTTAATTATTAATTAAGTCATTATTTCAATTATTATGAATTAAATTATATGTATATTTTCATAAAAAAATCTCTTCCCGGTCTTCAATTGTTTCCCAGTATATTTTTAAATAACAAATTGTTCAAAAGTTACTGCTTTCATCCGTTATTTAGTTTCTACTTTATATTTAATGTTTTATTTATATTAACTTCAAACACAAACGTAATTCAATCAGTTTTCCGTCCAATTTATTAATTAAAATATAATACACAATTATACAATTATAAAATCTAATATACAATTTATTTAATTAAAATCCGATATATTTTACAAAAGATAGTATATATGCATTTCTACTTCAAATAAAGATCAACACGTCACAACAATAAATAACCATAATCCAGATTATTCAATTTTGAAGAAATATTTGAATATATTATTTAAAAAAATACGATTTACATATTTATAATTTTATATTATTAGTTATACATTACAATGAATGGTTGCCTTAAATTATGTATTATAATCGCTGGTTGGTATTTTCTACAATACCCACATTTGTCCTGAGCCAGCAGCGCAAGCTCTAAATATCGGCTAATAAAAGTTCAACATGTTCAACTTTACAAGCAACAGCCAAAACCATTTGCCGGCATGCAAAAATAGCCGCTGCTGAGTGGTCACACTATGCTGGTCAACAGCGGCTAATAATCTACAGCAAGCAGCAAATACTAAAACTAAAACAGCAAACAAAAATACTAAAACAGCGTAGTGTGACCACCCCACATATTGCATTCCAATCAACATTATGTGATCAGTATTTTAACAACTGTATCGCTTAAAGCCCTTTTTATATATTGGGAGAATATTACCTCGTATAATATTTATAAAAGTCATTTCAAAAATATGTACATAATTTCCTGAGTTAACATTCATGGTGCTTGCTGTAAAAATTAAACAAAACTCGTAAACTGTTAAACCAGCGCTGCTGAGTGGTCACACTATGCTGTTAGCAGCCAGTAGCAAATACCATGCTAGTAAAACAGCCTAGTGTGACCATAGCATTATTGGGAAATTGAAATGATAGTAACCCCTGTTTTTCTGTGGTCACCGAGACGATGTTTTAATCTTACAAGGTTGGAACACTGTGGTACAAATAAGTACCTTTGTCAAGTGTTCTTCTACTCAGTTAATATATATAATAACAAATTAATGACCCTGTATATATTTGCGAAACGTATTACATTATCTATTCATATCTTTTGCTACGGCAAATACCTCTTCCGGCGACTTCGCCAAAATGGCTGTCTTGTTTTACATCGCATAGTGTCAAAAGGGGGCAATAAAAATAATAAATACAGTATAATAATAAAATCATGAAAGATACAACACATAAAAATCTTAGACGCAGCTGTAGTATTACACATACCTAAATGATATTGACCCTGTATCCACATAAAAAATCAAACAGATGTTTAATCAAGTAAGTAATATCAAAGTTTACTATACACGTATACAGTCATGCGTTTGACTTCTTGGTGTTGTGACATTGTTTGTTGTTATCGTCGGATGAATCATATGTACGCATGACAGATTTTACGGTAGTTGTGCTATTTTTTACTATCTTAAAAATACATAGAAAACAAAAAACCAGGAGACCGAGTGCAATGCAAACAATTCGTATGATAACCTACATAACTACAATTAAATTTGTATATTTAGTTACAGAATTTTTTCGTAGATTGTTCAACGAACGAAAATATCTTACTACTGTGTACATCAATGCTTATTGGAATTGAAACTCTGTTTTATGATGTGGTGTTTTATTTCTGCAATACAACGTTTTTTCCACTGAAAATTTTGTTTATTAAGTTGTGTTATCGCAGGTATGTTGTCATTTGCGGTTAAGTAAACATAATAAGAGTTATTTGTTTCACTTTATTAAAAGGAAACCACGAAAAATACCCAAGTCTTGTGTTTTTGTTTTGTCACGATAATTGTTATCTGTGCTGTTATTGTGTGCAGAAAAATTCGTCGTCAATATTAAAAGTGAAGAATATCAAAATACGTGTGTGTTTTGAGAGAATACCACGGCAGTAGTGTTTTTTTTTTTCAACTCAAAATACTGGAAGGTAATCTGTAATAATTTCTGTTTGTGCATTTTTTTTTTAAGTATTATGAATCTAATGTTTATCTTATGGTATGTTTAATTTGTAAGATCTTAAGAGCTACTATGTAAGGATTGAATTTTTCTGCAGTTACTAATCCGCTTGACGGTCAGGGGCGACTAAACACACAAAGTTTGCTGCGGTAATCATTTTACCCAGTCGCGATTAGATCAGCTTAAATAGTTGGAATAGGTTTGTACGAATAAATTTATGAACGCTACCCGTAACCATCTAGTTGTTCGTGGACTCCCCGACGGTGCGCGGCGTCCATTGGCGGTTTATCAAAGAATATTTTAAGTGTGATTTGTCAAACGTTAGATAAAAGCATTACTTGTTGTGTGCTTGTTCAATTTCACTGTCATTTCCATACGGGTCAATCTGCCAGATAGAACGTGCTCAACTAGAACTGGCTTGACTGTATATTTATTATTGTATTATTATATTGTTACGACGATAAGTTTTTCTCCAAGTGACTACTCAGTGTTGTTCGTGAACTTTTTAAATAAAAACAGCCAAGGTATTTATTTGTTGTTGTAATTTTCTAAGAAATGTTGTTATGTTTTGTGACATACTTACTATGTATATGTTCTGCTGTATTGGTGTTATGGAATTTTGTCCAGGAAAAGTTGAAATCTTTGAGTGGATTTTGAGGATTCTTTTAGCAACTTATAGGCAGTTTTTGAAGACTTTATCTGGCTGTTGTAATTCGACAATAATTATTTCTACAGCTCATGTAACCGACATGATTTTTTAGAAAGATTAAGGGCTTTGGACAAGTTTTTGCCTACTTAGGTTTAAACCCAAATTAATAAACATTGTGCAATTTCTTTTTAGAAGAATTGACAGGATTTAAATGCTTAATTATAATTGTGCATGCCAATTAAGTGATGGGCTTCTAATTAATCTACAGGGTGTTTCAAACTTAGACTACTGAAGTCTTTTTTACTTTCCGACTAGTGCCCTAGAAGGAATGTATTGTAATCGACGGAAAATGACGTTTCGAAATTTTCGCGGAAATAGGTGTTTTGAGGTCCCCTGAATTGATTGCGATAAATTCTGGAAAATGTCTGTATTTATGTGTGTATGTATGTATGTCTGTGAACACGATAGCGCCTAAACGAAACAACGGATCACGTTGAAATTTTGCATACGCATTTAGAATTACCAGGGGACGAACTGAATTGTTTTTGGTAACAATTTGACAACCGGAAGTGGCAAATGTTACATACATTTTCTTAGGGATTTATCCGATTTTGACCAAACTGATACCAGCTCATCCTCCAGTGACTATAAATATTTATACCAATTATCAGATCAAGCGCTATAAGAGTTTATAGAAGCAGTTTAACAGAATCCACAGCCTTCGTGGCTATGTTGCGAATTGTCAGATTTTGACAAACGTCAGTGCCACTGATATGACATAACATTAAATATCAGTATGACAAATGTCACTATGTCATAGAAACTGACGTTAGGTAGGTTCCAGTTAGACTGTAGCTTTACAAAATGAATAATTGCAAGAGTGTTTAGACACTTCATTTTACCAACGATGTAATTGGAAAGTAGGGTGAGGGTCACCCCATTTATTTCTTCTCGCGATATAAGAATTTGTAAGATATCTTTTTCATAATTGCCACAGCGCGTGTTAATTCTGGCAATCTTCTTTATATTTATCATGTTGAAATAATTGTCACAATCAGTCAAAAATAACCGAATTATCGCAGATGTAAGTTAAATTAACATGTATTAGTTAATACGGTGTACCTATCTTATTTGAACATCCAAATATCGAAATGAAGCGAATGCCCAATATATTCGCAAATAATTTGGCTTTGAAAAAGGGGGGATGAAGTGACCAGGACGCAAAACAGTTGTAGAAATAGATATTTTAGGAATTAATTTTTATTAAGAAATTACAGGGGGTTTTCCCGGATATACTAATTCCCAGGACAAAGATATATCCAGGAAAATATACATCACAAACTAAAAACTAAGAAGTAACACTGTTTTTAAACCTTTTATTACTTAGGCAGCTAAAAGTTAACTACATTATTGAATATTATTTACAAATGCTATTACATAGAACGTGAATTTAAAATTTTTGGTATGTGAATATTCATTGTTTCGCGATTGTCGGTTGTTACTTGTTTGAAATTTGCGATAATTATGGAATATTTTGCGTGCTTATGCTTATTCAGTTTTTTCATGTTAGATAATTTTGGTAACGCTCCAAATAAATAAATAAATTATAAAATCTCAACTATACTACTAATGTAAGGCCGGGTTTATTCATCTATCCATAAAGTCAGATAAGTTGATTTTGAATAAACTCGCCCTACATAACTAAATTATATAAGCAATGAGTAACTAATAAAATATCTCCTTGTATTCTGCGTTAAAGTGGTTGATAAAAAGTACTTTAGTACTTTTGCTAGGGCATAGGTATTCAACGATATTTATGTGCTTCCAGAACAAAAGACATGGAGGGACATCACTCGCATCATCATGTTCAACCTGAAGCTGTAACTATGACACCATCTCTCCACGATGATCATATACATACTACACAAGCTAGTGGTGACCACGGAGACCATTCGACCCATTCGATGATGTCAATGTCTGTAAGTGAACATATTCCAACTTATAAGATGTGTTTATGCATATCTTACAAATGACATATAATTATAATAACGTGAGAATAGCTTTCAATAAAAATAGGACTGATTTTTCATCACAATTTATTGTATGGTTGTATCAAACTATCAAATGGGCGACAATACACCATACGGAAAATATGCAATACATTTTACAAAATTCACCCTATCATTGTAGTTTCACTTTGGCACATCGGAAACTGTTCTCTTTGACAGTTGGACATTTACAACGACTGGTGGTCTAATAGGTTCCATGGTTGGCATCTTCTTCATGGCGGCCTTATACGAAGGACTGAAATATTACAGGTACAATTATACTGTTAAAACTTTTTCCAAATTTTGTATGATCGCTTTTTTCTCTTTATAGGGAATACTTATTCTGGAGGACATATAACTCACTGCAATACAGAGCTGTCACACTGCAGGCTGACAAAGCTGTTACTTCAGAGGAGAACCAAATTGTACAGTAAGTTTTCAGCTTTTTTTTTTAAGGGAATTTCTAAAGATGTAATTTTGAAGTTTATTCCGATATTACTATTATAATTGAGCAAAAATGTAATAAGTAATAATACATATGTTAATGCATTGTTTTGTTGAAGCAGTGTAGTCGGGGAAGTTATCCACAAGCAACCGTAAGTTTAATTATACAAACATTGTTTGGTTTTGCCTGAAACTTTATTACTTTGCATACTTTTTTTAGATTTTGTGCTAACACTTTCATCTTTTCTTTACATACTTTTTGACTACTTCGTCGGGTTAAAGGTAAAAGTCACTAACTAACATTTTGTTCGAAAATGAGTTAATGGTACCCTAATACTTTTTAATACATATATAAAGCTATGACACTGTTGATAAGTGTTCTAACCCCGTCAAAATCCACTAATTTTGTGGATAAACTCATTAAGTACACCGCAACATATGTGTCTTAATGGAAAAACTCCGTAAGTTACTTAGTGACTTTTACCTGTATTAGAATAAACGGCTCCCGTACTTAGTGAATTTATTTGTAAGGTTAGGTTATGTAGTTCAGTATTTTGACAGTTGTGTTCAGTGCGCGTGTTTGCTGCGCCGTTTTGCGAAAAATGTATGTGAGAAGTGAGAAGAAAATATATGTAAGTAGTAAAAATTATTTATATATGCTTAAGAAATAAAGTCACATAATATTGGATATTATTATAAAAGCGGTCAGTTAGGATACAATCGCGCATTCTTTTTACTAAACATTTTTGTTTATTAATATTTTGTGCACCTCAAATCATTCAAAAAACTTTCTTAAATCGAATATATTTGGATCTATTCATTCTTAAAGCATTTTAAAAATGTTTTCATTGATATATATATATATACCTACCGTGGATGTTAATGTTTTGCATCGGACACTTTAATTTTCTTTCTTACTTTCCCGTCATGGTAAACGTTTTACAACACCATGTATTTACCTTGAGCATGACTTTTTCCGTCTGAAAATACTCAATTAATTAAATTATAATAATGGATATTGTTTTACATAAAATTACTTGATGATTGCTTTTGAGTTATTCTTCAATTAAGAATGAGTTAATGTTAACATCAATTAATACGATCATTAACAAAGCGTTAACATTCAATAATTCACTAATAACTTTTAACAATGTAGTTATTTTTATGATTGTGTGTACAGGATTTAGAACCGGCCTACATTACGGAAAACTTCAAACGCCCGGATAATATAAATACTTCAATTATATCTTCTTCAACGGGTATTTCCGACGAAACAATCTCTGGGTATTCTGGATTTCATAGAAATTCAAACAATGATAACCTAAAACGTGTCCGTGCACTTGTGGAATACAGTTCTTCATCCTCAAATGTCGACGACTCTGACGATGATCCAGAATACCAATTGTCTGTCCAATCTACTGATTCTGAGTCAGATGAAAACACTAACATAAATGAAAAACAACCTACACGATGGAAGAAAGCAAAGATGGAAACTTGGAAAAGTAATCAATCAAAAATAAACAAGTATAAATGCAACCCATACATAACAAAAACAGGATTAAAACCGGCAAAAGCTCCAAAGCCAATAGACTGCCGTAATTGTCGCTTTAAGTGTAGGCAACACTTTTCAAAAGAAGATAAAATTTATATTTGTCAAACTTTCTGGAGTTTAGCGGATTTTAAAAGACAAAAAGATTTTATTATTAAAAAAGTGAAAATCAATTATCCAAAACGGCCTCAAATGGGGACACAACATAATCGTTCAATATCCAAACAGTATTACCTTGAAAGTGCGGACGGCATTTTAAGAGTTTGTGCTAAGTTTTTTGAAAAAATGTTATGCATATCAAATGGTCCTATAAATAATGCTGTTTTTCATGTAAATGAATATGGCACATTTTCGTGACACGATAAAGGAGACCGAAAACCCCCAGGAAATAAAACTAGCGAGGAAGCCACCCAGCTTGTTAAACAACATATTGAAAAATTCCCTCAAATGCTACCTCACTATATAAGAAAAACTAGTCAAAGACGATATTTAGATTCAAATTTAAGTATCATGAAAATGTATTCATTGTATTTGGAATTTTGCAAAAAAACCGATGCTCCGCCAGTTCGTTCACATACATACAGAAACATTTTTTGTACTCAATATAACTTATCTTTTTTTGCACAGATAAAGATAAAGAAAGATCAAATCAAGTGGACTCCTTCCAGACAATTACTTTTGATCTACAAAGTGTGCTACAGATGCCCACATCTGACATAGGGCAGCTATATTATAGCCGCAAATTATGCGTTTACAACTTAACCATTTATGAAGGTGGGAAAGAAAATAACGGTTTCTGCTTTTGTTGGAACGAAATAAATGGAAAGAGAGGTTCTAATGAAATTGGAACAATTCTTTGAAAGTACATACATAATTTGCCCAAAACGATAACACACTTAAGTATGTTCTCTGATACCTGTGGAGGCGAAAATCGCAACCAATATATTGCCGCCGCGTTGTTGGACTGTGTCGAAAGGCATCCAACAATTGAAAATATAGAACACAAATTTCTTGAATCCGGGCATTCATATATGGAGTGTGACTCCATGCACTCAGCAATTGAGCATGCCAAAAAACATAAATCGATTTTCCTAATGAACGATTGGAAAACCATTTTTAAAAGTGCAAGGTCCCAAACTAAAACCAAGAAGAAGCCTTATCATGTGAGTGAATTAAAATATAAAGACTTTTATAATTTACAACATCTTTCAAATGAGACAATTAAGAATAAAAGCAAAGATGCAGAAGGCAACAAAGTTGACTGGCTTAAAATGAAGTGCCTTAAATACGAAAAGAAGCACCCAGGAATTATTTTTTATCGGTATGACCACAGTTCCGAGTACAAAAAGATATACGCAAAAGGTAGAGGTAGGCCTCGAAAAGACCCAAGTAGCTTAATAACAGCTTACTTACATCAGTTGCCAATTAGCAAGAAAAAGAAAGCGGATTTGATTAAGCTATGCAATAAAGATATAATACCTGAAGAACTGCAAGCTTGGTACAGAAATTTGCCTTCAACAGAAGACGATGTAGATGAACAAGCTCCAGAACCAGCTGCGGATGAAAGTGATGAAGAAGTTTAAGTTGTTTAAAGTAGTTACAGTTATAACAGTTTGTTGTAGTTATATTGTAGTAATATTATATTAAAATTATCTTAAATGTATTTGTATATTGTTTCTGTAACATTTTTGACAATAAAAATTAAAAAAAAATTAAATAATGATATTCATTTATTACACATGTGCAAGGATGTATAAAGGTAAAACTCACTAAGTACAAACATCAATTTTTCTCTGTGATCTTATATAAATCAATTAATTACGTATTACTTGGTGTTTAAGCAACAAATTAACTATAATCTACGGTAAGTAGATTTACCCTATAATGTATATCTTTTTTTTAGTTTCGATTTTTGTATAAAACTTCGTTTATCTCAATAGTACGATAATGTCACTTAGTGACTTTTACCTCTAACCCGACGACTTTATTTATTATTTTTGGTGTTTTAACTTTTATTTGTCTTGCACTTTTATTTGAAATGCTGTGGAAATTGTGATATTGCAAAATATGGTATATTTTGTAGTGTTATGTCAAATTGCAGAGAATTAAATAACGTTTTAATCAGTAATTATATTTAAGATGCAAATGAATATGAATTATATATTTATTTATTAGTAGGTATTTTAGTTTTGCATGCCTTATAGAGTAACATTATGATTTTATACCAAAAAATGAGTGGAATGGTAATTTTTTTTGTATTGCTCGTCTTTGATCATTTGCTCAATAACTTTACTAATGCATATAATGTGCATGATTCTTACAGAAATATATTAATTGGTAAGAATAAAAAATAACAGATTTTAAATTTATTTTTACTCTAAAAAGCACATATGTACACTAAGCAACAAAAAACATGTTGCATAATTTTAAAACATAGAATCTGTATATCCATCTATGTCTTGTCAGCAAGATTTGTCAAAATTAAATGTGACTGTAAGTTTATCTATATCATATCATTAAAATTGGTCTTTAACATTACAATGACATTAATGCTTGTCTGACATAAATCTGAAACGTGTTGATTATTGTAAATGCAATATGGACTTGCAAACATTCGCAATTTGAATTAATAAAAAAAAAGTTGAGAAAGATTTAAAATAAAGAAAATGTATTTCATTGATTTTAGCATAAGTTTGAAATCCAGCTATTGCTTTTCATTTTACATGTGTTGTTTTTTGTGTAACACGTAAGTAAAAAAAGAAATTGGGGAAAAATTAGTATTTGTGTTCAAGATAAGGCAATTGTTACTTGTTTTTCAATCTGTATTTATTTTGCCTTTATAACTTTGTTTTCTTTTGTCTTGAACACTCTTCTGTAGCGCCATTCTTGATAACACAATATCATTATAATTACTAATTGTGTTATAGGAGGGTATAAATAAACATATTTTTTCGTATTTATATTTTTTTGTAACTAATTTCTTTCTATTCTGTTCTAGACCTTCGATGATGAGTTTGATGCATTTCTGTCAAACGTTTCTGCATATAATACAGATAGTACTGTCATACTTTCTCATGTTGATCTTCATGACATACAACGTGTGGCTATGCATAGCTGTAGTGATAGGAGCTGCTGTGGGCTATTTTCTTTTCGGTTGGAAAAAATCTGTCATCGTGGATGTTACAGAACATTGTCACTAGCATCGTCGTCGTCCGTGTGTCCCGTAATTGTTTTGTTTTTAATGATCGATTTTTGTTTCTAGAAGTAAGCACAATATTACACGCATAGCCTAGATTTTAATTTTTATTACGAACATTTTGTTTTATACCGTATATCATTAATTATTTCTAAGCAAAATTTCTTTAAACACTGTGTATATAAGGACTACTGTGTACATTATTATTCTGACTATATTTTTTATGATAAACGAGTATTCAATTCTCATCTCAAAGCAACTGAAAAAATGACAATATACATATGACATCCAGGCTCAAAATCCGGCAGCCGAAAATAAAGTTTCTACTGGGTCAGGTTTGTAAATACGGTGCATATTTCTTTTAATTTGTGCGGACTATATAAAGAATTGTGACGATGTGCGTGGAAATCCCGTTCGTAGGATAGTTTATTGTTTTGTTTTCTTGTCTAAAGGCGTGGAAATTTTGTTAAGGTTACAGCTAGACCTTAACACAAAGTTACACACGGTGAGAAGCAGTTACAAAGAGATTATTAGGGTATAAGTTCCATTATATGTTGGCTTTTACTTATATACATAAGATATAATTAATATATTCATTTAAAAGTTATTAGATACAATAAATATTCTTGACAAGTGAACGTGTTTTATTTTATGTAATGAAGATAAGTATGTAACATCTTATGAAACCTAGTAGCATCCTATACCATGAGCAACGTGTGAAATCATATACCATTTTAGTAACATCCTATATCATGAGCGACATGTGAAATCATATCATACAATAACATAACTGCTTATGAAACCTTAACATACTTATCCAATCCTTCTAAATGTGAATTAAATGAAAGATATTTTTCACTTCTGCATACAAATCTTAAGTAACCAGGATTAATAACAAAACAAATAAAAATTGTATTTGACAGTTTATTATAATTTTCTGTCAATCTACATATTATTTAAAATATTTTATAAACCAATCAAAAAATCGAATACAGGTTGGTGTAACAGGTTTGAGTACACAAAAATTGAAATGGATTTTGAGCAGCTCATCATAAAATTCTTATTCTTACCCTTCTTTAAAAATTATTCCATTCTTCATAATAACAATATCAAACAAGAATGTCATAGACAACCGCATTTCATACAAATAAGCTGAATTTTTTTCAATATTACGCAACCCAAAAATAAAAAAATAATGTAATAAAATACTAAATAAACAGTTCCAAAAGCTGTCGATTTAAACCACTATAACACATGCTGTACTCAAAGATAACTTTGACATTTCAATTAATAAGAAGAATAGAATAATTTGATATAAGAAACTCTGTATACAATTACTGTTGCTATCATTTCCTTGGCTGTGGGGCTAAGAATTTTACCAACTGAAAAAAAAAAAATCAAATCAGTTTCTGTACAAATATTTTGAGAAAACAAGCAATTAAGCAAGAAAAAACTCAGACATATCTATTGGTGGTAGATGAAAAGTTATCTGCATTTATTCTTAGATAGCAAATACTTGATCATCATTTACACAACATATATATTTAATTATCAACTATAATAATTAATAACAAAACTTACCTATAAAACAAGTCAGTTTTTCCTCAAGTTCCAGAATTGTAGTTTTCGTAAAAAAAGAATCTGTAAAAAATAAAATAATCTTTGTAACTTACAAGTATTCAGAAGCAGGTTTACAGTTTTTGTTTAGGTTATCTTTTAGTCAGAATTAAAAAGCTCGTATTTTTGTTCAACATCAAATTTCAGAGTTTATTTTAAGAATCATCATACAAGGTGATTAATAACAATAAAATAATAAGAAGATAATTCAACTTACCTATATAAAGAGTGCTAATCATAACCAAATGATCTGGAAACAAAGACAATAAAATTAGATCAATTAATTGCATGTACACCAAGTAAGAGTTTAACATTTGTTAATTATATTTGCTCAGTGTCAATTGTCTCCATTTTGAAAGAATCATTTATTTGAAACTTACAGTCAGGTGAAGAAATTCAAAAATGCATCACAGCAAATAGTTAAAGATCTTTAAAAATTAAGAAACAAACTTACCTAATCACAACAGGATTGTAACCATGGAAATTCTGGAATTAAAAATACTGAAATTATTACATTTTCCTTTTCATAATATTCAAAAACTTACCTTTCCTGTTGTAAATAATTTTTTTTGTTGCCAGTTATTCATGATAGGATATACAAAAAATATAAAATTGAAAACAATACTTTTTTATAGTTTATTGCAAACCTGTCTATACAAATAAAATAATTATAAGTAACGGGCAGGTTCACCACCTCAACCTTGCTTCTGCGCCAATTCCTTGGCCTTGGCCTTCTCGAGCTTGGCGATGCGCGCCGCCGACTTCGATCCCAAGATGCCGCCACCCCAGTGACGCCTGATCTCGTCTCCGCGATCGTTGAAGTTCGTCTTGACGACTTCGACGAGTTTCGTGAAGTTGGCCCTGTCGCCAGAGTCCACCTGCGTCAGGCAGAGACTGCTGCACGTTTTCCTCCTGACGAGCAGACCTAACCTAGCTTTGCCCTTGACAATGCAGTATGGTACACCCATTTTCCTGCAGAGGGCAGGCAGGAACAGAACAAGCTAAAAATGAAATTGAGAGAGAATTAAAAATATGTTTTTTTTAAGAGTTTTATGGTAATGTTGGAATGTATTTGGTGCTCAGAGTCAATTGTCTTCATTTTGAATAGTTCTTTATTTTGTGAACCAACCGTCAGGTGAAGAAATTCAAAGCAAACATCATAGCCGATGGAATAAATAATTTGCGATGGTAAAGATATTGATCAAACATTTTCAAAAGTTTCAAAGTTAAAAAATAATTAATAAAGTCAAGATAGTGGTAGAAACAACCATAAATGTCAGGTAAAACAACATAATCAAGGGAACAACTTATGAAGACAAAGTTATTGTTTTTGGTTCTCGATAACGTTGGGACACTTTTGTTAAATTATAAAATATTTATTAATAAGCATTTGTAAGCTTATTCATACTATTTTCATGTAACTTACCTCAAGTGGGTCAACATCATGAGCGATAACAACAAGATGTGCTTTCTTTTGTTCGACCAACTTGGTGACTGTATTAGCTCCAGCGCGGATTGTGTTGGGACGCTTGCTTGGGGCCTCTTCCTTCTTGGCTACTTTAGCTTCAGCTTGGGCCTTCAGCCTGTTCTTCTTTTGCAGGGGGGTTTCAGGCCTGTACTTCTCAAGCAATTTAAACAATTGTGTCGCTAAAATTTAAAGAAAACTAAATTATACGATGTACTACTAGAAAATTTATGATATTAGTAAGAAAAGTAAACCTCAGACTATCTATATTGGTGGTAGAAAGTTTATCCGCATTATTTTCGTCAGATAGCAAATACTAGATCATCATATCGTATACGAGATTAAAGACGTTTGCCGAAATAAAGGAAACTCACCTGTTTGTTTGTCTAAAGTTTGCGAGAATTGATGAATTGGTGGTGGGACCTTCAGACGTTTCTGGAGTACGGCCTTTTGCCTTTGGATGCGAATGTATTTTGGCCATTTAACAAACCTGGACAAGTCCCTAACAGGTTGGATATCTTGGCCTACAAAAAAAAAAACAACGTAAACACAACAAATTCAACGTTTACATAAAATATCTTGAAGATGAAAGTAATCAGTGTTAAAAAGCTCGAATATTTGAACATCACGGTTCAGATTCTTTAAAAGTAACATCATGTATAACACGGGAAGTATGTACATTTGGGAAAAAACACTTTTACGTACCAATGCCAAAATTGCGTGTCCTCTTTTCGAAAAGGGGGTTTACTTCCTTTTTCTGTTCGACTTTCTTTACGGCCAAAGGAGCTGCCGCTACTTTCTTGCCGGACTTCTTCTTTGCCTAGAAAAGAGCCGACCATGTGAACATAACCTATACAACCACACAAACACTGGACAAGTATCCAAAGAAATTTATAATTCCTCGATCAAAATAAACTAACTCATACAAAAATACTTTACAACCTAAATGAACAATCAACGTTAAGCAATAACAAGATATTTTAACACATGTAAACAAGGATTAGACATGACCATCAGACACGACAATTATGTCAAGTATTTTAGACAAAAAATTAATGGAAAATACAGAAATATCGCGTGCAATAGATTAAAGGATGCTCTTACCTTCTTTTGAACCATTTTTAGTTTAATTAACGCTTAGGATGCGCGAAATAAATACAGTTTCACGCGAGTACTCACAAGTACGGTGATGCGAACGACAACCGTACGGAAAAGAGATGTGCGACGGAAGTTATCGACCGCGTTAACTTTGTGGCGCGCTTTTTGAATTTGGTGGGGGATTTAGTTTGAGAAATTTACAACACACGCGGGGTTTATTTATTTTAGAAGACTCCAGTTCAAGTTTAGTATAAAAATCAAAGGAATTGTTAAATATTGTGTTCTAATATAACTTTTATAATGAATATTTGAATATTGTCGAGTTGAGTAGTTCACTCAACTTCTCACAGATGGCGCTATTGTGTGGTGAAGTTCCGATTTGGTCCGTGCGATGTCGTCGCTGCAACGTACTGTCAAATATTGGTAATTTCACTTATTCAAAATTAAATTGCTCAACAAATATTATTGAAAAGTGCAAAACAAGCTATTCTTCAAGATTAAGCATTTGTGTGTTTGTTAGAATTCGTTGTTTGGATGATGTCTTTGTTCACAGTTTTTGCTGTATTTAAAAAAAATGACCACTACAGTTTTTTTTGGTACCGATAAATGGATTTGTGTGTATCGTTTGTATATTTGTGTTATTACATTTACTGGTTATGTGTGTTTTTGTGCTTGTGCTTCAAGAGGAAGAAGGGTGATTTTTTGGTGATAATTAGGTGAGTTTTTGTTTAAAAATTCTATATACATACATAGGTATATAATTATATATCGTGATATAAAAAGAGTTTGTATATAGAAAGAATTGTATACCTAATAAACGTAATAATGAAAGTTTAATGTTGAGAAGTTGACATGATAGTTATCTAAACTAGAAATTATGGTCTTGCTGAGAATGGAGGACAATAAACACATATATTTTGCAGCAGATAAGGTTTACTACTAAAACGGTTTATTCTTTTAGATTACATCTGTTGAAAAAAAAATGGTAAAACTAAACCGTTATTTAGCCAGCTTTCAATGACGACAATATTTTGTGTAACTCCACCGTTCGACAAAGCCGCAAGATGTTTAAAAATATCGCCGAAATCAAATATTTACAGAGGGTTTATTGTATTGTCTTTTATTGTTAGTTACCTGCTGGTTTTGAAAATGTATCATTCAATTGACAAGAACGTCCGGTCGTCCGTGACTATCGACAATTTATGGAACACAATAGCATTAGGTGGTATGCTACCTCTCTTTCAAGTATGGTTACAACATTCACACAAAGAAGAAAATGGGAGGAAATGCTATCCCTTTTGTTAATAACTGAAGACAGACTTGGAGCCCCCAACGGTATATCATCAAACGTTTTCCTGCGATATCGAATAATATATACAGGTTTAATTGTCATTCAAGTTGAACAATTTGAGCACACCCACAATAAATTTCCGATCAATTTCTATTTAGCTGCTAATTTTGCGCGTAGTCAACCAAATTCAATATAATTTAGTGATTATTTTGATCATTGATACAGCCTTTGTAGTACGTCAAAACATGAAGAAAATTAATTCGATTCTTCAGGAGAAATATAAAGTCTACATGTTTTGCTATAATCTGCATATACCAAAAGAGAAAAAGTCTGTTAAAGATTTGAATAAACTTTATATGGTACAATATCGTGTGGTGCAGTTTTTCAATGTGATTTTTGGATGGTAGATTGTGTTTATTTACATCGTGATGATAATGTGCGTTGTAGTTACAATAGAACAGATAAAAAGAACTTATTTTGAGGAGACTGTCGTAGAATACACACCCAATATGACGAATCGATCAGTGATGATAGTTCTTACAATTTGGAGAACGGTATGTATTTTGATCCCATACAAACACAAACAATTGTTTTACAATACGTTTGTCTTTCGATAGGAACGATAAATTCATAAAATACATACGTACATTTTATATATGTCAACGTTTACACCATACAATTTATCCTTGTAGATACAATCCATATAAAAATAGCAAATAATATAACTACTTTATCCATATAATCTAATACCAACCACAATCTATACCACACAAGCCAGTATGAAGGTATCTTTACCCATTTTACCACTAGACAAATTACTTTTACTAACACCTTACTATACAGAACACGAAGAAAAACTGTCAAGATCCATCAAGATTTACCAATATTTGTTTTTGTTCATCTTTACTACATTCTGCATGGTCTTAACTTTCTACTATTTGAGATCTGACAGCAAACTGTATACAATATTCGTCTATTATTCACCGATATTTTGCGTCTATTTGGTTGATATTGTCACAATAACACGTGTGATCTTCGCCAAGAGAAAGAAATGGATAAAAGTCATGCAACTTCTTACCAGAATATCAGAAAACAAATACATTATGAAGAAAGTACCATTAAGAATTTTGTTCAGATATATTGGACGCTTATTACCTTTGGGTGTGTTAATTTCTTTTGATATGTATACAGGTATAGCACAAAATGCCAAAGGTGTATTTTGGTGTTTGTTAACCCACATTCCTAGAATATATTTGAACATCCTTGTTTTACTTATGGAAGATATACTTTTGATTATTGTGAATGGTTTGAAAACCATTGAAGATTGGATTATTACTGATTTTGAGGATTTGAGGAATCGATATCTAAGGAGATGACAATTGAGGTTGTGATAAAACCCATGCCCAGGTTATACTCTATTGAGAAATAACGATTTCTTGTTAAGAAGGTAACGAAGTTATATGGGTATATACAAGATACTGTCGTGAAGTACAATGAGAGCTTTTCGGGTGAGAGATTGTGTTATTGTTCTGGACAACAATGACAGGTATTCTTCCCGCAGCTGAAATAATATTTTTGAAGGAAGGTCAATCCGCTTTTAATACTTTTACTTTGATATTGAACGCTTTCTGGAAACTAGTAAGCCCTTTATGGATTGTATTATAAACGTTATTGTATTGATTTGATTTTTTGTAGTGCATGTGCATTGCCGTGATAAAACCATGCCATAGAGCATCTCTGAAGAAGACATTGCTTATTTCGCGAATAGACTCTTGCAAGATTCACCTGAAACATTGGAATTTGAAGCGTTAAATAATGAGTTGCAAATTTTGGCGAAAGAAACTACTATTAGATAGACTAGGTTTTCTGCTGCTGGTGTGTTTCCAGTTGATTATTCGTTATTATATCTTTTGATAACGTCGTCCGCTTCGTATTTTATAATAATCATACAATATCAGTCATAAGAATAACTATATGAACTAATTTTGACTAGGTACTTTGTCCTTTTCGTGACTCATTATTTGTGGAATTTGTCCCATGGTCATATGGTAGTTTGATATTTTTACTGTCCCTTAATGACCTATTTATAGAGAAAATTAGTTTGCGAAGATTAGTTTTGTTATGTTTATGTTCTAGTTTACTTACTAAAATTTTGATCTGGGTTGAATAATGTTTGTTTTTAAAGATGTAAAACAATATCAAATATTGTTGATTGCTTGAATAAGTAATTTGTTAATAAAGGACCTAAATGCTTGATTGAATCTTCCTTTCAACTAGTTATTAGAATATAATTATGCTTGAGAATATACAAAAATTGGAAAAGAAATTCTACAATAAGAGAGGGTAGTTATATGTATGTATGTGAACACGATAGCGCCCAAACGGAACAATGCCATTGGCATAAGACATTGTGTTATTCTATGACTCATTTGGGGTCTAGAGTAGCTGTGGTTTCACTAAATTTAGTCGAAAAGTTGGGTGGGGGCTACCCTTGATGTTTTAGAATATAACTCGCGCAATAAAAAACTTAAAAATTTGCGAATTTTTATCACAAATTAGTAATCTTTGATGAATTTTTATTGTTATTTTAGCTCAGCTTCAGTTCTTCAAAATCTTATATTGTTGTTGTAATTTTAAAAATAATTATTTGTAAAATTAATTTTTTCTGCACAACCAAATGAAAATTAATATTTAGATTGTCTTATTTTGGAATACTCAGTGGAATAATGAAGGACTTTTGATTGCTATTTAATTCATTTGAACTTTAGAATATGCAGCTGAAATTTTACTGAATAATTGTTTGATTATTGACATGAATAGTTTAAATTGAATTTTGAAAGAGTTATTTTAGAGAAACTTTGTTCAAATAAAAGTTGTGTATTTGATAGTGGCGATCAATAAATCACTCTGAGTTTTGTCGAAAACACCGATTAGGGAAAGAATACTTCTTCAGTTCATGCTTTATATTAAAACCCTATGTATAACAATGCTTGGGGCTCTTGGGACCCCAAAACTCTTGAGTCGAAGGTCTATGTCTTATAAGAGATTAGTGCATTAAGATATAAATAATCTGTGATAATATGTTGACACTATCGTTTAAAAAATCAAAGAACAATTGAGAAGTATGTTAAGCAACATTGATAAAATTGTTACAAAATTGCACAAACTCGTTACAAAAAGAAATAATACTTTGGTTTGTAGATAAAATTATTATTTACCTTTTGTTTTATAACTATCGATTGAAAAGGACACTGTAGGTGTATTAAACACTTTCATTTTCTTATCATATGAAAGCATTCTTTAGAATTGAATCAAAGAAACACATTTTACTTTAACAGAATCACTTTATTGATAAGCTAACTTTAAATACTTCGCATTAAACATATTATAATCACAGATACATAATAACTTTTTAGCACAAATTCACTTGTTCTCAAACGTAGGTACAACTATAATTGTCAATTCGAACGTTCAATTTGTCCCTGATGTGCACCGCAATGTTGTTCCTCAACATCGTCGTCCTCATCGCTTCCTTTTCATCTTTGGGCGTCTTCTTTGATTGTAAGTCTAAATATATCTTCATAGTACTGGTAATGGGATCTAATTCGTGATTGTGGTTTTGTTCGCGGTCGGTCTTGTCCCGGCTTTGGTATTTGCACGTTGTCGGTTTTGCCCGTTTCCTGGCCATTACTGAATGCATTATTTGCTCGGATTCGACTACGGGCTAATTTGATGCGTGTGAGGTGTCCAATAGATATTTGGTTGCACTTGTTTGTGTTGTTGATGGCTTGAGGCCAAGTGCAACCAACAATAGGTACTCACTGACAACTGATTTGACTCGGTCTATTCAACTTTATATAATGCATTTGGAGCGCATGCGTTGTTGGTTTGATTGTGATATTTTTTTGATGAATGGTTTCTCTATTATTATTTGTGAGTATTGGGAATTTTGTGTGTTTTTTAAAGGGGGATTAACAAATTTTATTTTGGTGTGCAGTTTGATGTGTTTTAGTTTGCTATACCTATTTTTGGCACCACAGTTTTGTTTATATGCATTGAGTATTTATTTTGGGATTCTCGTACCTATGGAGGTTTAGCAATTTTTAGTTTTAATAGAGCCTACGATGTTATAGTTATTTTTGGTCACTCTATTTTGATTATACACAAAGACAAGTATTGTTTCTAGATTTTCCGTTTCATATGTAAATAATGAATTTTACTTATATTTTACAAGGAATTGATACTGTTTATTAATTTAGACATAACTTGACAGCGACTTAAAATGATATTAAATTAATTTCCTTATAAACTGCATAGAAAATATTATCATGGAGTGCGATTGTAAACATTTTGCTGTACTGTTTTAATGTAAGCAGTATAATTTTAATTTTGCATTTGGATTTTATGCCAAATTTGTCTTATAATTATTGATAATTGATTTTCTGATAAAAGATTTCTAAGCCTGTAAGTTACTTTATATTCAGTTATGTTGACAATTGTATTCAGTATTCTTACAGTTTATTATATATAATATTTTGACACATTAATTCTCTAAAAAGATTCTTCTACCACACAAGTAATGTTGTGTACTTCACTTCTATATATATATATATTGTCACTTTGCATCCTTATATATTGCATAAAATACAATCTAATTATGGAGCGAGTATGTAATAGTAGATCAATCAATTTTTACTTTATCATACGTAGTATGACAAAATGTCGAAAAAAAAATTGAGATTTTAGCGGAAATATGTCGTTTTGGCCCCCCTGAACATTTTTGACCAAGGTACAAAAAAATGTCTGTGTGTGTATGTGTGTGTGTGTATGTGTGTGTGTGTGTGTACCCGTTTTTTGTGGCGACGATTCCGGAGAAAGTACTGAAGGTATCGAGACAAAACTTCATATTTAGAAGTTTCGTGACCAAACTTAGAGCTGAAAGAAGTTTTGTCCAAAAGGGCCCAAAGGAACTCGAGGTTTACTCTTATCATTTTTCAACGATTTTGCAAATTAGCCGCCATTTCTGTAATTTCGTCAAAATAGTTAAATAATAAACTATAGTAGAGAAAATTTTGTATAATTTATGTCCATTCCATTTTTTGGAAAAAAAATTAAATCATAGTAAGCGGATGCCCCTTGAACTTCCAAATTGCCCCCCTGAACACGGCTGTATCGTATGATAAAGTCATGTGCCTGGCCACATCAGATTTTTTATTTTTAAGGACGGGCCTTACCAGCATTGGTTTAAGTAGTAGGATAAGTTATACGCACGATAAATAAGTTTATGGGATACTTTATTTTCTCTTATATAAGTGTTACTACAGAAATCTTGGAGTTTATGTCAGTATGTTCTTATGCTGGATATAATCCATATAATAAAGCTTTTGTAATACCAGCTATTAAGATACTTTTTCTACTCCATTGTTGTACAGGGTGTAACAGGTTTGGGTGCACAAAAGTCGAGGAACAATAGATTTCGTGCTGCTAGTTATACAACTCCTATAAACATATATTTCAGTCCTCATAACGACAAAAGTTGATCACTCCATTGCAAAAAGTCCAGTAAAAATGTTGTTTTATATCGAAATGCACACTATAATAGATTGAGTAATAGTGAGTTTCGGGTAGTTTTCATAAAAAATACCGTTTGTCAAACCAAAATAAAAGAAAATGATTTAGGTTCCTCTCATAACATGATAAAATAAATAACAAAGAATAAATTGACAAAAATCTGAACCGTTTGAAACTGTTATTATTATTATTTTCCGAAATGCGCGTTTTTAGGTTCCCTGAATCAATTGCAATGATTTCTGGAAAATGTATATGTTACGGTCATAGTGATAAATAGGTTATTATTAATAATTACCGGTTATTATTAATAATAGCCAAGTGGCGAGGTTAAAGTGAAGAATTTATCACATGAACCTGATGCTACAATATAATAGAGCCTCAGATTTGAAATTCTGTTAGTAAATCTATTCACTGGGTTTTCAGTGTTGGGCCTTTAGTGACGTTAGTTCTGACTAACTTATTTAGTTACTACTCATGACTAAAATAAGAAATATTATCAAAACGAGACTAAAAAATGCCAATCCACACTAATTGCATGCACGAGTGTGTAACTCTTTGGGTCATGCTTATTTGCGCAATTCTTAAAAGCAAAGTAAGTAATAAATTAGAAACTCGGTTTGTATTATTTTACCAGTGCAAACGTACGTAGTGCTTCTGCATTTTGCAACTCGTGGCAAAAAAAATATTTTTATTTGTAACTTTGTTATCTTTTTAATACAAAACTTTAAAAAATGTTTTATATTTAATTTTGAATACAAAAGTCCTTCTAGACCTTTATTTTTTGTGGTAGTACAACAATGACACCATTTATATTGATAAAGTTTGTAACAATAGGACGTCATCTTCTTTTGTTTTTTTGTATTTTTTGTTGGTGATAAACACTTTTATAATAAATATATCTGTGAGATATTAGATATACTTAGGGTAGGTATAGGTAATGGACATACTAATGTAGGGAAGATTGAGGCAAGTTGTTGCCATGTTTAATCTTTTATTTATAAAATTATTGTCAAACACCAAAAGTAAAAATTTATGTAAAAACATCTATGTAAACTAGTCTAGTTCTTGCATGTACATATTTGCATGAAAATACAATATTGATAAAATTATTATTAAATGCGCAACATTTCAAGATAATTAGGATTTGAGAATTTACTTAATAAATTATAATTGTACATTTACAACAAACTACCCACATGCATTAAATATAAAAATGGGTGTTATTGATAATAAAATGGTTAACTTGTTTGAACACTCTGTATAAACTGTTCTTTTTTATGTTTTCGTCATTGAGTCGTCCTTGGGTGTATACCAAATATCAGTATCAATTATATCCAGTAGTTTCTAAAGTACAAGGGAGACAAAAAAAGCATTCTGTATTATCAATGTTTTGTATTATTCGTAATTTTGGTCATTGGGGTAGCCGTACTGATGATTTGCGTCGAGTAAATAAATATAATAGCTTACATAGTAATCAAAATAACTGAGCTAACTTCTTTGAAGACTGTATACAAAAGATCTTTTGTAAAAAGTAGCATTTTTATCACTTTTACCGAGCCCGTTAGGAAATTATTAATAATAGTCGGTCCATGTGATTATTTAAGTGTTTCTAATCACATTGACCAAATGATGCAGTTATTATTAATAATAGCCGGTAATTATTAATACAAACCACATTTATCACTTTAACCGTAACATATATATGTGTGCATGTGTGTATGTATGTACTTGTGTATGTCTGTGAACACGATAGCTCGGTACAAACCGGTACAACGGATCAGCCTGAAATTTGGTATATTTAGAATTACCAGGGGACGAACTGGATTGTTTTTTTGTCACAATCTCACAACCGGAAATGGCAAATGTTATGTTTAAATAAGTTTTCTTATGGATTTATCCGATTTTGACCAAATTGGTACCTGCTCATCCTTCAGTGACTGTAAAGATGTATACTAATTTGCAGATCATTGGGATAAGCAGTTTGGTCGCTATACGCGTTAATAGGAGCAGTTTGACAAAATCTATAACCTTCCTCGCTGAGTTGTAAATTGTCAGATTTTGACAAACGTCAGTGCCACTTACATGACGTAACATTAAATGTCACTATGACAAATGTCATTATGTCATAGAAATTGACGTTACCTACGGTCCGGAATGGCTGTGGCTTTACAACATTGAATAATTGCAAAAGCGTTTAAACACTTTGTGCCAACGATATAGTCGGAAAGTTAGACGAGGGCCACCTCAGATATTTTAGTTCAATTGTACGTCAGTTTTCTGTAATGCTATCGCAAGAGTATAGTAAATATAAACATCAAAAACTATTTTTAAAACTGCATAGTTCACACTACATGATAGAACATTATGTACATTGTAAACAAAATATTTTAAATAGCATTTGAAATGTAATAAAATCTGTCTGAGGTATTGTCTTGCTGACGTAATGGAATTTCTTTTCTCTGAGATAATAGTGGCGTCCGTTTGGTTCCTAAGATAATTAATGTATAGTTTTATCACAATTGTTATATGCATATCACTTTACATTCGTAGGTATACAATGTTCTATTTCCTCTTGTGAAATTTAAGTAAATTTTAGATTATGATACCCAAAATTATGGTAACGACAAAACTCTTACGCAATAATTGTTTATTAAAAAGTCGTTGTATATCACGTACAAACTATTGATTTTCTTGTTGCTTACCTTGTGCTATATAACACAAAACAACATATAAACATCGGACATCAATGGACTAAATGTTTATTATTGTCTTAATTTATTATTGTCTTAATTTTCGAGCCGTGTTCCTAGAAACAATTGCGCCTTTGTTAATCAAAATAATTGGGGTGGCCCTCACTTAACATTCCGACTACATCGTTTACACTTTAAAGTGTCTAAGGGCCTCCATACACGAGCTCGAGTCTGTTTGGCTTGAATCACAAAATGGGGCCCGCACACGACCGATCCACGGAGCCAGAGTGGCAGTCCTAGTTGGCATACAAGCTGCACATTATAATTCTTTGTTATACTCCTTTAAAGTTAATGTATGGATGAATTAGAAATGTTATATGGTATGACTGCTTGTATTTTCATAAAAAAATAAAAACCAAATGGGAGAAAGAATTTTTTTCTTGCTATTAGAACAGAGTTAAGTCATGTAAAATAGGTCCAAAATCTTTTGCTTGAACCGTCGTATTGGCGTAACTATCTCCAAATAGATGAAACGACGTACGATAAGTTACTTCAAAAAGTTACCTTATATTGACCAGAAGTCATTTTATTTAATTCCCAATATTTTATTGTTCTATTTTATTTCATTAACAATTTTATTAACAATATTGAACAATAATAACAATTAATAAATGCAATAATAACAAACTGACGAAAATTTAAATTGTATTGAGCAAAGAGCGGGAAAGAGATCTTGGCACGGCTATTGACCAGAAGTCATTTTATTTAATTCCCAATATTTTATTGTTCTATTTTATTTCATTAACAATTTTATTAACAATATTGAACAATAATAACAATTAATAAATGCAATAATAAGAAACTGACGAAAATTTAAATTGTATTGAGCAAAGAGCGGGAAAGAGATCTTGGCACGGCTGCTTCGTTATCAATACAAATCCAATATTTTGGATCGACCAGGCACACACACGATCGGTCCAACAACGCCTCGCTCCGGTCCATTCGGCTCTAGATTTACCACACACGGTCAGGCCAAGTATGTAATAGTAAATAGAGCGATGGCTCGGCGTTATGAGTTTTTAGATCGACGTGAGACCAGTTGGACCGATGGATCGCCCGTATATGAAGGCCCTTAAGCTTTCGTAAAAGTTCGTGAGCCACAGCCGCACCAGTCACACCTATGGTTGTCATATTGCCACCAAAAACAATCTAGTTCGTTCTCTGGTCATTCTAAATACACATACCTAACTTCCGCCCCATCCGCTGTTCCAAATGGTCGCTATCGTGTTCTCAGACTTACGTACACGTAGACATTTTTTACTTTATCATACGTAGTATGAAAAAGTATTGTAATCGTGTCGAAAAAAAAAAAATTGAGATTTTAGCGGAAATATGTCGTTTTGGGTCACCTGAACATGTTTCACCAAGGTACAAAAAAATGTCTGTGTGTATGTGTGTGTGTGTGTGTGTACCTGTTTTTTGTGGCGACGATTCCGGAGAAACTACTGAAGGTATCGAGATGAAACTTCATATTTAGAAGGTTCGTGGCTAAACTTAGAGCTGAAAGAAGTTTTGTCCAAAAGGGCCCAAAGGAACTCGAGGTTTACTCTTATCATTTTTCAACGATTTTGCAAATTAGCCGCCATTTCTGTAATTTCGTCAAAATAGTTAAATAATAAACTATAGTAGAGAAAATTTTGTATAATTTATGTCCATTCCATTTTTTTGGAAAAAAAAAATTAAATCATAGTAAGCGGATGCCCCTTGAACTTCCAAATTGCCCCCCTGAACAAGGCTGTATCGTATGATAAAGTCATGTGCCTGGCCACATCAGATTTTTTACTTTATCATACGTAGTATGACAAAGTATTGTAATCGTGTCGAAAAAAAAATTGAGATTTTAGCGGAAATATGTCTTTTTGGGTCACCTGAACATGTTTCACCAAGGTACAAAAAAATGTCTGTGTGTGTGTGTGTACCCGTTTTTTTGTGGCGACGATTCCGGAGAAACTACTGAAGGTATCGAGACGAAACTTCATATTTAGAAGTTTCGTGACTAAACTTAGAGCTGAAAGAAGTTTTGTCCAAAAGGGCTCAAAGGAACTCGAGGTTTACTCTTATCATTTTTCAACGATTTTGCAAATTAGCCGCCATTTCTGTAATTTTGTCAAAATAGTTAAATAATAAACTATAGTAGAGAAAATTTTGTATAATTTATGTCCATTCCATTTTTTTTGGAAAAAAAAATTAAATCATAGTAAGCGGATGCCCCTTGAACTTCCAAATTGCCCCCCTGAACAAGGCTGTATCGTATGATAAAGTCATGTGCCTGGCCACATCAGATTTTTTACTTTATCATACGTAGTATGACAAAGTATTGTAATCGTGTCGAAAAAAAAATTGAGATTTTAGCGGAAATATGTCTTTTTGGGTCACCTGAACATGTTTCACCAAGGTACAAAAAAATGTCTGTGTGTGTGTGTGTACCCGTTTTTTTGTGGCGACGATTCCGGAGAAACTACTGAAGGTATCGAGACGAAACTTCATATTTAGAAGTTTCGTGACTAAACTTAGAGCTGAAAGAAGTTTTGTCCAAAAGGGCTCAAAGGAACTCGAGGTTTACTCTTATCATTTTTCAACGATTTTGCAAATTAGCCGCCATTTCTGTAATTTTGTCAAAATAGTTAAATAATAAACTATAGTAGAGAAAATTTTGTATAATTTATGTCCATTCCATTTTTTTTGGAAAAAAAAATTAAATCATAGTAAGCGGATGCCCCTTGAACTTCCAAATTGCCCCCCTGAACACGGCTGTATCGTATGATAAAGTCATGTGCCTGGCCACATCAGATTTTTTACTTTATCATACGTAGTATGACAAAGTATTGTAATCGTGTCGAAAAAAAATTGAGATTTTAGCGGAAATATGTCTTTTTGGGTCACCTGAACATGTTTCACCAAGGTACAAAAAAATGTCTGTGTGTGTGTGTACCCGTTTTTTTGTGGCGACGATTCCGGGGAAACTACTGAAGGTATCGAGACGAAACTTCATATTTAGAAGTTTCGTGACTAAACTTAGAGCTGAAAGAAGTTTTGTCCAAAAGGGCCCAAAGGAACTCGAGGTTTACTTTTATCATTTTTCAACGATTTTGCAAATTAGCCGCCATTTCTGTAATTTCGTCAAAATAGTTAAATAATAAACTATAGTAGAGAAAATTTTGTATAATTTATGTCCATTCCATTTTTTGGAAAAAAAAATTAAATCATAGTAAGCGGATGCCCCTTGAACTTCCAAATTGCCCCCCTGAACACGGCTGTATCGTATGATAAAGTCATGTGCCTGGCCACATCAGATTTTTTTAAGATCATTGCAATGGATTTATTAGGGGACCTCAAAACGCGCACTTCTGCTCCTTCTAGAGGACCTATTTTTTTATCAATCATGAGGTTATCAGAAATGGTACAATACGACTATATTTCAAACAGATTTATTAAGTGTACGTTTGGACGTTGATATAAAATATAGAAACAATTACAACTAATATATATAAATCTATTTTTTCACAATTTTCTTACAAATACCACAGTGGTAAATAATACTAATTTTAACACAATAAGTTAAAGCTTTAAATCTAATTTGTAGTATCGTTGTGGTCTGTTCTTGAAATGAAATGCTCAATGTCTTCGGCTTCATCGTTCGAAATTACCCTGAAAACAAAAAATAACATATTATTATATCATATTCATTTCATATCCATTAGTTGTCCAGTACATAGTATGTATATTGTACTCCAAACCATGAAAGTGGGCATTTTTTTTGTTTTTAGGAATACATAATCAGTTCTTTTGGAGCGAAATGACACTTTCTGGATTTAGTGCACATAATATCCTTCTTTCACGTCACTTTTGCAAGTTGTCGGATAGAAAGGAATATAATTTTTGTGCAGGTATTACTTACGTCATTTCTATATGTTTGTTTTTGTCTGTCAGTGGTGATCCATTTGTTTCGGGGAGGGGGTACAAGATCAAAGCTTCAATCACTGCCATTGTGAGGAGTATAGTCAATGGTAAGTACTTTGCGTATTCTTGTGTTGACAAAACCAGTGGTGCTAATATAGCACCAACTTTAGAGAACATCACGCATCCGCCAACAGCGGCATTTCTTACTATCGTTGGATATAATTCCCCTGTATACAAATACAAGGCAGATGTTGACATCTAAAAAGCAAATTTTTGATTATTTGTGTTATAGAAATATACTCCGCTTCAAAAAAGAAATTGTCCACCAAACAGTTTTGATCTCCAATAACTTTTTGTGCGGATTATATATGGTCATATGAATAATACTTACTGATAATGCGATAATGTCAAAAGCTGCTAGAATCATCTTAGGCCAATCTTCAGTCAAGAGATCATTTGGTAGTGTCAGAAGAATTAGAAATGACGTGGCCATTATTATATGAGCTGCTGTGATCGTCCATTTTCTGCCGATTGAGTGGATAACAAATATACAAATTATAGATCCAGGTATAGTCATCAAACCACCAAGAGATACGTTCATAAACACATTGTTTCCTATTCTTCCTAAATACTGGGTAAAAGCGTAGAATATTATTCCAAGAAGAAACCTAAAAGTCAAGAAAATATAAGCACGTAGATAATTTACAGTTTACACCTAAAAGTTGATAGGAATCGATCCAATTTCTGATAATTTGCGTCATTTCTCATGCACGATTTGCGAGTAAAACGCAAAAAGCCTATTTTCTAACTACACTACTACGTATTTTATAATATAAAATAACATAACAAATGGTATGTTATTGATATTTTATGCAATTTTACCCCAAGCTGTAACTTGGTTCGTGTTGTAATGCATAAGAGAAAGTTCTAAAGTGCACTTATATTATTTATCTGATTTACTTATGGTGTGTAGAAAGTTCTTAGGTAACCACTAATCTTGCAGTAGATCACACTGCAACTTACCATTGTAGACTGAGGAGTACCGTTGCAGTCCTTAGTTTCCTATTTTTTAAAACTGCACTGAATTTAGTTCTACCTTCTCCATTTGCAAGGTATCTTCCAACAGTTTTTCTGATATCTTTTGAGGGACCTTTGTTAAATCTATTTGCTTTTTCTAGCACATAGATTGCCCTTTCTTTATTATTTGTCGCTATCAGCCAACGTGGTGACTCTGATATAAACCTAGAATAATTATTTCAATCATACAAAAGCTGACATGTGATTCTTATAATTTTGTTGCAATAAATACCAATGGTAAGAGATGAAAATCATGCTACAGCATGATAACGCTAACTGTAGATGTCTCCAGTCTCGTACATAGTATGCTATTGCTGCCATGATTGTATTTCCTATGCCAAAAGGTATTTGGTACAATATTGGAATGATTGTCTTCCATCGCCCATTGACAACTTCTATGCACATAACGAATGATGTTACCATTGTACCGCCATTGGCTACGGCTAGCACAAATCTCATGGCCAAAAACCAAACGAAGACGGGTGTCATTGCTGATATTACACCAAAGAATGCTTGAATTGCGATGCATGTTATCAGGATTCTTTTTCTTCCGAATTTGTCTGCTAGTATGCCGAAGATTATACCACCTGGAATCAAGACGTTTTAAAATTATTGACGTCTATTTGTTTATAAACAAGGAACCAGTTCTTCGAACCTACTTAAAAACAAATTACCGGACTTTAATAAACAACTCAATGTCATCGAATTCTAGGATAAATTAAATAAAGAAGTATAAAAATTCCGGTTATTGTTATTATTATTTTAATTTTAATAGGTCGATACATGTTATGCAAATGACTCTAATCGTTGTGTCGAAGTCTAAAAATAAGCCAATGCCACATACCTAATAAGACGCCGCACATAAAGGACACCTGTACAATATCCACTAAATATTCGTAGCCGCACACTAAATTCCATTCTGATATAATGCTGGAATCGACGGTTGTCTTATCATATTCGAAGCCCCATTTGCATTTTGATGTCATGTTTCTGAATGAATTCTTGTATTCCACGTTTAACATCTGACAAGCGTCATGCTGAAATAATAGAATTGTTATTGTATTAAATACATACTAAATATTTGACAAATTTTGGGTTCTTTCGGTAAATTAATTAAGATTTTCGTCGTTGCAATTTTGGTGATAATTATTTCTATAGAGCAGTTTTTTGTGTAACCGAAATGGTGTTTTGGTCGTGTTGGATCATCCTGTGGAAAATTAAGCACCTTGGCTATGTTTTCGTATATGCAATTTTAAAGCAAACTGAATTAATGTATGTTTTTTCGACTTATTTCAGTATGTAAATTTTAAGTAAAGATGATATACTATTTTAACTTAATGCTTGTAAATTTAACGTTCCCATTTAACGAATTTGTTTTCGTCACATTTTAAAGGATCTTTGTCGAGATTAACTCGCACAGTAGCAACCATGAAAACATAATATCCTTCACCAGAAGAAATAAAACAAAGTTTTGAGGACTCAGTTTGAAATACACTAATCAAGGATCTGCAGCAACTTGGCTTTTACATTATTATAAAGCGTTTTCAATTCTAAAAGGAATGCAATTTCATTTATTGTGCTTACGTTTTAGTTATGACATAGAAAAATAGCTGGGGTGGCTCTCACCCAACATTCCGACTACATTGTTGGCACAATAAAGTGTCTGAACACTTTTTATTCAATTTTGTCAAGCCAGAGCCACTGACCTTACCTAACGTCCGTTTCTATGACATAGTGACACTTGTCCTACTCACATTTAACGCCCATATTAATGCCATATCAATGGCACTGACGTTTGTCAAAATCTAACAATTTGCAACACAGTGACATTGGCTGTGGATTTTGTCTAACTGCTTCTATAAACGCGTATAGCGCCTAAACCGTTCATCCCACTGATCTGCAAATGTGTATACATATTTAAAGTCTCTGGAGGATGAGTTGGTATGAATTTGATCTCAATCAGATGATCAGATTGTCACCGAAAACAATCCAGTTCATCCCCTGCCCTGGCAATTTTAAATATATATGCAAAATATCAGCCCCATCCGTTGTACCGTTTGGACGCTATCGTGTTTTCAGAGATACACACATATATATTGCAATGCACCCAGGGGGGGTTTAGAACGTGTATTTTCGCTGAAATTCATGAAATCCGATGAAACTTGACTTGACCCCAACGACGAAGAAAAAACAAATTACGTCAACACAATGAAATCTGTTTAAGTGGCCTTTGAGATCATTTGGGTTGGCCACCTCTGGTCTATGCAGTTTATTGATTGGATTCTATTATGATATAAAATTATGCTCATCGCGTTCAACTAAAAATTTGTTTTTGGCTACTCAGCTTAAAAATTGTAAATTATTTTTTTTTGCCGTGAGAAGGTCTTACAAGACTAGCTTTGAAATGCCCTGTTGGGTAATTAAGGACCCATTTCTTGATTAGCTTTTACATTATAATAAGATCATTTCAAGATTTAACCAAAAGTAAGTTAGATATGGACGGTTTAAGTAGTGGAGTAAAATCACAGTAAAATTATGGCTCCGAGGTATAACCAAATGAAACCTATACCATCTTGTAGGGGATGTTTTAGGGCATAGGAAACGGGAATCTACAACTTTTTTTTAGTAGAACCGAACTTTGAAAACGACGCTTAAACACGACTGATCTGGAATTCGAAAAACCACGTTTTTCTTAACATTTACCGTTGTATTAATTCAAGTATACAAGCTATGATCTTGATTTTTTGCAGACATATATGTACTTAAAATGTGAGCGCTTCCAATGGCCAGTTGAAAATTTCGAAAATGTTTAAAGTTTTTGAAAAAATAAATAAGATATATTGAATTATCAAAATCGTGCATCTAAAACTTCTCCCTTCGGCGAGCTATGCGAATTGTTGAAAATGTTTATGTACATATATTGAGTGAAATGTAGTCAGAACATTGAGAAAGTTTAAAAAAAAATTAAGTCGATAGCTGCACTAGTTACAGAAATATGAATTTTTATAGAAGAGCCTTGGAATGCGCGCTGATGCCGAGAGCGACTACCTTACAGTCTGGAAATCATTTGCATTACATGTAGCAATAAAATATGTAAGAAGAATTTTAGATGTAGAGTACGTAAGTAAACCGTTTTGTATAAAATTTACTTTAAATGTTTTCCTCTTCGTCATCTTCGTACAATTCGGGAACATTGTTCTGACAATTTTGCAGGAACAATCTCTGCAGCATTTTTGGCCCTCTCTCAAGCATGCACATCTATTATTTTGACATAACTTATGTTTGCAAAAGATATTCAACAGTTGTCTTGTATCCGTTGGTATGGGATCAGCGGTCATTAAAGTAGGCTCTAATATTCCGTTATTCCTAGTTCAACCAAAGTTAAGAGGGTCAACTAGAGGCATAATAGGTATATAACTGCACAACTATATACACAATTGATATATGCATCTAAAATTTTGGTGATCACATAAATGGATTTTTTTTCGTTAGCATACCTACCTTAGTACATGCTGATGAAATGCGTCATATGTTGGTCAAAGTTCTGAAGCGGACTTATTGGAAATTGTGCGCAACTGATACCTCAATTAATTGACTGTTTGAATGGCCTTATTCTTATTTCTAAATAGGGCCAATGCATATGTTCCAACCGCTCACAAATTTTAATAGGGATCGTTCGATAAATATTGATAAACATAATGAATCGTTAAAATCTTTGGAAAGACGAAGAAGAGGTGATTTGACAGATGCGTATGCCTATAAAGTTTCTGGAAGTAGAAAAGTGGTAAAGTTTCGGAATTTTTTTAAATTGTCAGAAAATAAGCGATTCCTATTAAAATTTTTTGAGCGGTCAAAACTGAACTTCGTGTCTACAACTGAAGCTGTTATGCCAATAAATTTGCATTGGCCCTATTTAGAAGAATAATGTCATTCAAACACTCAATGAATTGAGGTACCAGTTGACCACAACTTCCAGTAAGTCCGCTTCAGAACTTCCACCAATGGATGACGCATTTCATCAGCATGTACTAAGGTAGGTATGCTAACCAAAATTTTAGATGCATATACATATCAATTGCGTATATGGTTGTGCACCCTCTGAACTTTGGTTGGACTAGGAATAACGGAATTTTAGAGCCTATTTTAATGACCGCTGATCCCATACCAACGGATACAAGGCAACTGTTGAATATCTTTTGCAAAGATAAATTATGTCAAAATAATAGATGTGTTTGCTTGAAAGATGGCCTAAAATGCTGCAGAGATTGTTCCTGCAAAAATTGTCAGAACATTGTTCCTGAATTGTACGAGGATGACGAAGAGGAAAACAATTAAACTAAATTTTATACGAAACGGTTTACTTACGTACTCTAAAAATTTTCTTATTTTGTTTCTATAGGGTGCGGCGATCGCGCACAAGAATTAAACATTAGCGATAGGACTTTGCGAAGAATTTTACACAAAAATGCGATTTTCGACGATAGGGCGACGTTATGCGCGCTATTTTCGAAAATGGCATTATCAGCCGAAATGGCCATGTCAACTGACCGTCTAGGACACTCTAGGAGCTGCGATTTGACTCCTTTGGATTCTTATTTGTGTGGCGCCGCCAAGGACATATGTTATGTTAATCATCCAGAGACGACTTAGGCTTTTCAAAGCCTAAGTCGTCTCTGGATGACTCCATCTCCGCTCTTGGTGAAATAGAGGTTCAAATCATTGAAAATATAGTGAAAAATTGGGTTGACAGAATGGGCTACTGCAAAGCCAGTCGAGGCAGTCATTTAAATGAAATAGTATTTCACTCTTAACCGGAAGGTGTATTAACAAAAATAAACTATAATTTATTTAAAAATATTTGTTGCATTTTTATTTAATATGCATTTTAAAAACGAATTAAAAATTGCCGCACCCTGTAACGTAAATGATTTCCAGACTGGTATGGTAGCGCTCACAAAATCATAGCTTGTATTAGGGTACTTGAATTAATACAACAGTAAATGTTAAGAAAAACCTGGTTTTTCGAATTCCAGATCAGTCGCGTTTAAGCGTCGTTTTCAACGTTCGGTTCTACTAAAAAAAGTTGTAGATTCCCGTTTCCTATGCCCTAAAACATCCCATACCAGATGGTATAGGTTTCATTTGGTTATGCCTCGAAGTCACCTACCCTCAGAAAACAGCGAGTTAGAAGAGCGATTTTACTCCACTAAAGTTAAAAGGCTGTGTCTTCTTCGAGAATTAACATATCAAAATTGGACAAATACATTGATAATTAGTTTGATAGCTTGCTAATTTGATTAGGATGCTATTAAGTTTCCACAAGACAACAACAGGTTATACAGATCAAAGAGATGTATAATTATTTTAAAAATTGCATTAGCTATGGAAAAATGAGATCAAGAATTTTTGGTGGGTAGTGTTTTCTGTGTTTAATATAGATACATTTAGTTTTACTTCTTAGTTTAAAAGTTTACCTTGAATAAAACCAAATATAAGTGTTTCAACATATTTAGTGAATGGAACATAACCTTTTAATAGACGCGCATTTAGGGGACTATTGTATATGATTAATATCCTTATGGAATTAAACAACAACGTCTTCAATAAAAAAGTTAGAATAAAATGGATTTTTTTTGATTAGTTACGCAAATGTCAATTAAGAGATCGATCAAAGTTGTAAGATTTCCCCATATTAAAATTAATTGTAGAAAATCGTTGGTAATTGGTTTTGATTAGTATTATTCATTAAAACAATTACACACACCTTTTTTACAGGAAGAACTAAGTTTATGATCAATTTCAATGCAGTTTGTTTTGTGTTTTAAATCTAAAGAATATTCATTCCTGAAAACAGCAAAGGCCTTTTAGTGTAAAAATAAGTAATTGGGGACAACTATTAATGTAATAACTTAATAAACAGCAATTAATTACTTACTGTCTGATTAATTATTGATGTGTTGATATGTGACCTCCACTGGCCTGTGGATAAATGCTTAAAATCTTCAGGTTGCCGACACCAAAATTCAGTCGGTGGCGCCATAAAAATAATCCCCAATTGAAACCAAGCAATTGGTATCTTGAGTAAAGCCATTAGTATGAAAACGCGACATTGCCATCTCCCGAAATCACCTATGGTTGCTGTTAAGACATCCGTGTTGTCTCCTTCTATTTCTCCTATAATATAAAAAAACTATTAATTATGTATAACATGAGCAGTGATCCATAAAACATTATTTTATTACTGAATCCAACAGGAAATATTGTACGATAACTGGCTAATGTCCATATTCTTGTTTAGTTTTGTTTTGGTACAAATTAACGACAAAATAGTTCTGATGTTTTTAGTGCGTTGCCTAATTTGTAACAATAGTAATAAACTGGTTTTTCACGTGGTTCTGCCTATGGAAAAATACCACAATAGTATGTAATTATTGCCTCTAGATTATAGCATGAGACTTATGTACGTATAATGACTGTGGCGAGTCTCTTAAATGAGGTTTAGTTACGTTTTATACATGTTCGGGTAAATAATATAGTCAGGATAAACAGATTGTATTGCAGCTTACACTGCTATTTTGGATTTAGAATTGGAGATCTGGAAAAGCCATGGACACCTAATATTTCCTGTATTTCCGGTTAGATCGGACTTTTAAAGTGGATGAAAGGGAAGCAAAAGAAAATGCCGTTTGCAGTTCCCATGTTGTGACGAGAGCCTTCCAATCATGTAGATGATTGTTATTTTTGCACTATAAGCGTATCCACATTTGCCATCAGGATCGCGACCTATCCCCCACGGAGAGAACCATCCTCTCCCAAGTGCGCCATCCACTTCATCATCTTCGATTTTTGACACAGGAGAAATTTCCTGTTGGAAGAAACTTGCCTTTGATATGTGTGATGCTTTGATGCTTTGATAGAGTGTCTGAAATCACTCTGTCAAATCAGACAAGTCGTGAAAATTCACCATTTGAAGTTTTAGGCACACCTCGCATTATAAACCAGTGCGAACTGAATGATTTGGTTAAAAACTTAGGTTTATCAAAAGAAAAAGCCGAGTTATTGTGTTCTACGCTACAGGAATGAAATCTTTTCGCACGAAGTGTGACTGTGTCTTCATTTGCAAAGCGTAACGAGCCTTTTAAAGCATATTTTAAAATGGAATGATCTTTACGTGCATGTCACGATGTTGAGGATCTTATGAACGAGTTTGATATTCCCCACGATCCTTCTGAATGTTGGCTTTTTATCGATTCATGAAAATACAGCTTGAAATCAGCACATTTGCATATTCTTTGAATTTATATAATTTTTTAACTGATTTTGTTGACGTGATTTTGTAAATCTAGACCTGTTACAATAAATCCACTTTTAGTTTCTAGTTATGTAATGTTTGTTTCCTTGTGTAATTTAATATGTGGAACCAAAATTATGTTTCTACGGTCTAGAACACACTGTGGAACAGTTAAGAATATTGTCAATGTATTGCCCTCTGATTCGTTGAATAGAGCTGCAGTATTTTAACGTAAACTTTGTATATTTAATTTTCACTTAAATATTATAAATTTAAGTTGCATATCTCCATAAATAAAACAGCATTACGTTTAGAATTGACAAGGCTTTATTATAATGTGCAAATCAATCATGTGAAAGACCTAATTACTATACAGGGTATTAATTACTATACAGGTTAGTGCTAGTGAATTTGGCTTTAAATCTGAGCAGGCAAAAACTTTAAATCAGTTGTAGAATAATTATTTTAAAAATTGTTGTGATGCAAACATGTGAACAAAGGCAATTGTACGGTTGCATTTAGGTATAATTAGCATCAAAGATTTTCATCAAGAATTCGGCTGAACTTCAGCTTTATTTTTAGCTGAATCGTCAAATAAACAAACACTCTTACAGTAAAAAAAAATTATTTAGAAACTTTTCGTAACATAAAAGTTACCTAACACTAACAATAACAGTTAACACTAATATTTATAGTGTACTTACTCATCTTAATCCCTATTACTGTAATCCAGGAAGGAAGCACGTTGCACTTGTTTGTTTACAGATTCATTTTAAGCACCGTGCGTCGTTTTAGCACACTAAGAAAGTTCCACCTCAAGTTTGTGAAAGTTCGGCACACATTCCAAGTATATAGGCAGTATATACCTACTACATTACTTAACCGCAACTGTTTCAAATGAGATTAATGCTAGAGCTAGCTTGCCGGTACGCCGAGCAGGGATTCCGCTAAATTGTCGTCCTTAGAAAGTACGCTACGTCATCCAAACCCGTGTTGAGAAGCTGGTTTGACGTCGGCCGTATGTTAATTATGTTTTTTTTCTCTTGTCAAGCAACGTAATCGGTGTCTTATGGCTAATTTGTGTGCAAAGTTTGTGGATTTTCCTATTTGGCTAAATTAATTAAAAAAGTGTTAAGTAGGTTGCACCATACAAATTTAGTCAAAATATTTAATATTTAAGGGGCATTTGTTCGTATTTTGTCCCCTTCATGGCGGTAAATTTTTGGATACCAAATGATATTATGACATTAAATGATATTAATTGCAAGAAATTGATAAGAATTTTTTAATTGCTATTTTTGAATATGCTCAAATGTTTAATCAAGGTGTTTATATTCTTGAACAAATAAAACGTCTTGTTTTTATTGTTGACTAATTTTTTATAATTTAATTTGAAATAATTTGAACATTTGCACTAACTTTTCTGTTTTTTTCTTTTGGGTTCAATAATGATGTTTTCCATTAAAATTAAGCTTTTATTTTTTAAAGTAAATGTTTTATTTAAGTATCTGGGGTGGTCTTCACCCAACTTTCCAACTACACCGTTGGCACAATGAAGTGTCTGAACACTTTTGCAATTATTCAATTTTGTGAAGCCAGAGCCACAATTGTCACACTGACATTTAATATCATGTTATGTCAGTGGCACTGACGTTTGTCAAAATCTGACAATTCACAACACAGCCGCTTCTATAAAAGCTAATAGCGCCTAACCCGTTTATCGCACTGATCTGCAAATTTGTGTACATATTTAGAGTCACTGGAGGATGAGCTGTTATCAGTTTGGTCTTAATTGGATGAATCCCTCAGAACACGTATGAAACATTTTCCAGAAATCATTGCAATGGATTCAGGGGACCTCAAAACGCGTATTTCCGCGGAAATCGCGATTTTTTTTCCATTGATTACAATACTTTCCTTCTAGGGTATTAGTAGGAAAGTAAAAAGATTTTTTCTTGAAAACATTAAATAACGAAATTATGAATTTTGTTGCGAACTTTATCATCACTCTGTACAATAATTACTTTCTTGTGGAATGAATTTCTTTTTCATGCATTTTGAAAAACACAACATTACAGACCTTTATTTTGCCAAAATTTTAACTGCAAAAATTCTCTACACAAAAATTGCTAGAGCGTTGAAATGTTCAGGATTGATGGTAATAGATTACTGTAATTCGGCAGATACCTGTAACTCATTAGAGAATGTAGTTGGATTTCTGCATACTAGATGGTATTAATTTTTTTTTTCTTCGTTATAACGTCCACTTCATCACTGACAGTCTGATACAAACAGCATATTTATTACTTGATACAACAATTTATTATTAATTTAATTTATTAATTTAAACTTGTTTTTTTTTGGAGTCATTTCAACATTTTTTGCGACCTAAAATTTAACAACCATAATAGACAGTAGATATTTACTCTAGGATAATTTTGCGTGTTAGAACAGAGATGGCAGGATTGTAGATGCATAAATAGTAAAGCTATCCTTCCTCAGATGGCGCTGTAATAAATTTTGAATTCTATATTGGGAATTTACAGGTTTCTTAACTAAATATTACACTGATCGGTAACAAGCCATTTTTAAGCCAAATAGTTTAAATATAGATAGTCTTTTACTAGAATTTTATCATTTATTACTTACACAATACTAATTACTAAAAGCTCCGCTTCAATGATCTGTTCAGCGACCTACAGCAATATTGTGCTGTTGCAATTTTGAAATTTAGTGGGTGAATAGTCTTCTCGATAAGAAAAAAAAAATGATTACGTATCTTACAATACCTGTTGCGAAAATCGCTTGTTACGTATGTATGTGTGTGTGTGTGGCTGATCTGGACGGCCCGGTGTTTTGGTTGGTTATAGTGACAAAAGTGGGTGTGAAACATGTTTGCCTTGAGCGGTAGTTATTTAATTAAACGGCGGTAGGCAGACTTTGACCCAAATATCGATACAAAAGTAGTGCCAAGATCATATAACTGACCTCTCTGCTCTTTTTCAATTCGCCGGCTACGCGGTCGCGCTTTGTACATTCCAATCGATACATAAGATCGTAGTTCTGCGTAAACAATTTATTATTTAATGTAATCATTATTTAGCGGGCGATATCGCCATTCGCCGGGTGACTGTTTTGTTTACGAAGGCCAATGTTTCCAAAACAAGGCCTTCCAAACTCAACATTACAATTTATTTTAATTTGTCACTAGTTTAAAATAGAAATTTCGAAATCGGATAAGATTCCTACTAAATCGTGGATATGAGGTTTTAAAAACCAAGTCAGTTTCAAATTGTCCGCAAACAAAATCCAGTTCGTCCTTTGGTAATTGCAAATATCTACATCAAATTTCAGCCTGATCCGTTGTACCGTTTGGACGCTATCGTTTTCAGAGACACACATACACACTTACATTCATATTTTATCTACATTTTAATTTAACTTTATACATTATTGTGCTTTAAATTGGGATTGCACAACCCTCAGAACGACAAAATCATTTGGTTGTACGTTGCCTGCCCTCAACCTGCCAGTATTGGTGGCCGCAGACGAGCATTCATTCCCGCAGGAAAGTAGAATCCCGTCTGTTAGTGGGCTAGGTTGTTTCCTTTCGTATCGTTACATGCTCACGAAAGGATGGAACGACGGCAAAAGACGACAAGAAAGGTAACACGATTAGGTTTAGGTTAGTGGGATACAACATGATTGTTTCATTTGAGGAAAGTACGCTCGTGTATGGCTAATAGGCCGGGGTGGGATAAATCAGATAAAGTCGTTGCTAATGATTGAGAAATACTGCGGATTTGGAATACAACAATTTATTGAAGATAGCATTGTGCATAGTTCGAAGATCAACGTGATATTTACAAGGGTAATATGCTAATATGATGATATGCATATCGCCGATGACTTAAGACCATACAGAAATAGGAATTTTGATCCCGTGGATCAAATAAAATACTAACACGAGTTGAACTTTACTTTGTTAGTCGCTATGGTGGCACCAAATATTAAATATAAATCGATGTTTGATCGACATGTGATCAGCATTTGGAAAGAGTGGAGTATTTATAGGAATAAAATCACGTAAAGTATAAAATGGGCTTGCTTTAAATATAAATTTATTAGCCGTCATTTCTGTAATTTCGTCAAAATAGTTAAATAATAAACTATAGTAGAAAAAATTTTGTATAATTTATGTCCATTCCATTTTTTTGAAAAAAAAAAAAAAAATTAAATCATAGTAAGCGGATGCCCCTTGAACTTCCAAATTGCCCCCCCCTGAACACGGCTGTATCGTATGATAAAGTCATGTGCCTGGCCACATCAGATTTGTTACAATTGGATAGTTAGTTTCGGCAATTTAAGAAAATAAACAGTGAACCCTTTTTTTTTACTTTCCGACTAGTGCCCTAGAAGGAAATTAATGTAATCAACGGAAACAAAATCGAAATTTCCGCGGAAACATACGTTTTGAGATTCCCTGAATCGATTGCAAGGATTTCTGGAAAATGTATATTTGTGAACACGATAGCGCGCAAATGGTACAACGGATCGGTCTGAAATTTGGTATACATGTTTAGAATTACCAGAGGACGAACTGGATTATTTTTGGTGATAATGTGACAACCGGAAATGGCAAATGTTACATGAGAATTCATTCAAACATTTGTTGGGAATTCATCCGATTTTAGCCAAACTGATATTAGCTTATCCTTCGGTGACTTTAAATATGTACACAAAATTACAGGCTAGTCAGGCTAGTGGGATGAACGGTTTAGGCGTTATAAGAGTTTATAGAAGCAGTTTGACATAATCCACAGCCTTCGTCACTGTGTTGCAAATTGTCAGATTTTGAGAAACGTCAGTGCCACTGACATTACATGACATTAAATGGCAGTATGACAGCATGACAACTGTTTCTATAAACTCTTATAGCGCTTAAACCGCTCATCCCACTGATCAGCAATTTGGTAAACATATTTAACGTCGCTGGCGGATGGTATAAATTGGGTTAAAATCGGATAAATCCCTAAGAAGACGAACTTAACATTTGCCACTTCCGGTTGTCAGATTGGCACCAAAAACAATCCAGTTCGTCCCCCGGTAATTCTAAATAAATATGCGAAATTTCAGGCCGATGTATTGTTCCGTTTGGTATCTATCGTGTTCACAGACATACATACATACCGCGTATTTTTGCGAGAATCTCGAAACGCAATTTTCCATCGATTACAATACTTTCCTTCTAGGGTACTAGTCGGAAAGTAAATGGGGGCGGCAAGCCAGGCTCTATGCTACTGTTGCACTGCATGCGCAAACCTGCTAACACCCTGCTAACTTGTCCACAACAACTGATTGTTATGGACAACTGATTGTTGTGGACAAGTTAGCAGGTCTGCGCTCGTAGCGCAATGGTAGCATAGAGCCTGGCTGAACGCCCCCAAAATTTGTGGTGGCCCTCACTTTTGCAATTAGTCAATTTTCCAGCTAAGGTCAGTTTCTATGACATAATGACATTTGTCATACTGACATGGTGGTAAATGTTAGATGTGTTCTCTTAGGGATTCATCCCATTTTAGCCAAATTGATGCCTGCTGATCCTTCGGTGGCTCTAAATGTGTATACCAATTTACAGATCAATGGAATGAGCGGTTTAGGCGTTATAAGAGTTTCTAGAAGCAGTCTGACGGATTCCACAGCCTTCGTCGCTGTAATTGCAAATTGACATATTTTGGCAAACGTCAGTGTCCACTGGTATAACATGACATTGTTATTCAATGACTGATGTTAGGATGGGGTTCGGAGTGGCTGTGGCTTCACGAAATTAAATAATTGCAAAAGTGTTTAGACACTTCAATGTGCCAACGAAGTAGTTGGAAAGTTGGATGGGGGCACCCCAGATATTTTAAGATTAAGAGGTGTTTTTAAAGATTGTTTCGTTAAAAATATCTGTTTAAAACAAACAAGTTTGTTTTGTATAAATAACAAGTTTATACTTAATTAAAATTGTTAATTATGATAAGACCTTAAGGTGGAAATATTTCTACGAAAAAGAGAGGAAAATCCATTTGAATGGGGTTATAAATTAATGCCACTTTGACCTGACGGTAACGCCCACATTATTGAAACATCAGCGTTACTTTTAATGAGCTTGTGTGGCAGCGTAGAGTAATGGGGTTCTTGTTGCAAATTCTTCGTCCCGCGAGGAGAAAAAGCACGGCTTCAGCAAGCGTCGGGGCATTGAATATAAGCGCTATTGGCGCTCGCGTTCGCAGAGAGAGTTAATATAATATAATGTCGTTCACCCCGCGAGGTTGAAGTCCGCAGCTCTTCTCAGCTGTTTTTCGAAACTGCAGCCCGCACACAACTATTACTTGGCAGTCATCATAGACCACTGTTAGAGTGTTAGCTACAACAACTTCTAGCCAGGTTTTATTTTTGTTTAGTGTACGACTATTTTTGACCGTCACATATCGACACCGCGTCCAGACTTCTCTATTATGCGCTATTTTTGAGAATTGTCTCATCCAGCCTATGCCAAATTTGCGAAATAAAACGTTATAGGAGAAACATTTTGAAGTAGTATTAAGTCGCCTAGGTTATCAAGCAGTTATTATAGATTAGAAGCACTGTTATAGATTACTCTATGCCACTTTGTGTTACGAGTGTTCTAAGACGCACCATTTCCAAAAACAACAAATAGAGAGGACGTGACAAGTTTCCGCTATTATAGTGAGCAATCTCCATGATGGTGCTGTAATATTAGCGTACATGTACCAAGATATATCATATTTATGAACAATTATAGCTTGAGAGTGTTCTCGGCTGGCACCAAAGCAAAGTCAGCTCCGACCTAAGAAGTGGAATAAATGGAGTAGAGTAGTTGTAGATGGCGGTGAAGAATTCTGCAATGGCCGGTCGTTGCCCTATCTGTGCAGAGACCTCTAGTGGCCATCACCTGCACACAGAGCACCGACAATCACTCATTATATCGCCATGATTTACTTAGATTGGCTTGGAGGTAGTGTGGCTCCATCTATGCGATCTTAATCATTGGCATTAGGTAATATGTGTACAATGAAGCGTTTCCTAGGATTAATAAGTTATCGCCAAGGCACCACGGGGTTCAATCCCATACTTCATTCACTTTTTCGATCGGCCAGTTGATATTATTCAGGTGATGTCTATCCTACATGTGTAAACGCCATTTACGATGTTACACGATATAGATGGCGCTTCTAGTTTATGTTATAGAACCTTTAAAGTTTTCTGTTGATTCAATAAAGAAAGAAAGAAGAATAACTTTTCTCAAAATTATCGCAGAGTGTGTTAATCCAGAATCCTGAATCAAAGAGCAGTTCATGACTACATGAGTGCATATTTGTCTCATAACATGAGAGTTTCCACTGCTAACCTGTAATTATTATCAGCGCATTGACTTACGGTCCAATTTGTGAAATGCTCACGTAAATCTGATTACCGATAGTATGAAAATCGCATAACCGTAACGGTAAGCGGAATTACGGAGGCCGCATCGACCACAACGATATGAATTTTCGCCGCCAAGAAGAAAATCTAAAGTGGCGCTGCGCAAGTTGGCGCCAGCCGTTTCTGATCCACCCAGAATTACGGTATAAGTACTGTATAACAAGTTGCCGTGTAGTTTGGCCGATCATTCAAACATAAAGTCATGTAAACGTTTGCAAAATGTTCATTCATTTTTATGAAGCCGACGAGAGACGCCAAGATCGGTAGTTTGCCGTCTGTAACACTCCTCTGATACCCTAATAAATACCTTGCAGTTTATTAACTGTACCTTAGAAGGAAACGTAGCATTTTTTAGCTTGTTAATGTATCTGAGGTGATATGCGGGTTAGCTTGGATTATACAGGAGACTATCTCCTTATATGGTGGTATAGGTTATTATTATCGTAATTTTGTTCGTTACTTAATCGATGTTGTTGCTATTTAATGAAACATTGCATTTTTAGCCCAGATATACGGAAAGTCACTGCGACGATTTTTAGTTTTGTAAACAAACTACTTAACAGTCTTAACACACACAGAGAGAACTCTATTCTTAGATATCAAGAAAAATTATTCTTGCGTATATAGTGTAGCATTCTAATAAGAATTTCAATATAGTTGTTTCAACAGTTAGTTATTCTTACGATTTAAGAATTTACATAGTATGTTTATGTTACGTATATTTTTCTCTGATGAAGAAAAAGTTATTCTTCTATAAAAATGTAGACGTTCGTCTTACAACAACAGAAATACTTCGTTAGACGAAAAATATATATGCTTCAACGAAAAAACTGGTTCTTAACCCAAGATTCCACGATACACTTATACACGGTATAACGGACAGGTTGCTTAAAAGCGTTCCTACTGCGCTCTCATCTGAGTGACGTCACGGCACATGCGCGCTGTTTTAAAATTCAAATTAAGTTGTTTGCCGAACCCAGATGCGCTGGCGAGTTGTGCCGTAAAGACCTGCACGAATCATCATAGAGAAATTAGAACTTCAAGTTGAAGCAAAAAATAATAGGTAAGTGAGCCATCGTCAGTTTTTTACTCCTATGTCACGTAAGGAGGAAAATAATCATGTTGTGATTCAAAATGAAAAAAAAAATCATTTATATTAAACTCTACTTGAATGATTGTGTGTAAATACTAGCGCTCCTTTTGGCGCCATCTCGTATCAACTAGCCGCATTGACCGATCTCAGACGAGTGACGTAGCCAAACGCTGTCCTCCGTTATACCGTGTATAAGTGTATCGTGCAAGATTCTTACTCTGAGAGATACATAGAAAGTTGTGTTATTACTTTACAGATGGCGCTAACAGTTTCTCGCGTCTTTTGCCACATATTTCCGCTATATAAGTTTGACGATGTTGAGTGTTCTATATTGTTTGCTTACATCTATGCATAAGTGCTTTATTTCATGGGTGACTTAACGATTGTAAGGAAAACTTGTGTATATAGTGTAGTATGAAGAGTTATTATAGTTATTTCAACGGCTAGTTATTCTTTCGGTTTAAGAGTTTAGTATGTTTATGTTGAGTATATTTTGCTCTGACGAAGAAAATGTTATTCTTCTACATATAAAAAGAGTAAGACGTTCGTTTTACAAAAACAACAATATTTTGTTGGGTGAAAAATATACATTCTTCAACGAACAAACAGTTTCTTGACCCAAAAGTATACGTATGTATCGCTTAAAACAGACGTAATTCCCGTCAAGCAGTTCCTTCGTACTTAAAACAAGAAAACGTAATACTTGGAACATCAAGAAAATCATAATCTTACTCTGAGGTTTTTGTATTTTACTTGAACCAACCAAATAATCTTTCTTTGGATATAGAAACAAGTGATTTTCTTCATTCGTGTTGTATCGAATAAATTTTTTCCTCTGTGCATCACATTATAAAGAATTTACTTTCTTACTTTAGAAATAACTATTTAGTCTTCTAGATAGATAATAGTCTTCTATCCTTACTGCCCACCAAAAGAAGCATGAGCACTTAAGGACAACTATAGATAAAGGTGTAGACAACAAGAAGAAACAGATGGAATTGGTCCAAATAAAGAACATAATATCCTCATGTTCAAATGACAAAGAAAATGGCTCTTTGTGGTAATACCATGGACATTAGGCGTCTTCTAGATAGATGTTGGTCTTCTATCCTTACTGTCCACCAAAAGAAGCATGAGTACTCGAGGACAACTATAGATAAAGGTGTAGACAACAAGAAGAAACAGATGGAATTGGTCCAAATAAAGAACATAATATCCTCATGTTCAAATGACAAAGAAAATGGCTCTTTGTGGTAATACCATGGACATTAGGCGTCACTATAGAGTCTAAAATATACTACAACAGCAAATATACCCTACATTTCCCTTATCTCCGGATATAAATGCGTGTCATTGCTATGAAATGGGTACTTGCATCGCGGTTACGAGTTACGACTACATAGTAGTGCAGAGCTTACGTCAGGAGGTTATAGTAGACTCTCCACGTAGCATCTCGTGGATGAGAGCAACCGTGACCGATAAGGGGTTGCGGCTGTGACGTTAGCACACGCTAGGTCGTTCAGTGACTTACAGGTTCAATGGCTCCCAAGTGCAGAAACCTCTCGCGAACTGAATCCACTTGCTCGGGCACCACTTATGCCCAAGCTCGTTGCTCCGTTTACATAAAATATTCTCCTCCAGCCGGAGAGTTTGCTCGGCGACCGGTCGGCGTTAGACTTCTCGGCCTATTGAATCAAAATACTCGCGTTTACGCGACTTTGTATGTATAACAGTGGCGGCACGTGAGCATTTTTTCTATTGTTGAGAGAAAAATGTTAGATCATGAACCTCCAGCTGTTCGTTGTTTATGTCATGTGCAGCATCATCATGCCAGCGCAGCGTTTTTAACAATTTCGTAATCGATTTGGAACTATCATGTATACGATATCTATAGGCATAGTAAATGAGTGCAGAACAATTGAAGGATTTATTTAAGAAGTTAATATCAAGCATATATAAGGTGGAAATCTAAAATATTGAATATCAGTTATTCTTTGAGTTTTATTTTATGGGCTGTGCGAACCCTGCCACCCTTGACGAGCCGCCACTGATGTATAGATACGCTTATAGATCGCGTGCTCTGGTGCAGTCGTTTTGTTTTTACTAGCCGTGTATTAATTACTTATGTAATTCACGGCTACTTGGACTGAGCAGTTATGCCTTGAACTGGATTTTAAGATGCAGTGGTGACTTTATCCTTTTTGCTTTCCTGTACGACGCGGAGATATGTTTCACGGCTATGAAAATGACTTCTTAATGTCGGCTGGACGTATTAACGACCATGGGAAATGCTGGGGCGTTTTACTTCCTAATATAGGTATAGATAGGAAGATATGCCACTAAGCTTTTCGCATTCTTCTAGGGTCCTTCGCAATCTTCTAGGGTACTAGTCGGAAAGGCTCTAAAAGGCATAAGGGTTATATATATCCAACTTGTTGTGTTTATGCGTTTTTAAGTTTAGTAAAAATAATCAAGACGAAATGCTGCATTTAATGCATTAATGCATGCCAATAATCAATCTTCATCAAAGTTTTGTGACAGGTCGATCCATTTTATTTGAAGTCATACATTTAACTTGAATTAGGAGGAAGAGGTAAAAGCAGCTTACTGCTGCTATTTTGGATTTAGAACTGGAGATCTGGAAAAGCCATGGACACCTATTATATGCTGTATTTCCTGTATATGCTGTAGATCGGAGTGAATGAAAGGGAAGCAAAAGAAAATCCGTTTGCAGTTCCCATGTTGTGGCGAGAGCCTTCCAATCATGCAAATGATTGCAATTTTTGCACGATAAGCGTCTCCGGATATTCGAAGAAGGATAAGCATAAAATAAAATATCCAAATTTGCCATCAGCATCGCGACCTATCACCCCTGGAGAGAACCATCTTCTCCCAAGTGCGCCTTCCACTTCATCATCTTCGATTTTTGACACAGAATAAATTTCGCCTGTTTGAAGAAACTTGATTTGACAAAGTGTCTGCAATCACTCTATTAAATCAGGCAATTCATAAAGATTCAACATTTGAAGCTGTAGAAGCCCCTCACGTTATAAACCAGTGCGAGCTGAATAATTTGGTTAAAGACTTAGGTTTATTAAAAGAAAAAGCCGAGTTATTGGGTTCTAGGCTACAGGAATGAAATCTTTTAATGAACCAGTTTGATAGTCCCCACGATTCTGAATGGTGGCTTTTTATCAATTCATCAAAATGCACCTTGAAAGCAGGACTTTTGCATATTCTTTGAAATTATGTAATTTGTTAACTGATTTGTTTTCTCAGTTTTTTTAAGTATCGCTTTATCTGCAAATCTAGACCTGTTACAATAAATCCACTTATAGTTTCTAGTTATGTATATATATATATATATATATATATATATATATATATATATATATATATATATATATATATATATATATATATATATATATATATATATATATATATATATATGTCGGATCTTAATTCAAAATATCGAGGGCGGAAGTCAATAAAACGCACTGTACACAATACTACCGATATAATGGTCACTTTGATATAAACAATGGTGATTCTTACAAATGAAACAATGTTAGCACTAAGTTAAAACATAGGATAGAGCTAATAGTTCGAGACACTTGCACTCTTCACTGGCTTCTCCAAGAGAATGATGCCCTTTTTACTGGGGTGTCTCGTTCTATTCGTCTGGGAGTGGAATTTGTCCCAGCGTGCTCTGGTGAATGTCATTAGCGCCGACACGGCCATTCTGACATTGTGCACGCCCTCGTGCACTATTGTGATGTTTTGCCTAAAGACAAACATAAATTAATAAACTTATCAAATCATTCGTCCATCCTGACAAACGCTTTTTTTCTTATTTCCTCAATTTTGTTTTTATAAACAGATGAAAGCCTTGCTTTGTGCCTTAGAGACGAGTGTTACAACCTTTTTTATCATTACATATCATATAAAAAGCCAATCGTGTCCATCCGTCAAACCAGCTGTCGCAACAACTGGTCCGCAATAATAAACATTCACACGAACTACCGCAGCAGCTCTACATTCGCAACACGGTGTCTACAACACCAGCTACCGCAGCAGCTTTCAACAATGCATCAGATACCGCAGCATCTCTGCTCAACATCTCGGTGTTTCCAACACCAGCTACCGCAGCAGCTTTCACAACGCAGCAGTTACCGCAGCAACTCTGCTCAACAATACGGTGTTCACAACATCAGCCACCGCAGCGGCTTTCAACAACGCAGTAGGTACCGCAGCACCTCTGCTCAACATCTCGGTGCATCGAACACCAGCTACCGCAGCAGCTTTCAACAATGCAGTAGATACCGCAGCATCTCTGCTCAACATCTCGGTGCATCCAACACCAGCTACCGCAGCAGCTTTCAGCAATGCAACAGTTACCGCAATAACTCTGCTTAATAATACGGTGTATGACGACACCAGCAGCAGTTACTACAGTAACTTTGCACAATAATACGGTGTATGGCGACACCAGCTACCGCAGCAGCTTGCACATCATTGCCACCGCAGCGGCAATGATCCTTCATCAGCACATATCTCTCAATCACATTCATTAATAACCAGATTCCGCAGCAATCGGCTTTTCTTTTATCACATTGCTGCCACCGCAGCGGCTCTTATCATGGCAACATTCATCTCAATTGTCTGAAAACAATTATTTTCATTCTATACTCGTCTCTAGTTACAAAACAAGCTTTTCCAATAAAAGCTAAATAAGCTCGTTATTTACCTTTACTATTCATGTCCGCCGATACTGGCTCAGACCTGACATTTAACTCCTCATCATCAAAATCAATCATTTCCTTATCGACCTGTTCGCTCGGAACTAATCTCAACTGATCATGGGCAAACTTACAAAATCTGCCTATTCCTTTTACTCCAACTTTTTCTACCTCATATCTGTCATTACTCAAAACTTTGACCACCTTGTAAGGTCCTCTAAACTTGCGATCCAACTTTGACAACATACGTTCATTACATTTAGCAAATACAAAGTCACCTTCTACAAAAGGTTTTACCTTCGCCTTTCCAGCATTAAATCTTCTAGTATCTGCCAGAGCAACTTTACGAATATTTGAATCAGCTTTTTCTCGTAGTTCCTCTAAATGTACGGTGCTGTCATCATAATCACTGATAGATTTATGTAATAATTTGTTCAGCTCTAATGAACGAATTTTACAACCAAACAATAGTTCAGCTGGGCTAAAGCCTGTGGTTTTATGAATTGTACTGTTCAAAGCTAACTGAACTTCGCCTACACTTTCTTGCCATGTCTTATTTCCTTCGCTTTCAATAACTGTGAACATGTTTTTCAGGGTTTGCATTACACACACGCTCAACTTGACCATTCGCTTTACTCGAACAATGCGCGATGAAGTGTAAATCAATGTTATTTTCGGAACAGAATATTTTAAACTCTGAGCTTGTGAAACATTTACCCTGATCAGAGATTACTCGATTTGGGGCGCCAAATAGATGGGTGAAGTTTCGAAAGGATTCTACAGCTTGTTTCCCCGTTAAACTACCAATTTTATACAAAACTACAAACTTGGAGAACGCATCAATAATAACGAAAACGTATTCTTTCTTATCACTTTTTCCGCTTAATTTACCAGAAATGTCGACATGAACCGTATGCCAAGGTTTAGCAACTTTTGGTATAGAATGTAGAACAACTTGTTGGGCACCAGTTTTCCCTTTCAAAGACTTGCAAACTAAACAATTATCGACAAACTTTCGAACATTTCTGCTCATTTTGGGAAACCAATAAAAATCATATAATTTATCTAGTGTCTTTTCCCAGCCAAGATGTTTTACGTTGTCGTGAATGTGATTAATAATCGACCAAGCCATTGAACGGGGAACTACAGGTAACCATTTCGACATTCCTTTTCGTTCAATCTTTCGAAACAAAGTGTTATTTCTGAGGTCATAGGTATTGCTCAAATCAGGGTGAAGTTCATTTGCTTTTAATTGAACGATTATCTTTGAAATATCTTCGTCTCGTTGTTGTTCAACACTCAACCAATTTTCTTGTAAATTTGCTACTTCTATTATTTTTGAGTGAAAACTGCTATGCGACACTTTTGCATCAGAAGAATGTGGGTTACGGGACAAAAAATCCGCATGCCTCATTCGATTACCTTCCCGATACTGAATATCAAAGTCAAACGCTTGTAAAAATGCCCACCATCGATAAATTCTGGGCGTCAAATCAATTTTGTTTTTAGATGCTTTTAAAGAGTTGCAATCAGTAAGAACTGTAAAATGTCTACCTTGAAGGAAATGACGAAAATGTTTAATGGCATTAACAACAGCTAGAGTTTCCAATTCGTACGAATGATATCGGGATTCTACTTCGGTGGTACGCTTACTAAAATATGAAATAGGATGTAGCTTAGAGCCTTTCTTTTGTAATAAAACAGCACCATAGCCTTCGCAACTGGCATCGGTGTGTAACTCGATAGGTAAATTCGGATCAAAAATAGTAAGTACCGGTTCTGTCGTTAAATAGTTAATAAGGATTTGACGTGCTTTATCATGCTGAGGTAACCATTTTATCGATTTCACTGTATTTATAGTAAGTTGATATAAAGGTTTCGCTATTCTCGAAAAATCAGGTATAAACTGACGAAAATATGAGGCCAATCCTAAAAATTGACGAACTTGAGTGGGTGTCTTTGGGATAGGAGAGTTTACTAATGCCGTTATCTTTAAGGGGTTGGGTCGTAGTTCACCGTCACGTATCAAGTATCCGAGATATTGGGTTTCTGTTTTAAGAAAACTACACTTTTTAACGTTGAATGAGAAACCAGCATTTACAAGTGCCTCTACAACAATTTCTAAACGGTTTAACCCTTCAGAAATGGTTTCAGATGGAATTAAAACATCGTCAATATAAACAACCGCTATTGTATTTCTTAAGTCACCTAGTGCACGATCTATGGCACGTTGGTACACAGATGGAGCATTTCGAAGGCCAAATGGCATAGTTAAATATTGATATTGCCCATCAGGAGTGACAAATGCTGTCTTTTCGATCGAGTCTGGGTTTACCGGAATTTGATGAAATCCACAGTTCATATCCAAAGAGGTAAAATAGCGCGCACCGTGTAAACGATTAATTTGGTCATCAATCAGAGGTAACGGGTATTTGTCAGAAACAGTGTTGCTATTTAATTCCCTATAATCGACACAAAGTCGATCTGAGCCGTCTTTTTTCTTGACAAGAATAATAGGACTTGCAAAAGGTGAATTGCTCGGTTCAATGATGCTTGCATTAAGCAGTTCGGAAATTTTACCTCTAACTATTTCTCGTTCAGTTGGGGATAAACGATATGGCCTACGTTGTACAATTTTATTACTATCCTTTAGGCGAATTTGTAAACTACCAGTAGTGACTCGGGCAGATGGTGCACCGCTGGCAAAATGTTGTTGATATTTTGTTAATAGGTCAATCAAAGCTGGTTTATCTGTATTTGCCAAATCTGTGTCAATGTTGTCAAAAGTTGTACTCTCGCAAAGTTCTACAAAATTCTCTCGACTCAGCGACAAACCAGATGCGCTATAATAAACTCCAATATTTTGAGCAATCAAATCTCGACCTATTATGATATCAAATGAAATACTCTCATTTGGTATGACATGAAATAAAATTTCAACATTTATAGATTGTATCTGAACAACTGTTAAAATTTGAGAAGTACAAAGAACAGAGTTTTCCCCTATTCCTTTAAAACTCACAATTCGCTGACCTGGTTTGCCGTCCAGAAATGGTACAATGCTTTGTTTAATCAATGAGCAATCTGATCCACTGTCAAAGATAAAAGGAAAGGTCTTACCATTTTTAAGTTTCAACGTGCCTTGTGGGAGTGTCTGCTCGTCACACAAATTGACCCTTTTGGTCACCACATTGGTCATCGGCGCCTTCCGATCTGGGCATTGGGTGGAAATATGTCCAGGTCTGCGACAGGTGTAGCAGGTCACTGGGGGTGTATTTTCGGTCCGCTTCGGGCTTTCACGTTGTTTAGGAGATGCGTTGAGTGACCGGCATTGGAACGCTTTATGACCAGTACGCCCACAAGTATGACATCTGTTTGGGAATGGGCTGTCGGAAGGGGTTAACGCACGACGCTTCGAACTGATATGGTGATCTGGACGAAATAGCGCCGGACGTTTACCCAAATTTCCTCGAAGTGCAGCACAAAAACTCTGGACGTCCTTCGGGGTGTCAATTTCAAGTTGCCTCTTCACTCTTTCTGACCGTTTTGCAACGACGTGGGAGGCAAATAGAGTGGCCAGCGCTTCATCGCTTTCTCGCGTCTTGATGAGATGTAGCGCCAACCGTATGACATGCAACCCTTCATCTATTAAGGTTGTTCCGCTGGGTGGGTTTTGGCGACCACTTACGGCTTCTTCAAATAGCTCCAACAAATCAGTCGGTTTTACGAACACGGAAAGAAATTCCAGACGTATTTCGTCCCACGTTCTGTTTACTGGACGACAGCGGATCAACCAGTCTGCCGCGTCGCCTTTCATAGCATTCGATAAAGCAGCGACTAATTTTAATCCACTTAGTTTTTCGTTTCTTACATATTCGTCTACAATAGCGCACCATCCTTCTGCATCTGCCATCTTGGACGATGGATTAAATATTGGAAGTTGTATTGATGGTGCTTGCATCACCATAGTAGATGGATTTGCGGAAAAGGCCTGATTTGCAACCATCTTTTCCAGTAACTCCTCGATGCGACTTTTCCGAATGGGGACTTCTTCAGGGGCCTCATCGATGATGAAATATTCACTGTCTTCCGCGACAGTCTCCGAATTTCCACAAATACCAATTGGTTGTTGTTCCATGACGTTATTAATTTTTGCACTTAACTACGTGTTTATTCACAATTATACGATATAGCCTGGTGTACACGCGCGACCAGTCAACGAATAAAAATGGGTTTTTTTTTTCTAACCTTTTTGGCTTGAACAAAAGTCTATACCTGCCCTAGGGCGTCTGATTCCTTGGCGTCACTTTATGTAAACAACACACTCCACTTGAGGAAGGAATGTGTAACGTCTGGTCTGGATGAGCCAACGCTATGGTACACTACGAATATACCACAAACGGGTAATCCCACTTCTGATGTCGGATCTTAATTCAAAATATCGAGGGCGGAAGTCAATAAAACGCACTGTACACAATACTACCGATATAATGGTCACTTTGATATAAACAATGGTGATTCTTACAAATGAAACAATGTTAGCACTAAGTTAAAACATAGGATAGAGCTAATAGTTCGAGACACTTGCACTCTTCACTGGCTTCTCCAAGAGAATGATGCCCTTTTTACTGGGGTGTCTCGTTCTATTCGTCTGGGAGTGGAATTTGTCCCAGCGTGCTCTGGTGAATGTCATTAGCGCCGACATATATATATATATATATATATATATATATATATATATATATATATATATATATATATATATATATATATATATATATATATATATATATATATATATTAAAAACACAATTCAAAGTCAAAATTGTTTATTTTGGGTGTAGAGAGGCTTAGTCACAAAAAAACAATTAACAAATGTTCACTGATTCACTGATCACATACAGTCAATATCACTGGATGAATCACATCAACTCATCTCACTAGACGTGATATCTCTTTATATCAACGTACCCATAACAATGGTAAAAGACTGCATAAATAGAAGATGGCAGGAAATCGAAGATATACTTTCCTGTCAAAAAATGAATTCCTAGAAGCAGTTGAAACTACACTGACCCACACTTATTTTCAATACCAAGACGAATTTTATAAGCAAATGTATGTTGCGCAATGGGTTCATCTGTCTCAAGTGTCGCTGCAGAACTGGTTATGGAAGATTTTGAAACATCAGTATTATCATCCATAAACATACAAATACCATTTTTTAAACGGTACGTAGATGATTGCTTCCTGGCCGTTCCAAATGGACGAGAAAGCGAAGTTTTAAATGAATTCAACAAATACAATAATCGGCTGCAATTTACCATGGAGATCAACAACAATAATACCATTAATTTTCTTGATATGACCTTAATACACAAAGACCAGAAAATTTATACAAAATGGTATACAAAACAGACAGCATCGCAGCGATATTTGAATTACAACTCTATTCAGCCTCAAACATATAAAATAGGTGTTATACAGGGATTGACAGATCGAGCTATAAAGTTAACAAGTCCAGAATACAGAAAAGAAACTTTAGATAAGGTCCGACATATTTTACAGAAAAAACAACTACCCGCAGCATATAATTGAAAAAACCATTAAACAACGAATCTTGATTAACAACACAAAAAGAAACAACACACAGAACAATGATGAGGGAAATATAGAGACTGAAAAAACAAAATATATACCACTGCCGTATGTAAAAACCTTGTCAGAAAAAATAGGTCATATAGTGAAACCATTTAATATTAAAATAGGACACAAACACTCCAATAATTTGTCTGCAATATATACAAAATTGAAAGCTCCAACACCAACATTAAAAAATTCGCATTGTGTGTACCAAATCCCATGTAACGTATATTGGACAAACAGAGAAACTCTTAGAGGAACGCCTAAAAGGCCACAAATACTCAAAAAATGTGACAGAAAGTTGGAAATTTGTTCCCTTGTGTTATTTATAGATTTCTTATATTGTAGATTTTTATAGAATTAAGGTGATATCTGGAGCACAATTCAACAATCACATGAAATTCGACACTATGTAGTTAAAACTATTCGCAACTAGACCATTGTTATGGGATATTTCGGTAAAAATGCGACATAATTAGTGAACAGTGCAAAATATACTGAAAATAGTCTCCAATATTGAACAAAATCCTTTTTCGTCATCATTGCTACCCGAAGGTCACACGTGTATTTCAGACCCGGATCTTATATTCATTAAATAATTCAGCCGAAATAATAATATCAAAAATATCCAAACCTGTCACTTCTATGAGCTTCAAAAACAATTCGAAACATAGTAGGATATTATAATAACATATGCTTATTCTTCAAGCTTTTATAGTACCTAGTAATTTTTCATATTAACATCTGCATTTTTTATTGACAGATCGATTAGAAATACCAAAAAGTGACGCAATTTATCACAGATTGAGAACCTTGGTGGGTTTCATTGGTATAATCCAAATCCAATAATAGGTTATTGAAAACCCCTATCGAAATTCATATTTCCATTTGTGGTGATTACTGTGAAAGGTCAAACAGGAAGGTCTGCTAGTCGTGCGGAACCTTCAAGCAAAGGTCAGAACCTCGGCTCGGGTCCCAAACGTTCAGAACTGCACCCATCAACAAGGCTAACCATTCTAAAAATTTTCGTTTATTTTGTGTATCAATTTGGTAACAAATCGTCATCAATATCATATACTGCCTCAAAATTCATATATCCATCGTGTTGACTAGTGCCCTAGAAGAATTTTACTTCAAATTTGTTGTGTTGTTAGATAACAAGAACGAGAAATCGTACATCGGGACATAAATTGCGAAGAAATTACATCTTCTATGAAACGTTGAGTGGATGATTGAGGTGTCCAGGTTTTATGCAACAACAAATTGATATCCAAACATATCTAATTCGCGCCAGTTACGTTACGGCTAGGCGGAAATGAAGTGAATGCACTTCCGAGTTACGAGAGATGCTGCCTAGTGCAAGTGAAAGTGACTGAGACATGACTGCAGCCGAAGAATGAAAGCTTGCACTTTCCTACGGTCAATGCACCATGCCATTAGTTTGTTGTTAGTTTTAAGTAAGTTTGTATGCGTACGTATCTGTGTGAAATGGAAATCAGCAAATGCACATTTCAGTCTCGTTCGTATAAACTGTTTATCGGTACTGAAGATTAAAGCATTCTGTGCCATGAATAAATTAATTTATTGCTCTTCAGGTGGTTTAGATTGATATGGTTAAATCAGACACACCTTAGTTTTTCTTTCCCCTAATTTGGAAGTATTAAAAGTGTCAGTAAAAAAAGTAATACTTTTTTACTTTCCGACTAGTATTTAGATCGGAGTTTTAGTGGAAATATGCGTTTTGGGGTCCCCTGAATTGATTGCAATGATTTCTGGAAAATGTATGTTTAATACACTGTACTAATTTACAGATCAATGGGATGAATGGTTTAGGCGCTATTAGCTTTTCTAGAAGCGGCTTGATAGAATCCACAGCCTTCGTCGCTGTGTTGCAAATTGTCAGATTTTGACAAAGTCAGTGCCACTGACATGACATGACATTAAATGTCAGTATGACAAATGTTATTATGTCACAGAGACTGACGTTAGGTAGGGTACAGAGTGGCTCTGGCTTCACAAAATTGAATAATTGCAAAACTTTATTGTGCCAATGGCGTAGACGGAAAGTTGGGTGAGGGCCACCCCAGATATTTTGGGTTGTGACAATAAAAGATTTATTTGTCGTTATAATGAGACAATCCTTATTTCTTTCCCAATTTTGATTAGTTTTCTATGTATTTTACATCACTGTTATCCCATAGAAAAAAAGCAGCATGTTATAGTTTTATAATAATTATTTTCAAGAACCATAAATAATTTCTTACTTACTGTTATATTCCTACTCAGACATTCCTCATACATATATTTATGCATATTACAAATGAGTTATACACATGTAGTAGCTGCTGGCTTTGTTATTGCGTAAGAAATAATCTGTGTGTGTGTTGCTGAGAAGATTTACTTAATTTGGCGAAAGTTGGAAGAAAGTTTGGCACTTTCCTTGACCCAGTGCCTCTGACCTAGTTTTAAGGTCGATAGATTTCGATGGTGACCGCCAAACCACTCTTATTATTAAAGCGGCTAACACTTATTTCAAGAAAAAGTTCCAATGTCATGCCATCCTCCAAAAAGTTTTATACAGCCGTGTGGTGTCGAATAATTTGAACATTCTACTCTTATCTTGTAATTTTATTGATTTTTTTTGTTGCTTGTATTATTATTTTCGACTTCCAATGCTGTAGGTAAAATAAATCAATAATATTTGAACTATTTCTTATAGCTATTTTTACTTTCCGAGTAATGGCTTCACAAAATTGAATAATTTTGTTTAGACACTTCATTGTGCAAAAGATATAGTAGGAAAGTTGGGTGAGGCCCACCCCAGATATTTATACCAATTTTCTCAGGATTAATGTAAAAATATGTCAGTTATTCTCCAAGAACGGCTTGTTTCTCTGTGTGACGATTTCTAACTGATTTTGCAAAAATGATGACTTCTAATTTTCGAAAAAGCGTGATTTTAAAACCTCATCCTTAAAGAAGTTTTGTTGAAAACCTGAGAAAGCTCATATACTACTTCAAACTCATATATTCATCCACTCTTTATAAGGCAAAAGAAAAAACACGCACTTCTTAATTACGTAAATGTAACAAAAATGCGGAAAGAAGCCTTTACTTGAAGGAACAATTTCATTAATGCATCATGAGAGTGCTGACCGCTAATTACCAGCGCATTTAAATATTACGGTAATTTTTGTAGACTTATTTTATCGTTTCTAATGCGAAAGTGAAAGTAGTAATCACAACAGCTGCCACTTTCTTTTACTTTCTATTCTCGCTGGCTGGTGGTGGTTGCAACAGTAGTGGGGCGGCAAACCAGCGAACGAAAATTGATACTATCACTATTGCGGGCGTTGGTTGTAATTGAATGCGATCAACACAATTGTTGTACGCTTTAGAACGATATAATCAGATATCAAATCTAAACTAAGAAATGGAGACGAAATGTTTTCAGAGAGAAATGGAGAAAAATGTTTTCAAATTTTGTGAAAGTGTATTAAATGTATACTTAGAACACATTATTGTGCAATTTGCCTCTTTATTTTTATTGTGACACTTTTATTGCTGTTTCCAGCTAGATGGTTTGATGCAGAAAGTCTCATCAAGTATTAATGACAATTAAGACACTCAAAATAATAATGTGACAAGATAAAACTGTTCTATGTATATGGGTGTAATATACTAATACACTTTTTACAAAATCTGAATTTCAGCGGACCTCAAAACGCGTTCTGTTTCGAAGTCTCCTGAATGCACTACAATGAGACTGAAAAATGTCTGTGTGTAAGGTATATCTAGAGTGGTTGTAGCAATTTCTGTAGAATTCTGTAGAATAAAAATGAAACAAGTATGAAAATTATCTTATATCAAGTTAAAGTACTCCCACTCGAAATATTTTTGCTTTTGTTTTTCTACCCAATCTTGCCCATTCACGAATTTGTCTTTATTTTTTAACAGATAAACTCGAATACCAAATTTTGCAATTTTGCCGAAATTCCCGGGATCATATCTCAGTTATTACACAACCTATCTCAACGATCTTTGCACCACTGGAAAGTGCAGGTCTTCAAGTATACCCCATAGTTTTGCCCGATCAAAAGTATGAGAACTTCTGTCCAAAAAAAATATTGAAACATTAGTGTTCTGAATGATCACCTTATGCCAGCCACAACAGTTATCCAAAACTCTTATTTCTAAACCGATTTTAATGAGTTATACATCATTGGAAAAGCGCATAACGCCCTGAATATCCCATAGCTTTGCCCGATCGAAAAAATCATAATTAAGGCCCAAAAAATTAAAATGAAGGTTGGATTTCGCGCAATTTTCCCGAAATTCCCGGGATCATATCTCAGTTATTACATAACCTATCTCAACGATCTTTGCACCACTGGAAAGTGTAGGTCTTCAAGTATACCCCATAGTTTTGCCCGATCAAAATTATGAGAACTTCTGTTAAAAAAAAATTATTGAAACATTAGTGTTCTGAATGATCACCATATGCCAGCCACAACAGTTATCCAAAACTCTTATTTCTAAACCGATTTTAATGAGTTATACATCATTGGAAAGCGCATAACGCCCTGAATCTCCCCTAGTTTTGCCCGATCGAAAAAATCATAATTAGGGCCCAAAAAATTAAACTGAATGTTGGATTTCGCGCAATTTTCCCGAAATTCCCGGGATCATATCTCAGTTATTACATAACCTATCTCAACGATCTTTGCACCACTGGAAAGGGCAGGTCTTCAAGTACACCCCATAGTTTTGCCCGATCAAAATTATGACAACTTCTGTCCAAAAAAAAAAAATTGAAACATTAGTGTTCTGAATGATCACCATATGCCAGCCACAACAGTTATCCACAACTCTTATTTCTCAACCGATTTTAATGAGTTATACATCATTGGAAAGCGCATAACGCCCTGAATCTCCCTTAGTTTTGCCCGATCGAAATATCAGAATTAGGGCCCAAAAAATTAAAATGAATGTTGAATTTCTCGCAATTTTAAACATGTATGACAATTTTTAGATCAAATACATCAACGGTTTGGGCGTTATAAACCTTTTTAAAGGCTATGAGACAGAATCCAAAGCTTTTGTCGCTGTGCTTGCGAATTGTCACCTTTTAGCAAACGTGAGCTTTTTCTCTTGTTCCACGTCTAGGACAGTAATTGCCATAATTTTGATCTGACAAAATTAGGGGAAGCAGACGAAAACTTATATTTTCTATTAAAGTAAGAATTACTTAATGGCATTAGGATAATAGTAATTGAAATATATTCCCGATAATTGGGGTAAATTAACAAGAAAATTAACTTTCAATTTCATGTTGCGTGCTCTAATTAATATTTGGGTCGGGCAAAACTATGGGGTGTACTTGAAGACCTGCCCTTTCCAGTGGTGCAAAGATATTTGAGATAGGTTATGTAATAACTGAGATATGATCCCGGGAATTTCGGAAAAATTGCGCGAAATCCAACTTTTATTTCAATTTTTTGGGCTTTAATTATGATTTTTTCGATCGGGCAAAACTATGGGATATTCAGGGCGTTATGCGCTTTCCATTGATGTATAACTAATTAAAATCGGTTCAGAAAAAAAGTTGTGGATAACTGTTGTGCTAACTTTTCACCGGTAGTTTAAGCAAATATTTGTCTGTTACGAGACACTGCGAAGAACAAACCTATCGACATTAGAATAGACGCCGAATTTTAAGTCGGTCACATCTGCTCTGAGGCAAAATCATTGACGCAACATAATTTGTAAACAATGCCCGGCCCGGGTCTCTCACTTTCGGTAATGGCAACGGGCTAAGCAAGCAACAGGTCCGCGCGCCCGAAATTCGACCATGACAATCGGTAAATTTCAAGTGCTTGACAATGAAACACTTTCGATGTGGGTCACCTACATTTTTCGGGTCAAGACCCAATACCAAACGTTATTCGGATACATCGGACCATACCAAAAAGAATACCAGTAAATGTACCTGTAGCTTATATAATATTGAATGGCATTTTTCATGTTAATTCCGACAAATTATGTATTATCATGATTTTCTATGGACTATGACTGGTGTAGAGTGATCTAGGCTCTTCTAGCGCGTAGGTTACGAATGTGGCGTTCCAAGTTCAACGACTTGGCGAACCGATCCACCCCGGTTGGTCTTGGTTACCAAGCGAACGACCCACGGTCCAACTCCCAAGCCAAGCCTACTCCAGAGCTCATTCTAAGCCATCTCCAACCTATACTTAATTTATAGAAAAAGGCAATACCATAAATCATAGACAATGCACTCTGCGGTATCTTGCCTCTGCGTCTGATGGGTTTGCGTTTTAGATATGAATCAACCATTTATTATAATGCTATATTGTTCGACAAGTCGCACACCGACCGCCAGGCGGTTTTGCCATTTTTGCCACCGAACTAAATAAAAAAACATTGGTATCTATACTATACAATATATAAAACCTTTTCTTCTTAGTAATTGTTTATAGAACATAACCGAACGTTTCATAACGTATTAAGAAAGGTTGGATACTATAATTGCCCCTGTAGATAGAGCTGTTTAGCAATTTCTCTAGATCAATTCTGTACGTATATTATTATACGTTTTGGTATGGCGCTTTACGAAATATTCTCCTTGCTGTAATAAATCAATTATGTACTATTTTAATAGTTAATTGTGTCTAAATGTGGCGCTTACTGCCCGGAATATTATGCAGACATATACAGATATATTTCTTGCGAAATTATGGCAATATTGGTATTATTGATATTATTTATAACGTTATGAAAAAGTTAATTACCGTACTTTTACCGGTAGCTTGGCATAAATATAGATATTTTCTACAGAGTTATACAAAACAAAACTTAGTATAAGTACATTTTTTTATTCATATGCTAAAAATTTGTATTATGTATATAACCAATTTATTTATAGGGCAACCAAAAATATGCTCTAACCCACAAAAAATATGCGCTAAGGACTAAACATACAGTTTTTACTAGACAATTTTCAATAATAGTATATTATTATACAAGTTTTATAAGACGTCACATTGGGTTGCATGAGTTGTTGAACGAATGCGCCAATATGTCTTATAAAACGAGTGTAATATACTATTTTTTCTACTTTGCGTCATTAATTTTATAAAAATTTAGAAGTATATTAGATAAAATTCCAATCTAGAGTATTTATGGGTGCAAACGTTGGTAACACTGTCATCTGTCACTTAAATTCAAATATCTGTGAAAAAGTAATTATTGATAATTATTATATACCATCATATACTAGTAGTACGAAACCTAGAATGCAACACGCATGTTTAAATATGTATAAAAATATACATACTTCGCAGTTTGTGCGATTCTAAAAAATCAGTTTGTGCTTACTTTTGTGGTTATGTGTATTTTCGTTTGACATGCATTTGATATCAATATCACCAATCTTAGAAAAAAAAATTACTAAAAACGGTGTTACAATTTGCTAATTGTAACACCGAAAACAGTGTTACAATGTGTGCATTGTGAATGCTAAGTAGAAAATAGTATATTATTATACAAGTTTTATAAGACGTCAAATTGGCGCATGAGTTGTTGAACGAATGCGCCAATATGTCTTATAAAACGAGTGTAATATACTATTTTTTCTACTTTGCGTTATTAATTTTATAAAAATTTAGAAGTATATTAGGTAAAATTCCAATCTGGAGTATTTATGGGTGCAACCGTTGGTAACACTGTCATCTGTCACTTAAATTCAAAAATCTGTGAAAAAGTAATTATTGATAATTATTATATACGATCATATACTAATAGTACGAAACCTAGGATGCAACACGCATGTTTAAATATGTATAAAAATATACATACTTCGCAGTTTGTGCGATTCTAAAAAATCAGTTTGTGCTTACTTTTGTGGTTATGTGTATTTTCGTTTGACATGCATTTGATATCAATATCACCAATCTTAGAAAAAAAAAATTACTAAAAACGGTGTTACAATTTGCTAATTGTAACACCGAAAACAGTGTTACAATGTGTGCATTGTGAATGCAAAGTAGAAAAATGCATTTACTAAATTTCAGCTCGATCTGTTGTTCCGTTTGGACGCAATCGTATTCACGGACATACACACATAATTATGTACATACATAAAATTTCAAAAATCGTGTAGTATTTTAAAAGCGAGGAAAGTGACGAACAGCCTGGAAGGTGTTACCAGCGACAAAAAGTGTAGTCTCCATGGTGTCGAATCAGCTGGCCCATGCGTTGTTGATTCCTACCATATTGAGTCTGTTTTTTCGCCATGTTTGCCGTATTTTGTACGTGCTGTGAAACGTTCTTCGTCCACTTGCTAATTTTATCGGATTTTGATCAGAAAATCCGCGAATTATTTTGCAAAACGTGTGCTAAAGTGTTTATAAATCATTTCTGATTGTTAGTGAAGTGTTTCTAGGAGGCGGGCGGCGTTTTTCAAGAGAATTCATTGTGTACCGTCTAAGTCGGTGAGTTTATTGCTTGATTTTGTATCGATTTTCGCCGTTTAGGGTATTGAAAACGTGTTTGTTGACGGTTTCAATACAGTTTAGCGTCTTTTCTTTGCGAATAGTATCCTAGAGGCAGAAATACGCGTTTTGAGGCCCCTGAATCCACTTCAACGTGCCAACAATGTATCTAGTCGGAAGATGCATCGATTTGTTGTAAATGTTGCAGCAAGTTGCAAACATGTTGATCTATTTAAATACGTACCTCGTGCTGGTCGATGTTGCCTATATATGTACATATATTTGTATAACTGTGATTTGGTGGGAATGAAATTTCTCTGGAGTATGATGAAAAGAGAATGTAAACAACATGAGAAGATGAATTGGTGAAATAATGATCTGTAGGTCCGACGCATTACATTAGCAACGGTCCCAGTTAGTGCTGTTTATTTTTGGCGTGCAGTGTGCATACACAACAGAATTGTATAACGAATCGACGTAATTTCTCAGCGTTGTGTCTGCACTATTTCGCGGTGTTTTGACCAGACGTAAACGCTAGTTTACCGCGTACCGGATTATGCGACACGACTCGCCGGCAAAAATAGATTTCCGTATATTTAGATATAGGTCAGCTCATGATAGGTCTAAATTTTGATATTAACGCTCATACACAGCAATTATTACTAATTTAAAGGCACATAAAGCGAACTTTAATTGTTTTATCACCGTGGTATTTTCAATAAATTTTGTTTGTACTCTCCGTTCTGCTTCTCAAATATACAGACAGATTCTGTAAGTCGAGCTGCTGCAGACTAGCCATAATATGGAAACTGATTGATTTGCTCGGTGTGCTGTTGTGTACCATGATATACCCAATTGAGCAACATTTGGTAGTAAATTTGAGGTTATAACTTAGCACGGGCTCTGGCCTAAGCATTGAGTAGAAGAATGCAATACTCTTAATGAAAGAATGCGATATTACGTCAACATACATATAGCACCTGCGGAAATACACGTATTTTCCAAATTCCTCAGGAAATTTTCCGTCCATTTCTGTAACTTGGTTGACTTTCTCCGATTTTCGTAAACAAGAGATACCCAGCTATAGCCTGGTATCCTGAACTGGACACGTAAGGTATAACATCGAATATATATGCATGGTGTTGCGAACTGGCTACAGGAAAGTTATCAAGTTGAACGAACATGCAGTAAAATCGATCGGATCTGTTAAACGTAAGCGCTCAGCCGTACGGCAAAGGAACCAGAAGAGCGAAAGCTCTTGCGGGATAGATCAGGGTTATGGCAGGCTATAGCTGGGTCAGGTCATTGTCCGTCCAGACCAGACCTTTCTCAACACACACACGTACACACTCAAACATGCACTGAAGAGAACCACCACTGCTTCATTAGATTATAAGATTCGCGGCTGTGAGCGAATATACCGCGTGATACACTTACTAAAAATACAAGACGCAACGTGGTTACTAGCAAATAAATAAACTAACTCGAGATGATTGCCGGTTACGTCAGAGTTATTGTACGAAGATGTTCTGCATCTTCTGCATCCCAAGTTTTTCCTTGTTACTTCCTAGTTTTAAACCTAAACTAATAACAGCATTTGCGTATTTTTGGGTATTAAATGTAACACACAAATTTTCAAAAATTAAAATCCTGAAATTCAAAACAAGAATTATTCGATTATGTTACAGATACTATACCAATTAAGCTTGCAATCTTTAAATTGCAATGGAAACTCTTTTCGCACCTTCCGGTTTCTGTTATAGCGAGAAGAGACGTCGCAACAGACCGTATAGTCGTAGGTACATTGACTTCTACGGTATAAATTCCAGTTTAGATAATAATTACATATAAATGAAACCGTTGCCAATTATGAATGTGACTTCTCTGGGTGTATTCACCCCGGCGGAGAAAGTGGCTGCGCGCTGCTGTTGCCGCTCTTGTTGGTACAATTTTGCTTTCTACGGTTTGCGGGTTCAAACTTGAGTTCAAAACATTCTCTCGCACTCTCCCAGCGCACAATGAAAACAATTAAACCGCGTATTAGCGATCGACTGCATCATAATTGCGTAACGCACGGATCTAGTTGTAATGGGTCGGAAACCCATTATTTATTTATTAAGATATGATCAAATTAAGCGAGATATTTGTAAGAACATTCGGGAATGTCAAAGGTTTTTGCTAGGGTTGAACATCTGATTTAGGATTTGACCGCGTGTTATAAGTTTAAAATTGAAGAGTTGTCATTGGCTAAGAAGAAAAGCTTCCGGCTTCCTTTGGGGTCGAGGGATGCAAACGAACAGATCTCGCTCTTCTCATTTCAACCACCGTCATGTAAAGTACACGTTTTTGTGGAGCGTTCTTAGGCGCTTAAGTTTATCCCTGGTAAGTCTTTTCAACTCGTCTCGCATTTCATTGTAAATTAAATTATTCATATTTCTGCTAAAAGTGTGTCTAAATCAACTCCTAGGTTTAATTTAAACGTCAATATGTTCAAAGCTTCATTCATTTTTCTATGTAACCTATCAAACGGGATTGTTGATTATTATTGTTAATAGATGTCATTGTTTTGATAAGTGTTTCGTTTCATTTGAGTAGTCTTGCTTTATCAACCCTTATTAAATGTTAAATACTTAAACGCGTCAGTTAGTAGTCAGAAAATGTGTTCACAAGGTTCAAGAAAAAGAACCCAGTTAGTTTTGCCTTCGAATAAATTGGAAGAGATTTGATGAATTAGAATTTTGACCAGTAATTAAAGCCCTTAAACCGCGCTTGGCCAAATGCTACCATGTTAGGGAGTCGCGGTTGTTCCCGCCATTTTGACCTCCTACATAGTTATATCTAGAAGCATTTTGAGCATGATTGGATATAATATAGGAAGTCATCATGTATATACGTGTTTTTTAATATCCAAATAACGATGCATTTACCATTATTAGATATGATTCAAGGTATATATTCAGGGTGTAACAAAAGCATCGAATCTTTGTCTAATATTTAAAAAATGTGATTTGGTATTTTTACAGAAGCAAATTTTCATAAATAACTGTCCGCGCAATTTTTGTAATATTGAATCGACACAAATAATGATTGTGGTTTCAGCAGAAATGTGCGTTTTGGGGCCCACTGAGTCCATTGCAATGATTTTTGGAAAATGTATGTATGTATTTGGGTATGTCTGTGAATACGATAGCGCATAAGTGGTACAACGGATCGGGCTGAAATTTGGTATACATACATATTTAGAATTGGGATGATTAAATATGTATACCAATTTACAGATCAATGGGATGAAGGGTTTATGCGCTATAAGCGTTTATAGAAGCAGTTGACAGAATCCATAATCTTCGTCGCTGTGTTGCAAATTGTCAGATTTTGATAAACGTCAGTGGCCACTGACATGACAAGACATTAAATTTCATTCTGTGGCAGATGTTAAGTTGGGGTCCAAAGTGGATGTGGTTTCACAAAATTGAATACATAATTGCAAATTTGTTTAGACACTCAATGTGTCAACGATTTAGTCGGAAAGTTGGGTGGGGGACACTAAATATTTTACTTATGTTGACCGTATTGTATAGAATGCTTAAATAGCTTTTGTATTTCTATTAGAAGAAAGATAAAGCACAAACGTATTCGTCATATTGAACTTAAAAAAGCTTAAATTATTATTAGTGCACGTGTGGTTATGTTGCACCCGGTGCAATAAGGGTTAATTATATAATAATAAGGGTTGTCATGTCTACGGGTTTATCACAAAATTATCGACACAATGATGATATATTGCAAACTTGTCGCGAGTATACATCAATGTATCGTCATCGAAATGAGCAGACTTATTGCACAATAACATGTTCTCATCATCAGACAATTATGGATCAGATACCAGATAAAATGTCTGGGTTGATGGGTGATTGACAAGCAATCATGCGAGATATTATATCACCACGTGGGGACGCTGATACTCAGACACAAGAATACGCTCCGAAACCATAGAAGGTCGATTTTTGATACGGTTAACTAACTTTTTATACGAAGAGATAATTAGTTACAACTTAGGTATCCAATAAAAGTAGATTCTTCCTAGCCCCTCTCCTCTCGTCCTCTCCTGTCCTCGCCTCTTTTTTTTGTTATTTCTATCTTAGATTAGAGTAATATTTCCTATGGTAGATGTACAAAAATGTCTATTGGACAAATCCAAAAAAGTTTTGCAGTTTATGCCATTGAAAGGTTTAAAGAAACAGATACTTCGCACCCAACCAAATGCAATTAACTCAAGACGCAATGCAGCAAATCTGATCGTAGAGAAACAATCGGCGGTATGTGTGTGTGTCCGCCAATAAAGGCTAATAGTTAGGTTAGGTTAGGCGTTTCTCTGGGATGTTTCGCGTTAGAGACTCCAGCCAGCGAAAAGAGAAGGCGGGCAGATAAAATTAGATGGGAGGACTCGGTGTGAAGGAGCGAGATGGAAATGGGAGGTGAGCGGCAGCGGAGAGAGGAGTTTGCACGGATGACCGCGAGGTGAAGAACCTGTGTGGTCGCGGCACATGCACTCGCCATGAAATGGGTCAACCTCTATGATATTACTCTTTGTGGATGGCGTCGTCGTTGCTGCCGCCTGTTCCGTCACTTGCTCCGTGACTCCGTTCTCGTTGAACTGGGAAAATGGGAAATTTTGCGCATTCCATGACAATTCTTTGGTCTCAGATTGAGATTTGACATCATACCAATGTTCCAGTTTATCAATTGTGCTTTCATGATGTGATGTACACGTTATAGAATTTCTTGCCCAAATCATTCATCGTCGTTATCATTATCAAAATAATTATCTCTCAATCTCTAAATTATAGATTAAGATATCTTTAGCTTTAGGCTTTAGGTCCCCTGAATCAATTGCAATGATTCTTGGAGAATGCCAAAGTGTATGTATGCCTATGAACACGATAGCACCCAAACGGTGCAAAGGATCAAGCTGAAATTCGGCATACTTATTTAGAATTACCGGGGGACGAACTGGATTGATTTTGGTAACAATCTGACAACCGGAAGTGGCAAATATTACATGTATTTTCTCAGGGATTCCACCGATTCTAACCCATATTGATACCAGCTCATCCTACAGTGACTTTAAATATATACAGAAATGAAGCAATAAGGTACATCAAAGGAGAGGAAAAACATGCCTGAAAAATATGGATTTGAACCTGGAATCTCCATGAAAATGGTGTTAATGCCGCTAACTAAAACTTTTATCCGCATAATTAAAATGATTCTTATACGTCCACTGGAAGTAGGTATTATAAGATATGATTCACACTAAAAGCTGTCATATTAAACCGAGTTTATGAGTCGCATGCATGACACAAACATCAGCACGAAAAAATGGAATTCTATTCATAGTGTTCGCGGAGATTGCATACACAAGTTATACAACAGCGGCAGTGGTTGGTTTTGAGAGTAGATACGCACTATGGCTGCTATAAGGATACGAGAAATATGCGGATTGGCCATGAATTTGGCGGTCGCTATCGCACAGGACTGCGCGACCTTAGCTTACTGGTTGCGAGGCCAGTGAATAAATCATTTTGGCATAATCATGGCCGCGTTCAATTATATTAGTAATACGTCGGCTTCGCTTTGCTTTTTTGTTGCGATTCTTCCATATGCAGTCACCGTCTTCCGCATTTTCAAAGCGACATTTGTCCGAACTAAGCACTGCGAATGGATGAATCAAAGCAATCCTCCAGTTCTGTCTAGGTACCTCCAGTTCTGTGTAGGTACTATGTCATAAACTCACCTATTATTGGTTGATACTGATTTTTACAAAAAGACTTTGATAAGTATGTCTTTTCGATTTGTTTCTGTAGATTACAAAAACTACGGTAAGGGATCTCTAACCCAGTCAGAGAGTTTTTTAAAATTGGTATTATACTGTAAAAAATCTGATGTGGCCAGGCACATGACTTTATCATACGATACAGCCGTGTTCAGGGGGCAATTTGGAAGTTCAAGGGGCATCCGCTTACTATGATTTAATTTTTTTTCCAAAAAATGGAATGGACATAAATTATACAAAATTTTCTCTACTATAGTTTATTAATTAACTATTTTGACGAAATTACAGAAATGGCGGCTAATTTGCAAAATCGTTGAAAAATAATAAGAGTAAACCTCGAGTTCCTTTGGGCCCTTTTGGACAAAACTTCTTTCAGCTCTAAGTTTAGTCACGAAACTTCTAAATATGAAGTTTCGTCTCGATACCTTCAGTAGTTTCTCCGGAATCGTCGCCACAAAAAACGGGTACACACACACACATACACATACACACACACAGACATTTTTTTGTACCTTGGTGAAACATGTTCAGGTACCCAAAACGACATATTTCCGCTAAAATCCCATTTTTTTTCGACACGATTACAATACTTTGTCATACTACGTATGATAAAGTAAAAATCCCTTTTTGAAAGTAATTGATATTCTCCTATAAAAATTAAGTAACCCCCGAATAAATTGTTGTAGTATACGCTCCAAAGGAGGATTTGATGGGTTGCGAAAGATAAATCGTGATAGTCAAAAAAAAAGACAAAAACAAGAAAGTTAAAATGTATATGCATCATAATATTACAAATCTTCTGTAGAGTTATATATAGAGTCAACATGTTTTCAGCCATTTGCTTCTGTTTACGTATGTATATAATAGCAAAAGTGGATACATTCATTATCATAATGCTATTTTTTGGAAGATAAAGGTACCATGTCGATTATTCATACTTATTCTTTTTGTAGAAATAATAATAAAAAAGGCGATTTTTACTTTTCGACTAGTACCATACAAGGAGAGTATTGTAATCGACGGAAAATCGACGGAAATACGTGTTTTGATATCCTCTTAATCTAATGCACTAATTTTTGGAAAATGTATGTGTGTGTGTATGTCTGTGAACACGATAGCGCCCAACGGAACGGATCGGGATTTGTTTTGCTATTTGCTATACATATTTAGAATTACCGGAGACGAACTGGATCGTTTTTGGTGACAATCTGACAATCGGAAGTACCAAATGTTACATACGTCTTCTGATAGTACAAGATCCGGACCTAGATCGACCTTCCCTCATCCTTTTTTCTAATCAAATCTATTTTTTATACAATATAGTGTATAAATGAACACAATGTCCTAGGGTTGCCGCCCCATATCCTGGCAAGGCTATTTTTTAATTACTATTATTTAAGGTATTTTTTTAAATAGTTCCGGTCATTCTTTTTCTTGAAAAATTTGGTACCAATCGAGCGCCAAAGACTTACGGCGCTTGTCATGTGAATGTACCCTTTTACTCAACTATTCATATTTAAAATCGCGACAACCCTAAGATATGCCAACTTTTGCAAAGGCAACCCAACACCACGATGTTCGGAACAAAGCAACCTACATTTTGGTATACAATTGATTAGGAAAAACGATGAGGGTAAATTACTAGTACCAATTTACCTTAAATAATTTGTAATTAAAAATAGCCTTGCCAGGATATGGGGCGGCAACCCTAGCACATTGTGTTCATTTATACCTTACATTGTATGAAATATAGATTTTATTAGGAAAAAGGATGAGGGAAGGTCGATCTAGATCGGGATCTTAGACTATGAGGGATTTATGCGATAGAGATCAAACTCATACCAGCTCATCCTCCAGTGACTTTAAATATGTACATATATCAATTTACAGATTAATGAGGTGAACGGTTTAGGCGCTATAAGCTTTTATAGTAGCGATTTTGCTGAATCTACAGCCTTCATCGATGTGTTGCGAATTATCAGATTTTGACAAACGTCAGTGCCACTGACATGACATGACATTATATGTTATACTATGACCGAAAAGCTTCACAAAATTGAATAATTGCTAATTTGCTTAGACACTCAATGTATCAACGATTTTGTCGGTAAGTTGGATGAGGGCGTGGGGAACACCTCGGATTTTAATTATAAAGGGTTTAAAGAAAAAGTCCGACGTTTTACGCAAATAGCACAACGTCGCATCGTAGCAGTACTTACATATGTTTTTTCGATTTACATTGTCGAAAGTGATACCGTCCGAAACTCTTTGTGTTCGTATTCATAGTTGCAATTGAACTAAATCTAAATAAATCCTAGTACCTCGGTCTCTAGAAGTAGTAGTATGTTTATAGTGGTTGTAATTGCAAGGTCCTTGTGTCATGACAAAATGTGACGCACTTGGCAGCCCGTACCGCATTGGAATATTAATGTTTTTCCGCAAACATTAAAACGACGCGATCAGCATGTATCTGTCCGCTCGATCACTCATGTTTGTAATATTAAGTGCAATTCTCAATGTCGCTCTGATAATGTCCGCCGAATGACTAAACCTTCTGACACATATTTCATTTCCTCCATTGTCTACTTATTATGAACTGTTCAGTATATTTAGGGTTGGTTTATTCATATACACCTAAAGTCCTGATGTATAGGTATATGTGTCAGATAGATCAAATTTTGTTCGTATGTTCCAGCTCATTCAACCAATAGATTACTAATCATAGTGTACTGAACTCGTCAACTGATTATTTTATTCACATCTGCACACTCCTAGTAACATATTTCTTTTAGTGGCAAAAATAACTTTACGTGCAGGTGAATAAGCCAGCCCTTCTACTATTATTTGTCATTGTATCATGTCGTTAAAATGTGTCAGTTTAACTTAAGCGGTTTTAGATAAATAGTGCGTCGATCAAAATTAATAAATATGTGTTGTCAATTCTGGCATAATAAAATACTCTGCAGCCTTCATTTATTATAGGTGTGTATTATAGGATTGCACTAGGTGAGCATGAAATTTTAAGTGTTTAAAATTTCGTCATGTATCAGGAAGTTTGCTAGTTGATAAAGCTGCAAACATAGATTAAATTGGGTAATTAATAGGTAATTAAATCGGGGATATACAGAATTTTCTAGTACATATATTTCAAAAATCAAAAAGTCTAATTAAATCTAGTCAAATTTTAGGTTGGGTATTCTGTTTTACTTTTAGGAGTATATAAACAAAGTAAATATAAGAATGTTAGACTTTGATATTTACGTCCTACTGTACGGTATCACATTTGATAAGCTATGATTAAGTTTATATTAACATATATAATACGAATCATACATCTACAAATCATGTGTCAAACTACGTATATTTTTAAATAGTGTATCCATAGTAATAAACACATGTATTAGCTAAATTTTGTTCAGTGATAACAGTATACTCAGTTTTAATCGAAGTTTTCTCGCTAAATTGGACAGATAAGATAATGTCTGGAATTACTTAGTGCATTACATATTTACTTTTTGCTATTTTATTTGAACTCTCTATATGAGCAAATAAGCTGTTGTGTATTTGTATGCAATTCTAGGTATACTACAGTCTCTAATGATATTTCGTGTAGGTTATAAAATACATGTTATCGGTCAGACTTATTATTAATAAATTTGATTGCCAATTTTAACTAAATTTAATCTTACGAATTTCACGATCGGTAATGTGCCACTCTATAACAATACCCTCTTGTTATCTTTATACCAGTCTGACATAAAACTATTTCCTTTGTTTAATCTTTTTACTCAGATTGATAACGAGAACTTTACACATTATAAATTTTGTTGGTGTAGATCATGAATGATGCGATAACACAAAAAAACAATCGGTGTGGCAAAGTACAATTTTGTTAATTATGAAACTGTACTGTAAAATCATGCAAATTGGCCAGAGATTACAAGTTATTGATGTTCAGAATTTGTCGAGTTTTTAAATAGGCTTAGTATATAATTCTATAGATGCAACAGTTAAAATAACAACGTAATTATGGTTGATTGCATTGTCGGTCTGCACGGCAAAATAACTATTGGTAAATACGATATACTGTATTAATTTTTCCAACTGCAAGGTTCATTCGATTCAGTATTATTCATGTGTATGTTGCACAGTTTGCCTTGAGAGAGTATATAAATATATAAATATATATCACAGAGATATTTATGGGTGGTGTACTGTACAGCATTTATCAAGATCGCTATTTATTGCAAATAGTTAGCAAATTTGTTTTAAATAGTAAGTGACCAATAAAGTCATGACCAATGATCGCATGTCTGTCAATAATATTTCCTGAAAAGGGAACAATTAAATGAAGCATTATGTAATTATTCTAGATCTGTTTTCCAGTTTAAGACTAAATTTATCAGGAAGGTCGACAATAAAATATAACTAAGCTCAAAAAACAGCTACGTTGTTAAAACAGATGTCCCTGTAGAGAATGTTATATAAAAATACGCTTCTTTTAAGCAAAATCTTTCGTCAAATTATCAATAAATAAGTAAATACAATAATGAAAAACATACACTTTAAAAGTGAAAAAGATATCGTTAACATGACTTAGGTTAGGGAAGATTAGTCTTTAATCTAATCTTACGGAAGTTTAAGTAAATCATGATAATTTGGCTGTATAACTTGTGAGTAATATAATTACATAATAGTTTCGTTAAATGTTAGAATTTGTTAACAGCAAATGCGTATGTTTTTGATGCACCGAATAGATACTCCTGTATATATAATATTCAGCAGTAAATAACAATTTCACCGTCACACTAATCTAATCAACTATTCATTTTCAATGTTCTATTTTATATGGCCCATGAAGTCTGTTCTGTTATAACAAACGAAATTATAGTTGGATATATTATCTGTATTTAACTATGTTCTTAATTGTGTATTAGATGTTATTTCTCTGAAAATGTGTGCACTCAAACCCGCTACACCCTGTATATCTAACTGTATGCATAAGACTGCCACACGTACATTTTGAAAATTCCTGATACGGCCTTTTTTCTTAAATTGGTATATTACAAACAGATTGTCTGTGTGTTTAATTACGTAAAGAATAGAAAATAATGGCTAATAGAGTCAGTCGTATTCATTTTGTCCATGAAATTATTCATAAGATTGGTGCTTAATTTTATCTAGGTTTACTCTGAGAAACTGAATAAACTAGCATGTGACTATAGAGCCTTTTGATCTTGATCGCTGATCATTGCAATCAGCTGAATATAAAGAATTATTCTGAATTCTGAAGGCCATTTCATCCATTTATTCGTAGAGCCTGATGCCATGGTCAGACTAGGCTATTTTACTAGCCGCTAGTTGCTGGTGCTGCTTGCCAACACTAGGCAGCGGATATTTTGTGGTCACATTACGCTATTTACCAGCAAAAGTACTTCTGCCGCTGGTGGCTACTACCAGCAAGCCTCAGTTCAAACTACAAGATCAACTATTCCTGGTGCATTTTATGTCACCAGATAAAATATTTTATATTTGATATCAATTTGTGGGTTTTATTGACTACCTGCCCCTACATAAAATTTGAAAGTATTGTACACTAGTGTAAATAACATAAGCAAGGCCACGATGACAATAAAATTAGAAATTCTATATTTTAGAAATATTTAGTTGAAAAATCAATGGCTTTACTACAATTAGTTATTCACAAAATTATTTTAATTATTAATTACATCATTATTTCAATTATTATGAATTAAATTATATATTTTCATAAAAAATCTCTTTCAGGTCTTCAATTGTTTCGCAGTATATTTCTAAATAACAAATTCTTCAAAAGTTACTGCTTTCATACGTAATTTAGTTTATACTTTATATTAAATTTTTTATTTATTTATTTAACTTCAAACACAAAAGTAATTCAATCAGTTTTCCGCACAATTTATTAATTAAAATATAATATACAATTATATAAATATACTATTTAATATACAATTGCTATAATTAAAATCCAATATATCTTTCAAAAGATATTAGTATATATGCATTTCTACTTAAAATAAAGCTCAACACGGCACAGCAACTTATAAATATTACATAATAATTGCATTGTAGGTATGCATGAAATGCCTAAATAAGTATAATCTAGGTTATTCAATTTTGAAGAAATATTTGAATATATTATTTAAAATAAAAATTATAAATCACATATTTATAATTTTATATTGTTAGTTATACATTTAACAAAAGTAATGAACTGTTGCTTTAAATTATTTATTATAATGGATGGTTGGTATTTTCTATAATACCCACATTTACTCTGAGCCAGCAGTGCAAGCTCTAAATAGCGGCTAATGAAGGTTCAACATGTTCAACTTTATAAGCAACAGCCAAAACCATTCGCCGGCATGCAAAAATAGCGGCTGCTGAGTGGTCACACTATGCTGGTTAACAGCGGCTATTAATCCACATTTTGCATTCCAATCAACTTTGCAGCATAACTTTTCTGCCGGCTACTATTCATTATGTAATCAGTATTTTAACAACTGTATCGCTTAAAGCCCTCTTTATTAGGAGAATATTACCTCGCCATAATATTTATAAAACACATTTCAAATATACATAATTGTCTTGAGTTAACATTCCTTCTGGTTGCTGTAAAAGTTAAACAAGCGCTGGTGGGCTGGCTGCTGCTCACACACTCGCAAACTGGTAAAACAGCGCTGCTGAGTGGTCATACTATGCTGTTAGCAGCCAGTAGCAAATAACACGCTAATAAACAGCCTAGATAGTCCCAAAATGCTGCATTCTGAAGATTCACTCCGGCCCCAGAAAGAAGTCTTGCCCATCCTCCGGTATTCGCTGGCAGTTTCGGCTCTCTTAGCCAATCACAATGGGCCCTCAGCCTCTAGACTGCATCATCATCTCCGAAAGATAAGATACGAAACCGCGGAACGCATTCCGTATCGCAGTGCAAATGCATCCGCCGTCGTCCAGAGACGCGTGCGGTGTCCTGGTGCATCGTATCCGAGGCAAAGACCTTTCCCGACGAATTAGATATGTGCTAGGTAGCTAGAGAGACTCGCATACATACATATGGCCATCGGACAACTTCTAAACAAAGAGTTTTCGCTTCGTTCAGCCTTGCGTTCGTGCGGCATCGTCTGGTGTCGTTCCGTGGTCCGTGGCATAGGTTGCCGCCACTGCTTAGAAAGGTTTTTAGATGGCTAAGCTTGGCGAATATCGCGCCGCGGCAAACACACGCTCGCGAACGCGACTAGGAGACCAAACTCGACGATCTCCTGCGCTTGCAAACGCCGCGCACGCTCGCGAAGACTTCACAACTCTTCGGTATACACATTTCTCTCGACTCTGATGCAGAACCGAAAAACACCTATAACCGTTATCTTTGCATGAGGCGCCGTTCAATTCGATCAGTTTGTGAGTTCGATGCGATCGCGGTGTTTGAATTCAGTTGGGTAGTGTTTTGGTCGTTTCGCGCGTTTTTTTTTGCGCCCCGCGTTTTCAGTCCGGGACTCTACCGGAGTTTGTTTGGAAACTCGCAGTGCAGTGACTCGCGGTTTCTAGTGTGACAGTGACACGAGTGCTTGGTATTTTTTTTGTAGTGGTTTCGTGACTTTTTGTGTGGGGATTCCTGGATTATTTAGTTGACACGCACCCGGATTATTTTTATCGGATACGGAAGTCGAAGGTAATAAATTGTATTTGTTGTGAGAGGATATTAGTTTCTGCTATCTTATAAGTTTGTTTAGTTACTAAATGAGGGGTGAATGAAATCCTAGTATAAATTTCTACTTAATATTAAAGAAAAAGAGAATTCCTTAGTGTTTTTTATCAACATACAAAGAACTGTGACAATACAAAACACTGTCATGTGCAGAAGTTTATTAACTCTCAGCCAAACAAGTCTGTTTACCTCAGTCTTATTGATGGTAATTATAGAATAATAGATACACAAGTGCTAAAGGTGAGATTTTTTCTTGTGAAAAGGCCAGAAAAATATTTTGATTGAGGATTGTAATATAGTTTCATAATCTGTTTATCAAATTTTAAATACATTAATATTTAACTAGTTAGTAAATAGCAAACTAATGTCTATCTATGCATTCATTACTGTACTTAAAGTGGAATAGAAACAAAAGAATTTAATAGGATTTGACTAAAATCTTACCAGAAAAATTATTCCCAGTCAAAAAATGACCATAACCATATACATATATACCGACTTAATCTATATCCATATTGTGATAAAACTTGTCAAGTCTGGATATTTTTAATTCTTTTCTTTTACGAATTAAAGAAGAACTAAATGAATGGGATTGATTGGAAAACAGTGTTGGACTTCACATCTTATGTGTCTATATTTTAATTTCATCTGAATACTTTATATAGTATAGTTATGTGTAATAGAGTTGTAGGTGTAGTTTTATTTGAGTATATATATAAATATTTAAAGTTGTGTTAATACTTATACACTGAATAAAAATAGATAACTGCTTGTGAATTGTGATATATTGCCTAACGAATGAATATGAATCGGTTTTTCAGACTTGCCATGACGTGAGGTATACTGTCTTTTACCCACTGACTTTTACCAATGAATAGTTCAAATTTAAGTTATTTTAAGTTTATTTTAAAGAAAAATAGTTGAAATAAAAGTTGTTTTTTTATGAACAAACATAAACACACAATATCGATATAATTGAGATCAATTTTAGATTACAATATACATTACAATATACAATATACCCTATCAAAAGCTTGAAATATGCTGCTTTCAAACACTGTTTATTTTATTATTTGAAATTGTGAAATTGAAATTAATTTGAAATTCTAAATTGAAATTGAAATTTGAAATTCTAAAAATATTTTTTTTTAATAAAATTATCTTGGCATAACAATTTTTTTTTGTAGTTGAGGCTAATCTGTATTTATACAAAAAAGATAATAAATAAAATAAACACACATCAAGTTTTGATGAAATGTACGAAAGTATGCAGAAATTCTGCTTTGTTGTTGCATCATCTGATTTCTTGTAGAATGTTGTCATTTTCCAAGATAATGTTTGTATGCAATTATTGTCTTTCGTATTTTTTTCTGGTTTTAATGTATAATATTATTGTACGCTTCGTAATTAGATGATATAAATCTATTCTGAGCCTCCTTGCCAATATGTACAAATATTACTGGCATATCCTATACCAAATAGCAAATCAATAACTAAATCAATGATAACCTGAGGAAATATGTTGTTACGGATGGAACCAATGGATGTTTAAATTTCAAACAGAAAATGAAGTTAATCTTCATACGCAAAAATCAGTTATTTATTTAATTATGACCATGAATAAGTCAAATATTTGTTTTTCTAATTAATGATAATATTTTATTACATTACGTTACGTATTCTGTTTACATATTGCCGTTGCATCAATTACACATATTTTCAGTAGATTACGATAAATCATTTTTATTAGATAGTTGGATCTATATACCTTTTTAATTACATCAGACGTTTGATTTTATAAAACCTTATCATTGCTTACTGATAATTATACCGTCTACAAAACAAATGGGTAAAAATTTGTTTCGTGGCAACAAAATGTCAACGACCTATGTTACATATATAAAGCTATACACATATACATCTGTTTTGATCTTACACCGAAACTAATTCGGACAGGTTTATTTTTAATAAGTGTATTTGGCTGACTGACTGCTCTCGCAGTACTGTTAGGAAAAATCGGATTGAAATCGCTCGGTTACAAAGAATTTTTCGAATGGGTAATCATTTTTTTTTTGTTCAATGATTTCATTCGTTATTCTGTTAAAAGAATTACCTTATCTTTTAAACTGTGTTTCTGAGCTTTTTTTGTATTAGCGTCGTACAATCATGAACTTTGCTGTTTGAAAACTACAATAAAGTAGCACAAAAGTACTTGGCAACCATAAACGTGAGATGAAATTGTCAACATAAATTACGCCAGAGAGCGAAGTTTTAAGCATTTATTATTGAAAAATAGCTAACGTTAGAAATAACGACTCAGTACAAATTGGTTGGTAGAATTATAAATTATTTATATTGTTGATGGTATGAAAAACGATTATCAGAGCACAAAAAACGACATAATAAAAATATCACCGAATGACAATAAAACATACATAGCATTGCTATACATTTAGTATATTTTCTTCTAATGTTTAATATGTATAGCTTAAAAGCCATAATAACATATATGTATTAGCATCAAAAATTACAGCAGTGTTAGGGAAGAAAGCACGTTCAACAAACAAGTTGTAAACAAATATTACATAAGAAACATTCTAGTAACGTTGTAAATTATTTACTTTCGAATTCTGGGCTCTTCTAAGACTGCTTCCGGGTATTGTGGTGTATTTTAATCAATAATTGCGTTAAACATATTTTAATTATTTGTGTAGTTACTGCAATTTTTCTTTTTTTTTTACTTTATCATACGTAGTATGACAAAGTATTGTAATCGTGTCGAAAAAAAAATGAGATTTTAGCGGAAATATGTCGTTTTGGGTCACCTGAACATGTTTCACCAAGGTACAAAAAATGTCGGTGTGTGTGTGTGTGTGTGTGTGTACCCGTTTTTTGTGGCGACGATTCCGGAGAAACTACTGAAGGTATCGAGACGAAACTTCATATTTAGAAGTTTCGTGACTAAACTTAGAGCTGAAAGAAGTTTTGTCCAAAAGGGCCTAAAGGAACTCGAGGTTTACTCTTATCATTTTTCAACGATTTTGCAAATTAGCCGCCATTTCTGTAATTTCGCCAAAATAGTTAAATAATAAACTATAGTAGAGAAAATTTTGTATAATTTATGTCCATTCCATTTTTTGGAAAAAAAATTAAATCATAGTAAGCGGATGCCCCTTGAACTTCCAAATTGCCCCCCTGAACACGGCTGTATCGTATGATAAAGTCATGTGCCTGGCCACATCAGATTTTTTTATTTGAGAAATAATTGAGAAATCTTTTCTCGTGGAAAGGTACAATAAAAATATCTGAGCGAGACTGTCTTTTTAGTAAATATTCTTATACCCATCGGATAGTCATAGAGATAATATTTGCGGAACACACTCCTATAATGTTGTATGTATATAATGTTTGTTATTGCTTCATAATAATCATAACTCAAGGGAATGTCATTTATTAATTGGTAATCTCTTTACCGACAATCATTAATTATATTTATTGTTATGGGCCTACTGTTAAACATTCCATAGATCATCAATGACTCTTTCTTAAGTTTATTATTTTAAGGTTTTAGCTTACTCTGAAAAACTTTTACCTTCAATCGGCAAAATTTAATTAAATTAATTACGCATATGTTTTACATGTAAAACAAGAATATCTAACTATGTTATGATATTAATATCTATTTTTGTTCCAAAGCATGAAAATAACGATATCTATACTATAATTACCACAGAAAAGCAGATATGTTTGAAATGAAATAACAATTCTGTGTAATTAGGTAAAGCGGTATCAACAAGCAACTGACAAAAATATTATAATACATATCACGCTCGTAACAGTCGAGGTAACAGTGACCTTCCAATCCACTTATACAATATATTTTTAATTTCGGCCTTTTACTTCACTCTATGACAAATGTTATTTTGATTAGTTGATAGGGGGGCAAGTAGGCAGTAGACACTCTAAAATTCGCGGCTACTAAGTTTATAAGGCTGCTTGGACGTCATAAATAACGTATCCTTTGCGCCGACCACTCATTCATTCATTGCAAAATTATTGTCACAGCGATAGAAACTGCGCTGCTGAAGCTTGTTTCTAAAATCGCTCTCAAATGTAATCCAAGGTCCTTCCTGCGGCCAACGTTGCACTTTGTTATGCACCGTATTTTCTTCACGGTTCTATTTCGAATATTTATCGTCCTGCCTAATATTGTTTTGTCCTCAAGGCTGCACTGGTGGAATGAGAATCATAAAGAATTATTATTTATTGAGCGGACAGTAACGGCATTTTCTGACCATGTAAATTTGTTATGTGTTTGTTGATCAAATAAAGCTTGTAGGACAATGTTGCAAACTTTAAAAAATCTAAAAACTAAATACATACCTAAGAAGGAGGACAATAATGCAAATATAACAAAATAATTCGTGTTTATTTCTTCATATAAATATAAAAATTAATACATATTACAGTAAATGGGTTGAAACAATATTACTGAAGAACAATAACAAGAACAACATGCTCTCCTCTCAGCATGACTTGTTTCATATGTCTCTGACACGTTTCAGTCTTTTTATCCGTCCTTATAATTGTAACTTTTGGAGGAGTAACTTTCACGTTTAATTTCTCAACTGCTTCCATTTCGGCTACAAAAAAAACACAATACATCCATTAGTTTTTATTGAAATAACTTGCCACAGAGATATTAATACACAAAAAGGAACAACATAAATAAGCAATCACTTTAGAGACAAGTTTTTTTCGTGGATTTTTTTTGCTCAACTTTCCATTCTTGACGATCAACGAGTGAAAAAAAAAGTTGTTGGACATCTTCCTTGAGGTGAACGCCTCTTTTATGTCTCTACGTGAAGTTCAGATACCTCTGTGGTGTCTGCCTTTCTGATTAGCATACCCAAAATAACGTTGGCCCGGGTTATGTAAAATAATTCGCGAAAATAAAAAAAATGTAGGTCAATCTTTTAAATTTAATCTCGGGTATGAATAACAATTCTATCAACAAAGCGTCGCCTACTAGTGTCTTCATATAAATAGAACATATAAGTAGATTAGGTATAGAAATAGAAATTAGGATGTTGTATTATAGGTACAGTTTTGGGTTGCTGCGTTCCTTTGAAAAGTTTTTATAAATAGATGATGAAATGTGTCTTACCTTTTGCGTTTATTTTTCTGCGTTTGGGTCGGGTCCATTCTTCGTATACATCTTCTAGTGCCATATTGAAATGCTTGTCGAACAGTACAACGTATCCCGTGCAGAATCCTCTTATACCGGCTGCATTCCTAGTATATACCTGAAACAATTAATTGAATATTGAAATTATGGCACTGTTGCAATCAGCCTAAAAACTGCAATTCGGGTTATAATCTTAATTGGATCGGAGGTAGCTAACCTTTTAAAGACTAAAATTTCGGTAAAAATTGTATTTCTAATTATAATTTTTATGTCGAACCTATCTCGAAAACAACCAGCTGGAATCAAGATAAAACCGATATTTTACTAAAGCAAAGATTCTCTTATAAAGTATATGACTTGACCTAAAGATGATGCGTTTTGCTCACGAATTATACATCTTAGAACATGCTATTAAATCGGAAACAGTTTTCTTTGAATGTTGAATAGGTGCTGAAATGCTTATTTTGGACTTATTTTGAGTAATTATAGACGTTAGAGGCGTAAAAACTGCATTAGGGAGCAAAGTTTGCCTAGTCGAAAATTTCATTTTATCATTAAGTTAAAAATATTCGAATTAATGACATTAACATTATAATGGTACATCGTAGGTACATTATATCTACGATTATGACGATTAAAGTCTTTATATTATTATTATTTTGGTGGCGAATTGAGATTTATTGTCAATTTTATTGAAAGCCACATGTCCTGGCCCAATATTTGGTATAACTTTATCTACACTTGGGGTTGGCTTATATAGAACATCCGTAATTACTAATGTAAACCATCCACCAAATATTTCTGATGTTCAACATCTATAAGTCTCCCCAATTTTGCCACAATTGATGCACGATTAATGGTTATCATAACTATGTCACTAGACCAGCGTGTTTCAACCTTTTTACCTCTACGACGCTCTTGAAGGGTGGTTCACATGCAGCGGCACCCCAAGATACTCTTTTTTACTTTCCTACTAATACCCTAGAAGTAAAGTATTGTAATTAGGTCTTGAGGTCCCCTGAATTGATTGCGATGATTTCTGTGTGTGTGTGTGTGGGTATGTAATGGGTCGGAAACCCATTATTTATTTATTAAGATATGATCAAATTAAGCGAGATATTTGTAAGAACATTCGGGAATGTCAAAGGTTTTTGCTAGGGTTGAACATCTGGTTTAGGATTTGACCGCGTGTTATAAGTTTAAAATTGAAGAGTTGTCATTGGCTAAGAAGAAATGCTTCCGGCTTCCTTTGGGGTCGAGGGATGCAAACGAACAGATCTCGCTCTTCTCATTTCAACCACCGTCATGTAAAGTACACGTTTTTGTGGAGCGTTCTTAGGCGCTTAAGTTTATCCCTGGTAAGTCTTTTCAACTCGTCTCGCATTTCATTGTAAATTAAATTATTCATATTTCTGCTAAGAGTGTGTCTATCTAAATCAACTCCTATAGGTTTAATTTAAACGTCAATATGTTCAAAGCTTCATTCATTTTTCTATGTAACCTATCAAACGGGATTGTTGATTATTATTGTTAATAGATGTTATTGTTTGATAAGTGTTTCGTTTCATTTGAGTAGTCTTGCTTTATCAGCCCTTATTTAATGTTAAATACTTAAACGCGTCAGTTAGTAGTCAGAAAATGTGTTCACAAGGTTCAAGAAAAAGAACCCAGTTAGTTTTGCCTTCGAATAAATTGGAAGATTTGATGAATTAGAATTTTGACCAGTAATTAAAGCCCTTAAACTGCGCTTGGCCAAATGCTACCATGTTAGGGAGTCGCGGTTGTTCCCGCCATTTTGACCTCCTACAGGTATGTGTGTATGTCTGTCAACACGATTCCGTCCAAACAGTACAACGGATCAGGCAAAAATTTTGCATACATATTTAGGATTGCCTTGGGACGAACTGGATTGTTTTTGGTGACAATCTGATAACCGGAAGTGGCAAATGTTACATACGTCTTCTGAGGGATTCATCCGATTAAGATCAAATTCATACCAACTGAACCTCCAGTAACTTTCAATATGTATACAAGTTTTCAGATCAGTGGGATGAACGATTTAGGTGCTATAAGCTTTTATACAAGCAGTTTGACAGAAACCACAGCCTTCGTCGCTGTATTCGAAATTGTCAGTGCTACTGACATCAAATGTCAGGATGACAAATGGCGTTATGCCATAGAAACTGACGTTAGGTAGGGTCCAAAGATGGTCCAGAGTGACTGTGGCTTTACAAAATTTAAGTGTTTAGATATTTCATTGTACCGACGTTGTAGTCGGAAAGTTGGGTGAAGTCCACCCCAGATATTTACTTTCCGACTAGTACCCTAGAAGGAAATTGTTGTAATCGACGGAAAATGACGTTTGCGATGATTTCTGGAAAATGTCTGTATGTGTGTGTGTATGTCTGTGAACGCGATAGCACCCAAACGGAAGAGCAGATTGCGCTGAAATTTTGCATACGCATTGAGAATTACCGGAGGGCGAACTGGATTGTTTTTTGTAACAATTTGACAACCGGAAGTGGCAACTGTTACATGCATCTTCTTAGGGATTAACGCCATTTTGACTTAACTGGTTTACGCGCTATAAGAGTTTATAGAAGCACTTTGACAGAATCCACAGCCTTCGTCACTGTGTTGCGACAAACGTTAGTGCCACTGGCATGCCATGACATTAAATGTTTCTCTGTTTTAACAAAATTGAATAATTACAAAACTGTTCAGACACTTCAGTGTGCCAATAATGTAGTTGAAAAGTTGGGTGAGGGTCACCCCAAGATATTTAAGTTTAATTTAGGAAGCCATACAAAATTGCTATAAAATGAAAACAATAATAAATAATGTACTTATATATATGTATAGGCCTAAATAACCCCAGTTTACGTTTACACGCTTATTTTTCACATTTTTACGTTTTTCTCGCGGCACCTCGCGGGGGGGGGGGGGCGGTTGAATATCATTGTAGGAGGTCAAAATGGCGGGAACAACCGCGACTCCCTAACATGGTAGCATTTTGGCCAAGCGCGGTTTAAGGGCTTTAATTACTGGTCAAAATTCTAATTCATCAAATCTCTTCCAATTTATTCGAAGGCAAAACTAACTGGGTTCTTTTTCTTGAACCTTGTGAACACATTTTCTGACTACTAACTGACGCGTTTAAGTATTTAACATTTAATAAGGGCTGATAAAGCAAGACTACTCAAATGAAACGAAACACTTATCAAAACAATAACATCTATTAACAATAATAATCAACAATCCCGTTTGATAGGTTACATAGAAAAATGAATGAAGCTTTGAACATATTGACGTTTAAATTAAACCTAGGAGTTGATTTAGACAGACACACTTTTAGCAGAAATATGAATAATTTAATTTACAATGAAATGCGAGACGAGTTGAAAAGACTTACCAGGGATAAACTTAAGCGCCTAAGAACGCTCCACAAAAACGTGTACTTTACATGACGGTGGTTGAAATGAGAAGAGCGAGATCTGTTCGTTTGCATCCCTCGACCCCAAAGGAAGCCGGAAGCATTTCTTCTTAGCCAATGACAACTCTTCAATTTTAAACTTATAACACGCGGTCAAATCCTAAACCAGATGTTCAACCCTAGCAAAAACCTTTGACATTCCCGAATGTTATTACAAATATCTCGCTTAATTTGATCATATCTTAATAAATAAATAATGGGTTTCCGACCCATTACATCATTGCACTGGGCATATTTAAACCCAAAGCGTTAAACATTCCTTGAGAGAGTGTTAAGCTCTTAGCTGCTAACACGGATCCGATCTCGCGTGCTTACTAATCCAAAATTTCACAAAGATTCCCCATGCAGAGTCCAGATTAATATTTATATAACGACGCTTATGAATTGATGACCACTCATCAAAAGTAATGAATCATTTACCTTCAGATTTCAACCTTTTCTGTTTCAATATTTCACTATCGTTTACACTATTGTTTATGCTAGCATCAAATTTTTTATAGTCAGACGGTAGTCAGACAAGTAATCGCGAGCAACCATGCGCGCAAGAACTTTTGAAAGTTTATTATGTTTACTCTTTTTAAAATATTCGTTATACTTGATTGTTTAAAAGTAGCAATAATAATCTCTTTTGCAGAAAGTTCTTTATCCAGTTTCACAAAATTACAATACTGTCAAATACAACACTGCATAAAAAAATAATACGGGACGACTGGGAGTGCAGTATCAGTTTTCATTTGCATACAGTAAAATTTGCCTAGGAATAAATAAAGAGGAGTATGTTATCACTATAAAGTATAAGCCGACAGTAGAAGAAAAAGTCGAAAATAGAAAAAGTGCCAAACATCAACAGGCCAAATCACTAACAGTTTTTCCCTACAGTGTCAGTTTTTATAGAAGCTAACATCATCTAAGATCTAATGCCCGTTTGCACCGTTTTTGTTAAGAAAGGCTTAAGTATGAAGTCGTACTTATGTCATCGATTTTGTTTGCACCGTCACATATCCATTACCTACCTACAGTTAAGAACGACCTAACTTAAGCCTAGAAAATCGACGGCTTAAAGCCAGCGTAAATATAAGCTTAGTTGTGATTGGTTGATTGTGGTATAGACACATATTGCACATGAAATGTCGTTTTAAGAAATGTCAAGACAGTACCTATATGTGTCAATTTATCATGTTATCAAGCGATTTTAGAAGTTTGTAATGTAAAATTACAGTTTTATTGTGTATTAGAAATAATGGTTTAATTTTGATCATAAATTCTTTTTTTGTGCCGTAATTTTTGTAGTTATGAAAGTAATTCAAATTTGCCGCCACATTAACCTATTGAAAGTTTTGACAAGTGACGCAATACTATTGATTTTAGAACCAAGTATTTCCAAATATAACTAGAACTTTACAGTGTTGCCAACGTCAGAAACCCTTAAGTAATGCTTAAGTTAGGAAAGGCTGACATGCGAACGGTGCAAATGATGCCTGACTTAAGTTAGGCATAAAGATAAGCTGTTCTTAAATTTAAGTCGTTCTTAATAAATGCGGTGCAAACGGGCATAAGACATCTAGCTTCTCAAACAGAAACAAAATAATGGTGTTTTATTGAAAAAAATCAAAACTCTGAGAGAACCATTCTCACAAAAGATATTATCCTATTATAAATATCTATAAATATTCTCAGCTAATGTCCATGGCCACTGACGTTTGTTAAAATTTCCGATTCGTAACCATAGCGGCTAAGAATGTGGTTACTGCCAGATTGATCCATTGATCTGCAAATTGGTATACATATTGAAAAACACTGGAATATGAGATGGTATCAGTTTGGTCAAAATCGGTTGAATTTTAACAAATTTGTTTAATTTTAATAAAATATTGTATCGTCGGCGTCATCATCGATCGATAGATCGGTATCATTGAGAGAGAACTTAAAAGGATTCGATCGGAAAATGTCACGGTGCGAACTAAACATCCTTGTGGGGCTCGCTGGGTACCTAGATGACCACGGTGGTAACTTGGGCGTGCTAACCTTGTCGCACGGCCTCGCGGAAGCCTCCAGTCAAGGAGTGCGAAAGTTACAGACTGCTCTCACCGCGTACACTACTTAAGGTCCGCGCACACCGACGCGACTTTGAATCGGTACGATTCGGTGCGATATCTACCTAATTAAGACTCCCACACACCGCCGCGATTTTCAATCGGTACGATGCGATGGAGCGTGATATTATCGCAGTCGGTATATCGCCTCGGTATGTCTGAAAGCTTCCAACATTGACACAAGATCGCATCGATGTGCGGTTTCCTTTATAAGTCAGTAGGTAGCGTAAAGCGTCTAAAATTCTGTCTATACTCTGCAGCGTTTTACTATGACCTCCTACGCACTAAACTCACTCACTCAACCTGAATAACGTAGCCGAGATGGAATGAGGAAGCTATCGTAACATACGTTTTATTTCTTTATTTTATGTTGTTGTCGGCGGATTTTATTTATGTATGCAGATTGCAGAATGTGTGATTTTCGGCATTGGATTTTTTATGGGAAAAATATGTAATCGGTAGCGAATATCTTGAACGACAAGGTGAGAATATTGATTAGGTTCTCGGAGTTTTGTGACACTAATTTTATCGATAAAAGCGACGTATACATTAGTGGAGATTTAATGGATAAAAATGGAAATGTGCGGGTGCATTTTTTTTAATGATTTCCTTGTTTGGTTAAAAATAGAGTTTACGGTTTGGAAACAGGATCGCGGAAGTATTGTGATATACCTACACGTAATTTAGAAATGTGCATTGCCAAAATCACTTTATCCAAAAGTTTGTGATATTTTTGTGTATTCTATATAACATTTTGTATAATTCATTTTCAAGTGAAAATGTGACACTGAACATGTGCATGCGGAATAAAAGCTTCTCTATATCATTCCTTATTTGACTAAAATGACTAAAAATTATTATTGCTTGATCTTCTACTGTACTCATAGATTTATACAGGGTGTAACAGGTTTGAGTCCGCAAATCTTGGGAGATGATAGGTTCTGGGTATCATAATATTTTCTATTCTGGTTCATAACTGAAATATCGAATGTTAAAGTTGAGTACAATATTGTTTGAGTATCGTATGTGGTTAATCCCTATAGCGATTAAAATGGATTTTGAATGGTTTTGGAACAGTTATTGATAACCTGCATACTTCTGAACCAATCCCACAACCAGCAGTAGGAAGAAAACACCGCTTGTATTCCATAAGGGGGAAAGCATGTTGACCAAAAAAGCGGTAAAATCTGTATGAAATACATTTCATATGTTATTTATTACTTTATTTATTACTGTTATTGTATTTTCTTGCTATGTAACCATTGTAGTCCGTAACTTTGTTCTTTGATATATCAGTTAAAGAATTGAATAATTTTTTATAAGAATATATTTTTCAGTAGGTCAAAATCTATTATCCCACAATGTTTGGACGCACTGTATATCTGTAATATATGTGTATTTCAGTCAGCTTCAATTTTATATGATCATTATAGCGAATAAATATGAATTACTATCAGTAATTTATTGTCGATGTACAACAAGCATCTAAAATTGAAATTGAAACAAGCATCTATAATTGATAGAGAATCACAATCAAAACAAATTTAAAAAATACAAAATACCAATAAACGAAAATAAATCAACATCATAAAAAGTAATAATCGGGCAAATTCAACAATAAGCGATAACGACTATTAATAATAATATAATAATAATAGAAATGTACCGAATTGCCTCTATAATTGACGTATTTTCAAGTGATAAATAGGCAAATGTATTCAGTTATTGGCGATTGGTTGCAACATTTTAGCATTATCTCGTATAAACAATGTCTTCTGTTAAACGTTAGATGATTTAAGTGGTCAAAGTTGGAATAAATTCAAGGTTCGATCCTTCACATTTTGCGACCTTTCCTCGAAATGGAACGATAACAAAACCTACGGAAAATTAATGATTAAAAGACTATATTTACATAATATTTTCACAACAGTTTTAATTCAGTATTAAACAAGGTTTATTTAGGTATGATAAAGATTCAAAAAACAAACTAGTAAGTGTTACGTACGATTTTGAAAAATGATTAGATTAAATACATTTCCTGTATTTAAAACCACCACCAAAAGTAATAAATAAACTAACTGACGGTAATTTACGTTACTTCGTTTAGTTATTTACCACTGAGCGACTCGACATGTATTTTAAACCTGTTACACTGACCTTATTATTTTACTTCCTTATTTTTATCGAACTATTGAAAGAAGGTTTAATTGAACATTTAGTTGGGAAAATTGACGCCCAAAGGCTTAAAATGTCGTAAGTATTTGGAAATATTACACGGTCGATTACCGCTAAATTGTTGTTATGTTATAAGTTGTGATAACGAAAAGTAAATCAAAGCGGGGATCTACCAGAATAAGTAATTAGGCATTTTAAGTAAGTAGTTTGAAAATTTTAATATTTTTATTGGATTTTTTATGTATGTTTTGATATTTATTACATCTTCTTAAATCTTCTTTCTTTAATTCTTATCACATTCGGTACATGTTGTACCAGTGAAAAAACGAAAATTATAATCTTGTAGAGTTCTTAATCTTCGTAATAAAATAGTTCCTACAGAAAACGCAATTATTAAATTTGATTGTTATACACCGAGAGAAAAGAAATGTAAAATCATATAAATGTATTTCTTTGAACATATTTCTTTCAAGGAAAGAATATGTTTGAAACCAATAAGTATTTTTAAATTCAAAACAGTGAGCTGCATGTGCTGAACGAAATATTTTATTTGAAGTAAAAAGAAAAAATTTTCACCGAAAAAACGATTCGAAACACCAAATTCCGAGATTTCCGTAATGTAGAAATTGTTTGGGTTTAATTGCAGAAATACGTTGGGAGGAAATAAATCTGGTTTTATTTTAAATAAAGATCGGTCTAGAGGTAAGTAAATATTCTATTTGGAAGAAAAAGATAAGATTTGAGTAAAAAGATTATGTGTTTGAATAAAAAAATGTGGTTTCATTAAAAATTATTGCTATGTCTACTGGTGGTGAGATGGCGCTGACAGTCTCTACGCACGCGTTGGCCTTTTTGAGTTTTATATAAGCTGAGCTACAGAACGCAAGCGGTATTCTGGTTACTCTTCATTTGGGAATAAATCTGTGGAGTAAAATAATGTAATGAGTCCACCATAATCTTTTATTGTGGTTTTCGACTAAACTATGTTTGGATTATATAATCAAGGTCCTATGATTATAATCCATACATAATAAAATATTAATTAATGATTAATTCACGGTCGCAAAATTGATCTAATTTGAAAGTAGACTTTACTGAAAGTAAAGTACTGTTTGATTATATCAAAATTTGTAGTTTTTAAATCAACATTCGATTTTATTAAGTCAAGTACTAAATTGTCAGACAAGAAAGTTTTACAGCAAAGAAGGTTTTTTTTATTTAAAAAGAACGTAGAGTTCTTAAAACAAAATGTTCATTTCGCTTTGAATTTAATAAATTTTACCAAAAAAATAATTTCTTTGCGGCAACCAAAGCTTTGTCTGCCACTATTTAACATCAATCTTTCTTTGATTTGAAGCAAATTCATTCCATTCAATTTTTTTTCTCTCTGTGTATTACCATAACTCAAAGCACAGAGGAGTGTCAACGCTTAACTAAACAGAGTTGGTAATCTTGAGTCTAACGAGATAATAGCAGCGTTTTTGGGTATTAGCGGTAACACATATAGTAGGTTTGTCATATTAAATGTTAAGTTGTTAGCGCATATGTTTGGTTGCCCTAATAATAATAATTAAATCATCATCCTTTCGTGTACGATCGCGTGGTATACGAAGGTCACTATCACCTCGTCTCTAAATTATTAGCCACAGGCAAACAGCTTCCTATATAAAAGTCGCATCGAAATTCAAGATTCCCAATGGAAAGTGAAACGCTTGAGTCACCGTTTACCGTTCTCTATGGCATCGTAACGGCGCATAGCGTACGCTTGTATATCGTAGATAATTCCTCGTTTTATTACCCAATTTACACACATCGTCTCCTCGAATACTTCCGATATAAAAAAATCTATCGAAGCTAATAGAATATAAAATAGATAAAAGGTTAATAAGTTGTAAATTTACACGAAGAGAGAAATTATTTCCAATTTTGTTCCTTGGAGAGGCGTGGGAGAGGTAGATGACCTTGGTTCAGCGTATAGGAAAACAAAGTGAGCCAAGATTATGGTAGTTGATCACCTTGCATATGAGCACTCATGGTCCCATGTAGTTACGTTACCTTACGCTACGCGGAACTTTACAGTAGAAAGTGAATCTTCTCGTTTTTTTTTCTAAGCTTTCATCGACTTGTTGATGCATAATGAGCTTTATTTCTTACGGTTTTCTCGGAGATTTGAATGCTGCATGTGAAACGGAGACTCTGTTCAGTTATTCCTTACTTATGTGAGTAATTAAGGATAGCTCGGTCAATTATGGTGGTTTTTATTTGTGATATCGCGATAACCACCTTTTCCTACTAGAAAAACTATTTTTGTATATTATTAGTGAAATTTGTATAATAAATAATAATATTTAAAGTGTAGATAATTCTGTGGATTATAATTTATAATCAAGTGTTGGCTAATAACAACAATTTACGTGCATAATTTTAAATATGCCAAGATTTCTGTCGCACAATGTTGAATGGAAAATGAGATCTTCAATGTATTATTATTATTTGCTGTACAGATACTTAATAAATTAACATTTCTTTGAAGGGTAATTTGAATTCGAAATTATTGAATTGTATTTGTCGTTTACCCTTTCAATTAATCGCTAATCCGTGTTTTTCAAGCCTAACGAATTTGCTTTGCGAAGTCACAGAAAGATCACACAAAACTTTGGTTGTCGCAAAGAAATTATTTCTTTGGTACGGTTTATTAAAATCAAAGCTATCGTATTTATATGAACATTAGTTAACTTAAATTCAATAACATAATATTTTCAAACGAAATGAGCATTTTATTTCAAGAACTCTACGTGCCTTTTAAATAAAAAAATCTTCCTTTACTATGTTACACAATTTAGTACTTGACCTAATAAAATCGAACGTTGATTTAAAAACTACAAATTTTGATATACCTAAACAAATAGTACTTTAGTTTTAGTAAAGTGTAGGTACATACTTTCAAATTAGGTAAATATTGCGACCGTGAATTAATCATTAATTAATATTTTATTATGTATAGATTATGAGCATGGGACTTGATTAAATAATCCAAACATAGTTTAGTCGAAAACCACAATAAAAGATTATGGGGGACTTGTTAGATTATTTTCCACGGTAATCCTTAGTAAAGACTACAGACTTATTCCCAAATGAAGAGTAACCAGAATGCCGCTCGCGTTCTGTAGCTCAGCTTATATAAAGCTCAAACTAAGCCAACGAGTGAATAGAGACCTGTCAGCGCCATCTCCCCGCCAGTATACATAAGTAATTCTTAATAAAACCGGACGTTTTGATTCAAACACTTAATCTTTTCACTCAAATCTATTATCTTTCTTTTCCAAATAATTTCAAATAGAATATTTACTTACCTCAGGGCCGATCTTTATTTCAAATACCTAACACCAGATTTATTTCATTCAAACGTCTTTCTGCAATTAAACCGAAAATATTTCTACTTTACGGAAATTATGAAAAACCATTTGGTGTAAAAGAATCGTTTTTTTTTTTTTTTTCACTGAAAACTATTCATTTTTACTTAGCAAATATTTCTATAAAAAATATTTATTTGTTTCAAACATATATTCTTTCCTTGAAAGAAATATATATGTGCAAAGAAATAAATTTATTTGATTTTTTCTTTTCTCCCTGTGTAATCAACTCGGTCGCCTTAACAAATTCAACCAATTACATTTAAGATTTTTGCACTACCGATACAAATTTGACCATCACTAGTATCTTTATTATTGAACCCCGTACGCCGGTTCTATCCGCATAGTGTGAATAGCCAAACTTGTGTACATTATTCACTTAACCGGACAGTTTCCGCAGTTTGCCATTTGTGCTGCTGACTAAGTAATCAAGTAAAGAATCAAGAGAAGACATCGTTGGCACAATGAAATGCCTAAACACTTTTGTAATTATTCATGTCCTGTCAATGGCCACTGACGTTTATCAACCACAACGCCGAAGGCTGTGGATTCTGTCAGACAAACTCTTATAGCGCATAAACCGATCATCTCATTGATCTGTAAATTTGTATACATATTTAAAGTCACTGAAGGATCAGCTGGTACCAGTTTGGTTAAAAGGACAGAAATTGAGCTTAGAGCAGCAGACATTATTTTTTATCCTACACGTTTTATTGAAAATTGAAAAAAAAATGTATGGAGTATGGAGAGAAAATGTATGAAGTCCAATCCGTTGTACCATTTAGGCACTATTATCAGAAATTCTGTTTTTTGTCGATTACAATACATACATACTTCCGTTCTAGAGAACCTAGTGTGTTGTTTTCGCAGTATGGCCTGCATCTATGTTCAGATGGTGTGATGGAGAAATTGCCCAACGCCAAATCCAGGAAAAAAAAATGAAAAAACGTACGTTGATTAAATTGAATAGGATTGAATTGGATTGGATTCACCAAACATTTGTTATTTATTGTCCGCCCAGAAATAATTACAGACGTTTGAACGTTTCAATAATACCAACCGAAGCTAAAATGCAAACCAATTTATTTCTTATACACGAATTCTATAATTCGTGAACAACAGATGTTCCACGGGCGTTCTGATCTCCGTACAATGATCGCTGACTTTCACTGCTGGAAAGTGAACGTACTCGTACTTTTTAAGCGCGCTCCGAAACTTATTGGTCAGCGGCTATTGTGAACGCGTTAAAGAATCCACTATATTCGCATTTGGCCACGAGTGGTTCGCGAAATGTTACTGTACAAACTGTATAGTAATGGTCGACTTGTTGTAAATCAGAAAAGTACCTAGAGGACCGTTCCGAAGCATTTTGCATCGTTCTGCGTTTTCTAGAAACTTTCACTCGACGAGGTGGTTTACCTTTCTCTGCAAGTACTCCCACAATTATGTGAGTTTTGGTGTATGTAATGATCATAAATTGCTAGGTTTCGTTGAAAAATAATATGGTGAAATAATTTCTAATCTAATACATAATATAGTCATATTTGACAAACACATAAGAACATATAATTCGCCTGCATTCAACATCCGAATACGATTTTTTCAGGTTATCCAGCCACTGTATATCGTCCCTATGATTCTCCAACAGACCCATACCTCGGCCATTTAAATAAAACACAACTTCCATTATAGTCATCAGAATATTCTAATGCGTCAGTTTGTTCATTGTCTGAGAACCTACGTAGGTACACCTTTTCTAGTGCATCTCCGCCCAGATGGCGAATTGGGTCATCCAGCTAGTTGTAAAACCAACCAGCAGAAACCGTTATCCATCTCATGGTTCTTTGCTATGTCTACGCGCCCAAGACAATTGATTCATGGACCAATTACAATATCCACAACTCATCTGTTTGGTCATCGATCGTCATGCTGCACGAGAATTATGCTTCATGCCGTCATATATTGTGGTCTTACATTCTTTTTATGGACTGCCTTAAAAATCGCCAACTTCATCAACCATAGCATCCATGAACGATTACATACTGGGTTGATTCGTGATAATAATCACATATTATAACAACGCAATAAGAATCAAATAACAAATCTGTTAACTGAGGCCACGATATAATATTGGTTCGACCATGGCGTTGACCATGGTTGAAAGTGGACCAGTGGAACCTTCGTGTCACTTAGCCACGTCACCGCTCGCTCTATCCAACAGGCCAATTGTTTTTCTAACTCAAAACTAACCTTCTGAGTTGGTTTTCCTTGTTGTCGCCCATAATACTAAGGTCTCAACCGGAGGTCACACTATTTTATTATATTTTATTTCGATAAGTTGTTACTACTGAAGCGGCAAACGTCATAACTTACAATGTAAATGTTAATAGAATCAAGGAAGTTGGCATTATCTCCACGAGTTACATCTATTTAGACCTTAGACGATGGAAGGAGATAATCTCACAAGTTGGTACAAACAGACCATCAGTTTTTTTTTTAATACCTTGCTTACCTTTATTCGAGTTTTGCTAGTGACACAGTTCATCAGCAGAGTCAATGGACCTACAACTGATTCCATTTTTGTGAAGATGTTTGTGGTCTTCTTTTTTGGCTTTGTACTCTTCACCGGCACTGGAAAGAAGTAAAAAAACATAGAGGCACTCGAGTTATTAAATGAATCACAAGAAAACCAACATAATATGGTGTAATGAGCTTGACGTAGTACGTTTGCAATCGACATGGTTTTTATCTGATATTACAACACTAAAATTTCCTCTCACTAATTAAATATGAATTGAACAGACAATATCGTGTCGGTTATAAGCTACTGTATTTAGCGTGCAATTAGGAATATTAATATACAATGTTCTATAAAATATAACGTACAGAAAAAGTTCTGAGGTTAAAAGTCTCATCGCTTTTTTATTGATCGACTCGGGTTTGCGAAACTTAATTTCTTTTTAATGGAACTTAATCTAATCAATGATCATATCAATGGTTACCATCGAAAATTTCTATTAAATGGCTCACTTATTCTCACTGAGCGATTTCGGTTTCTAACTGTCGGAGTAATTTGGCAGTGACCGTAAAGTAAGTAGAGACGCTTTTTATCGCATTGAGAACGAACTACTTTCACTTGGAAACATTTGGAAGATTTGATTATATGGCCCGCTTCGTTTGTCCATTTTGTTTTCTTTTTTCTCGCTCCACTGCTTCCAAATTACTTAGTTGCTTGATGGTTATACGATGAGAATAGGAGAAAAAACAATGCGGGAAAATTCCTTTTGGGAAATTAAGGTATATACGCGTACTGTTAATTTTTTTGAGATGTATTAATAAGTACTTTCCCACTAACGTTAACAAGGACGTCATTTTCTCTCATGAGTGTGCAAAAGTATTTTTATTACGTTGTCGTGACATCTAATTATACAGATTTTTAAGATTCATAGATTCTATATCAAACAATAACACTTGGTTAACAACAAAGTCTTGATTAACTTTAACTGATTGGCTCGGGTATTTTTTAAGCGTAAATAAACAGACTTTTCTGCACAACAATTTGTTTTGTTCTTTTTTTAGGTCTGATACAGACCCAGAAAGAAAACTCCAAGAAATTTTGTAAGAGCAGTCTTTATTGATATTCCTTCTAGGCATATGACTATTCCATCCTCCTTTCCTATACATGCTGGATTTCGCTCAAAGTAGAAGATTTTCATGTCTATCCAAGAGATTCATTTCACAGGTAGACGACCAAAAAACTGCCTCCGATTTTTTCACTGATTCTTATAGATTTTGGGTGCTGAATCCGGGAAAAATGCCCAACAAGTTCTATCATGTCAGGTTTTCTGGCCAAATTCGATCTCTCGTTAATTAATTGCAGGAATTTTTAAGTAGCCGATGGCCGTTTATTCTCGCAGCCCAATCCTAGGTTACAGTTATAATCGTTTAAGTACATGCCCGTTCATGCTTAATTTTGGTCCTTCCTAAGTTCCTTACTATCTTTTGATGGCTCAGTCGTAATCCAGCTTTATTAAGAAGTGGAACACTACAGTAACAGTGCTGCATTCGCGATGGCTAATAGAGTTAGCATCAACTCTCCAGACAGTTTTTGTTTTATTTGCGGGTAATATACATTGAAAAAGCGGCAGAGGAACATTACTGCGTTTGTTAAAGAAGTATCTTTGCCTATTTTGGTTTACAGTTAGACAATCAAGACAAACCATGGGCCCCGCACAAAAGACTTGTGTTGAAGATCTTCGCTTATGGATGAAAGGTAAAAAACAAGCTTTTCGTTATGGAACACCTATGATATGGCGTGAACAGGAAGACCACGAAAGAGACTGTTATTTTTGTTCTTGCGATGTGAAGGGATACAACTTGAAAAACAAGAAGGTAATAAGTTACCCGAACCTTCCCTCAGCAACTAGACCTATGCCTCATAGCAATGAAATACCTGTGCCTGAGCCACCAAAATCTTGGGAATCTATTTCAGTGGACGATTTTGATGACGAGACTCATGAGATGGTTGCTCAAAGAGTCCAGTACTTCAGAGTTTGAACCTGAACCCGAACCTACACCTGAACTCTTCTCTCAAGCGGAGTTAAATGATTTGGTCCGTGATCTAGGTCTCCCAAAAGATGCTGCCCAACTGTTAGGCTCTCGACTTAAACAAAAGCATCTATTGTCACCAGGTACAACTTTTTCTTGGTACAGGAACCGTGAGGAACAATTTGTAAGGTATTTTAGCAAAGAGGAAGATTTGGTGTTCTGTAACGATGTACGCGGACTAATGGAGAATTTTAAACTCAAGTACGATCCTGCGGAATGGCGGCTGTTTATTGATTCGTCTAAGGTCACCATAAGAGCAGTTCTTCTTCATAATGGCAACACATACGGTTCAGTTCCAATGGCTCACTCTGTTATCCTTGAAGAAAAATACGAAAATTTAGCCACGATTCTCCAGAAAATTCGTTATAACGAGCATATCATCCATTCATATGCGGAGATTTTAAAATTTTAACCATGCTACTGGGTAGCAATCCGGTTTCACCAAATATCCGTGCTTCCTTTGCCTATGGGATAGCCGGGCTAGAAATCTGCACTGAGAAAAAAGAGACTGGCCAGTTCGAGAAGTTTTAAGACCAGGCGAGAAAAATGTTCTTCAGAAGAGCTTGGTACCTCGTGATAAAGTTTTATTACCCACACTGCACATCAAGTTGGGTCTCTTCAAAGAATTCATCAAGTCGCTTTCAAAAGATGGTGCGTGTTTTCAATACCTTTCCTCAAAATTTCCACGCCTATCCGACGCTAAACTAAAGGAAGGGGTTTTTGTTGGTCCTGATATCACGAAACTTATTACAGATACATCATTCACTGAGACCATGTCAGAAAAAGAAGCTTGGGACTCTTCAAAGATGTTGTGCTCAAATTTTTGGGGAACAGGAGAGATGCCAACTATAAAGATATTGTAGATCTTCTAGATGCTTTCAAATCACAGGGTTGTAATACGAGCCGCAAGGTGCATTTCCTGCATTCACACTTTAATTATTTTCCCGAAAACCTGGGGGCCTATAGTGAAGAGCAAGGTGAAAGATTTCACCAAGACATTAAGGACGCAGAGAGAAGATATCAAGGAAGGTGGAACACAAACATGATGGCCGATTTGTGCTGGTTGTTGCTGCGAGAAACTCCGGAAGAAAAATACGCAAAGAAACCCACCAAAAGAAGTATTCAGGGGAAGAAGAAACGATTTCACCAGGAGAGCAATTGATCCCAAAGTCGTTTTATATCCAACTTATGTTTGAAATTATATTTTTCGTTCAGTTTTCCCGACAGTAAAATGAGATTTATTTTTAACACCTTAACCTCTGCTAACCCTACGTAGCAAAAAAACTGTACGTGATAGAACAAAACGAAAGACAGATTTGGATTCAGCGCACCAAAAAAACATAAAAATTAGTCAAAACTTCCAGGGCAGTTTTCAAAAAATATTTTTTTGTATACCTGTGTTATATTCCACACTGAGAGATCAGTGATTTCCGTAATGTAGATTTTTTTTGGGTTTAATTGCAGAAATACGTTTGAATGAAATAAATCTGGTTTTATTTGAAATAAAGATCGGCCTTGAGGTAAGTAAATATTCTATTTGGAAAAAAAAGATAGAGGATTTGAGTAAGAAGATTGGGTTTGAATAAAAAAGTGGTTTCATTAAAAATTATTGCCAATGTCTACTCGCGGGGAGATGGCGCTGACGGTCTCTACGCACGCGTTAGCCTTTTTGGGCTTTATATAAGCTGAGCGCCAGAATGCGAGCGGTATTCTGGTAACTCTTCATTTTGGGAATAAGTCTGTAGTCTTTACTAAAGATTACCGTGGAGTAAAATAATCTAATGAGTCTACCATAATCTTTTATTGTGGTTTTCGACTAAACTATGTTTGGATTATATAATCAAGGTCCCGTGATTATAATCCACATAAAATATTAATTAATGATTAATTCAAGGTCGCAATATTTATCAAATATGAAAGTACACTTTACTGAAACTAAAGTACTATTTGATTATATCAAAAGTTTTTAAATCAACATTCGATTTTGTTAAGTCAAGTACTAAATTGTCAAAGAGTAAAGGAAGGTCTTTTTACTTAAAAAGAACGTAGAGTTCTTGAAACAAGATGTTCATTTGGTTTGAAAATATTATGTTATTGAATTTAAGTTAACTAACGTTCTCATAAACACGATAGCTTTGAATTTAATAAATTTTACCAACGAAATAATTTCTTTGCGGCAACTAAAGCTTGGTCTGTCACTATTTAATATTCATCTTTCTTTGACTTGAAGTAAATTCGTTTCATTTACTTTTTTCTCTCTTTGTGCAGTAATGATAGATCGAGCACAGGAGCTTCATTCGATATGCCTCGAGCCATTGCTGAAATTGCTACTTTCGAACATGCGAGTGTGAGATATTTTGGATGTCTAGTTTGTCTCATTTGTTAGTGAGCCTATTAGACTTATTTCTCATACATGCTGGTTTTAAGCCTTTGCAGACGTTGTTGGTATCCCTAGTAAGCTACTTGTTCAACACGTTAACATCATCATATGCCAGAGCTTGGTTTCAGGCAATAATAGAGTACAGCAATTGGATCATGAAAACTGAGAGTAATTTGTAAGTTGAACCCTTTTAAAGATGAAGTCTCGTTTTGTATTCCGTCTAGTCTAAGCTACTTCTACAGTTATCGTCAGTATATCCAGAACCTACGTTTGGTTGGTATTGGACATCAACGTACTAGTTTCACATGTGGATGTCAAATTTGGCTGATTTGTTAGTGAGACTGTGGCATCTTTGCCATTTCCCATTCATGTTGGTTTTAAAACAAACCAGATTTTTTGCAGAAGTCTTGCGTATCCTTACTAGGCTACTTCTTCAGCACCCTAACATCGTTATACTCAAGAGTGCGTTTGGTGTGGCTTTACGAGTACTATAATATTAACAACCATATCGCAAGAGATTCTATATTTCTCGTTTAACACTTCCAAGAAGCGAATAGTCATATAGGTGACCATTCGCGCATCTCAAAGCAGCCGCCCTGGGATGAGAGGTGGCCGGCTGCCTTTATCTACGTACGTATCGCGATCTCTGAGCTGCGAGCGCGTAACCTAGCTCCTAAACAATGCGAACTTGCGGTCGTTCACCCGCACAGGCCAATGGATGATGCTCCACGTCTCCCTTTCCGACCCGCGGGCCGCGCGGCCGTCGTCTGCCAACTAAAATCGTATTGATACTTGTTTATTACATTGTATACTGGTTTACTGGCGATCACTAAGGTCCTAAGGCTAGCCATGTGCTGCGAAGAGTGATGCAGTCGCACGTAATTGCTCGATAAACACTAAATTTGGAACAGGAAGGGAATTTGTTTGCCATTTCCCGAGTGATGTTTATGCTTTTGAGTAAAATTGTTTTCTTTTTGTTTCAGGTAACAGCCGATTTTTTAAAGCTCCAGAGTTGCTACTTGAGTAAGTTTCGCAACTGTAAATGTCTCTCTGAAAGGGCTCCCATCTAATCTCACAATGCTGATTTGCCAGATTTAAAACGATAAGTATGAACATCAAAAGGCACATCTCCTGGAAGTTGTGGACTTATTTTTATATACACGTAGCCTTGTTAAGAAGTCTTAAGGACGTACGTGCCATTATCAAGGGTACAGAGTCATTGTTAGACCTGTACACGTGAGTACCATGTCATTCCATCAAGGATTCAAATGACATTTATTTTACGTAACACATAATAACGCGATTATCACGTCTATCAATTATTGAGCAAGATGGTGCAACGAGAGTACAGACATCGCCGAAATTCTTGAACTCTCTTATCAACCTCTCATGGAAACGTAAGTTTTGTGGCTAATGTAACGTATTGTGGACAATACGTTACATTCATTTGTTAAATAAGGGATTTTACTTCTTTCTTCTTTCCACTACATGGTAGATTTTGCACTAGTAGACTATACTGTTCCTACTAAGCTGCTTGTTGAACAAAATGACACCATTATGTCCTAGCGCTTGGTATACACTCAAAACATTCTTCAGCTAAGTGTGTGACCACTGAGTAGTCAATTCGAAAGCTTGATTTGATATACCTTACAGCAATTATTAGAGGGATTAAAGCAATTCGATTTTGTTAGTTTCAAATGTGAATTGCACGTTAAATTCGTTTTTTAGACCTTTTAGGTTCGTTTGTAGACGAAAATTCGATTTTCTATATATTAAACGGTTCCACAGATTGAAAAATGTGTCAACTTACGACATTTTCTCTTTTCTGAGCAAACTGTGTCTTATCTAATTGCGCGATTTGGATGATTCCAACAATACTAGATGGGAAATTATTCCAGGAATCCATTTTTTAAGACTTTGTTGCTCTATGATGCAGCGTTTGCGAGTAAAACGCGAAAAAAACGCAAACTTTTCCTCGCTAATCAGTAGGCGCTATGTGTAACTAATACCATTTTTCAATAGCAATATTCAGTGATATTCTTTCTAGGCATATGATTATTCCATCCTTCTCTCAGTAATGTCACAATTTAGAGTTTATTATACAGTGTGTCCACACCATATGGGAAAATCTTTTATTATCCATTGCTCATAAAATTTTATTCTTTATGAAAGTTGTCGGTAGGTCTGAAATCAAGAATACCATCATAAGATCTTACAAATATCGCATCATATACTGGATCTTTAAAAAAATGTGAAACGCGCATAGGAGTAAAGTGCCTGGAATATTAATATTATCGAAAAAAAAAAATATTTGGGAATGTTGATTGGAATTAATACCTAACTACGCTATTTTGGTGTCTCTACTAGGCTCTAGTAAGAATTTTGTAAAAGCAGTCTTTATTGATATTCCTTCTAAGTGTATGAGTATTCCATACTCCTTTTCTATACATGCTGCATTTAGCTCAAAGTGGAAAATTTTGGTGTCTCTACTAAGCTAATTCTTCAGCAAGTTAACACCATCCTATCCAAGAGATTCATTTCATATACATTCCAGTAATGATAGATGGAACACAGCAATTTTATCATGCTAGTTTCAAATCATAATTGCAAGTTTTTTAGTTGGATTCTTGGGGTATTTTATAGACTAAATCTTCTTTGGTATCCCGTCTATGATGCTTCTCCAGTTCACTTCATCATACCCAGGAGCTTAGTTTTCTCTGCCATCGAGATATTGATGAAATGGCTACTGTTGAACATGCTAGTGTCAGTTATTCCGGATATCTTGTTTGTCTCGTTTGTTAGTGAGACTCGTTTGTTAGTGAGGCCTTTTTCGTATCACTTATACATGCTGGTCTTAATACAAACCATGGATTATGCTGACGTCGGTCGTTGGTATCCATAGTAAGTTATTTCTTCAACATCATAGCATCGTCACATCCAAAAGTTTCATTTGCCTTCCAGACAATAACGATGTACAGCAATTTAGACATGGGAAGTCAGACTCGTGTGTTAGTTAAACTCTTTGGGTTCTTTTGTAGACTACGGCTCGTTTTGTATCCTGTCTCCATTTAACGTCATCATGTCCAGGAGCATCATTTGGTATGCCTCCAGGTATTGATGGAGTACAGTTTTCAAACATGTTAGTCTCATATGTTCTAGATGTCTTGTCTGTTTCGTGCGTCAGTGAGACTATCAGGTCTTTTTTTATTTCTCATACATGCTGGTTTTAATGCAAACAAGATATTTTGCAGACGTATGTATCCAGGCAGGCTGCTTCTTCATCACCTTAGCCACATCACATTCAAAAGCTATGTTTGCTAAAACTTTCAGAGAATAATGGATTACAGCATTTCGATCATTTTTTATTTATTAGAATGCATAAGATGCCATAAACATTGACTCTAATCTAGGAGGTAAACCGTCAATTTAAATTTGATTTCTTACTATGGTACTTGTCTGTCATAGGTTATCCTTAGAGTCCTATAATTAACTTCGTCCTAAACTACAAGCACTACACTTCACTCACTGTGCGCTGCTTTTACACCCAACACTACGCTTGTTCGAAGGGTTTGGTCCTTTTTGATCTTCTCACGAGGTTCTGGTTGTTTAGTAGCTGCAAGGCCTTTACGTTGACATTATGATGAAGGCTAGATTCGTGCCTTTCGGTGAATCTTTTTATCTCGTCTGTTACAGATGGGACTCCAAGATCACGGTGCAGGTCCCTATTCAATATGTACTAAGGAACATTGACGATGTTCCTTAGTACTTTGTTTTGAAACGTTTGGATGCATTGAATACTAGACTGTTTGGCACAACCCAAAAGTTGTATGCCGTATAGCCATTTAGATCATGAAAAGTCAGAATAGTTTGTTAGTTAGACTCTTTGGGGTCTATAGTAGACGACGTATCCTTTTTATACCAACTAAGCTCCTTCTCCAGTCATCATATCCAGTAGTCGCATTTGGTGTTCCTTCCAGATATTATTGATAAAGAACAATGCGACCTGGCTAGTTCCGGATGTTTTCTTATTTCTTTGAGGAGGTATTATGTATTGAAAACATCTTTCATCTAAGTGTCTATCCACCGTGTAGTCAATTCGAACCCATTATAGGTGCGTGACAAATGAGCACGAAACAAAATGCCAAGGTTTGTCTCTTTTGTCAACTGCTAGAGAACAACTATGTCTCCTTGAAAGGTGGTCTTCCAAATCTCATACATATTCACTTTAGTAGATCATATGTATATCAATATAAAAGGCAACTTAACAACGTCTGGAAATTGTCAAGATAAGTGAAGATTTCATCAAGTTTGTGCCAGTGTAGCAGGTAGTGGTATTTTCTAACAAATTCCTTGAAGTATTCTTAAAGTATTCAGAACACGTCTTCATTCGTAGACAATTGAAAACAGGTGTAGAGCGATATACATCAAAACGTCACGCCTCTTGTTCTAGTGAAGCGGCTCACATAGAGAACGGTTCAGCAGCCTGATTCATTGTTGTTGTGGTACATGTAAAATTACGTAAAGAACAATTATAAATCGTACGCAGTCTGCCAAGTCGTTGAAGTCAGGACGTTGCTCCGAAATTCACCGGCGAGCAGTGGAACACGTCTTCTATATATAAGTTTAACTGTCAATGACTTCTCTCTCGCGTGGTACGTTTATGTGTGTGTGTGCTCGCTTTTACTACCCGTGATCACCGAATACGTAATAGAGTTTGCCCTACTTCATAACACCGGCAGCTCGGACACATCGTGCTTCAAACGGATGCAGATTCTTAGAAATTTTTCGCGCTGCACACCAAAGGAAGTTTACGAGTTGGTAGAATGGGATTTCTGGTAGTACACAAACAGTTGAGCCTCGTTTCAGCCAGAGCTTTATGAAAGGAAAATCTTACGAGATCTGAGTAAATATTTGAGTTTATTGTGTATAGTTTCTGAATGGTAGATTTTATAGCCCAAGGTGGGATGATCATAAACGGTTTTGGATACAAAAGAAGTTGGCTGTATGTACTCCTAACGATCTAAGCAATGTGATTATTTGTCATTATATACTATCTCTCGATAACATAGGTTGGAAGGAACTCAAACATAACTGGTTTTAGTTCAATTCAGAACCCTAAGATAAGCAGACAACGAAATGATGAATCCACATCCCTAAAACAAGAAACTGAACGAACGTAGTTCTGGTAGTGAGCGATAGTTATCTCTAAACGGTATGAAAAGGGCTCTAATGATTCTGTGCCGGTGGTCCACACGGATTGCAGTGCAATTTCACGCCTGGGGGCGCTGGTCCCCGTTGCAGCCGGTAGACCGGGAAGGTCAATGCTACGTTACGTCATTCATTCTTGCAGCCGGAGTACTTGACTTCGCTGAAATGCTCAAAGGTTACACGGCCGCGAGGATAGTTACCTCAGTGCGGTTCAACATGATTACGACCCGCAATCTGCTGTTTCTCTACCTCTACTATCTGCGTGGAAATACCGGAATGTTCAAGAGTTTTCCTAGATTAATTTCTTCCGGTGTTAGGGATTTGTGTGAAATATAGATCTTGTTCTCCAGGTGTGATATCCAGAGATGCCGTTACGTGAGAGTCAAGATTAGACTGTGTAATCTTTAGTTCAGTCATAAATTCTGGACTTAACCACCGTATAAAACAAATGAAATGGGTAGATGGTGTAGAGAAGACCATCAAGTAAAATAAACATCCAACGATGATGGCGAATTAAAATTTGGGCGCTCTTTCTTCTAATTAATATTTTGTGAATTTGCGAAATTGTTTACCCTTTTCTGATAACTGGCTGGTAGTTAGTATAATATAGCTATGTGAAATAATGATTTTGATGTTCTTTGAGCGACATCAATGTTAGTATATTAAGTTTGCTATTGAATAATAGTGACAGTTAGTGACTTAGAAGACATTTTCTCCTGCTGTGTCTTTAAGTACAATGTTACATTTACTTAACAGTAAAGTTCACCTCATATTTATTATTTACAACATATACATATATTTTAGAATAGTAACAAAAACACTGTGGATGTAAAAGCAGACAGTTGGCACTTTGTCAAATTCTATTATCTATAGTTTTTATACTATAGACAAACTGGAGGTACATCATCTCTTGTTTTCGACAAAACAAGTGAACAAATTGTAATTTTGACAAAATCTCGCAGCAAATTTGGATGTTTTTAATATTGGCTCATAATTTACACTTTCTTGAATTCGTTTGTAAGAAACTGGAGATACATCATATTTTGTTCTCGAGAAAAAAAACCAAAAAACCTTCCAGTTTCAAATGCACTTTTGAGCAAGGCTGACAGCAAATTTGATGTTTTGAATAGTGACTCTGATTCGTAATAAGCACTTTCTAATGAAACTGCATACAAAAACTGGATATACATCATTGTAGATAAAAAAATATTGAAGAATTGTTAATATTTAATTTATTTTGGATGATTTTTTTAGTGATTTATAATAATGATTCTCAAAGCTCAATATTTACTCAAAACTATGATAACCAATCATGTTAAATATCTTTTAAATCCATATCAATATCTATATCCATTGCTAACTTCACGGACATTAGATTATTATAGTTATATATTCTATATGAAAACTTGATAAGAAATAAAACTGTTTGTCTCCAGTTTTACCTACACTACTTGCCGACTAATACCATAGAAGGAAAATATTTGTAATCGACGGAAAAATCGAGATTTCAGTGTAAATACGCGTTTTGGGGTCCCCTGAATCGATTGCGATGATTTCTGGACATCGCAACGGGATGAACGGTTTAAGGCGCGCTGTTAGCTTTTATAGAAACGGCTTGACAGAATCCACAGCCTTCGCAGCTGTGTTGCAAATTGTCAGATTTTGAAAAACGTCAGTGCCACTGACACGACATGACATTAAATGTCAGTGTGACAAATGTCATTATGTCACAGAAACTAACGTTAGGTAGGGTCCAGAGTGGCTGTGGCTTTACAAAATTGAATAATTTCAAATGTGTTTAGACACTTTATTGTGTCAACGATGAAGTCGGAATGGTTGGGTGAGGGCCCCCAAGATATTTTTACTAGTCACCCTTTGATTTAACAATTTTGTGTACCTACAATGTGTAAAAATGGACAACCAAACACATCTAATTGCTCTAATTTGGAAGAACTCCACATTAAACCATCTTTAATAACAATCTAACAGAAAACATTTATTTTAAACTATTTTAAAAATATACAGAAACCTGTAACTTACACTGATGCGGAAGCCATTTTCGTTCAAATTCCCGCGTGTTCCCACTAGCCGGCAAGTCACAAGCACGTGGTCTCTGATCAGCTGATCTGTGTGTACTAACCGTAACGTATTTCGCGAGGTTATCATAGGTTTTAGCATTCGGCACAGGCGGTTTAAGATCATTCGTATGTAGAGCTTTAACAGGATCAAAACTCTCACTGAAAAAATCTAAACTCGGATCGACAACACGCGTTTCTTCTCCACTTTTATCTTCCTGTTCATTGTTGTCCTGTTGGTTCGCCGCCATCTTGGAAGCCGGAACGTAAATAGAACGGCAGGCGCCATCTATTATTCAGGGTACGAACGACCTGCCTTGACCACCGCAATAGGTTTCGTGTGCGGCGCGCAAAAGCGCATGGAAATGAGTGAAATGACCGATAAAAGTGAAAACGCGGCGCGTTGCGCAACGCGCAATGTGTGACGTTAGAGAAAACCGTTGGATTACGCGAGAAAATTTACTATTACTTTCGACGAGGAGAAAGGAAACTTGTATGTTTACGTGTTGGCCATATGTGATCATATACATTGCGAAGAATTTGCGCGCTATCTTCTTATAAACCTGTTGCTCTAGCTTTTATATTACTCCGAATTCTAAGCATTTTTCTTAAGCTGTTTCTTTTTTAAGCAGATTAAATTTTTTAAGGATCTTAGAAAAATTACTGACTCGAAATATTATTTCTTGCTTCACTGGTTCAACTTATTATTATACGATAATGAACTTTGAAGAATTACTAAATGAATTTCGATTTTCTTTATGGATTTTGCTTATTTGGAACGCCAGGAGTACCGTGGTTTGTTTGTAAACAATTTTTTCTCTTGACTTCTCTTCCTCATGACTTTCTCTTGATGATTAGATAAAATTATGAGTTAATTATCTGCTGGAAAGTGAAAGCTTGTATAATTCATGGTAGCATAATAATGCCAGGAAATAATTGCTTTCTTCGATAATCCTCGCGTTCATTTGTTTTACATTATTAACTGTGTGTAATGATTACATTTATTATATATTATTTACATTATATATTATATTAATGCAAAAATGAGACGTGGATTAATAATTTCCCTTCCTTGTTACAGGATTAAGGACCAAATATCGCGTTCATGTGCTGGAAAAGGTTCGACATCCACCGTGACATATCAAGGTATAATTCACACGGAATAATTTGATAATAATAGCGGTTATGACTCATTTAAACAGAATTTTAAATTTTATAAAAATTGCAAGGCGGTCTATAAAAGTTTAGTAGGTGAAGGATATTTTTTAATGCAAACTTTGTGTACCATTAAATAATGACATAATGACGTATAAAATTAGTTTTTATTGGGCTTTTAAAGTGCATGAAAATATTTCTGGTTTATTGCGGAAATATGACCTTGCACATTGGATCCGCATACAACTCGAAAAGTAAAAAAAATATTACGACACAGAGACCAAATTTGTATATTAAACCACCTGAAATCAGATCGTCTCTAACATTTTTCCATCATTCTTGGATTTTTGTTGTGCTTTCTACAAATTATAGGCAAATTCGTCTAACTTCACAGAATAGACACTTTCTGCACTAGAACTATAAATATTGAAATATCTATATCAGAATTACTAAATCAGTAATAAGCAGGGTAATGAATGGAGTTCTATAATTCGTATTTCATTCATTATTTCATATACATATAAATATTATGAGTTTGTTTTCCGTCATTTGAATTGAAAAAAGAAAATAGAAACTAACTTTTCAAGTTATAACAAGATTACATAATTTCAAATTTTGTATTTGTATGTATGAGTTACTAAATTGGATTCAAACTCCTTCAGTTTCTCCAAGAACTTCATAATTTATATCTTTTCAGATCCTTACTGAAGATCTATACGAGTAACATAGGATAGCCTCTCCAAAATTTCGCACGCGGAAAAAATATCCAATTCCTGCGTAAAGTAACATCAAAAAGTCCCTCAGCCGAAACGTGGCGGGGGCTAACATTCCATCGTCCCAGCTGCCGATGGCAGTGGCGATGCCATTTATCGACAATGATCTTCTGTGGTGTCCGGATAATGACGGAAACATGGTAGACCTCTCCTCTTGCCTCCAGGTAACACAACGCCATCTAACGTCATTTCAAATCGCGACATTTTTGCAGCGGCATCTTTGGTGTGGCGATGCTGGCGCCAGCTATCGTTTGGTAGTGGAACTACATGATTATTCTCTTTGCAGGACGCTGCTTCTATTGCTGTCGGTAGTAACACCGCCGCGACTGCAGGTGCCGCTAGTAGTGGGGCGCTCGGTGAACTGTCTCAGTCGGATTTGAGTTCCCTGGTTCCCGGCTTACAGGAGGAACCTGAACAGGTCAACGTAAATTCTGAAGATATCCTGAAGCATCTGAATTTCCCCATTGAACTCGATAATTTTTTAGATGAGATCAATAATCAAGTTAAGGTGAGTATGGTTACAATAATTTATTGTGTAAGAATGTTTATCAATAAAAAAATTACCTTTCCCTACTCTTTTAGATTTTTATTTTTTGTACGATTTTAATACTTATTGAATTATTTGCAGCAAGAGGAGAATAATAACGTACCTGCCGATCAAAATGCCAATTTATCAAGTTTGCATCAAAAGCACATACTATCCAAGTATCCAATCGCCGCGGCGAATCCTTTGCTGGCGCAGAAACTTGCCTTACCGGCGAATCAACAACAGCAGCAGCTCAACAGTCCGGGCAACGGGTCACAGATGGCGCTGCTCACACCGAAAGTTGAAAAAGGTAGGTGCGTGAGTCATGTGCGCATTTGATTGCCTACATTCCAAACCTAGTTAATATGTTACTGGAGTAGTTTTGAACTAAGTAGAGCGCAGTGACATATGCAACCAATTATACCCAGTGTATGGTTTATAATTCACCCGCGTATATTTGGTTGCATACACAACTGTGCTCTCCTTGGTTTGAGACATCTATACATACCGAGTAATGTATCTACTAACATGGGTCATTCGAACTTTGAATTACAATTAACTTGTACTGTACACTACTAATTTTTTGTACCCCCCAAAAAAAAAAATTCTGGATCCGCCCCTGATAGCTCTTAAACAGTACAAAGGATCTGAAATTCGGTGTACGTATTTAGAATTACCAAACGACGAACCGGATTGTTTTTGATGATAATCCGACAACCGGAAGTGCTAAAAGCCAAACTTATACCAGCTTATCGGCTAGTGACTATAAATTTGTGTACCAATTTTCAGACTAATGCGAATGGTTTAGGCGCTAGAAGTGTCCAGAGACTCATTTTGACGGAAAAAACGTCAATTGGTAGTCCAAAACTTGGCTGACCGTACAACTCTACCTATTTTTACCAAATTTAGAATATAAACTAATAAAAATCAGGTGAATGTATGTTTCGCTTTAATTGGCCTATTGCGCCCTGGGAAAGCCGGTTTTATTGGCTGGCGTTTACTGTATTTACATACCTATGTTTTTCCCTTATTGGCTAAAACATTTGGAGTAGTTTCATTAGTTGTTTGTATTTTAACTTCGCAATCTTTGTACCACAAAGTCTCCTGACTGGCTCAACCAATTTTCACTAAATTTGGATAATACACTAATTGGGGCCAGGCGAATAGTCTGACGGTGGTAGGAATCGGGGGGTGGTGAATGAGGAGCGGCAAGCCGTATCGCGCAACCCATTTTCACCAAATTTTAAATATAAACAAATAAGAATCAGGGAAAAACATGTCTTTTGTGGTAGTCCCTAAAATGCATGGGAGCGGCAGTTTTCTGTGAACTGAAAAATATCAAAATAATGCTGCAAACGTTGACTTAATTTTAAGCAGTAGAAAAATTTGATGGATTAACAGACTGGGTACGACTAAACTAAAAAACCACCCCAGCCCCCAGACCAAATTGTATGGTTGTAAGCATATTTACGACAAAATGTTGTTCTAAACGTCAACAGGGTATCAGCAGTAGCTCAACAGTCAGGGTCACAGATGGCGTTGCTCATACTGAAAGTCGAAATGTATGTGCATGAGTCATATGCTCATTTGGTGGCCTACATCCCAATCCTAGTTAGTATGTATGTATTTATAAGGTAAATAAATATCGAATTATTTGCTATTTTTTTTACTGTTATGATAAGCAAATATTGGCCAACGTTTGCTATGGCTGAAGAAATGTTATGTTAATATAATATGGTTTGAAAGTTCAGTTTCTTGTATGCATACGATTAGGGAACTGGGGCTTATTGCTTAGGGATGTTCGTATTTTAAATTTTTTATAACCCAATCTTTGCAGCTTCGGTTATTTGTGGATGTTATTTCTCACAGATTTTTATTAGTAAAAATACAAACCGTTTGTAAGAGATATTTTCATAATTTAAAAAATTTAAAATAAGTGAATAGAGTTATTGAAATTAAAATAATGTATAAATATGCCTGCATAAATAAGTAAAATTTACCTAACCAATAACTCCAAATAATTTACAACTCCAAAAACAGTTAAAAAATCCATTAGAAACCGAACTTATGTACGATCTATTTTAACCCGTCAGTATACAAAATATCGAGCAATAAAATGAAATTTATATCTCCGAGACTAGTTTCAAAACTTCAACAGCCTCATTTAAAAATGATTTCGGTTAAACACACATCGTAGGGACGCATATAAAGTCATAATTCACCGGCATTTTTAGGTTCCCGATACTCTTGATATATGGCTTTTTTTCTGTAATTTCCCATACTTATGGGTGTAAAACAGCCGTAACGTTCCACACACACCCCCAGGAGGTGAAGTGGCATAAAGTAGCACGTTATGGGCGGGGTATTTAGACCTAACTAAGAACACATGTCACCCTCTTGAGCCCTATTAACATCCCCTTGACACTTGTGCCGTTTGTTTCCCTGCCGGGGGTCACATACTTGCTTTATGGTGCAGTTAATTTTGGATATCTTAAATATGTGGGAGATTCCTTTTACCCCATAATTCACAAGAGGGACGATATGTTGTAAAAATACTGATTGAAAAACTTTCAGTTTCGCATTCTAACCATTCTAGAACGATGCAACACGCAAGCGAGTGCATTTTGCTACTTTCGACTTTACCTCAACCAGCAAGACATAAACAATTTCACTATTTCCTCGGAGAGATGCACTTTCGAAAGTAAAATCAGCTAAAGTGCCAATAACGGAGTGCGAGTGAGTCTCTCCTCTAGAAACGAGCGTTTGGACTGCAAATATAGTACAAACCAGGAGAGCTGCAAATGACTCATCGCTTACAAGGTTACGAAACAGATATACAAAACGAAGGCTATTTCATTCTAACATGGGTAATCGGTCAAACAAGATCTGTCGCGTACGTCAAAAATAACAGCAGAAATCGCTTAGTCATTTACAGCTCTCCTGGTTTTTACTATAGATGTCTACAACATTGTAGATTCAAGCGCTGGCTGCTGACTGGCTCGGTGCAAAACGTGTAAAATTAAACCGGGTCATGGTTACTCACTTGGTGTGTATTGCATTGCGTCAGTTTCACTTCTACATAAGGAAGTCGGGAAAGGGAAATCCTATTTTAGTGAGTTGTTAGAGAGGCCGTGACAAGTGCTCAGTGTTTTATACAATAATAACTGTCGACATCTATATTCAATGGCATTGTAAATATGCTTCTTATAAATGAAAAATGAAGTAGATTTCTATAAACGCAAATTAGATATTTTTCTTACTGCTGTAGGTAATTTAGTTAATTTAACAGCTGGTTGTTTCGGCATGAGATTCTCTGTTCATTAAACTTCAACCGTCATCTAGAAGTTTTTCCCAGTTAAGGGTTTGTACAAAGTCCTTTGTTGTGCGTGCCATGTTTTGCTAAATTAAGAAAACAGTAACACTGGCGCTCATCGGCTTTTGTAAAGTGAGTGGTGCTTTGCTGAAACTTAAAATAAATTTCATCAAAGGTGGTAACCGGCTACACTCGATTTACATACACTCTCAAACAGAACGAACAGTAGCGATCTCTGTACTTGTCGGTTGGAAAGAATTTTTTACGCCCGAACGCAAATCGTGCTCTTGACATTGAATAATTTTACCAGAACGAACGACGACGTAGTTAATTAATTGCCAAATATTGCTTTAATGTTATTAAATATTCATGCGAGATATATATCCCTTTTGATCTAGGGTCTGGAGTTGACTAAATTCGTATAGCGTTCTTGTATAAATATTGATAATTCGGTCGAACAATTAACAAGGTAATTGTTGCTTTAAATGTAATGTAGATTAATAGAATATGTAGAGAATTATACATATATTGACATATACACAGATTATTTGTAATTAAATATGTCTGCTCAATAACTAACTAGATAAACGTTCTTGAATGTTGACAAAACTGACCTTTCTACCTTTCGCCTATTTCGTATTTTTCACTCTTTGTTTATAGCGTTATAACAGCAATATAATTTATACTATTTATTTTTACTTTCCGACCAGTCCCTAGAAGGAAAGTATTGTAATCGACGGAAAAAAAATTTCGGGATTTCAGCGGAAATACGCGTTTTGAGGTCCCCTGAATCGATTGCAATGATTTCTGGAAAATGTATGTATGTATGTATGTATGTATGTATGTATGTATGTGTGTGTGTGTGTGTGTGTATGTCTGTGAACACGATAGCGTCCAAACGGTACAACGGATCGGGCTGAAATTTTGCATACTTATTTATAATTGCCAGGGGACGAACTGGATTGTTTTTTGGCCACAATCTGACAACCGGAAGTGGTAAATGTTACATACATATTCTTAGAGATTTATTCGATTTTGACCAATTTGATAGTTGCTCATCCTCCCGTGACTTTAAACATGTATATGTTAGCGGCAATCTATATAACTCGACATTCTATGAAATACCTAGGCATTCTATACAATTCCTAAATGCATTAGGCACTGTATATAATAGGAATAATTTTATGCTTTGCCTAGGCCTTTTATACAATACCAACTATTATTTAGGCAAAGAGATTCGTATATCAACTTGCTATGCTACGATCTCAGGGAAACTGCACATGGCAACGTAGGACAACAAACTTGTGATTGCTTGTGTACACTATGCAAAAAGAATGAAGCAGTATTAAGGAATCATGAATAAGCTAAGCACAGTTTGGAGATACAGGACGAAATCCACCCAGAAGTAATTTTTCCCAATTAGTTCTGGCTCAAGAGTTCGTATTCCGATTCCTGATGTTGATAAAAATAAAAGAGGCAGTAAGAATGTATATTGTATTAGAATCTTCATTTATCTTTCTGTTATTAGAATATCACTCTATTTGAACATGTGATTATATGGAGTATGTATTATATTTATTTATGATAAAAAAGCTTTCAAGTCTGCAAAAATAAATTTTAACAACTTAAGTACGATTCTTATCAAAGTTTCCGAACCAAAAATGTCTGTGCAAAGCAACGAAAAACGCACTACAAAAATAAGAAGAAATTGCTTATTACATTTTGGATGAAACATAAATCTCCAAGTTTCTGTGTTTCATATCCCTTTCATATCGTTCCAAATTTGTAACTTTCAACAAATTTACAAAAATATATGTTATTCCCTAGTTGTATTAACAGCTAGTTGTAAAATATTAACAATTTAGGTCAATTTCTTTTTTTTTATTCAAACACAATCTTTTTACTCAAATATATTATCTTTTTCTTCCAAATAGAATATTTACTTATTTTAAGGCCGACCTTTTATTTCAAATAAAACCAGATTTCATTCAAACGTATTTCTGCAATTAAACCCAAACAATTTCTACATTACGGAAATCACGGAAAACCGATTGGTGTAAGAGAATCATTTTTTCAGTGAAAACTATTTCTTTTTACATACTTCAAATAAAATATTTCTCTCAGCCCATGCAGCTCACTTTTTTAAATTTAAAAATACTTATATGTTTCAAACATACATTTTTTCCTCGAAAGAAATATGTTCAAAGAAATACATTTATTTGATTTTATATTTCTTTTCTCTCAGTGTATATCTTTATTTCTTTTTCAAGTTTTGAAAAGCTATTTAGTTCTCACCTAGTTCTCACAACTCATTGTATAAAATGCCTAGGCATTCTACACAATGCCAATCATCACATAGGCAATGTATGCAAAACCGTAAACATTTTATACTTTGCCAAATTCCTTGCGGTATTGTATAGAATGCCTAGGCATTGTATACAATGCGGAATTATACACATTGCCGCTAACATATACAAATTTTCAGATCAGTGGGATGAACGGTTTAGGTGCTATAAGAGTTTATAGAAGCGGGTTGACAGAATCCACAGCCTTCATCGTTGTGTTGTGAATTGTCAGATTTTGACAAACGTCAGTGCCACTGACATGACATGACATTAAATATAGACTTCATTGTGACGACGATGTAGTCGGAAAGTTGGGTGACGGCCACCCCAGATATTTAATAAATGCAATTGGTAATATGATTTGATATATTTCTTATAAAAAACATTAAATAAATCAAATTTGAAACCAAACTTTATAACCTTCATGTGTGGTCCACATATATAAAAAATATGTCTCATCTCTGTAGAATTAGACCGGCCATATGATATATACCATAAACGGTGTGCAATTAAGAGATGTTCCACGTGTATGAGTGTACGGTGGAATCATTTTGCGTTGTGTTTTGTCGCAGGATGACACCAATTACGAAATAATACACCACATAATTAACCCTTCCACGGCGCGATAGTCAAAAAACGTACAACCCGTCTGATTGGGAAAACATGCAACGTCGGCAGTGAGGATATGGTTTTCTAGGATAGTTTAGATTTATGGTTATGGGAAAATATTGAACACGTAAAATTGTAAAGCTTGAAGTCACAATTACATATGTGACTTAAGAAAAAATATTATGAAAAACAGAAATAGAAAAATGTTGGGTGCTGGGTATTGTATGTACACTATTTAATTATTTACAAAGGTATTTATTGTCTTAAAAATAGTAAGTAGTAAATAGTTTCTACAGTGGTAACTATTTATTATTACATAGTATGATGTAAGGATATAGGTATTTTGAAATGGAACCAAAACAATAATTCTTAGTAATTCTTATTTACCTACTGTTATATCTTTTCGGACATTAGAACATTTTAAATAAAAAATATTAAGCGCAATAATTAAATATACACTGAGAGAAGAGAAATGTAAAATCAAATAAATGTATTTCTTTGAACATATTTCCTTGAAGAAAGGAGTGTATGTTTGAAACAAATAAGTATTTTTAAATTGAAAAAAGTTTTCGATTCTTTTACACCAATTGGTTTTCCGTGTGTAGAAATTGTTTGGGTTTAATTGCAGAAATACGTTTGAATGAAATAAGATCGGCATTGAGGTAAGTAAATATTCTATTTGGAACAGAAAGAGAATAGATTTGAGTAAAAAGATTATGTGTTTGAATTAAAAAAGTGGTGTCATTAAAAATTACTGCCATGGCTACTGGCGGGAAGATGGCGCTGACAGTGTCTACGCACGCGTTGGCCTTTTTGGGCTTTATATAATCTGAGCAACAGAATGCGAGCGGTATTCTAGTTACTCTTCAGTTGGGAATAATTCTGTAGTCTTTACTAAAGATTACCGTAGAGTAAAATAGTCTAATGAGTCTACCATAATGTTTTATTGTGTTTTTCGATTAAAATATGTTTGGATTATATCAAGGTCCCATGATTATAATCCAAACGTAATAAAATATTAATTAATAATTAATTCACGTTCGCAATATTTATCTAATTTGAATGTACACTTTATTGAAACTAAAGTACTATTTGATTATATCCAAATTTGTAGTTTTTAAATCAATATTCGGTTTTATTAAGTCAAGTACTAAATTGTCAAACAGTTAAGTAAGTTTTTTTTACTTAAAAAGAATGTAGAGTTTTTGAAACAAAATGTCCATTTCGTTTGAAAATATTATGTTATTGAATTTAAGTTAATTAACGTTCATACAAATACGATAGCTTTGAATTTAATACATTTTACCAAAGAAATAATCTCTCTGCGCAACTAAAGCTTTGTCTGCCACCATTTAACATCGATCTTTCTTTGACTTCAAGCAAATTCGTTTCATTCAAATTTTTTTCTCTCTGTGTGTATTACAAATGAAATAATGAAAAGTATTCAAGTATTTAAGCAAAAACTGGATCTGTTGTAGATTAATATTAATTGTCTACTTACTAAGTTTCTTTTCTTACAAGACTTTCATATAGGCACTTTTACTTTCGCAACTTTGTGGCTACCTCGTTGACACATTAAATCGTTAAATCTTCACATTAAAACGTTAAATCTTCACATTAAAGCGTCAATCCTTCCATAATTCTTCACTTTAGTAAAACCAGAGCCACTCTGAATCCCAACCTAATGTCAGTGGCAAGTGACCTTTTACAACATTTGCCAATTTGCAACCACAGTGACTAAGGCTCCGGCTAATGTCAGACTGCTTCAGTGTACTGTAAAGTGCATGAACCGTTCATCCCATTGATCTGTAAATTAGCATACATATTTAAAGTCATTGGAGGATGAGCTGGTATCAGTTTTGTCAAAATCAATTTAATCCCTAAGAAAATGCATGTACCTAACATTTACGACTTCCAGATTGTCACCAAAGACAATATAGTTTGTCCATTCTAAATACGAATACCAAATTTTAGCCAGGTCTGTTTTGGCCGCTAGCATGCTTACATACAGACACACATACATACACATTGCAATGGATCAGAGCACCCCAGAACGTGTATTTTCTCGACTTCAACTTTTGACATTCAAATATCGACTTTTTTCGGATGGAAAGTAAAAACTGGGACTTTTGAATCAATAATATACACTCTTTGGCTTGATGCGACCAAGAAACAACCAGGAGTCAGCATTTAAATTAAGTAAATAATTCTTCTGATTTTTTCCACACATATTTTTGTTTGAAAGAATAACTGTAACTGCCACGCACATGTTAAAAATATTCATTTTTAAAGGAATTTCAAGTTCCCCATAATGTGTACAAATAAACACCGACAAGCACGACTGTGCAGTTGTCAAGTGTTTTTCAGAAGTGCAAAAACTGCACCCGTAGAAAAAACCTCACCCCATTAGTCGCCTATTGAAAACATAGAAACAGCTCCTTTAGGGGGTTTTGGGGTAAAAGGTGACAACGCCGCTACAGAATCAGTCAAAGGCGTGGCCGAGTGCTCCTCCAAGATTAGGGAATTTTTTAAGGGCATTTTTATGTTTCCTATTGAAAGTTTACAAACTTTTTTTTTGTTATTCGGGGAGGAAAGGTCACGGAAACATAAATACTGGGCGGGTCTGCAACGTGCTTTCCCCTGTTGTCTTAAGGGTTCCGAATAATTTCGTTATTAGAACATTTCCTTTCCATAAAGAGGTATCAAAAAGATGGGTGACACGTGGCAGGATATTTCGGTATCTTCAGCCGGATCTTTCTGGATCGCAGTTTGGGAGAGATTGGGAGACAGTTGGAAAAGGATTACATCCCCTTCCTTTGGTACAACGTATCTCAGATCCGGTTCCTGTGTACAGGAATGAAAAGTACCTTTATTAAAATAACCAAAATGAGGAAAGAGGACACATTATTGTCCTGTAAATGCTGCGTATAGACCCAAGAACAGTCATTTGACATAAAAGAAGTTTTAAAACTTATAATGGTACAAAATGATCTACTTGTTCTATTAATTTGTGTAGAAGTGATTATTTTATTGCTGAAAAAAATATTGTATTTAAGAAATGACACGCTACCCGTTGAGTGAAAGTAAATTTCCTTTGCAAAAATTAACTTTAACTTAAAAAAAACCGAAATTTTCTCAAAATAAATCTAAATATACAATGTACAATTAATAAAAATACTGGTTTTAGTAACAATACACATCATATTTGTAAATTCACAATAAAAGGAAGGTAAATATTTATTTACTGTCGTGACAGTAGTACGTCTATTTTTATTTACTCCAATCATTCTTTCTGTTTACAAATATCTGGTGTTGCAGTTCTTATACATATGTTAATGGTAAAATCACTAATTGGCTGCACACTAACTGAGGAATATGAACCGGCTTTTCTAGACGTGCCATGACACGGCCATGACGTGACGTATAATATCGATGACGCACAATTTTGAGGTTGATTAATGAACTTAAAAATGTCAAACTTGTAAACTTCATGAACAGTAAAGTGAACAGTAAAGTCGACACGTTGCAGCATCTAAACCTTCTGCAATTCATCGATTTGGTGAAGCCACAGCCACTCGGGATCCCAACCCAATGTCAGTGGCCACTGACGTTTATCAAAGTTTGCCAATTCGCAATTATTGCGACTAAAGCAGTGTTTCCCAACGTGGGGCGTACGCCCCACTGGGGGGCAATATGATTGTTGAGGGGGGCAATTGGAATATAGAAACATTTTGAAAAAAAAACCTACCTTAAAGTCTCTTTGTACCGCTCACACTGCAGCTGTTAATCATACCCTTGAGGCTATTTATCAAATATCCCTACACAATGCTAAATCTGAAAAAATCACACAATAGGGAAAAATTTTATTAAGCCATCAATGTCAATATTTGTAAAAACGGTTTTAGAAAAATATGTCAAAGATGTGATAGCTATGCCACTCAAGATACATTGTTGAGGAACATTTGGTTAAAGGAATGTTATTCTGTAAATTAGAAAGCATCACAACCTCCAAAGATATTCTAAAAAATTACATCAATGTCTTTAATATTCCAATACAGAACATAACATCCTGTGCTGCAGATTGTGCTCCTAACATGATGGGCAAGAAAAGCGGCTATTTAAAGATGAGAATCCAGAAAGAATCTTGTGCATTGTTTAATATAGCTCCACAGGAAAAACTTGGTAGCCAAAAATGTTTGTCCAGTTCTCAATGAAGTATTAAATTCGGTTATAAAATATGTCAATTATATCAAAGCTAATGCCGAATGTGACTTTTCAAGTTAATTTGTGCAGAACAAAATAATTGATACATTTTATAACTGAATTTAATGCTTCATTGAACAAATATTTTTGGTTACCAAGTTTTTCCTATGGATTACACAATGTACAAGAAGCATTTCTGGATTTTCATCTTTAAACACCCATTTTTCAAGCCCATCATGTTAAGAGCACGATCGGCAGCACAAGATGTTAAGTTCTGTATTGGAATATTATCGACATAATTAATAACATAGTTTTTTAGCTTAGAAAAAAATATCTCTGGAGGTCGTGGTGCTTTCTTATGATTTGCAGAATCTTCAACAAAATTTTCCTTATTAATGTATCTTACATAAGTTATCAACAAGACCTCACTGCCTCTCACCGTTGATTCATACATTTACTCATTTTAACCATTCTTTTTCTGACAGTGTTGTTACTAAGGGGCACAACTATCACATCTTTGTAACCTTTTTCTAACCGTTTTTACAAATGTTGATATTGACGGTTTAATTAAATTTTCCCCTATTGTGTGCTTTATCCAGATTTAGCAATGAGCAGGAATATTTGATAACTAGACTCCGGGGTACGATTAACACTTGCAGTGACAATTTCAGTTTTTGAGTAAATGTTTAACTTTGTGTTGTTATAATAAAATATGGCAGATTTGTGTTGTTTTAGTTTTTAAGTGAATGTTTATTTCTATTTTGTTATAATAGAATATAGCAAATTTTGTTTCTGCTAAAATGTTTAGTACTTATTTCAATACTCAAATAAATTATTGTTTTATGTTATTATTTTTATACCCCCAACGGCGGAAGTTTTTCATTACGTCACAGAGAGGAAATTAGTCAAAGTTTGTTGGGCAAAATGTGTACCAATGACGAAATGAGAAACCTACACCGTTCCGAGTAAGGTTCATTTCCAACGTATGGTTATAGCCTATTGGTATAAAAAAAGGCAATATGAAGGGGGGCATGAGATTTTTAGACAACCTTCGGTGGGGTATGGCTCAAAAAAGGTTGGGAAACACTGGACTAAAGGCTGCGACAACTGACAAACTGCTTCTATGTAAGCGTATGGCGTCTAAACCGTGCATACCACTGATCTGTAAATTGGTGTACATACTTAAAGTCACTGGAGGATGAACTGGTATGAGTTTGGTTAAAAATCGGTTGAATTTCTAAGAAAATGCATTAACGTTTGTCTTCCTTTTGTCAGCTTGTTACGGCAAAAAATCTAGTTTGTCCTGTGGTAATTCTTTAATTCTCTAATTAATTCTTCGGTTAATAGTCCGATTGGTATTATTGCTTTCTGAACGATTTCTTTGCCATGGATTAAAACTTTATGGACGGTAGCTTGCATATAATACCATGAATACAAAGAGATATAAAGCTCAGCCGTTTCTGTTGTGTACGAATGGAATTTTTCTAAATGTATGTCTTTTCCAGAGGCAATAACTTGCAACATTACCGCAAATACGTAAATCAATTTTTCGTCAACACCAGTGATTTCAGCCGGGTTTGGGGTTTTGGAAAAAAATTACGTGATATGTTCCCATCGTTAGAATCCCTTGCCTTGTCGGGCTAAAGTGATCGCAAAATTTTTCTTATATAGCCAATTTCGATGTTGACTGTAATGACTTATGTTCGGGTGATATAGCTGCCCATTTTTTAAATTCAAGATTGTACCCAAAGAATGTACCCAAACTCTTTGTTGGGAATTTTCGGCTTAAACGCGATATGTCATTCATTTCTTTTGGACTTGCTGAGCAAATATAACACCACATGGCTGAAGATGTTTCTGTTAGTGTTAGTACGTTGCAATTGGCATTTTCCCGTCTAGCATAGTCATGATCAAGTAATGTTTAATTTTAACGAGTCCTTGATCGATAGAAGTATGTTCAAGTGAAGATATTTGTGTTTTTACCCGATTTACTTCTGCCGTTATAATTTCGGGAGTCTCTTTGCAAAATGAAAATCTAATGGGACGACAATAGTTGGTTGAGGAAGGCTTTTTATTTTCCCTATTACTTTTCACTTATACCTACTATTACAAAATAAGGGTACTATCCCGACACCGACCTTCAATTTCAATTTTTATTTTATGGCCGATGTCGGGACTAATGCATTGGCTCGTTCCACTGTGCGCCGTTCCTTTGCTTACCATGACAAAAAAGCACCACATATTAGGCTGCCACTTATTCATAACGAAAAGCAAGAAGATATATATTTTTGAAAGGACTACCACCAAATTTGTTCCTTTGGGTATAAAAAAGAACTTCTGCAAACTTGAGCAAATTCGGATAGTATTAACTCGTGCATTCTTCTATATGGTGCCGTCTTCCACATAAAGTTTTACTGAATCAACAAAATAAAATAAACTCAACCCGGGAGAACTTAGCAATAAAAGTTAGCAATAAGTTTGTTTTTCAACAGATTTTAATAAATGATACATCATTTTAAAGCTCATAACATCCTGATACCCCATGAGTTTTGCCCGGTCGATCAAATCATAATTAGTGCCCTAAAAATACGAATGAAAGTTGACTTTTTCGACAATTTGCTAAAGTTTTCGGCATCATATCTCGGCTATGACTTAACCGATCATAATGAGCAATACATTAATCAAAAGCACAAGTCTTCATGTACACCCCATAGTTTTGTCCGATCGATATTATAACAATCACCGCCTGAAAAAAAAAATAAGAAAGTACTAGCGTCGTGGGGATTTCGACAACACAGTGCAACCGCATGCCTTGAACACCGATCAACAAAAGCGTAAAAAATAAGCACTTCCTGTCATCCGATTTTAACAAATTATGCACCAATCGATAGCTAAGGGTGGCAACCACTTATGCTAGTTTTGCCCGGTTGCGATTCAAACAATTAGCGGGTAAGAATAATTAACAAAGTTTGTGTTCCTGAGACACAGAGAAAGGACCGGGTCGGGTGTTACGGTGGACAAAAACAAGTTTTTTAAGCACTTCCGGTTATCCGATTTTAACAAATTATGCACCAATCGATAGATAAGGGTGGCAACCACTTATGCTAATTTTGCCCGGTCGCGATGCAAACAATTAGCGGGTAAGAATAATTAACAAATTTTGTATTCCGGAGGCATAGAGAAAGGACCGGGTCGGGTGTTACGGTGGACAAGAGCAAGTTTTTTAAGCACTTCCGGTCGTCCGATTTTAACAAATTATGCACCAATCGATAGCTAAGGGTGGCAATCACTGATGCTAGTTTTGCCCGGTCGAAATTCAAACAATTAGCGGGTAAGAATAATTAACAAAATTTGTGTTCCGGAGACATCGAGAAAGGACCGGGTCGGGTGTTACGGTGGACAAGGGCAAGTTTTTTAAGCACTTCCGGTCATCCGATTTTAACAAATTATGCACCAATCGATAGATAAGGGTGGCAACCACTTATGCTAGTTTTGCCCGGTCGCGATTCAAACAATTAGCGGGTAAGAATAATTAACAAAGTTTGTGTTCCTGACACATAGAGAAAGGACCGGGTCGGGTGTTACGGTGGACAAAAACAAGTTTTTTAAGCACTTCCGGTTATCCGATTTTAACAAATTATGCACAAATCGATAGCTAAGTGTGGCAACCACTTATGCTAGTTTTGCCCGGTCGAGATTCAAACAATTAGCGGGTATGAATAATTAACCAAATTTGAGCTCTGGAGACATCGAGAAAGGACCATGTCTGGTATACCGATCACAAAGTATTTTATTTGTGTTCCTGTCAGATGTAGATATTTGCGATAAGTTATCGAAATTCGTCATACATTTTGTGAAATGCGAATATGCAAATCGCGAAGAAGTCAACTTTAACAACCGATTTAATGATTTCAGTGCATTTTAACGGTATGTGTTATTATAATTTGCAATTGATAATTTATTTGAGACATAAATTAACTGGGAATCCACAAGGAATTTATAGTTGCCGTGTCAAGGAAAAAATGTGTGATACCAGCAAAAGCATATGATAAAGATATATCAAAGCGTACTATCGAGCCAGAGAAAACGGGGAGAAAAAGAAAAGGTATATAGGTACACAAAATCACAAAACGAATCACAGAGAAATGTATTATGAAAACAAAGAAGGAATAACGTTCTATTTATATTCCTCCAAAGTTGTCCAAGGATTATGTTGTTGCACTATTTAAAAAACAAAATCTTTATTCTTCCAGCTTGCAAACTTTGCATGAGCACCGAAACTCAATGGATATGTATGTCGACAACTTGAAATTTGGAATCAAATACGCAGGAGTTAAGATAAAGATGAAAATCTCGTTTTTCACTATGTACACCAACGGAAAAAAATGATAGGCATTTCTTGTATTTGTTTACTTTATTTTCAACACGGTTAGTTTGAGCAGGAGGTATTACTGCCCTATCTGGAGCTCGCCGTGAGATGATCGGGACATATATAAATTAACCTTATTTATCTATTTCGCATTAATTTATGTTTTATATCTATTGTTTTCATGGTGATGCTGTAATATATGTCTTCGAATCAATAAAGACGACGTTATTATTATTATTATCTGTTATGATAGGATCCGAACCCACGACTTTCTGCTTGCCGGGCTATAACAGGTCATTTTTTCCGTTGGTGCACGTAGTGAAAAACGAGATTTTCATCTTCATCTTTATATTTTTGTAATTGATCAGTACCTTTCTGTTCTCTGTTCAATGTATAAAGGGGATGATATATACATTACCCTGCCAAACGGCAGATAATCCTATATCATTGGTTATGACATTATGACGAGGACTCGATTAATTAATAAATCTTCTATTTGATGCCGCTTTATCATGACGCTAGGCGACACTGGACGCTGGCACCTTCAAATATTTACACTCTTACATTCATTTATTTAGATCTCATGATAAACTATACTGCAGATTTGTATTTTAAAAAACATAAACCATACTTGAAGAAGCTTCTTAAATCTTATCCAAATTTTTTGAACCCAAATTTTGTTAATTATTCTTATCCATTAATTGTTTGAATCGCGACCGGGCAAAACTAGCATAAGTGGTTGCCACCCTTAGCTATCGATTGGTGCATAATTTGTTAAAATCGGATAACCGGAAGTGCTTAAAAAACGTGTTTTTGTCCACCGTAACACCCGACCCGGTCCTTTCTCGATGTCTCCGGAGCGCAAACTTTGTTAATTATTCTCGCCCGCTAATTGTTTGAATCGCGACCGGGCAAAACTAGCATAAGTGGTAGCCACCCTTAGCTATCGATTGGTGCATAACTTGTTAAAATCGGATGACAGGAAGTGCTTAAAAAACTTGCTTTTTTTCACCGTTCCACCCAACACGGTCCTTTATGTCTCCGGAGCGCTAACTTCCTTAATTTATTCTTACCCGCTAATTGTTTGAATCGCGACCGGGCAAAACTAGCATAAGTGGTTGCCACCCTTAGCTATCGATTGGTGCATAATTTGTTAAAATCGGATAACCGGAAGTGCTTAAAAAACGTGTTTTTGTCCACCGTAACACCCGACCCGGTCCTTTCTCGATGTCTCCGGAGCGCAAACTTTGTTAATTATTCTCGCCCGCTAATTGTTTGAATCGTGACCGGGCAAAACTAGCATAAGTGGTAGCCACCCTTAGCTATCGATTGGTGCATAATTTGTTAAAATCGGATAACCGGAAGTGCTTAAAAACGTGTTTTTGTCCACCGTAACACCCGACCCGGTCCTTTCTCGATGTCTCCGGAGCGCAAACTTTGTTAATTATTCTCGCCCGCTAATTGTTTGAATCGCGACCGGGCAAAACTAGCATAAGTGGTAGCCACCCTTAGCTATCGATTGGTGCATAACTTGTTAAAATCGGATGACAGGAAGTGCTTAAAAAACTTGCTTTTTTCCACCGTTCCACCCAACACGGTCCTTTATGTCTCCGGAGCGCTAACTTTGTTAATTTATTCTTACCCGCTAATTGTTTGAATCGCGACCGGGCAAAACTAGCATAAGTGGTTGCCACCCTTAGCTATCGATTGGTGCATAATTTGTTAAAATCGGATGACAGGAAGTGCTTATTTTTTACGCTTTTGTTGATCGGTGTTCAAGGCATGCGGTTGCACTGTGTTGTCGAAATCCCCACGACGCTAGTACTTTCTTATTTTTTTTTCAGGCGGTGATTGTTATAATATCGATCGGACAAAACTATGGGGTGTACATGAAGACTTGTGCTTTCGATTAATGTATTGCTCATTATGATGGGTTAAGTCATAGCCGAGTTATGATGCCGAAAACTTTAGCAAATTGTCGAAAAAGTCAACTTTCATTCGTATTTTTAGGGCACTAATTATGATTTGATCGACCGGGCAAAACTCATGGGGTCTCAGGATGTTATGAGCTTTAAAATGGTGTATCATTTATTAAAATCGGTTGAAAAACAAACTTATTGCTAACTTTTATTGCTAACTTCCCCCGAGTATAAACTCAGTCATTCTTATCAGTCCAGTCGGAATTTCTACCCGAACAGTGATTGTTACCGGTGAGAAGTTAGCCACAACAGTTATCCACAACTTTTTTTTCTGAACCGATTTTAATGAGTTATACATCATTGGAAAGCGCATAACGCTGAATCTCCCCTAGTTTTGCCCGATCGAAAAAATCATAATTAGGGCCCAAAAAATTAAAATGAAAGTTGGATTTCTCGCAATTTTGCCGAAATTCCCGGGATCATATCTCAGTTATTACACAACCTATCTCAACGATCTTTGCACCACTGGAAAGTACAGGTCTTCGACTACACCCCATAGTTTTGCCCGATCAAAATTATGACAACTTCTGTCCAAAAAAAATTATTGAAATATTAGTGTTCCGAATGACCACCATATGCCAGCCACAACACTTATCCACACCTCTTATTTCTCAACGGATTTTAATGAGTTATACATCAAAGCGCATAACGCCCTGAATATCTCACAACCTATCTCAACGATCTTTTCTTCAAGTACACCCCATAGCTTTGCCCGATCAAAATATTAATTAGAGCCAGCAAAATGAAATTGAACGTTAATTTTCTTGCTAATTTACCCCATTTTTCGGGAATATATCCTAATGGCATTAATTCTTACTTCAATAGAAAATATAAGTTGTCATCTGCTTCCCCTTTTGCCAGATCAACATTATGGCAATTACTGTCCTAGACGTGGAACAAGAGAAAAAGCTCACGTTTACTAAAATGTGACAATTCGCAACCACAGTGACGAAGGCTTTGGATTCTGTCAGATAGCCTCTAACAAAGTTTATAGCGCCCAAACCGTTTACGTCATTGATTTAAAAATTGTCATACATGTTTAAAGTCCCTGGAGTATGAGCTGGTATGAGTTTAGCAAAATGTTACTAAGTAAATCATCGATTTTAATGCAATTTAACCACAATACATGCCAATGGACTCTTGCAATTGAAAATATTTACAATCATACATTTATCTATTTAGGTGTACTGGAAAATAACGCATTTCATGCAGCTTTTTATTTAAGAAAATTTGAAGGTATTTTAAAACAAGTTCCTAAACCACAACCTTTCATTAATTATAAACTAAAAGATTTAGTTTATAAAGGACGGATAAAATAGTGGGGGTTGTACGTGCTATTATGTAAAGTGCCTGATACAAAACTGTAAAATGAATAACCTAAACCCAGTCTCATTTGAACAATCAATAATAGGCGTTTTATTACAGAATTAAGAAAGTTTAGAAGACAAGTGTTTATCTTGCGCAGAATGCGACAATCTTGATCTAAGATGCAATAGTAGATTTTTCCATATCACGTGCGTACAGGTCCCTACTAATCAGTTTTATAACTGTGAGTTGTGTAGGATAAGTAGGAGAAACTATTCGTGCAAATAACAACACACAGTATAATCGCAACAAAGTAATTCATTACATCATTTATCAAATTTAATTACCTTAAAGTTAATTATTTTTTAGAGCGTAAGGTTTAGTCTTAAAAACACTTTATTACATACTTCACACATTGTATAAGAGCATATTGGCTTTAGGAAAAAGGGTTAATACTTAATACTAGTGAGTATGGTGATATATTTTATTAATGCATATTTTTTATAGAGTATTTGACATGTCTTTCTACCAATGCGAGGATCGTTGAGATAGGTGGTCTAATAACTGAGATACGTTACTGGTAATTTCGACAAAATAAATCAATATGTATTTATTTTCATTTTGGGACCATAATTCTGAAATTTCGGCAAAATTGCGAGAAATTCAACTTTCAATTTAAATTTTTTTACCCTAATTCTTTCGATCGGGCAAAACTAGGGGAGATTCAGGGCGTCATGCGCTTTCCAATGATGTATAACTCATTAAAATCGGTTGAGAAATAAGAGTTGTGGATAACTGTTGTGGCTGGCATATGGTGGTCATTCAGAACACTAATATTTCAATAATTTTTTTGGACAGAAGTTGTCATAATATTGATCGGGCAAAACTATGGGGTGTAGTTGAAGACCTGCCCTTTCCAGTGGTGCAAAGATCGTTGAGATAGGTTATGTAATAACTGAGATATGATCCCGGGAATTTCGGCAAAGTTGCGAGAAATTCAACTTTCATTTTATTTTTTTGGGCCCTAATTCTGATTTTTTCGATCGGGCAAAACTAGGGAAGATTCAGGGCGTTATGCGCTTTCCAATGATGTATAACTCATTAAAATCGGTTCAGAAAAAAAGTTGTGGATAACTGTTGTGGCTGGCATATGGTGATCATTCAGAACAATAATGTTTCAATAATTTTTTTTTGACAGAAGTTGTCACAATTTTGATCGGGCAAAACTATGGGGTGTAGTTGAAGACCTGCCCTTTCCAGTGGTGCAAAGATCGTTGAGATAGGTTATGTAATAACTGAGATATGATCCCGGGAATTTCGGCAAAGTTGCGAGAAATTCAACTTTCATTTTATTTTTTTGGGCCCTAATTCTGATTTTTTCGATCGGGCAAAACTAGGGAAGATTCAGGGCGTTATGCGCTTTCCAATGATGTATAACTCATTAAAATCGGTTCAGAAAAAAAAGTTGTGGATAACTGTTGTGGCTGGCATATGGTGATCATTCAGAACAATAATGTTTCAATAATTTTTTTTTGACAGAAGTTGTCACAATTTTGATCGGGCAAAACTATGGGGTGTAGTTGAAGACCTGCCCTTTCCAGTGGTGCAAAGATCGTTGAGATAGGTTATGTAATAACTGAGATATGATCCCGGGAATTTCGGCAAAATTGCGAGAAATCCAACTTTCATTTTAATTTTTTGGGCCCTAATTATGATTTTTTCGATCGGGCAAAACTAGGGGAGATTCAGGGCGTTATGCGCTTTCCAATGATGTATAACTTATTAAAATCGGTTCAGAAAAAAAAGTTGTGGATAACTGTTGTGGCTAACTTCTCACCGGTGTGATTGTTATGTTACTATACTTCTATTGTACAAAAATAATTTGTTAACACAGGTAATGAATAAAACTTTAGATATGTTTTAGAAAAATGAATTTATAAAAATCATGTTTTTCGAAATGTTCGTAAGTTTACATATAGATATTCATTTTGATAGTTTGTGATTACCTAAAAACAAAACTTAGCGTAAAAAAGTCTTTGAAATAACCTAATGTTCGAACCTGTGAGTGGTATGAAATGTTTGAATTTCGTTGATAAAATTATCTCTTCCATGCTACCCGCGAAGAAGCTATTTTATTGAAAAAAAAAAAAAAAAAATCTTTGGACCTTGTCGATATTTATAATGTCATGCACAGCAAGTTATCTCTGCGCGAAGATTCTCTGGACGTTTGTCAACATTTGGTATGAATCCCTGTGACGTGTTATATATTTAACATCACAATCCAACCATTTTCTTTTAATAGTCATCGTTTTATTCTGGCGAATTTTATTCCGCTGTTTATGTACTGATGTTCGGTTAAACTTCTAACACAAGTTTAAGCAAATATCCAGAATAGTTTCCGGTTTCCAAATAGTGTTTGTTGAAAATATGGATTTGGGATCAAGTTATTTTTGAGTTATTAAGTTTTTTCACAAATTGATGAAAAGACACTTAGGTATATTTTAATTCAATATTTACCATACGACGATGAATAATTATTATTATTGAATGAAAGATCGTGGTGGATTCTAGATTTCCGGGAGGAAACCGCGACAATTACGATAAAGTTGTCAACGTTTCGCACTCTGTTGCAAGAAGCATCTTCAGATCGTAACAGTAAGGGAGCTGCGAAGAAAATCCTCCCGAACATCTAGAACTTTCTTTTCGTAGCTACCTTACTGATACGACCTGAAGATGCCTTTTGCAACAGCGAAACGTTGTCAACTTTATCGTCATTGACGCGGTTTCCTTCCGGAAATCTAGGAAGGATTCGGATTGTCAATTATTCAAAAATTATTATAGTATGTTCCAAATTTCAAGTCACTTGGCCAGTTTCATCGGGAATGTCTATTTTTGCATCTTAGGCTAAAGTTAAGACTTCAATTCTATATAATCTATAAAATACCTTGAATGCCCTAGACCTAGGGTTTATATGTCAGTAAGAAATAAAAATTAAATAAATTACTTAATAGCTTTCATTATTTACTCAAAATAGTCGTCGATTTTGTTCAAAACTTAATTAATACCTACATTTGTTTCTTTCCAGGTAAGAAAAACTACAGCATTATGCACCATTATTTGAGTAAGTACTATCATTAAATTTACATAACAAAACAATATTTAACCTTAAATATGCTGTTTCGCAAGACTACATACACTGAACCGGTCTGTAGGTGCATAACAATTACCCTCTCGACAAATAAATGAAAAATTAATAGCAATTTAATCAATTTATCGAAAGTAATGTCTTCTATAGAGTACGGTGGGCAGAGGTAAACGATTCAGCAAAATCAAGGAAGGCTTTGAGACCGTCGGTCGCCGCGGACTGTCTGCTAGTTGCACAAGACGCAACCAGTTGACGTTTAACCTCGTGCCAAATAAACACACAACAATTCTCGACGATTTCGGCGCACTGTGTGGAAATATGTGGGAAATATTTTTTTGTCCGATACCAGAACAGAACATACGCGAATTAATGCGCACGTATACCGCTATAGTAATGGTTATGGCTCACCTTGTATGTGTTTGTTTGTTTGCGCGTTTGAATGATCTCCCTTGACACTTGTCTTTCTCGGAAATAATCTGTTTACTTCGATAATTCGGTCGACTGTGAGATTTTCTATTACACCGACCACTTTCATTTTATTATCTCATATGTAATTACCAAACTTATTTCTGTTGAGAAAATGGTCACAATTTGTCAAAAAATCTCCGGGTTATGGAAAATAGTAGATAAATTGATGAGGTTTCAGTCAACTATCTTTCTTGAAAATTAACTAATCAAAATGATAAGAATTCTGATACATAGCTATGTATAACATTGTTTAAATATCTCCTTTTATACGCTATTTGATATGCATTAAAACTGTCACTGTACACAGAGAGAACTCTATTCTTGGATATCAAGAAAAATTATTCTTGCGTATATAGTGTAGCATGAAGGGGATTTTTTTTTCTATCCAAATAATATTTTATTCTAATAAGAATGTCAATATAGTTGTTTCAACGGTTAGTTATTCTTACGATTTAAGAATTTAGTATGTTTATGTTAAGTATATTTTGCTCTGACGAAGAAAAAGTTATTCTTCAATAAAAAAGTAGACGTTCGTCTTACAACAACAAAAATACTTCGTTGGACGAAAAATATATATGCTTCAACAAAAATCCAGTTTCTTGACCCAAGATTCTTACTTTGAGAGATACAAATAAAGTTGTGCAAGTACTTTACAGATGGCGCTAAAAGTATCTCGCGTCTTTTGCCACATATCACCGCTATATAAGTTCGACGATATTGAGTGCTCGTATATATTGTTTGTTTACATTTACGCATAAGTGTTTTATTTCATGGGTGACTTACAAGGATTATGAGGAAACCAGGATTGTAGTGGAATAGCCTACATAGAGAGAACTCTTACGTATATAGTGTAGCATGAAGAAGATATTTTTGCTATCCAAATAATATTTTATTGTAATAAGAATTTCAATATAATATGTAGTTATTTCAACGGCTAGTTGTTCTTCCGGTTTAAGAGTTTAGTATGTTTATGTTGAGTATATTTTGCTGACGAAGAAAATGTTGTTCTTCTACATTTTACTTCTACAAAAGAGTAAGACGTTCGTTTTACATCAACAGCAATATTTTGTTGGGTGAAAAATATACATGCTTCAACGAACAAATAGTTTCTTGACCCAAAAGTATACGTACGTATCGCTTAAAACAGACGTAATTCCTTTCAAGCAGTTCCTTCATACTTAAAGCAGAAAACGTAATACTTGGAACATCAAGAAAATCATATTCTTACTCTGAGAATTTTATATTTTACTGGAACCATCCCAATGATCTTTCGGATATAGAAACAAGTTATATTCTTCACTCAAAGATATTTGTGTTGTATCGAATAAATTGTCCCTCTGTGTAGGGCATTCAGTATAAAATGTTAGTAAATATAGTAAATACCTTCAGCAGACAGATTTTCAGAAAGTTTTTACAGGTCTGTAAATATATTTTCCTTATTGTCTTGACGCTATTTCTGCTATCAATCCATGAAATAAAAAAAGAAAGCAAAAGGACGTTACCGAGGATAAAATTTAAAACTACAACGCGTTGTTTGCCTGATGACCCTGATAAATGAATTATTCTCGTTAAAGATTTACAGACGTTTTTAACAAGTCTTGTAAACATTCAGTTTATCTAGGACAGAAACAAATCAAAAGTTATTTTTTCCTCTATATTTCTCGTATAGAATACAATGTAGATTGATCGGTATCACACATGGTGTCGGTTCGCAAAAGCAGTACACAGTAATCTGACGGAGTGATTTTTCTGCCAAATCATATGTCACCGTGATTTTTCGACCCGCTTATTAACATATTGCCAATGCGTTGCCAAGCCCACTTTACACTTTCATTAATGTGTATGTCACCGGCCGGTCGGATATGTTTCTGAAATGGCCGCCGTAAATTAGCCGGTTTTATTAGGGCCGACGATTTATTTATTATTGTGCCCAATTCGATTTATGTATATATGTTGTATACGCCTTGCACGCCGCATTTACGCGCGATTTTATCATCGTCTCGCTTATGATATAACTGTCCCACTAAACGACAATGCACACTTACAACGTGCGCTACTAAAAATTATCTGCCGAGTGAAAAACGATGCTGTAATGAAAGACTTGTATTTTGTTTTGTAACAATGTTACGAAAATTTATACTCATTCATACTATATATACTATTTGATAAATTCACATTATAGATAAATAAACATAGCAATGCTTACTTTTATAATAACTGACATTGGGCAGCATTTTTCGACCAAAGCGAAAAGCGTACAATATTTCGTGAACGTTAACAGTACAGCTAGTTATTTTTCGTTATATAATATTAAAAATGGATTTAAGACAATACTGCATCACTACTTGTCTTCGTAATGCCTTTGGTGTAGTCAGATAGCAGAAATAATCTTCTTCGTAGAGTTTTGTCGGTCACTCTATAATACAATATTATCACGTATTAATAGGAAACATAATTTTACGAAAGGTATTGAATATTGTATTATGCGAAATGTGTAAACAAAAAAAATGTATGCAGGCACAGGCAACATCTGGCATGGTCGACGTCGAAACGGCCAACAAAAAATTGTTTTCGTGCAATTTAGGCCGAGTGGAGTATCTCACCGATGTAAAAATACTTACACAGGATAAGTTTTTGTCACTCAAGCCATCGGACGATGAAAAGAAGTTAGAAGTTTTCTATGTTTTTGTTATTGGTCGGTTATTTCAAATAACTGACCAACCACAAAAATACCGATATGGTATTATAAAGTACCATATATTAAGTACCGCTTGCGAACAAACCAAATATCTTTGCTCTAGTATACATTTGAAAAATTGTTTTCGTGCAATTTAGGCCGAGTGGAGTATCTCACCGATGTAAAAATACTTACACAGGATAAGTTTTTGTCACTCAAGCCATCGGACGATGAAAAGAAGTTAGAAGTTTTCTATGTTTTTGTTATTGGTCGGTTATTTCAAATAACTGACCAACCACAAAAATACCGATATGGTATTATAAAGTACCATATATTAAGTACCGCTTGGGAACAAACCAAATATCTTTGCTCTAGTATACATTTGAGAAGTTTGTTAGGTTTTAAGTTTGTTCGATTTTCAAGTAATGTATCTTGCTTGCATCGAATACATTTTACGATAAGTATCAGATACTTCAAATAATGAAAAGTATCGAATACTAAAGCAACGAATTAATACTTTTTGCACATCACTATTCTAGAGTAGGTACTAGTAAGGCTTAAACAGCTAGTATGAAATTGGTGTTTGATCAAAAATAAATTAGGGATCCTAAAGTCAGTCGGCTGTTCGGCGTACTTTAGACTGATTGTTTTTACTTTCCGACTAGTACCCTAGAAGGAAAGTATTGTAATCGACAGAAAAAATATTCGAGATTTCCCTGAATCGTCCCCTGAATCGATTGCAATGATTTCTGGAAAATGTATGTGTGTATGTATGTATGTATGTGAACACGATATCGCTCAAACGTTATAACGGATCGGTTTGATATTTGGTATGCATGTTTAGAATTACCAGGCTCTGGCTCTGGCTCTGACACTTCATTGCGCCAAAGATGAGTCGGAAAGTTGAATGAGGGCCACCCCAGATATTTTATGAGTCAATAAAAAGAACTTTAACTTTTGTTTCACTAGCTGACGGAAACTTTTGTTTTAAAAAATTAAACACAGGTTAACTTTTATCCATAGCTTTTACAAAAAATTTAAGTGCAGTGGAGGAAGAATAACTTTCTGCGGACCAACTAAACGGTGGACCTGGACATTTTTTTAACCTGGAATGAAATATACCTATCCCTTCTATCGAGTAAAAAATTGCAACAGATTAACTTAGTGATTTATACAAAACTGGCAAAACACAAAAATGCATCTTGATCGTGACGTAATCCATTACAGATTTTGTGGGTTACTTTTATAGGTCTGAACTTTTCACTTCATCTCGTTCTTACGCAAGTCTGTAACAAGCATTCGGTAATATTATAAACCACCACATACTATAGCTCTGCATAATTAGATAGAGCCAACCAAAGAAGGTCTTCGCTCAGTCATCTTCTTCCATTTACCGGACCGACAAAGCGGTACGTACCGACTCACAAGGAAAATGGTCATCATCACTAGCGTAGATCACGAATTCAGCAAATTAATTATTATGTATTGCGGCTCACCGGCGACGGTCGTAAGGAAGGGGAAAGTAGTGACTAGGAAAGGAAAAGGAGAGTGGAAGGAGAGGCTTCGATTGAGTTTATGCGGTCAAGGACCGATCGGCCAAACAGCAAACCGGCGGAAGTCCAAGATTTATGTTATATTGGCGGTGATTACATGCTGAGTGATGCTGAGTTTATATACCGGCCGCCGGCCGGGTTGGTCTATATGAGATAACCCTAACTCCGCATTGTTGAAGTTGCATGTGATTAGCATTGATTTTATACGGTAATTAAACCGTGTTGTTACTCTCTCTATCTAAATTCTAAGGGATATCGTCATTCGTGTTGTCGTTTTGTTGGATGTGACAAAAGTAGCAAGGACTATGTAAGGAATACTAATTCCCTTACTGGTGTTGTTAGAGCATTCTCTCTTTTTCTCCCCCTCCCCGCAATCAAGCAATTAATTAAGGATTAACCTTTTCCCGGACCAACATCCCTAATACGCCATCGTATTGCATCAGCGAAGTATCAGCACCAAACAGGGACGGGGGTGACCTTCGAATATCGAACGGACCGGGACGCTATGTTGCCTGGAGACGAACCGTATTTATCAAGGACGTCCAGTGAACCACCTGTCTCTCCCCATGCCTGCGTTGATTGATTGTACCCAGACACCCTCACACCACCCAGTCTGCGGTGCCGCTGGTGGTGGTGCTGCTCAACAACCACCACCGACAGCTCGACCTGGTGCACAAACGACCCTCTTTCGTCGTCACACCCCGGGAAATAACGTCCGTTATCGTGTAGAATTTGTTGTCCCGTGGTTTTATCAGCATGCCCTACGATGAAGATACCTGTCATTGTCAACCACATGTACTTGTGTGGTTTGTGTGATTTGCGGGATAATCCTAACTTGATGGGTCATTAGGGTACATATGAAATAACGCCATTGGAAATTGTGTTTTATGATAAAATAGGTTGACACATAAAATGAAAAATTTCCTTTAGATTTCCTGTATTTCTTGTTAATTATATGCCAGTTTTGTCCACATGATGTCATCGCTAAGTCCCAAAAAGACCGTCACGCCTTTAAAGCGTCAAAACTGTCGGTCACCCCACTTTACAGGGATGATTTACAATGTGATTGAAATGTGTCGCTAAATTTCTAAGAGAAAGAGGCGTAACGAAACAGGTGCCCTCTTCAGGACGTGCGAACTTCTCACCATCCTTAAGGGCCCATTAAAATATTTAACATACTTCAGAGGTTGTTTCAGAAGGGTCCTTATAATAATCGGTGATAAGTGTTTGAGAAAAAAGAGGATATGTCAAAACAAAGCGGCTTTCTAGACCACTATTCAATAAGTCCATTAGATTTTTTTAATGTTTTCACATTTCTGAGTGGGTAGGTATACGTATTACATGCATATAGAAATTTCTGAGAATTATATGCGAATGCATCATTAGTGCACAGCGGGCGTACTGGCCTTCTACTGATTATTGGGACAAATTTGATGTTCACGGTCAATGGCAAATTGCACAAAATTGGGCAATTATTAAAGATTTTGTGCTGCAGATTCAATGTCACTCGCTTTTTTTTGTCGACTATCAACTGCGTTTTTCTTGAGACATATGCGAAATGGCTTACTAACTTCCAGATTTAGAAGAATAAAAGAGATGCTAATTCTAATCAAATCTAAGCCCGATCCGTTGTATCGTTTGGTCGCCAAAACGCGTATTTTTGCTGAAATTCCATATTTTCGTTGATTACAATACTTTCCTCCTGTCTGTAATATCATGTTTTGCAACATGCTCACCATTTGTCGGTTATTTATTTCTCAATTAACACCAGGATTCAAAATCTGGGCCAATCCTCATTAACACTCCCAATCCGGTAACACTTCATTCAACCGATGTCATTACATTACACAATTACGTTAAAGCCGTTAAATAATATAATAATAATTAGCTGTGTGAAGTTAGCAACAAAAGCCAGCAACAAAATTTTTTTTCATCCGATTGCAACAAACTATACACCGTTGGAAAGCCCATGACGAGCTGAGTCTACCATAGTTATTGCAACGGGATCAATTAATAACTACTACCTAAAAAATTAAAAAGAAAGTCAAAATTTCAATGAATTTCCATATCTTTAGAACCGCATATCTTCGCCAATACTTCATTATACTTATTAAGTGTAACACCAATCGAAAGCGCAACCTTCGGTTATACTACCATAGTTATTGCAATCCAAAATTTCGCTGATTAGTGCCTCAAATAAATTAATCAAATAAGAGTATTTTTAACATCCGGGTACCATATGTAGTCCCACCTAAATTAAGTTAAACAAACGTATTCGCTTTGTGTGATCATATCGATAAATACATCAAAAGATAGCTGAGACCTGCCTCTACCCATCATAGTTAGTGCAGAACAAAATTATAACAATTAGCGGGTGAAATAAATTAGTGAATTCCAGACACTTTTTCCGTCGGCTATTGGTCGACGGCGAACAGCCCTATGTACATGCTTTTGTGCAAACTTTTTGCAAGATTAAATCTTATCGATATATACATCAAAAGATAGCTAAGACTTCCACCTACCTACCATAGTTATTGCAACGCAAATTTTTAACAATTAGCGGGTGAAATAAATTAGTGAATTCCGGTCAATTTTTCCATCGGCTATTGGTCGACGGCGAACAGTGCTATGTAAATCCTTTTGTGCAAACTTTTTGCAAGATTAAATCTTATCGATATATACTTCAAAAGATAGCTGAGACTTCCACCTACCTACCATAGTTATTGCAACGCAAATTTTTAACAATTAGCGGGTGAAATAAATTAGTGAATTCCAGACACTTCTTCCATCGGCTATTGGTCGACGGTGAACAGCCCTATGTACATGCTTTTGTGCAAACTTTTTGCAAGATTAAATCTTATCGATATATACATCAAAAGATAGCTAAGACTTCCACCTACCTACCATAGTTATTGCAACGCAAATTTTTAACAATTAGCGGGTGAAATAAATTAGTGAATTCCGGTCAATTTTTCCATCGGCTATTGGTCGACGGCGAACAGTGCTATGTAAATCCTTTTGTGCAAACTTTTTGCAAAATCAAATCTTATCGATATATACATCAAATGATAGCTGAAACTTTCACCTACCTGCCGTAGTTATTGCAACGCAAATTTTTAACAATTAGTGGGTGAAATGAATTAATGAATTCCGGTCAGTTTTTCCATCGGCTATGGGTCGACGGCGAACAGCGCTATGTAAAGCCTTTTGTGCAAAGTTTTTGCAAAATCAAATCTTATCGATATATACATCAAAAGATAGCTGAGACTTCCACCTACCTACCATAGTTATTGCAACGCAAATTTTTAACAATTAGTGTATGAAATGAATTAATGAATTCCGGTCAGTTTTTCCATCGGCTATTGGTCGACGGCGAACAGTGCTATGTAAATCCTTTTGTGCAAACTTTTTGCAAAATCAAATCTTATCGATATATACATCAAAAGATAGCTGAGACTTCCATCTACCTACCATAGTTACTGCAGGGCAAATTTATAACAATTAGTGGGTGAAATAAATTCATGAATTCCTATAGCCAATTCGGCTATATGGCGACGGTCAACGGTACTATCTAAATCACGAGATAGCTGAAACTTTCATCTACCTACGGTAGTTATGGCAGGGCAATTTTTTAACAATTTAGTGGGTGAAATAAATTGATGAATTCCAAGCACTTTTTTGATCAGCTATTGGACGACAGTAAACAGTACTATAAATCGAGTAGCGTAAATGGTAGAAGATTGACAAAATCGACAAATTTTATATTTTTATATATACGGCAGCAGGAGAACTTAAAAAAATGTTTGCATAAATTTATCTAAAACAAGATATGAAAGAGGAGACGTGTATATAACAAAAAAGTGTATCAATAATATCAATATGTCATCCAAGATTTCGATAACAAAAGCTTAAGGCGATATTTAGAAATGCGATTTTCATTTTAATAATTGAAACAAAAAAAAAACATTGTCACGATTCGAACCGACTCTGCCGTGACGGGAATCACGCATTAGCCAGCGCATCCTGAGAAAATTGATATTTTTCGTCCCCGTCGACCAATTACCGATAAAAAAGTGCCTGGAATTCATTAATTTATTTCACCCACCAATTGTAAAAAATTTGCGTTGCAATAACTATGGTAGATAGGTGGAAGTCTCAGCTATCTTTTGATGTATATATCGATAAGATTTAATCTTGCAAAAAGTTTGCACAAAAGGATTTACATAGTACTGTTCGCCGTCGACCAATAGCAGATGGAAAAAGTGCCTTGAATTGATTAATTTATTTCACCCACTAATTGTTAAAAATTTGCGTTGCAATAACTATGGTAGGTAGGTGGAAGTTTCAGCTATCATTTGATGTGTATACCGATATGATTTAATCACGCAAAAAGTTTGCACAAAACGATTTACATAGCGCTGTTCGCCGTCGACCAATAGCCGATGGAAAGAGTGCCTTGAATTGATTAATTTATTTCACCCACTAATTGTAAAAAATTTGCGTTGCAATAACTATGGTAGGTAGGTGGAAGTTTCAGCTATCATTTGATGTGTATACCGATATGATTTAATCACGCAAAAAGTTTGCACAAAACGATTTACATAGCGCTGTTCGCCGTCGACCAATAGCCGATGGAAAGAGTGCCTTGAATTGATTAATTTATTTCACCCACTAATTGTAAAAAATTTGCGTTGCAATAACTATGGTAGGTGGGTGGAAGTTTCAGCTATCATTTGATGTGTATACCGATATGATTTAATCACGCAAAAAGTTTGCACAAAACGATTTACATAGCACTGTTCGCCGTCGACCAATAGCCGATGGAAAGAGTGCCTTGAATTGATTAATTTATTTCACCCACTAATTGTTAAAAATTTGCGTTGCAATAACTATGGTAGGTAGGTGGAAGTTTCAGCTATCATTTGATGTGTATACCGATATGATTTAATCACGCAAAAAGTTTGCACAAAACGATTTACATAGCGCTGTTCGCCGTCGACCAATAGCCGATGGAAAGAGTGCCTTGAATTGATTAATTTATTTCACCCACTAATTGTAAAAAATTTGCGTTGCAATAACTATGGTAGGTAGGTGGAAGTTTCAGCTATCATTTGATGTGTATACCGATATGATTTAATCACGCAAAACGTTTGCACAAAACGATTTACATAGCACTGTTCGCCGTCGACCAATAGCCGATGGAGAAATTGACCGGAATTCACTAATTTATTTCACCCGCTAATTGTTAAAAATTTGCGTTGCAATAACTATGGTAGGTAGGTGGAAGTCTCAGCTATCTTTTGATGTATATATCGATAAGATTTAATCTTGCAAAAAGTTTGCACAAAAGCATGTACATAGGGCTGTTCGCCGTCGACCAATAGCCGATGGAAAAAGTGTCTGGAATTCACTAATTTATTTCACCCGCTAATTGTTAAAAATTTGCGTTGCAATAACTATGGTAGGTAGGTGGAAGTCTCAGCTATCTTTTGATGTATATATCGATAAGATTTAATCTTGCAAAAAGTTTGCACAAAAGCATGTACATAGGGCTGTTCGCCGTCGACCAATAGCCGACGGAAAAAGTGTCTGGAATTCACTAATTTATTTCACCCGCTAATTGTTATAATTTTGTTCTGCACTAATTATGATGGGTAGAGGCAGGTCTCAGCTATCTTTTGATGTATTTATCGATATGATCACACAAAGCGAATACGTTTGTTTAACTTAATTTAGGTGGGACTACATATGGTACCCGGATGTTAAAAATACTCATATTTGATTAATTTATTTGAGGCACTAATTAGCAAAATTTTGGGTTGCAATAACTATGGTAATATAACCGAAGCTTGCGCTTTCGATTGGTGTTACACTTAATAAGTATAATGAAGTATTGGCGAAGATATGCTGTTCTAAAGATATGGAAATTCATTGAAATTTTGACTTTCTTTTTAATTTTTTAGGTAGTAGTTATTAATTGATCCCGTTGCAATAACTATGGTAGACTCAGTTCGTCATGGGCTTTCCAACGGTGTATAGTTCATTGCAATCGGGTGAAAAAAAAATTTGTTGCTGGCTTTTGTTGCTAACTTCACACAGCTATAATAATTACCAATATTCCCACAAAATAATTTTCTCATACAGTAATAAAATAATAATCACTTTGCTGCGTGCCAGTTAAATATTAAGCAAATCTATACGGTAATAGTATTATTTATACATCGTGTTATTATTTATTACACTTTCCGAAGGAAGTGGAGATAAAAAGCTGAAATGGCACGCAACGAAATGACATAACGCGTGCGTACAACTTTTCCACGTTGAAATTGAAAGGTGCTTTGCGCCGAATAGACACAGCACCTATGCTGTAAGGTGCGTATATCCGGTAAAAGTGGAACAACGTACACGATAAGGTAAACAGCTCAGTAGTACAGGGTCGATCAATGCATCACCTAGGCATCTGTGTTCCAATGGCTCTCGTATGGAATAAAATCTATTTGACACCAATTAAAACGTGAACGACGCAATGCCAGGCGTCTGTCATGTGCTCATGTGAATGCTTAACTACTTCGAAGAAAAACCCATTTCAGTTGGCAAACACGTCGACTAAAAATACTACGAATACTTCACCTGGTTTGCTGGGTGTGTGGATTGTGGAAACCTAAGTCCTAAAGTGTATATTTCACAACTTGAAAATAGTTTACCGGAAAGTATATCTCATCCAGAACGTCGTAAAGTTTATCTGCTAGTTTTTATGTATGCCCAACCTCACGTTTAAACTGTCGAAATATACTTCACATCAACAAAAAGCTGATTATTCAACATATTGAAATTCTGATCTCCAATAATTTTGTAATCTTTCAGTCGTTCATACAGTAAGAAATTTCAATATTCATCAAAGTTTTAAAAAAATGTTTGGAGATAATTTATAATTTGATAAAAAAAGTATTTATTTGAATAAGTTGTTTCAGAGTTTGTTATTTCTGCATTTATCTATGTTATTCGCACTCAATTCAGGATTAGTTTTGGATCGAATAAACGGCAACAAATATTTAATTACCTTTTATTAAAAACCTTGCAGACTAACTGGGGAGTAAAATGTGTTTGAATGAAGAAAACTAGACAATAAGCTAAATCAAGCATGCCACTTGAAAATTAACAACAAAGAAGTGATAAAGAACCGACCTTTAAAATAATTTTAAATTAGTGCAATCCAAATAAAAAATATCTGGGGTGGCCCTCACCCTACTTTCCGACTACATCGTTGGCCCAATGAAGTGTCTGAACACTTTTGCAATTATTCAGTTTTGTGAAGCCATTTAACATTTGCCACTTCCGGTTGTCAGATTGTCGCCAAAAAACAATCCAGTTTGTCCCCCGGGAATTCTACATATCTATAGCAAATTCCAGCCCGATCCGTTGTTCCGTTTGGGTGCTATCGTGTTCACAACTCACAAACATACATACATTTTCCAGAAATCATTGCAATCGATGCAGGGGACCAAAAAACGCGTATTTCCGCTGAATTTTTTTTTCCGTTGATTGTTATACTTTCCTTCTAAGGTACTAGTCGGAAAGTAATAAGTAATAACAACTTTTGCATATTTATTCCAATCAGTAAGTTCCCAAATATCAGTCAAATGGTTTCGGTCTCTGTCACTTCTTTTGAGCCCATTTCATTTTTATAAACTTGTAATTATCAATTTGTTTTAAATATTTTCTCGGGTGACCAGCATTTTTCAAATTCAAAATATACTTCACTTAACTCTTACAAATTGGCTCATTAATCGCCTATAAATTACAGCTATTTCTCACCAAACATATTATATAAATGGTATGTCATTAGCGAGCAGGACAGATATTAGCAAGTCAAAATTAAACAAAAATTTGACCAAACAAAATGACCACGTGTGTTCAAATTAGACCTTTGATTATACAAATTGGTTGGGCATTTTGCAATTCTACTTGCTAAATGGTTATTCGCCATCTAAAACAGGAAGGCGCTTCCCTTTTCCTTTTTGGAACAGGTGTATAGTAGCCATTGAGTAATCGGTTTTGTATCTTGTCTCCTCGATTAGCAAAACCGACAAACAATCATGCGTTGTTGTGTTCGCCATTCAGCGGTGTTGAGGTTGATAGGTATAAGTACATGACATACAAACGTGCCGGTATTACATAACCTTATTGCTTTTTAGGATACCGCTTTCACTTTTTTTCTGCAGACGTGCTTCTTCGAGCCAACTGAGTCTCTATAGGCCGCCACAGTTGGCATTTCAGCAATATAGGTTCCATTATTCATTCGCTTGAGATAAGGCATTTGAATGAATTAAAATTGCAAAAATGCGTATGGACTTTTTTTGAATGGAACGCTTGACGGTATGGAATCAACTACTTGTATAGAATCCATGGCTAATTATTGTGTGTAGATATGTTACAGGTTTTGCAACACATCAAACTTTTGTAATCTTAGATTCTTGTAAATTTTGGTGGATAAGGAGCACGCGGTAGAAGAATTAAGGATCTTAGTCAAGTTCTTGGGTACTCAGTTTTAAAACTAAGCTTAAGCCACCAAAATAGCTTATTGATTACACAGAAAGAAAATATGTTGCGATCGAATTTGTATATGTGTATCATTCGCTATAAGAACCATAAAAAAGGATTACAAAAGTTATTAGGGATAAAAAAAAGTTTTGTTCCTTTCATTTATGTGACTTTTTGAACGGATGACTCAAGGTAATGAAATTGTGGAAGATATTGTCGTGAAACTGGTAGTAGTTGGTCACAATTTGCTAAAATGCAAATAATCTTGATTATTTTCGGTTTTATTGTAAATATTTCTGTGCTGAGTTCATGTTTATCTCTTTTATGAAGCAGATATTGTGCAGAAGTTGAAGTAATTATCTCCTGTCTGAGGACATCTTGCTGTAAATCTGAGACTTTCGATTTTAGTTTGTCTAGTATGGAATATTGTTTCATTCTTTTAAATCTTTTACAGTGGTTGTAATGGAGTGTGAAGTAGGAGTAAAATATCCCGAGTCTCCCTGAACAGGAATGTCTTCCTGAACCTGTTAAATAACGTGTTGTGATAAGGAGAAATAATATTAGATCAATCAATTATTTAGGTAGTTGGCATAAAGACCAAGAATTTTACCCAATATTTTAATGAATAATAACTTAACCCAAATAATTTTATACAAATAAGTTTAGTGTAAGTTAACTGTTCATCCACTTCTTCTGTTTCGTTAACAACGTTATGGTAGTGTCCCTTTTTGATGTAGCACCTGAACTATACATTGGTATTTATTATATCATTTTTCTTCTTCATTTTTAAAGTAAATTAATATACAATATACTGTACACCGAGTCTCTAGAGGTTAAAATTTATTTTGGTTTATAACTGCGTTTTCTTCAATTTTCAGAATATTTTTATATTATGCTATATTTTTACTTTCCGACTAGTCCCTAGAAGGAAAGTATGTATTGTAATTGACGGAAAAAAAATTTCGGGATTTTAGTGGAAATACGCGTTTTGGGGTCCCTTGAATCGATTGCAATGATTTCTGGAAAATGTATGTATGTATGTATGCATGTATGTGAACACGATAGCAACCAAACGGAACAACGAATCGTGTTTGAAATTTTGCATACGTATTTAGAATTTCCGGGGGACGAACTGGAATGTTTTTGGCCACAATATGACAACCGGAAGTGACAAATGTTACATGCGTCTTCATCGGGTTTTATACGATTTAGGCCAAACTAATATCAGCTCATCCTCCAGTGATTTTAAATAAGTATACTAATTTACAGACCAATGGGATGAACGGTTTAGGCGCTATAAGGGTTTCTAGAAGCAGTTTGACAGAATCCCCAGCCTTCGTGGTTGTATTGCAAATTGTCAGATTTTGACAAACGTCAGTGCCACTGACATGAGGTGACATCAAATGTCAGTATGAGAAATGTAATTCTGTCACTGAAACTGACGTTAGGTGGCGTCCAGAGATGGCTCTGGCTTTACTAAATTATGTAATTGCAAAAGTGTTTACGCACTTCATTGTGCCAACGATGTAGTCGGAAAGTTGGGTGAGGGCCACCCCAGATATTTTTAGTTTGCTATTATATTAAATAAAATATTTCATTTATAAAACGTCTGTAGTAGATATATTCTAACAATTAAATGCCAAAAGAACTTATTCTTTAAGTGAATGGAGACAACAATTTTATCAAAATCCAAGGACTTGTGGACAAAAATTGGCTAAACCTGAGTAATTTGACGTGGAATTAACCAGAAGTTTAATAAGTGTAGATTTTTGTTTGTCTTATACCAATCGAAGGATCAAAATATCTGGAGTGGCCCTCACCCAACTTTCCGACTATATCTTTTGCACAATGAAGTGTCTAAACACAATAATTATTCAATTTGGTGAAGTCATACCCCCTCTGGCACCTACCTAACGTCAGTTTCTATGACATAATGACATTTGTTGTAATGACATTTAATGTCATGTCAGGCACTGACGTTTGTCAAAATGTGACACTTTGCAACACAGCGACGAAGGCTGTGGATTCTGTCTATTTGCTTTTATAAATGATTATAGCTCCTAAACTGTTCATCCCACTGGTCTTCAAATTTGTATACATATTTAGGGTCCCTGGAGGGCGAACTTATATCAATTTGGTTAAAATCATATAAATCCCAAAGAAGATGCATGTAACTTCCAGTTGTCAGATTGTCAGCAAAAACAATCCAGTTCGTCCTCCGGTAATTCTAAATATGCATACCAAATTTCAACCCGATTCGTTGTTCCGTTTGGGCGCAATCGTGTTCACGGATACACACATACACACATACATATATTTTCCAGAAATCATTGTAATCGATTCAATTCATTCCCAAAACGCGCATTTGCACTAAAATCTCGAATTCTTTTTCCGTCGATTACAATACTTTCCTTCTAGGGTACTAGTCGAAAAGTAAAAATGGAATAACCTAGTTGTGAACATTCTACATGAACAATAAAATAATGAAGGTTACATAACATGAATATTCATAACGTTGACATGAACATGAACATTCATGAAGTTTACAAGAAAATGAACATTCATTCAAGTTTACTGTAGCTGTAAGTTAAGTTGCACTAATACAACTGATAAGCACCAAGTAACATACAAATTGTTTAGTAACTGATCTCACAATTATATATTATCAGTCTTCATTATGTCTATTTTATATAAAATATCTATGGTGGCCCTCACCCTACTTTCCGACTACATCGTAGGTACAATGATAGATATTTCATTAGATTTTCATTATTTCATAACACAATATTTTGCAATTATCCAGTTTTGTAAAACCACAGCCACTCTGGACCATACCTAACGTCAGTTTCTATGACATAATGACATTTGTCATCCTGACAATTAATGTCCTGTTATATCAGTGGCACTCACATTTGTCAAAATCTGACATTTACAACACAGCGACGAAGGCTGTGGATTCTGTCAAACTGCTTCTATAAACTCATATAGCGCCTAAAACCGTTCATCCCACTGATCTGCAAATTTGTACACACATTTAGTGCGTTTACCCACGTACCGACAAAATCGGTGTCGTCGCCGACACCGATGCCGAATTGTACATAATCAAATGGGATGTAAATCGTGCGCACGTGTGTAAACGTGCTTACACAGCCGTCGTCGCTGTGTTGCAAATTGTCAGATTTTGACAAACGTCAGTGCCACTGACATGACTTGACATTAAATGTCTGTGTGACAAATGTTATTATGTCAGACAGACTGACGTTAGGTAGGGTACAGAGTGGTATAGCCAGAAATTTGGGTGAGGGCCACACCAGATATTAATATTAATTATTTGTTTAATATTAACATTGTATATAAGTTGTAATATTAAAAGAATGATTTGTCATCTCTAATTAAGTTTGTAGTAATATCGATTTGATATCAATGCTGGAGAACCAAATAGCCGGAGACCAAAAGAAAATCTTGCATGACAATTTTAAATTTTAGTAATTAACATTAAAAATTGTTATATTGTCGAAAAATGTGGTTTGGAAATATTGCATATTGTTTTATTTATCAATTGCTCTCCGTCAATTCTTTTTAGAATTGAGAAATCTGTTTTCATTGCTACAGGGTGAAATTTGATATGTGATATGTTAGTTTTAGTTAATGTGAAATCTGCTTTTATTTGTGTGGAATTAATTTTCGATAATATAAACTTATATTGCAAAAACGTTGCATCATACTCTGAAGAGTATGTTCCAGAAAAAACTACTGCAATTGTCTATAAGATGGTACTGTGAAGAGATGCAAATTCTCGCCATTAACTATTATCGAAATTATTTTATATTTCTTATTACATTTTTAAATTATCTGGTTGATCCGCCCGCGCCCTTTGTGCGTTTATCGAACATACACAACTTCTATAACCAAGCAAAACAAAAACCGTACTGACTACTGAGGCGACCAGCATCCGATTTATCGAGTTCAACTTCGACTGCATAAGGTGTCGGCCGACAGTGTCGGTGACTACGGCGACATGTTTATCGGGTCGGCGCACGTGTGTAACACCCTATTTAATTATATACAACTCGGCGTCGGTGTCGGCGACGACACCGATTTTGTCGGTACGTGTGTAAGCGCACTTAAAGTCACTGGAGGAGAGTTGGTATGAGTTTGATCTAAATAGGACGAATCGCTCAGAAGATGCATGTAACATTTGCCACTTTCGGTTGTCAGATTGTCAGCAAAAACAATCCAGTTCGTCTCCCGGTAATTCTAAATATGTATACAACATTTCAGCCCGATCCATTGTTCCGTTTAGGCGCTATCGTCTTCACAGACATACAACATACATTCGTACATACATACATACATACATACACACGAACATACATACATTTTCCAGGAATCATCGCAATCGATTCAGGGGACCCCAAAACGCGTATTTCCGCTGAAATCCCGCTGAAACGAAATTCCGTTGATTACGATAGGTACTATCCTTCTAGGGTACTAGTCGGAAAGTAAAAACACAAGCACAACACTGCTGTAATTACCGAACATATTCTCTGAAAAAAGAATTGCAACTGTTCAAAATTGCCCTGGCATGGGGACATGGGACACTTTTGAACAGTAGTAAAACTGTTTTCAAAATAATATTAAAACCCATTTGAGTTGAATCAAGATAAAGTATTGCCATGAGTTATATACAATAACATACAAGATTGCAAATTGTCGCATAATTTATTGCTGACCTGCCCAAACCAGAGTAGAGATAAGCTGGAAATTTTGACTGCATATTCCTCTGATTACTTGAACATGAAATAATAAAAGAAACATTCGAGTATTCCTTTTTTCGAGTTTTTCCTATGGCCAAAAGATATTTTTGAGTAAATAATTACAGAAAATACATAAACTTTTACTTTTACCAACAATTTTGAATTTTCTAATAAATATATTCATCGAATCTGCAATCTGCCTTCCTCTCCTCTACCTTGGAAACAAAATTGACTAGAAATATCCGGGGTGGCCCTCACCCAACTTTCCGACATCGTTGGCACAATGAATTGTCTGAACACTTTTGCAAAAAAATATTCAATTTTGTGAAGACAGAGTCACTCTGGACCCTACCTAACATAATGACATTTGTCATAGTGACATTTAATGTTTGTCAAAATCTGACACTTTGCAACACAGCGACGAAGGCTGTGGATTCCGTCATATTGCTTCTATAAACTTTTATAGCGCCTAAACCGTTCATCGCACTGATCTGTAATTTGGTACACATATTTAACGTCACTGAAGGATGAATAGGTATCAGTTTGGTCAAAACCGGATAAATCTCTCAGAAGACGCATTTAACATTTGCCACTTACGGTCAGATCGTCACCAAAAACAATCCAGTTCGTCCCGCGTTAATTCTAAATATGTATACCAAATTGCATCCCGATCCGTTGTTCCGTTTGGGCGCATTCGTGTTCACAGACATACATACATACACGTTGTACATTTTCCAGAAATCATCGCAATCGATTCAGGGGACCCCAAAACGCATATTTCCGCTAAAATCTCGATTTTTTTTGCGTCGATTACAATACTTTTTTTCTGGGTTACTAGTCGGAAAGTAAAAATAAGTATAGAAATTTTCATCGTATTTTTACTTGCTTAGTAAGCTCGTAAACAATAACAAGAAGATGCAGACCACCTTGTGTGTGTGTATCGTGATAATAATAAATCTTTCAGTGATAGAAAACATGAATTCTACTGTCTTTCGAAAAGAAAGCACGAAGAATGATGTTTTAATAAGGTAATTATTACCGAGTGCAGTCTCAGCACCGCCATTGACGCAGTGAGAGTTTCTTCTAAGCTGGGTTTCTAAATTTCGCACAGTCTTTCAATCGCTAGTTGTAGGCATTGCGTATCTGCTAAAGAAAAGAACAGTCCATGCCTGTATTGGATTAAAAATAATAACAAATAATACCTTAAGATATGTTATTAAACTAACAATTCTTAATCTAATTTTTGTGATGAATATAATTTTGGTATTGACTATTGGAACAACACCATTAGTTACAAGTTTGATGGGTGGGTATCAAATTTGCACTTTACAATAAAACAAACTGGCGACAAAACTTTAATGATTCCATCAGTGTAGACTGACTTCAGCATTGGGAACCATTAGACATCAAGCATGTTTGTATTTACAGTGGTTGCCGTTGTTTACGGCAACAAATACGTGTTGGCAGTTGCTTTTCCGTCTGGCTCTGATCGTTTTCGAGTTCGTAAATCGCACGACTCTGCTATAAAAACTTAATTACATTTCACCAGAGGGCAGAGCGACGGGACGAGTTGTCGAATAGAGAGGGTGAGGAAAGTTCATCGACTGGGTAGGTGGTGGTTTGGGGGTTGGCGCACATTAGGGCAGGTTAAGGACAAGGGCAAGGACGCAGACTGGGCCTTCTCACACCAGCTAGACTGCCTACGACGCACTAACAGACGCCGACTGCCGTCGAGGCCAACCAGGTTCAACGTCGTCGAAGTAAATTGTTGACGAACTAAAGCCGCCCCCGCGTTAAAGGCTTTTTGCCGGGTTGTTTTTCCTAAAAGGGTTTGTTTTGATCGCTTTGCGATAGGCTACCTACAATTATTTTTTTTTTGGAGCTGTGTGTGTTGTAAACACTTGATATCAATCTCAGTTTGTGAGTTTCTTATGATTTAACGAAGGGTGGGGTTCCAGATGATTTCTTTATATTCAGATGGTTGTTACGTGGAGTTCCAGGTTAAAATCCAGAGCGAGGCATTTTCTTTTCATCTCCTTGGATATTTCTTATTTCTACATCACTCTTTTCCATCTTAGATATGCCTTTCTTTGGTTTCAGGCAATAACCTTTCAGGTTTGTAAATAATAAACTGCAAATGTTATATGTGGCTTGGATTGAATACATTTTTGTCTTTCTAGTATTGAAGGTTAAGCTCTGAACACTTAATTCTGTGCAACTTTGCAAAACAAATTCCACTACCGAAAGCTATACAGTGAAAGTCACTTATAACGTCGTCGCTTATAGCGTCCAGTCGCATATAGCGGCGAAAACTGAAAGTTTTGGTTGGTTTTCCATATAAACCAATACAATTTAAGTTCGGGATATATTTTGTTTAATTTAAATTGCATGTAAAAAATAAAAAAAATTGATTTTTTTTTATTTAGAATAAAATTTTGTTTGCGTCCGGATTTATCGTCCAGTCGGATATAGCGCCCAAATTCCGCGGTCCCTTCGCCGACGTTATATGTGACTTTCACTGTAGTGCTATTTCAACAAAATTTACAGTGATTCATGTTACAGTTGTATTAAATATTCCGTTATTTTAAGCATTTTTTCGTGCAAATATTGAGAATGTGTTATTCTTTTTTCAGTGTCAAAAATGAACTTTTAGCAAAAGCTTGTGTTTATAATATGGCACTCTTCCCATAACTTGGAATTTGGATATTGATGATTCTTGCAGCAAATTATAAACAAATTATTTCTAGCTAATACAGTTTTAAAAGAATTTATTTCTACAACTCATTTGAGTTGTGTAACTGAAATGATGTTTTAGAGGTCATTGTGGTTGTTTTGGAACACCTGTGGAACAATTAGTGTCAAAAAACAAACATGTTTGTTTAAAAAGAAAGTTTTTTTTAACCAAATATATATTTTTTTAATTTGATTATCTCTATTTTATAAATCACTGTTATTTAAGAGCACTAAATGAAAAATTGGATAATCAGGCAAATTTACTTTTAAAATCGATTCCTATTATTCAAATAAAATGCGAGAACAAGTTATTTGCTTACTCTAATCAGATACAAAACTAGTACTACTATATACTACTAAATAATTTCTCAGCAAATACTGATTTGGATCTGCTGTACTCAATTGGTGTAGTTTAGGCACACTTGTAGGCACTCATATTTATGAACTTATATAATGTGCGCTTTACATACCCACATTAATCTAATTTAGAACATATTTAAAACAAAGTTTAAAACGAATGTTTTAAAACATGTTTAAAACATTGTTTTAAAACAACTGTATTTCAACATAACAACCCTGTAAACGGTTCTAAATTAGCAATGAATTTTGTATTTTAACTGAAACCTTATAAATGTAAATTTTAATTTCCATAATTCGGGTATTTTTTGACCGATTATGACAATTCTTTCAACACCAAGTAAAGAAGATTGTCAGAATCAACATGCGCTTTAATACTTCGGGATGCCCCCACCCAACTTTCCGATTAAGTCTCTAAACAAATCTACAACTGTTCAATTCAATTTCGTGAAGCTCCAACAGTGGCTCCAACTTAATATCTGTCATGGAACATTTAATATCATGTCATATCAGTGGCCACTGACGTGTATGAAAATCAGTGAACACGCAACCACAGCGACGAAGGCTGTGGATTCTGTCAGACTACTTCTATACATTCTTATAGCGCCTAAACCGCTCATCCCATTGATCTGTAAATTGGTCACTGAAGGATAATTATTATTAAAACACGTATTTCCACTGAAATCTCGACACGTTCCTTCTAATTCAATAATTGCAAAAGTGTTTAGACACTTCAATGTGACACAATATAGTCAGAAAGTTGGGTCGGATTTTTGTGTTAATTATTGCAGTTAACGTAAAGCATCCTAAATACGTTTGAATCGTATGTTCATATATGAACCGTATAAACACATGTTGAAATTTTATGTTTTTACTTTATCATACGTAGTATAACAAAGTATTGTAATCGTGTCGAAAAAAAAAAATTGAGATTTTAGCGGAAATAGGTCTTTTTGGGCCCCCTGAACATTTTTGACCAAGGTACAAAAAATGTCTCTCTGTGTGTGTGTATGTGTGTGTGTATACCCGTTTTTTGTGGCGACTCCGGAGAAACTACTGAAGGTATCGAGACGAAACTTCATATTTAGAAGTTTCGTGACTAAACTTAGAGCTGAAAGAAGTGTTGTCCAAAAGGGCCCAAAGGAACTCGAGGTTTACTCTTATCATTTTTCAACGATTTTGCAAATTAGCCGCCATTTCTGTAATTTCGTCAAAATAGTTAAATAATAAACTATAGTAGAGAAAATTTTGTATAATTTATGTCCATTCCATTTTTTGGAAAAAAAATTAAATCATAGTAAGCGGAAGCCCCTTGAACTTCCAAATTGCCCCCCTGAACACGTCTGTATCGTATGATAAAGTCATGTGCCTGGCCACATCAGATTTTTTAATTTTAATAATTTTAAGTCCAGATACAACCATATGTAAAATTATAAAATTTAAACAAACTCAGATTCGCCATTAATTAAGCTTGATATTAACAAACAATTATTACTACTACAGATTTTCGATAAATTTCATATCGTAGGTTCATTATTGCTTCTTTGAGCTGTGTGTCACCTTCATACCTTGCCCCAAAAAAGACATAAATAATTATTTACCCTTTAGAGTCCGCTAATGGCAAAACCCGCTTAAAATTTTAATCTTTCACTTTTGAAGGCACCCCCCACCGTTCGGGGGTTGGTGTTCATTCCATTTGCAAGATGAATCGTTTCCATAAAATTGGAAACGGTTGAAATGCGGAGGTCATGGCACCGAGACATAAAATCCATAGCCCAGACTTACCCCAGTCAGGGGCAACACCCCGACCGTCCAAAAATTTTCCTTTCTGCGCCGTTACCCCTCACAGCGGTCGTTCCTTCGAAAGGGAAAATCGTTTCCTTGAACTTCAAACGACCTTAGGTGGGGCGCCAGACAACGCTATCGATTTTCAACCACCACCTCTGGAAAGCGTCACCCCCACAGCGCCCACTCCGACTTTCCCTTTCACCCAATATGGCGGCGAATGCCGTCGGAAAACGATGCTAGATGGCGGCACCATCAACGGCGCAGGTTGTTGTTGTGAGGATCGTTGCTCTGGTAACAGCTCTCTTCGGTTAATTTCATCGGTTGGAGTAAACATGCGCGTACATGTTATGAGGGATTATCTGCTGTTTGTTGTCTGTTTTTGTTGAAAAAAGTGAACGTGAACGGTATAATAAAGAGTTGTTTGACTGAATCCACAACCTTCGTCGATGTGTTGCGAATTGTCAGATTTTGACAAACGTCAGTGACACTGACATGACATGACATTAAATGGCAGTATGACAAATGTCATTATATCATAGAAACTGACGTTAGGTAGGGTCCACTGAGGCTGTGGCTATACAGAATTGAATAATTGCAACAGTGTTTAGACACTTCATTATGCAGAAGATGTAGTCGGAAAGTTGGGTGAGGATCACCCCAGATATTGTTAAAATATTTACCGGCAAATACAAATGGCGATTATTTTGCAATCCCTATACATACTTGATACTAGATTATCGTTTCAGTATTTGTTATTTGATACCCTTTTCCATAGTTGATATTTGATACGTGTTTTGATACCTAACACTACCTCGTTTCGATACCAGAATTGATACAATTGCTATACTTATAACTGAATCACTGTCGCCCATATTACGTTATCGTAATATGAACTTCTTGTGATTGTGTCCTAAACTGATATAATGTATCCAATACTTTTAACAAATGTCAGATACTTCAAATACTGAAAACGAATGAATAGTAAAGTAAATAATTGATACTTTTTGCACATCTCTAGTAGCTACAACAAAGTAAGCTATCAAAAAAAGCGAATGTCCTTCTTTTTCAAAACTGCAATTTTCAAATTTTCAAAACTGTTATACGAACTACGAACTATCAAAATTCTTCAGAGATTACAAAAGGTATTGGAGATAAAAATTCTTCAGGCAAATTGTCATGTCGAGTTGTTTTTTTTTTTTGTTCAAATGTTCAGTACAATATATAAAGTTACTACACACCTCGCCCATAATTAAAACTATCTCCTCTACTGCACAGTAATTTATATGCAGCGTGTGATGATGATGGGTAAGCAGTGGCATGTTTGCCTGCCCTATTTTCGTCACAGGTATTACACAGTGTGTACGATCTTTTGTAACGCCCATTGTCTTCTATAAAAAATGCCTGTGATGCCAAGTTTATGTGCAATCATCTCGTAATGTACACTGTGAGTATTTTAATAATTTGTGTTTATGCCGATCGCCGTGAGTGAAGAACTGGCTGTGTACCAACACCCACGCACACTTCACGGAAATTATGATGAGAACAGAGAGAGCATTTACAGTTTTCGACGTATCGATGAAGATAAATACAAACTGATTTGCATAATCTATTCTCTCAAGTGCTTTATCCAACCGATATGTGGAGAACATTGAGTAATTTATTAAATTCCCATCTATGTATTTTATATATCGATATTGTTCTCCAGTAATAAATTATAAAGTTTTAAATCGATGAGATCAGTGAGTCTTTTGATGACAACATAATTAAAGCATTTTAATGGACTATAATTTTAAAGTTTAATTAAGGCCCGTGGGGTTAATTAGTGCTTCTATGCACTGTACTGGGCAACCTATTTAGGTATCTGCGTCAAAAATTTAGCCAATGTTGTTATGAAACAAGATGAACAAGTTATTCCAATAAAAGTGAATGTAATTCTGAGTAAAATGTATCGGGTGTTTGTTATTTCTATCTGACGTTTATATAAAAAGGCAGTCAATTCCTAAATACGATACTTCTTATGTGTAAATCTAAACATAGTGCGCGTTTCCAGCTATTGAACCATATTTGTTATTCAAATCAAATCTGACAGTCTCAAGGACCGCTAATACATCACTGTAAAAGGGAGTTCTTGTAAACGGTGAAAATAAATCCCCTAGCAGTCGACAGAAATGCCCGTTTTGGAGATCAAAAAACACAAAAAAACCTAATGATATCGGTCTCTGTACACAGATTACGAAATTTTATACTCTAATTTACCGAAATTGGCCTATAACGAATGAGCAATTAGCAAGAAAGTGTTAAATGTTTTGTAGATATCTTCCGTAATAAGTATTTCTTCGGCAAAAGATGATATTTCTTGGACACTACAACTTTTAAATCGTTGGCATCTTGAAGCATCTACATTTTCTGCAATTCTCAATTTCGTAAAACCACAACCACTTGGGATCCCTGATGTCACTCAAAAATATCGTTAAATATCATGTTATTGGTCATTGACGTTTATCAATATTTGTCACTTGGCAACCACAGCGACTAAGGCTGTGAACCATTGATCCCTAAGAAGTTTAATGTTTGCTAATTACTCTTGACAATGAATAAATTATTCATCCGCATCAGTCTCTGAAAATAGCAAAAAGGACGTGTCGACATTTGCTCGTTTATTGATTGGCTGTTTTCAGGATGTGTTTGTGTGGAGTGTGCGCTGTGGTCTGGAAATGCGCACGCGTTGGCCTACCTCAACAGCTTGTAGCTTACCAAGGGAACCGCAGCTTTCCCTTTCCGGCAACCCCCACCACTGTTATTGTCCCCGACTGGCAAAAATATCGAGGCTGCTACCGCTGGACTATCGATCCTCAATTCGTCGCCCAATATTGGGCGTCCGTTGATTTATTTACCAAGTCTCGATCCGTTTCGTAATGGACGTACAGTGTCAGAATGCGGATCGATTGAATTATTTACGCAATTCCGGAAGGGTCCAAACACTTTTCTCCTATATTTTTTGTGGCAAATCGATCAAATTGGACAAATTATGCATTAGGTACCATCAGCATGTTTCTTGCTTTAAAGAAACATAGTGCTGATCAATTACAAAAATTATTCCACAGGCTTAATTAAACCTTAATTATTGCACAGGCTGGTCCAAACTTATTGAGCACAGACCATAATATCGGTGGCACATATAAAATGAATTGTAGAGATAATTATTTTCGATATTACAACAGCTGGGCCAGTCTGTCACCACCCTTACAATTCATTCTGGAAAATTTTCTGTATTGCTATCTTACTGTTCGTATTCTTCTGTATGCGTGGGTGTGATAAACACTGCTTTGTACATGGCAGCGCAGTATTACTATTACAAAAGCAAGCAAAATAATAAAGACTTGCAATATTTTCTCCACGAATTGCGATCGATAGGTATGTGTATTATGTACCACCTTTCTACTACTACCCCACAAAGATTCACGCCCATTTATTACAACGACGCAATATTACGAAATAAATTTATATTCATAACTTTTGTTACACTTTCCTAGCTGCTTAATTCGTCACTGGAGTTATTGCTCAATGTTTTGCTATAAGCAATATTGCGTAATCCTAATCCACCATTTTCGAAGGAAATTCGTCTTCAGGTTGTCACCTGAAACGTCTTGATGCCGAGTTTTATTCCGCAGGATTAATATTTAATTTCCTGCTGATAATAACGCCTTCCGGTCTAGTAATCGAACGGGCAACGTTCACAAATTTATAATCGGTGACTCATAGGAATTCTTGTACCTACTGGAAACGTGTCAACTTTTAATATACATATTATATTGCTTAAATTTTTGTGTCAAATACAAAACATTCCCAAGAAAATTATTTTTTTTGCAATGCGGGAAGTTCTGCAAAAACTGTGACGTGTATGGGTTTTCGAGAATTATTTTGATAATCTACATCCATAAACATAAAGAACGTTGCCTCATCGTTGTTTTGCATGAAAAGTTAATGTTTTAGACGTTTTAGAGTACAAAATTGATTGAAGTTGTGCTGAACTAAATTTTATTCCAAAGAAATACAATGTAATTTAATGTGCATGCGAAAATTCCCAAACAACTGAGCTATAATTAACAATCCATAAAAGGCAGGTATCTGAGAACAATCCAGAACAAGATCAACTTCAGCCAGTTTGCGTTACTATGCACCGCCAATGGTGTCAAGGTTTTTACAGTGACGCACTTGTCATCCGATGTTCAGTCCGTTCAGTTTTAATAAAAGATAAGTTACCCATAATTCTTAATCAATTATTTAGGTCGTGTTTCAAATACAACAGGCCGCTCCGCATAATTTCTGCCACGGACGGCGCCCGAGCCCAAGCAAATTGCATAATGAGACGCCCGCTAAATTATTAGCAACCAAAACCAGCAACAGTGTTGTTAGTAGGGTTGCCATCTTATTTTATTCCCACTCAGGAACCACGGAACGAACTAGATGTATTTTTGTGACAATATAACAATCGGAAGTGGTATATATTACAAGCTTTTTGAAATTTGCTAAATATGACGACATAACAATCGCGTCTTGTTCGAAATTCTGGCAACACTGACCTCTGGTAACCTAAATATTAGTCGACTGTTTGTACGTTTATGTCCGGCGTGGGTGTCTCTATCTGTGTTACTTTAAAAGCTGTTTTCGAAAGTGTCAGGAATTAAGATATTGGCAATTATAGCAACTGTTGGACAGGATTATTGCCTTATGAATCTGTTTGGTCGTAAATTGTCACTTACGAGCCAGAATTATGAACGCATTTGTCATGGTTGTTTATTAAGACGTCTGTATTCAGATCAGTGCAATAGCATCTAAAAGACTAGATGAAAGGGTGCTATATTTCAACTGTTTATAGGTTAATTAGCTAAGAACGACAATTTGTTGCTTCTTATTTAATCTTCAAATAAATTAGATATCTGGTTGCCTCACAATGTGCACTCACAATACTCATGAATTTATTTTTCCAGTTTGTGTTTATATTGCAGATAAACTTAAACATACATGATAGTTTTTTTGTTAACTACTAGCCCGTGTGTCAAGAATAGGGCTTTAGACAAAATGACTCAGTGAAGTGTTGGTTTCCTTTTGTGGGACGTATGTAAATACTAATAACTAACTAATAATCGTTTGGGCGAAAAAGTGAAAAAAGATAGAACGGCGCACAAAAAAAAACGCAAAATAGTAAGATTAAAGAAAAGTTCGGTAGAAAATATCTGACGCTGATTTAGAGTAAAAACGGAGAAAAGCCCGAGAACGATATCATAAGAAAAAAGAACTGGGGCTGATAAAAAGTATAAAGGAGTGTGATGCAAGAGAAAAGCATATTAGTCGGAAGAAGTGGAGAGTCGCAACAGCAGAAGAAAACATACAGAAGAAGAAAATAGACCTTAGAGGTACAGACAAGAGACTTATTGAATCGAAATACACCACCATCATCGCACAATGAAGAAAGTGTGGAACAATTAACGGGTACTTCTAGAGGAATGCGTGATAGAAATAAGGTGATCGAGCACGAGCATACAGACACTTGCGGATAGCTGTGTTGTGTTGTTTCATTGTTGATATTAACATAGTAGAGACCACTTAATAATATCGGTACTGTGGTGGTCGTGGCAGGTTTTGAATTTTTAAAATGTATAAATTGTGTTGGTAGAGCGAAGTACGCTATCTTGCACGCTTTTTTCGCACGTAAGGTCTCATCCGATAGGTACCGTTATGGCGCACATTACTTTCGCACGATAGGTCCCTTTTCGCATCCGAGGTCACATATGTTTCTTATCATAACTAATGTGAATGGGTACATCTACATCACCATAACTAATGTGGTTACATCTATATTAAATTTTTATGTATGTATTATATTTTTGTATTTTATATATTATATGTATTATATTTTTGTTTCAGGTAAGCATGAATTCTACTATCATTACAAGCAAAGTAAGTACTATGACGGCTAAGCTACATTTTGTAATTACATTGAACTTTTGGTACAACAATACGTATTCATAATTAAGAAATTAGATTTTCTATAGAATATTATGTTCTTTGATAGGTTAAAATATATTAAATCAGAAAAACAACGTTTATATCATACTAACGCAAATCGGTGCTAAACAAAGAAAGCTATATTATTAATGTCATAGCAATTAATTTTTTTTTTCAAAATATTTCGCTTAGTTCCTTACAATAAGTATACAATTCTTGCAACGCCTCATACTTTGATTACTTAAAATAACACGGTAGGCATGTTTGCCAATTTGGTGGAGGTGCCGGTGGATATTGAATTTATTATTTTATTGCCTCTTTTTATAGAAAAAGCAGGAAAAACAAAAAATTTTAAGCCATAATATACAGGCAAATATAAGATGTGAGATTTCATACGAAAAAATTGTTCAAAACTGAAAACACTATAGACTTTTATTTTTATTGACTTAATGGATTTGCATATGCGTTAACTGTCCAAAAGTAATCTAATATTCAATGTTTATTGCTTTTAGATTTTTATCTCAAAATATTTGTGGTGATATAGCGTTATTAAAAAATCAAGTTTAATCATTTTTTATTGATTCAAGTGACATAACGTTTATGTCTGTAATAACAAACTTGAAACGGAAAAATTTTAAGTAACGATTAAAGTTTAATTTTAAAATGTTTCTTGTTGTTATCGTTGCCCTGAAACAGCACTCCAACGTTCGTATTGTTCAAAATCGTTAGCATAACACCACCTAAACACAACAATCCGCATTCAAAACAAGACGAACCCCCATTAATCAAAGAGGTTGCGTAAATACACCAAAGTTAATCTGAAACATGTTGTCCGAGTCCGAGCCCGGAGAATATTTTTCCCGAGCTCCATAATACACCTAAATCGGTGCGTGGGTCGAATTCAAACAGCAGCAATAGCGAGTGGTCTCAACGCACAAAACATCGCACTTCTGTTGCCATAACGACGCGGCGCGGGGGTAATGGTTTTGCTATGACGTCAATAGACCGCGCCAAGACGCATTTTAGTGGCCAAGGTCGGGGTTGACAATTTCACCCCCTTTGCCGTAATAGAGCAAACGCCCCAATGCAGACAACGCAGTTATTTCAGACCGCCCCCGGGGGTTGAGATACTGCGCATCACGCCTGTCTGCTTACGGCGAGTTATCAAAGATTGACCGCAACCCCCACATCTGATGGAAATTTCAGGGATTTCGTAATTTGGAGCTTGCATAACAATCTATGTAATCACTGGGGGACGATTTTATATGCATAATGATCAGATGGGGTTGATCAGATGGGGCAGATGGGATGATATTGCGTTCGTTGCACAAATAAATTGATCTTGTAGACGCCATTTTTTATTAATAATAATTAGCACTCAAAAAATAGTTTTTAGTACAATCATAGAAGTTTCTGGCGTTTCAGTTTCTCGACATTTTTTAAACATCGTAACTGCCACTTCCGGTCACCGGAAGTCGAATATCGAAGGAAGTCGATATTTGCATCAATTTTTATAAGGGTTCTCTATACAGTCAATGTCACCGTTTTTAGTTATATTGATTTTTCTATAGTTTTCGTTGTTTTCGGGCTGAAGGTCAATGTTGAATATCTCGATTAATAATTTCATATTTGGTAGACACACGGTCTAAGGGTTTGATTTACAACTCTTCAGTTTATAGAAGCAATTTGACAGAATCCACAGCCTTTGTTGCTGTGTTGCGAATTGCCAGATTTTGAGAAGAGTCAGTGCCACTGACATGAAATGACATTGTGTTATTCTCTGATTAATGTTAAGTTGGGGTCCAGACTGGCCGTAGCTTCACGAAATTAAATAATAGTAAAAGTGTTTAGACACTGTGTGGCAACAATTTAGTCGAAAAGTCTGGTGGCGGCCACCCCGGTTACAACAAAAAGTGAAGTTGTTATGTGTTGCCACTCCGGATGTTGGCCTTGATTATTCAAACTTAAACTATGACCCTTAAAAATAGGTGGGTCAAAATTTGTGTCAACAAAATTTTCGGGAATATTTTCAAATTTCCACCATCGAGAATATCGAGATGGAATTTTCCAGTAGTATACTTTCCAACGCAATGCGCGCGCTATAATCAGCTTCCAATTAAGTGCGCCTACAATCCGCAACCCTATAAGCAAGTAGGTCAGGCGGGCAACCTGACCTATTTCAACGATACACGCTGAAAACCCGTCCCCCAATTTGGTCCTGCGACTGGTGCGAGTCGGCAACGCTTCAGGCAGCGAAATAGCGTTTACTGCGAACATCAAAGGCTGGGAATGAACCCAGCAATGCGTTGCGACTCGTCATAATTCAAATTAAAGCAAATCAGAGCGAGCCTGTGTCTAATAGGAGACTAGGTTAAGGACAATGCTTGTTGCAGAATCGCCTCGCTTGAAATAGTCAGGAGATAAATAGTTTTGAATCGCACACTTCCTATGTGTGTACGGACCGGCAGAGTTTAGCTGCGCAACGGTGCGGAAAGGAAATTGTTCAAGAACGAAGTACTTAAAGGCGGAGGTTGTTTTATGTTTTGTGGGTACCTGGTGTTGGTATGTATGTACCTATGTAGTTGGTATTGTTGGTTGGTAAGCCTGGGGCTAAACGTTCCGGTGAGTGCTGACATTGCGACAGCGGAAATCGCGATAGTTGCAAGGTATAATGCTATAGCGTTTCCGGGAAACTGTGGAATGCCGCAAGTGTAGTTCTTACTTTTGGATGATGGAGAAAGTAGTGTTCGATAAATTAATTCCTTTAAAAAATTGTACCACAGTATGTACGGTCGATTTGTCTTTGAGTTATTATAAAATTTGTATCTTTGTGTCTAGCTAACAAAATCACTACAACTTCATATCCAGAAAAACATTTTTCCCAAATCATGGGGCAACAAAATCAACTTATCTGACTAAAGAAATTCTGAGGTTGCATCAAAGAAAAGTTAAGAATCCGCACAGTAAATACAGAAAAACTGCTGTGGTCATCACAGTGCCGTCTGCTTGCCATTTATAGACCAAGAAGAATATGTTACGGTTTCTTCAGATGTGCTATGACTGGCCATACAATGTCATGTTGTAGTTGTTTTGGGTGCGGTTTATTCCGCTGCACCTAGGCCAATTCTTGGCCCTCTGTGCCTACCCATTTTTACATACTGTTTGATAACGACAACCAGAGGTGTTCAACTGGTTGCCGGCACCCACGGTTTTACGCCTCTTGCGAAAGGCGGTGGGACGAGGATCTTCAGCTGATGCCTGGATTTGAACCCAAGACTTCCTAGCAGGAGAGCAGCACTCTACCGCTAGAGCCACTCGCCCCACAAAATACAATGTCATATTGCAATGTCAATTATATGCTAGACAGGATATACAATATCATGTCTGGCACATAAATTACCACTTGTAAAAATTACCTATAAATAGTTCAAATTGAATTCAAAAAATCATTGTCAATTTGTGCTGACAACCTATGTTGTGTTAATTTATGTACTAACTATGTTAACTTTTACCGAAAAATACCTATTAAGGAAGATATTTGCATTTGTAATACTACGTTACTCATTGCTCATTCTCCTATACCTAAGCCAGTTATGGCCAAAAATTAGTCTTTTCATTTTTAGTAGGTAACAACCTCCTTTATACAGGTCAAATTTTAAAACAGGTCAAATACAATGTGAAGTGATCGTATAATATAAATTTCTAAATTTTTGTTTTCTGTGTAAAATCGAATAAATTGTAAAGCTATTAATAAGTAAGTATGGTATGTATTTCTATTAAATAGTGTTTTTCTCATAACAATAAAGATCCAATCTAATATGAAATCCAATATAAAATACATTTCCGCAGGAAATTTGAAACAGTTTTCCTTAAAGGGGTACAAGAATTCTTAATGGAACCATTTGTATTCCATATTGGCACACAATATAATGTGTATTTACCGAGTCCACATCCGCAACATGATTACAACATCCATTTGCATCAAGCATGCAGGATAATAAAAAATCTTTCAGGTTTTGCGGTATAAGCATTTCCTTCATCGATAACACATTTTATTGATAAATTACAAATTAAATATCTGGGGTGGCCCGACTACATCGTTGATACAATGAAATATCTAAACATTTTTGCATTATTCAATTTTGTAAAACCACAGCTAATCTGGATACTACCTAACGTCAGTTTCTATGACATAATGACATTCGTCATCCTGACATTTAATGTCATGTCATGTTAGTGGCACTGACGTTTGTCAAAATCTGAAAATTTGCAACACGGCGACGAAGGCTGTTGATTTTGTCAAACTGCGTCTGTAAAAGCTTATAGTGGCTTATAGCGCCGAAACCGTTCATCCCATTGATCTGTAAATTGGGATATAAAGTCACTGGATAGTGAGCTGATATCAGTTTGGCCAAAATCGGATAAATTCCTAAGAAGACGCTTGTAACATCTGCCACTTCCGGTTATCAGATTGTCACAAAAAACACTTAAGTTTGTCCCCCGGTAATTCTAAATATGCATATTAAAATTTCAGCCCAATCCGTTGTTCCTTTTTGGGGCGAATCGTGTTCACGGACATACATACACATTTACATACATACATACCTACATTTTCCAGAAATCATCGCAATCGATTCAAGGGACCTCAAAACGCGTATTTCCGCGGAAATCTCGAAACGTCATTTTCTGTCGATTACAATACTTTCCTTCTAGGGTAATAGTCGGAAAGTAAAAAACGTTCTGTACCTATATACCTACTTTATACAAAATCATATCAATCAACAACTGGTTTTATAAAGGAAAGAGAAAATTTGCTTTACCAATCAACACAATGTTCGATAAATGCTTGCCAATACTGTAGAATATATTCAACAACAAACCGTTTTATTAATTAACTGGAGTTCTATAAATAAGCGAATAAATATTCCATTGTTCCTAAACCCGGTCCTGCGGTCACTATACTTCCTTCAATGTCTGGCATTAGTCACCGCATTATGGCACGTTGTCATTCATAAACTGATTTGATATGGACTTACACAGGCCAACACACAAATACTATATTTATTATCGCATCCTAGTTCTATTTTTAATTACGTCGCTTTTCTAACGTTATCAGCAATTTTGCTATTATTAATTCAGTAACGATCAAAGTACTTATTTACCATTTTCTAATGTAATAATAATAATAATAATAACAATAATAATAATAATACATCATATATGGTAATATAGAACTGAGTTTTAGGAAGTAGCTTCAATGATTATCTCTTGTATTATCACCCAATCACGCCATATTTTCCTCTCTTGTTGTTTTCGCTCTTTTAAAGAAAAGTGCAACTTTTTGGTCACAGTGTTATCAACTTCCATCTTATTACATATACATTTGTACAAATTTCCGCAGTTAATTTTAGAAACTGTTTACGGAGATATTCGTAATATCGTGTAATCATAATATTGACAATCGAATTATAATGCCAGACAATCATATCAATATAAGGCGTCGATTTGAGGTGTAGTTAATATCTGACATAGAAAAAATAATCGACAAAACAATCAGTCCTAAAAACTTGCACAATCTCCCCACTGCACTCAAAACACTTGTCTTGATCCTCACTTGTTTCGCGTGCGCTATATTCTTATCTCCAAAATACTCAAACGAAATTTTCATGTAATACATCAACATAAGAAAAAGTTAGGAAATAACAATGATAACACATAACAATACAACTGAATTAAGCCATATTTCCTAATGTTTCTATTTTTAATCGTGAAGGATGTCTTATAAAACATTTACAACATGGTTCAAAACTCAAATATCTTTAAAACTTCCCGACAACCTCGTTGACACAGGTATATAGCAAAAAAATTTATTTATTCCAGTATATTATGCACATAAACATTGCAAACAACTTCAAAGTGGTCTCCGCATTTTGCGATGTGTTTTCCATCGAATCCGCAAGATGCATACAGATTTGCTACGGCGAGTGCCTGCAACTTGGGGTCAACGCCAAGCTCATTTGACCTTGATTGGCCTGTACGGTTGAGTCCGGGCCGGCATTATCATTATAGCGGAAGCTCTCCTTACTTGGCTGCGTCTTCTACAAATACGCTTGTATTCCTCCGTAGGTTCTGCTATATTTGCTCCCAGCAAACGCAAATGCAGCGGCGCATAACCAGCAACTTGTCCGACAATAACTGCATATACGCTTATAAGAGGAGTTGTCATGATGGTTATTGCATTATGTGAAGGGTTTTTGTCTCCTCCAGCAATCATATGAATTTCTATCACTGGCTGTTTTCAATGCAGTTGGTCTCTTCTCAGTTCTAGATTGGCTGACTTCAATAAAGTTGTCAATCCATGGGCTTCCATGGACCACTGTCCATAGCATTTTGATGATTAAGATTTGATTATTTGGTGTTTCCATGATTCCATTTCCTTAGATTCCATGGCATTATTTGTGGAAGGTGTGGATAAATCATTTGATTAACTTCCGATATTTTCCTTCATGATGTCCATCTATATTTACAAATCTTCTAATGTATTTTTCGATTAAAAAACAACTCTCAGATTGGCTACTCTTCAAATCATGTTGGTTAAAGATTGACTGCCACTTTCTTTAGCATTTGGCATTAATACTGATTGAGATTTTAGTAATTTGAAATGTCCTTAGATCGCACGACTGATGTAGATTATTCAGAAGAATTGTTCAACTTTGAAATCTTTTTCTTGCCAGATTGATCTTATTTCGGCTTCTGACTTGAATCCGACGACTTGTAGATAGATACTCGCGTAGTATAAATAAATACGTTATACGAAAATATTATATCTGTCTCACAGTCATCTGACTTACTTTCACAACTTGCCCGTTGTAAATATTTACCGTGAGACTTATCAATTTCCTTTGGTAAATAAACCTGTTCGTGGTTGGAATAACAGCGCTAATCGTCAATATTTCCACGTAGATCTTGACTAAGTATCGAATGTTTCGCGAGTTACTTAAAACGAGCGACGTAAAATCTTTTATGACGGCATATTTTAATCGGCATCCATGGGAACTGCCTCCATCGCAATAAAACTTCGGACGAGGGTTGCCGACTTCAAAATTAAACGCATGATGAATAACAACATTGAATGCGAAGAGGAAACATCAAGATAATGCATTTTAATTTTGTGCAAGTGAACACACTCGGTATTGTCTTTCTCCCTGTCTACAGCTAAAAGGAAATCAGCGGCTATTGTATTAAAAATATGCTAATGCCACGTCCTCGTATTGTAATTAAGTCGGTGTAAGGAAAAAATAACATATCCTTTTTGTTGGCATCGCGATGATAATCGTTTTAATACAGAAACAATTATAACAACCATTTAAAAGTGTGCAAGCTAATTAAGTTAAATTTTAAAGTATGCAAGTTATTTTCGGCTTTTTTCCAATGGCCATTCACTGGCTAATGGCTATTGCTTATTAATGCATTATGGCATTAATGATCTCTTGACATCAATGCTCAGATACTGGAATATTTGTAAATTTGCTGGACGTTTCACTTCTTGTGTGAAAAGAACAAACCCATTCTTGATTCGGTGACTTTTTCAATGATTCTATGGATCCATCCATGGAGTGTGTCTCTCTCTCTTTTGGCATCAGTGATTTAAGAATTAATTTTTGGTTTACCTCATATTACATATAGTTGCAAATATAGTTTGTTTATCTTGATGTCATGTCTTACATTCAAGATGGTCATCCACAGTATGTCACTTCTCAATGCATTTCGCGTTAGTTTTGATTAGGATTTCATGATTTCGTGTTTTTCTTAGAAGAGCTCGCCTGTGAAAGGTCAAGATAAATCCTTTGATGACTTTGATTCTTTGCTCATTTACAGTGATCAGTTCACAGAAACACCTTGACAAATTTGCTGTATGTTTCCTATAAGTCCATGTTAATATCTCCACCTGTATTTGCATATTTTCTTATGTATTTCGTGTAACAAAACAATTATCTATAGATTGCCTGGATCTTCCAGTGAATATGACAATCAATGGTCCGTCTCTCTCGTCTTCCATAGTGTTTGGCATCGATGACTATCAAGATTTGATTTATTTTAAATTTCTTCAGATACTATGGTTTCAATTGTTTGTCATCATCACAAATCTGCTGTTTGTATTTGCAAATTCTCGTACGTACTTCTTGTAGCAAAACAATTTTAGATTGGCGGGTTATTTCACTGGGAAACAGGAGATTACATGTCCAGGGAAAATGCGACGCATAACTTCCATTGAGGCCCTAGCTGTATGTGCTGTGGCATCATCTTGTTGGAACCGAACATATCTTGTGTTAATTCTTCGTTGTCGGAATTCTGAGATTATTGACATCGACTAGTGTGAGAGGGTGATGTGGAACTTTGAGGAACGACTACAGCAGTGCATTGCAAAAAACTGACGTCATCTGCCTTACATTCTTTTCAGAACGTAATTGAATATTTTTTCCGTTAAACAACAGCCGAGTTATTCTCATTTCAACAACGCTCTTCCATTCTGCCCCACCCTATATTTGCAAATTCTTGTAGTTTTGTAGGCAAAGTCTTTCAGGGAAGTTGGCCATCGACGATCACTTTTTGTTTGGATGGCATTTGGCATCAATGATGATGAAGATTTGATAGTCTTCTTCCTCAATGGAAGGTCTATATTCTCTACTGCCAAGCTTCATTTCGGTGTGTGGACCACACCATTAGGACGTTTCCTGCTAACGAATTTTGGCAAACGTCGTCGATTCGGATTGAGCGTATGTAGATCACGGCTCCATTAGTTTATTGTTTGGACAGGCGGTGTCCCAAAAATCGAAAACGCCAGGGAAGAGAACAGGGCAGGCAGACAGACGACATCTATGTGGGTTTTTAGGTTAAAAGCTGTTGCACAAGCGTGCTACTCATCGTTTCGCTGGCGAGAAGAGTTGTAGTAGGTGCACCAGTGGGGTCGGTATGCGACTTACCAACCTTGAACGGGTTCGCTGCACTTGTGCACTTCCCTCCTGCCGCCTGCCTCTCTGACGTCGGCCGCCATGCACCGCGTTGGGAACGAGAATATATTTGCGCAAAAGCTGCTCCTCGCGTCTTGCTTGGTACTTTAGGTTGGTCGGTTGGTTGGTCGTTGAAGCGGTTTCTCAATCTGCACGGGAGGATGTATGTGTACGCGAAAAATAACATCGCGCGCTGCTAGGAGCGGAGACGTGTTGCTCTGTTTGTCGTGAGCATTGTTTATTTTAGGAATTGATGCCGTGACTCTGAGCTACGCTGCTTCTTACTGTACGGTTCTCGTTATTTTATTGAAGGTTTTGTGCGAATTTGTACATAATCTGATTCCTATAATTTTTCAAGGAATTATTACTAAGTCCATTCAAAGAAATCATTTTCACATCTTTTGATTTGGGACATCTATCGATTGGATTATTGGTTGGTATTAAAATTATATACATACGTAATAAAATAATAAATCATGTAGTAAATTTTATGTAACATAGCTAATTTTACATTAGGTGAAATAAATCAAAATATGCCACGTCTTTTACTTTAAAATGTCACAGCACTACCTTTGTTTATAAAAAAAAAACATTCAATTCCAAAAATAAAATAAAAGTAAAATAAATAATTATAGTAAACGTGCAGTTTTATTAAAATTTATGGCGTAATTATCGGTATGTTTACTGGCGGAAGAGATGGCTCTGACAGTCTCTAGTCACACATTGGCTTGGTTTGCGGGTATATAAGCTGAGCTATAAAGGCCAGAGTACTGAGTTTTTGTTCATTTGCGAATAGATCTTTCGCCTTCAACTAAAGATTTTCCTGGGTAGGAAAAATAAATATCTGTGGTGTGGCTCTCACCCAACTTTCCGACTAAACCGTTGCCGGAATGGAGTGTCTGAACACTTTTGCAATTATTCAATTTTGTGAAGCCAGAGCCACTCTGGATACTACCTCACATAATGACATTTGTCATACTGACATTTAGTGTCATGTCATGTCAATGGCACTGACGTTTGTCTGACAATTCGCAACACACCAACGAAGGCTGTGTATTCTGTGAAACTGCTTCTATCAACTCTTATAGCGCCTAAACCGTTCATCCCACTGATCTGTAATTTTGTAAACATATTTAACGTCACTGGAGGATGAACAGGTATCAGTTTGGTCAAAACCGGATAAGTCTCTCAGAAGACGCATTTAACATTTGCCACGATCGCAATTTGAAAGTACACTCTACCGAAAGTAAACTATTATATCAAAAATTGTATTTTTTACGTCAACATCAAGCACTAAATTATTAATAAGGAAGAAAAGCTTTTTTATTTAAAAAGAACAAAGAATTCCTGAAACAAAATGTTCATTTCTTTTAAAAAAAAAATATCTTATTAAATTTAACTTGATTAACTGTTTCAAGGAAACGATGAGACGAAATATGACGCATATACCTTGATCGATTGAAGACGAACTTGAATTTATGCAAGTTCACTTCAAAAAGCAAGCCATTATTGCAGACATTCGAAGTTCCATTATTAATGCAGGTAGTTAGGTTCACTTGTAGTTGATCTTAGTTCAGCATTAGTATTATCAAACTAAACTCGTAATTAGACAACTATGTTTGGAAGCGATTGGAAGCAGATATTCAACTATAGTCCAGTCATTACGTCGGAAAAAGCGGGTTAGAAATGCAAATGAACCGAGAAGGCTAAATTTTTGATATGACCTGGGGGGTGTCTACAAAATCTTAACTTTAAATTGTCGACCAAGATTTCCTATGTGCATTTTCCGCCATCTTGAAAAAATAGTTAAATTCAGTTTTTTCCAATAACTCGGTTTTCCGTTGAGATACGATAATTTTGAATGAATACTTTTTTGTTACTTCTTTTACGCTCTACAATTTAGGTTCTATACATTTTTTACCTATCTTTCATAGTTATTGAGATATCAATCGAATAAGTCAAAATGTAAGGTACTTAAATTTGTGTTTTGCTATTTTTTGAGTTGAGATGCGATAATTTTGAATGAATACTTTTTTGTTGCTTTTTCACGCTCTACAATTTAGGTCCTATACATTTTTTACCGATTCCACCGCTTTGTAAAGTCAAAGTCAACAAATAAGTTGCATCACCTCTCACTACTACCACCAACAATAAGCGCAGTCCGCCAACACATTTTCCGGACATATCTACAAGTACAAACGTGGCTCGGATTTTTCAAAGATCCTCAGGAATGGGGTTGGCGACAGACTAATAACGGGCTTGAACCAATTTGCACCACAACACACCTGAACTATTTGCCTGCATTGGAGTGGACAAACACAGAGTCGACACACATTCAACGACGACGACGACGACGACGACGACGATGATGATGTTTCGACCATCCCAGCATCATTTTCTGCGGTTCGAGAGTCGCCCCAACTCGAAGAGTTAACCGAGGAAGAACTTCTTCAGCCAGGACCATAGAAACGACAACAAATATAAAAAATGGGGCCCTTAATTGTTGTTTTTTGCTACACAAAAAATTATTTGTTCAGTAAATTTCATGTGTTTGCTCCATCGAGTCGATTGTCACATGCTATTATAAACATGGGCTACACATAAATAATCTTTAGAGAAAAAGTTGCTTGCTCTGAAAAATCGTGTCTATTAAATTACAGTATTTAGTAAGCATTTTTCTAAAATGTATTTAGCTATATTCAGATGAGATCTGTACTAAAATTGAAACGCAGTTGGATATATAGCTGGAATATGTACCTACATTTCCAAGTAAGTAATTAGGAGAAGTTTAATTTGATACTTAATTAAAATACGGATTCGTTTAACTGCATTGCTCGAAAACATTTGCTAATAAGCTGTCATAAAGTTGTAAAGTTTGTTGACGAGCATCTTCTGTTCCTCTCTCCTTTCACCATTTTTCAATCTCACAAATGATCGTAACTTATTTCTTCAAAATCTCTCAGCCATTTCCTGGAAATCTCATTCACTATAGTGATGTAGCAAACACTACTGTAACTGTTTGTGTATCAAGTGTCATCCGATCTCTTACTAGAAGTGAAGTAAACCGATTTTGCATGCAATCTCCTGAATTACAATGTATTTATGACTAAATTTTATCAATGTAAAAATCCCGGATATGACAATATTTGATTCAAATTGGTTTGCTTTTTATTACTTGATGGCGCCATTCAAATGTGTGTTATCAAATAGCACAATTGTTTCGCAATGTAGATTGTAGATTTTGCACGTTTTTACACTGCCGCATTATGCTTGTATGAGTCATACAAATTTACAGTCAGATGTGCATATTACGTATTAGTATTTGCCGTTTTCGGTAACACTAGTCAACAGTCAAAATGTACATTGGATGCGACTATTTTTTTATATATATAAAAAATTTTTAATGGATACGTTTTCGAGTTACAATTTTTTTTCTTTTGTTTTTTTGGGGAGGTAGTTCGACTATTTGGAGCATATCTCGAGTTAGGAACGTCCAATCTGGTAGCCCGGCACATAAAATTGAAGCTAATTGTATCACCAACAATTGTCACTCATATAGTTTTTCAATCGCTTCAGTAGTTTTAGCGCAATAGGCCACGATATTATAAAAATTTGGCCAAAATGAAAATGGAACATTTACTCTATCACCTGTGAAAAGTAGAAATCGTGGAAATATAGTTAGTTTAATATTTTTTGCGTAGAGTTTGAACTTTTACGAAGAGAACAAGATATTTACGATAAAAATCTATGCAAAAATAGCGAAGTTATGGTCATTTATTTCACTTTTTCTCTGTTTACAAGTTTAATTCATTGTGCTTAGTTTTAATGTGATGTTTTCAATATAAAGGAGATTAGAAGTGAGTTTGATTGCAGCTTCGCCTTATATTCTTGTCGAAATCTGTTTTTCTTATGAGGAACCAGATATAGTTGCCCATCATTTTTTCAATCCAAAATCCCTGGTAGCGCCGCTCAATAGTCTTCATTTCCTAGTGAAACCTCTCACCATGCTCGTCACTGACGTCACCAGGATTCTCAGGATGAAATCTTCTCAACTGCTAGCTCCAGGTGTATACCGTATCCCATGTGCTCGTTGCAGTGTCTACATTGATGAGATAAAGCGCTCTGTCAGCGTTGGGGTTTCAGAACATGAACATTGTACAAGGCTGCGCCAGATCACCAGTTCAAAAAACAAAAATCATCTCCCGGGAATCACGTTATTATCCTCGTAGAATCCGCGAAGCGATCGAAATCTTTAAAGATCCCTCCAATCTCAATCGAGATGACGGTTGGCATTTGCATCATAGCTGGAAACCACTTTTACGACCACCACAGCCAATCACAGCTACCCCAAACCGCCCTCCCAATCAATAGTTGTTTGACTACCTGCGCAGGCACCTGCGCCAGGTACATATAACGTCGATCGAAACACGTACTGACATATCTGAATATCATTTTTTGGTGAGATATGCCACTACGTGTTTTGAGCGACGATAAATACCCTCACCCTTCCACACACGTTCATTCTCTCCGTCCTGAAGATGCCTCTTGCAACAGAGTGCGAAACGTTGACTAAAAGATACGCGTCTTGGTGCGAATCACGTGACGTACTCGTCTTCCGAATGGATCCGACCTCTACCATGCATTTAAACTGCTATAAATGACGAAAAATACAAAATAGAGAAAAGGCCGAATTTTGGTAGTTTCGTACCCATTGGTCATAATTGATCATAACTTCGGTATTTTTTCATAGATTTTCATCGTAAATACCTTGTTCTCTTCGTAAAAGGGCAAACTCTACGTAAAAAATAAGAAACTGAGCATATTTTTACTATTTCTACCTTTCCCTGGCGGTTAAATGAATGTTCGATTTTTATTTATACTAAAAAAATTTCAAATTATGGTCAATTGCACTGAAACCACTGAAGCGATTTTAAAACAATATTAATAACATTTATTGGTGATTCAATTGGCTTTAATTTGATGTACCGAACGACAAGATTTGATGTTCCGAACTCGAGATATGCTCCAAATGGTCGAACTACCTCCAAAAAAATTAACAAAAAAAAAGAAAAATTCATAACTCGAAAACGTATCCATTCAAAAAATTTTTAATGCGATTTTTGAGTTTAGCGGGCCATGGTATCTAAGAAAAAATAGTGGCATCTAATGTACATTTTTTTATTATTTTGTTGACTAGTGTAATAAAAAAAGTCTGGTATTTGTTGGAGACAAAAAACAATTTTTAGTATTCAAATTTCAGAATATCTCGGGAAACTCACACAACGTTTCGACTCTCTCAATGACACATTATCGTGTAAGCGTCTGCATAGTAAATTTCGTGAAGCCACAATCAGTCTGGATCCCAACCCAATGTGACTTTATTAAAATGTGCCAATTTGTAGCAATGCCAACAAATCATCCCATTGATCCATAAATTGAATGTAAAATGCATGCAACATTTGGCACTTTCAGTTACCAGATTGTCACCAAAAACAATACAGTTTGTCGCTGTCCGGCTACAAGTGTATAAACTCTTTTACTGTTATTCAATCTTGTACAAGTATTAAACCTAATGTCAGTCGTAAAATAACACAGTATCATGTTATGTCATTGGCACTGACAATATATGATAATTCGTAACGCAGCGCCTAAACCACTCATCCTAGTGATCTGTATCAATTTGGTCAAAATAAGATACATCCCTAAGAAAACGTACGTAACACTTGCCACTTCCATTTATCAGATTATGGCCAAAAGCAATCCATTTCGTCCCCTATCAATTCAAAATATGTATAGCAATTTCAGCTCGATCCTTTGTACCGTTTCGTCGCTATCGTGTACACACACATCCATACAATACGTTTTCGTCTAAGATACTAGTCGGAAAGTAAAAAAAAAACAGGTTTTTAAGAAAGAGCAAGCCCTAATATCAAAGTGCTTGAGATAACTCGGTTTCTAGGAATAAAAGCAAAAAGAACCGTACTTGTAATCGTCAGCATCGATCTTAATTCCTTCCACTTATCAGAAATCGTCCAGTATGTTTGCACAAGAGGCATGTGCCAATTTTTTTGGCAACACAGCACAATTACGAAACAAAAACAAACATTATCAGCAAAATACATGTCGAATCTGACAAGTGGTTACATCCGGTGAATCACAATTCATACATTAATACTTAAAGTAGTAATTAAATCTTTTTTTTTTTCATGACATTTCGCCATAATCGCCAAATACACCGCCCGAAAGTTTAGATTAAAATAATAAATTAAAGCCTCGTGATAAGAGTATCGATGACATCATGGATTCTATTAAACAAATTTGCAAAATTTCACAGTTAGCAAAATATCCGCGATCAAATGAGCAAGATAATTTCCGTTACATAAATAACTAACGCAATCATAGCGTCCAAAACAAATACTCATTTTTTGTTTGGGTAAAACTGCTTACAAGTTGTGATTTTGTATTTTTTACAAAGCAGACTTACATATGAGGAGTACTTTATCTGTCTGGCCGTCATTCTCGGAAGAAAACACATGGAGATATTTACGTCTTTAGAGTAGCTCGTGTCGCATGTGTTCTTATTTATTTAGAATGTATTGAACACGTGTAGTGTGCCCCCTACTTCGATGGATCCAGTGTCACTCTAATCGCAGCTTTTGTTTTCTCTATGGTGTTATATTTCATTTGGGTAGGTCTTGTGATGTCTTTAATCTTCTACATACCATGAAATTGTGTTAGAAGCTACTAGATGATTGACAAATTTTGATATCCAATAATTTTCTAATCTTTTGTTGATCGTAATTGTTCTTTCAACAAACTATAGGCATTTTTTTTGAGATTTTACCTCTGCGTTTTGATATTTTGAAAATAATTATTTCTATAGCTCGAGTTTTAGTTTTTTGAGTTTTTTGAAAAATTGACGTAAATAACACAATTGAACAAATTTCCAACTTTCTGATGCAACAAAAAAAAATGTTTGTTCCAGACTATTAACTAGAAACTGAAAGTGGATTATTGTAACAGGTCTAGATTTACGGATACAGCGATAGGTACTTAAAAAACTGAGAAAACTCAAAGAATATGCGAAAGTAGTTCTTTCAAGCAGTATTTTTATGAATCGATAAAAAGTCACCATTCAGAAGGCTCGTGGGGAATATCAAAGTCGTTCATAAGACTCTCAACATCGTGACATACACGTAAAAATGCTTCCATTTTAAAATATGCTTTAAAAAATTCGTTACGCTTTGTAAATGAAGACACTGTCACACCTCGTGCGAAAAGATTCCACTCCTGTGCCTAGAACCCAATAACTCGGCTTTTTCTTTTGATAAACCAAAGTCTTTAACCAAATCATTTAATTCACAATGGTTTATAAGGTGAGGTGTTCATAAAACTTCAAATGGTGAATCTTCACGACTTGCCTGATTTGACAGAGTGATTTCAGACACTCTGTCAAATCAGGCAAGTTTCTTCAAACAGGCGAAATTTCTTCCGTGTCAAAAATCGAAGATGATGAAGTGGATGGCGTACTCGAGAGAGGATGGTTCTCTCCATGGGGATAGGTCGCGATGCTGATGACAAATTTGGATATTTTATTTTATGCTTATCCTTCTTCGAATATCCGGAGACGCTTATCGTGCAAAAATAGCAATCATCTACTTGATTTGAAGGCTCTCGCCACAACATGGGAACTGCAAACCGCATTTTCTTTGGCTTCCCTTTCATCCACTTTAAAAGTTCGATCTATCAGGAAATGCAACATATATTAGCTGTCCATGGCTTTTCCAGATCTTCAATCCTAAATCCAAAATAGCAGCAGTAAACTGCTTTTACCTCTTGCTTCATATAAAATGGATCTTAGAATTGTCACAACATTTTGATGACTTGATCTATGAAAAGTGATGTTAGGTCATCAAAATTATGTGATCCCTGTTCTGGTTGTAGGACCCTTGTTCCCTTGTGTAATTTCATGCTGCTCAATACCAAAATATCCCAATATGATAGTAACCAAGAATAGAACCGAGGTTCAGTATTACTTAGAAATGAGCTGGTATAGAAAAGCCCGACCTAAGACACACCTCTCAAGTATATTAATTAAACTTCGAAATTAGTTGTATAGGTATTTCTAACAAGTGATTACCAATGTCTGCAAACTGTTAAATTGTTCAAAACTGTGAGCTTTCTATAAATAGGTCGCAGATACAAAAGATCACATATTGATGTTGTTCAAGTTTCATAACTAAATCAGCGTTTTCCTTAGCAATACTCAACTTGCTGAAGGCGTTCTTTAAATTTAGAGTTAAAATTACAAAATAAAAACGAAAGGCATTATTCGTACTGATTTTTAAAAACTCATAAAGTTAATATGAAGTTATTCATTTTTTTATCATTTGTTGTGATCTGTAAGAAAAATTCTATTAAATGGACGCCAGAAGTGAAATATTGGATTACGATAAAATTCATATAAGGGGAACTACATTGTTATTATCGTAAATTGTACACCTAAACATACCGTAAGATACTGCAATAAACATTGATTCCAAGATTAAATTATCTGAAAGCTATAAAAATTACTTCGAAAATACCCTGTAAAACTCAATATTTAATCCCAGTTTATTTCGAGTGCAATAACTCATGCTATGCGGAAAGCAATAATTCCCAAACTGAATTAACATACCGAACTCATCACAGATAATAATGTGTTTATAAACCGTCCATTGTGTATAATTTGTTTATTATCAGAAACATCAGAAATACTATCCAGTTGAAGCATCGAAATTCCAGTAGACCTCTAATACTTCCTATAGGAGTTGATAAGAATAAATTCTTCACATGAAATTTATTATCCACCTTTGATTTGTAAGCCAAGGTTGTATATTGGCCTATCTAGAGATTATTAGTTGGCATTCTATTGACGCAATAATTTGACAGATTTTTATAAATACATTTACGGACGAGATATTGTTCAGATGAAAATCTTGTGATGATAAATGATTATTTTGTGTATTTCTATGTACTCGCCTGTAAGGAACAAGACCAATTAAAAGTTCAAGTGTCTGCTTAAGTATCTCATCTGTTGATATTGCTTTTTTGCACGGTTCAAAAGTCGTATTGTTATTATCTCAATTCCGTAAACATCATGCAAGTTTACTAATACTGTGAGCAATAATTGTATTTAAAATATTTATTAAATCAAGTTGTCATGATTTTAGATAGATCAATAATTGCCATACCAATAACACAAGGGAATAAGGGTCCTACAAACAGAACAGTGATCACATATTTTTGTTGACCTAACATCACTTTGCATAGGTCAAGTCATCAAAGTGTTGTGACAGGTCTAAGATCCATTTTATTTGAATTCATATATTTCGCTTGAATTAGCCTTCTGTGCATACGTTCTCATAACAGATTGTTCAAAATATTACGAATCAATAAGTTTTTTTTGTGTTATTTTATCAAGTTATACAGACATTCTCTGCATTAAAATGTGGGAAGTGATCAAAGAAGATGTTGTAAAAATTCACCAAATAAGTTTTGTTACATGTGCGGTTGGTATGTAGTGACACATCAGGAAGAAAGTTTGCAGTTCCCATGTTGTTGCGAGAGCCTTCCAATCATCTAGATGATTGCTATTTTTCCACGATAAGCGTCTCAAGATATTCGAAGAAGGATAAGCATAAAATAAAATATCCAAATTTGCCATCAGCATAGCGACCTATCCCCCATGGAGAGAACCACCCTCTCCCAAGTTCGCCATCCACTTCATCATCTTCAATTTTTGACACAGAAGAAATTTCGCCTGTTTGAAGAAACTTGCCTGATTGAACAGAGTTCAGACACTCTGACAACCAGAACAGGGATCACATATTTTTGTTGACCTAACATCACTTTTCATAGACCAGGTCATCAAAGTGTTGTGACAGTTCTCAGATCCATTTTATATGAAGGAAGAGGTAAAAGCAGTTTGCTGCTGCTATTTTGGATTTACAATTGAAGATCTGGAAAAGCCATGGACAGCTAATATATGTTGTATTTCCTGATAGATCGGACTTTTAAAGTGGATGAAAGGGAAGCCAAACAAAATGCGGTTTGCAGTTCCCATGTTGTGGCGAGAGCCTTCAAATCAAGTAGATGATTGCTATTTTTGCACGATAAGCGTCTCAAGATATTCGAAGAAGGATAAGCATAAAATAAAATATCCAAATTTGCCATCATGGAGAGAACCACCCTCTCCCAAGTTCGCCATCCACTTCATCATCTTCAATTTTTGACACAGAAGAAATTTCGCCTGTTTGAAGAAACTTGCCTGATTGGACAGAGTGTCTGAAATCACTCTGTCAAATCAGGCAAGTCGTGAAGACTCACCATTTGAAGTTTTAGCAACACCTCACCTTATAAACCAGTGCGAACTGAATGATTTGGTTAAAGACTTAGGTTTATCAAAAGAAAAAGCCGAGTTATTGGGACTACAGGAATGGAATCTTGTCGCACGAGGTGTCACATTTACAAACGAGGTGTCTTCATTTACAAAGCGTAACGAGCTTTTTAAAGCATATTTTAAAACGGATGTTTACGTGTATGTCACGATGTTTGAGGGTCTTATGAACGAGTTTGATATTCCCCACGATTCTTCTGCATGGTGACTTTTTATCGATTCAACAAAATACACAGTTTAAAAGCAGTACTTTGGCATATTCTTTGAATTTATATAATTTGTTGCAGTTGTCTCAGTTTTTTTAAGTATCGCTGCATCTGTAAACCTAGACCTGTTGCAATAAATCCACTTTCAGTTTCTAAGAACGTAAGGCAAATATAATCTGGAACAAATATTTTTTTTGTTGTATCAGAAAGTTGGAAATTTGTTCCCTTGAGTAATGTGTGAATTGGAACTTTTACTTTCTGACTAGGTCCCATGATCTTATTATCTTTTAAACCAATTTTTTATTTTTGATATTATACAATTTCAGTGAATAAAAAAGAAAATAATAAAATCATGAGTGGTCAACCATTTTACACAAACTATGAGTCAAATTTAATAAAGTCGCTGATAATATTAACTGATTATTTTGAGCTCCACTATACTATCACAGGACCCCTACGATTTTTTTCACATATATAGTACCTACACGTGCTACCAAGCCGAGATACTCTATTACATTATGTCAGTTTTCGGAGAGAGATAACCGAATTTGATATCAGCAGGAAAATAAGCCACTCAAAACGAAAGATAAACCTCACGCTTCATACGTAGAAAAAAAAACTAGTATCTCACCTAAATTTGCTTTCGCACTTGTGATTCAGGTTGTCGTTTTGGAGAATCGTGCACTAATTCGATTTGTTTTTAGGCGCCCGATTATGTGTCATTTGTCGCCGTGATTCGCAACGATGAGCTAGAGTCAACAATATACAATTCGCTTGAAAAATTTGCGGATGTATTCGCGATTTATGTCAGCTTTGTTTGAAATTAGATACCTAATGTTGATTAGGTTCTTGGTAAATTCGTAGTACTGAGGTTGTTCTATATGAGTAGTGGCGCCGTGGTTTATTTGAGTTTTTAGAAGAGGTATATGTACTGGTAAACACTTTCGTGCGTCAAATGCCACTTATCCTTGCTATGTTTCTGTAGAATCGTGGTAGACATATTAATTGGAAAATTTGCTATGACAGAAATGGAAAGATATTAAATTTTCATAAAATTAATGAATATTTCGTTATTATTTTTAAGTATACTAGTTCTTTTTAGATAACAATATTTCAAATGTACAATTGATGTACATATATAACGAAGCACTTTAATCCAGCTTTTCTGCATCCACAAGCTCTCTCACATCCCTTTTTGCATATGCAAGAAATCAGTTTTAACAAGGTTTGTGGCACTAGTACGCTGAAACTATTCATTTTACCAAAAAAAGAGGTTATTACATAAATTATAGGAATTTTTCTCTAGTTTAATTGTAAAATGAGTCGGAAAGGAGATACCTATTTTTGTCAATACAGCGGCGCGAGCCGCAAAGATACCAATCTATAAAATCACCAATTTTCAAAACTCTCAGAAAACTTTCCAGATAACCTCTTTTTTAAGCACCAATTGACTGAACTAAAGGTCTTACCACTTAATCGTCTTCGAAAATTCACAAATGAATCAAAAGACTGTTAACAAACCTGTTAGAGATAACAGCGGATAGTTTTGGCAACTGTTAAAATGGACACTTTTCGCTCTAAAACAAAACTATTAGTACTATTTTGATAGAGTTTAGTACTAATTCATTTATTTTAGACAGAAAACTTTTGCTGTGTTTTATAATAATATTCCACTACAATAGCTATTTATAATACTATTGCGAAAAGGGTGATTTTACTTTGTGAGAAGGGAGCAATCCTTTGAACAAAATAAGGTATATTTTTCCACGAGTGTCACAGTGACTTTAAATATGTATACAAAATTGCAGATCAGTGTGATGAACGGTTTAGGCGATATAAGGGTTTCTAGCAGCAGTTTGACAGAATACACAGCCTTCGTCGCTGTATTGCAAATTATCAAATTTTGACAAACGTCAATGCCACTGACATGACATTAAATGTCAGGATGACAAATGCAATTCATAATTCTGTCAAATTGACGTTACGAAGCGCCCAGAGATGGCTCTGGTTAAATTGAATAATTGCAAAAGTGTTGAGACACTTTATTGTGCCAACGATATACTCGGAAAATTGGGTGAGGGCTACCCCAGATATTTACATTAGGTAATGTAAAATTACATTGAATTTATTGTGTAATGGTATCACAGTATTAGAACTATTGAAATATTACAGTAAAATTACACACACTTTTTGTAGTGTGGGCGAACAAAAACATATGTTGTAGCACCAACACTATAATTCTAAATTCATGGAAGAGAATTTGATAATGTAATACGCATTTTTTTTTCATTAAAGGTAATCGACTTAATTATTGATAACTGAATCTAATAATTCATTCATATTATGTACTTCGTAGCATTTTTGAATCAAAACATTAAATTTTGACGAGAAAAATATGTAACATAATTACATACACGTTAATTTTCAGTGCTGATATCAATTTAAAAAAATAACATTTAATGCCAGATCGACATCGACACCAGGAAAATTGGGGAACACAACCAAACCGAAATAAATTTAAATACAATTTAGGAACACATTATTTACATAATGTACTGAGGCGACTGTGCGATTGCATTATCCTCAAAACGGCCTGTTCACGTACGATACTTCCTGTTGATTTACGTCGATTTAATTTGATCGTAAGCAAATATCGGTCTTGCTGTAGATTTTGGCGAATTGAGCAAATATTTTGCCAGGTTTTGCTCCCGAACATAGAACATATGGCAGATTTCCGCATTTACGGGCTCACTGCATGGCACGTGCCTAGCTATTCATTATTTGCATTGTCTATCTCATAGGTTACGTAATAACTGGGACACCAAAATGCTCAGAGAAATATTGTCAACAATCTCAACATTCACGTTGTATACCTGATTTTATAACATGCACAGTAGGTCCAAATAAGTAACGATCCACGAATTTTTATCTCTAGTATCTTGATTTTGATGATTCTTGTATCAAATTATAAACAAATTCTATTTGTCTAAACTGCTTTACCATCTTGTCCTGACAAATGCCAAAATCGACCAAAGGATTATATAATTTTCAAATCAAATTTACAAGGTTAAAACATATAAGCACAACTTCGAAAATTCACTTGTCTTGTGTCACATTTTCTTACGGCATAGATGGCGCAAGGGGGATAACAACTACTGCACGAAAGGAAGGAACATGTGCCAGATAAAAGTGTGTTGAAATTTTCGTTTTACTAACCCAAAAAAATAGAGGAGAGGATTTCTAGAGATCTGTTATCAGTGGCATTGTAGGTATATTGCCATCTATTTCAAAACAATGCTCTCAAAGCGCTTTTTTGGAGGATATTGGTACCGATTTGTAATGTAGGTTACACCATATTTGGTGACGAATTAGGGTTTATTTTTTGTTGACACGTGAGCAGTAATCTTTTCGAAGCTATTACCAATGCCAATGCTAATTAAAGACGACTTTGACACAAAAATATTCTATAATCCATAAATATCTTTCGATGCAAATTGAATATTGTATACTGGTTGTTTTTTTTTTATTTGTTACGATATTTTGCCGCAGTTTTCTGTGCGGAAATAAAGATGTAAGCGTTCAATAATGATTTTGAACTTGTTGTATGTCATTTCCACATATTTTTCAATGAAAATTCCACTGTATAAGGGTACACAAATTAGTAAGTGTCCAAGTGTATATCAAAGCTCTGTTTTAGAGCATGTTTTCTGTTTTAAATAAAGCATCTTTGCTAGTCCTAATAATGTGCTTTATGAGATTGAATAAATCAGCAGATAATGAAAAGTTTACTATAATAAGAACTATTTTTTAATCATTTTATTAGAGAGAATTGAGAAACAAATGTAAATTTGTCACTGACGAAAATAAGATAACGAAGTCAAGGTGAATTTTTCTAGCAAAACAGGAATATTTTCATAAAAAATATTCTAGTATTACAATGATAATACATGATAAATGATATAATATATTTTGTAATGTATATTTCAAATTCTAACTTAGAGTAATTAATGTCAATATCTAGGGAGGGTGGTCTCCACCCAATTTTTCTACTACCTCTTTGACTATCTCACTGAACTTTATCAAAATTTTTCTATTCGCATGCATAACGTAACGACTAAGAATGCCGCTACTATCAGGCTTGTAGCGTTGTTGTCAAAATCGGTTGAATCGCTAAGAAAATGCACGTAATTTACCACTTGTGGTTGTCAGATTATCACAAAAAAACATAAATTTTGTTCCCTGGTAATTCTAAACATGTATACCAAATTTCAGCACAATTTGTTATGTCTTTTAGGCGCTATCGTGTTCACAGACGGATATTGTTCAGAAATCAATGGACTGGATTTATTGTATTTTTTATCAATGCATTACTTTAAAAGTTTACAATTAATTAGAGTGGAAAAAATGTAACTTCAGTTTAGATCACTTCAGTTTCATCACTCAAAACTTCGTATCAAGTATTATTACAGCCATAAAACAGAAAATGTAAATAATAACCATCACATATACTAAAGAAACATTTTCAAAGCTGGAAAATGTATGTGTGTAAGGGTATCTATGTCTGTGTATGCATATGTATGTATATGTACACGTATGTATGTATGTATGTATGTATGTATGTGTGTATGTGTGTATATGTCTATCAACACTATAACGCCCAAACGAAACAACGGATAAGGCTGAAATTTGGTATATCTATTTAGAATTACCAGGGGACAAACTGGAATGTTTTTGGTGACAATCTGACAGAAGTGGCAAATGTTACATGGTTCTTCTGGGGAATTCATCCGATTTTGACCAAACTGATACCAGCTCAATTCCTTTGACTTTAAATAAGTATAAAATTTACAGATCAATGAGTAAAAGTGTTTAGACACTTGTTTCAACAATTTAGTCGAAAAGTTTTTACAATTAACTTCATTTCTAATAACTAAAATGATTTGTTTTGATTATTTTTCCCAATACAAAGTTAAATTATGAAAGCGACAGACAACTAGTAGATACCCCAAATAAAATTTACCTATCATCAAAACCAAACAGTTGCAACACATGTTTTATATAACTTTCAGATAAAAGTAATCAATAGATGTTGTCATATTTACGAGGAGACAAACATATTTTTAGACCTTGTATCTGTGCCAAAAAAAAATCTAGACAATGTAATTCTCAAAGATTATTTTTCTCGACCTGGACCTAACATAATCTTAAAAAAATCGACTATGTATGCTCGCTATACGCGTTGCGACAATGTGCGTCAATGTGACGAAAAAAATTCTAATTTGAACCACTATTTATTCCATAACGACATGTTTATCTCCGGTTTACGAATTAGGATGCTAACAATTATCTTAAATTTCTTATCTCAATCTGTCCGCTTATTATTTATATACACCAGCAAGTTTTTTATTGTGTAAGTTTTATCTGAAACGGTGTTTTTTCTCCTAATACTTTAAGTAGCCAGAAAATCCACAAAACTGTAACATCATAAAATTAGCTGTAACCTCATTGAAGAAATGCAAAAGATTTAGACGCATGAATGTGTCGACGAAGTAGACAAAAAGTTGGTTGGGGGGCACCTCAAATATTTCCATCATAGGGTTGCAGAATTGCTCTACTTGATAGCTCGTGTTCACACTTACATACTACGCACTATCATGTATTAGTATTTTATGTGGTTAAAGTGTGGTTAGTATTTTATCAGGTAATTGTGTACACCTAAGCTGGATCATTATAATGCGTAGATAACCAAAATTTGGTTCTGGGTGCCGCTCGTGTACTTTTTTTCCTAGATTGTTAAAACAATGTCCCAAACGCCAAAACACGCTAGTGTAGTAATCGTAATGAACAAAATTTCGTTATCTGTTTGCGGAGAGCGTATATTATTTACAAATTCAAGTGCAAGGTCATCGCGCTGTTTTCATTTTCATAATTAACAAGTCTACTACATATATCAGCACGCTCATTGTGTGTGTACAGTTTGATATATTAAAAAAACGCATAAAATTAATCTAATGGATTTTTTTAATCTTATGGATAATTTAGAATTTTGCAACTGTAGCCCGCGGTCTTTTTGCGTAATTTTTATCACATTACTTATAATCTTAAAGAGAGCCGAGTGTTCTGACTAATTAAATATTAAAATATTCAACTAAGGACTAAAAAATGAAATTCGAATTGTATCATACAAACATATTGCGTTGAAAATTAATCATTAAAAAAACACTGACGCGTTTTCCACTATATCAAAATATATATGCACATGAACTTTGCCCTTTTGATTCGCGTCAGTTAGTCAACTTAAGAAAACTCGTCAGAGGTATTTAGACCTGGTTATATCTATATATTATATCTATATACATAATTTTGGGTGGGAAACCTGTATTGACAGTCTAAAATGTCGATATCTCAAAAACATGTTTATCCGATGTAATTGCTCTTAGCTTTTTTATTATTTTGGCTCGTGTATATAGGACGTTAAATCAGACCCACGTGCTGTATAAAACTTATGATGGAATCAGTAGAATCTTCAAAATCATGAAATCTCAGTAATAACAATTTGAAATACAACTATAATTCAAGCAATTTCACTTTCATTAATTTTATCAGTACTACACAGAAAAGTGCAACACTAGCACGTATAATTTTCGTATAAAATTGGGCAAGATCGTATAGTACGCTACAGTTTAGTTGGCCTTATCAATTTAACATCATTTAATTACTACACTTTGCTCTCCAGATATTGTAATGGAAATATGTGGTAATTTAGAAGTAGATTCATGATGCAAGTTCGATTGTTTACAGTTTATCTGGATATTATTTGGCAGAGTGAATCTTACGAAAACAACTTTTGTAAGTGAAATTGACATGTTACGTAGTAATAATGATACAATAATGTTCTTGGCTATCAAATTTTATATATTTCTTAACAATTTATTTCTTTTATTGCAGGTAAGATTCTAAGGCATATAAAGTTACTAAGTATTTTTGAGTAAGTACCTTTACAACTGTGTTATTTGTTGTTTATTTAATAGTTGTTTGACTAATATTCACTGAGTAAATTATATATTTAGCTAGGAAATGAATTAATGTATTCAGAAAACAAATGGCGCATTAAACAAGAAAATATCCTCTTGTATATTGTTATTAGAACCAGTTGCTTGTTCCCACATTACTGTTTACTTTCACAAAAAGATCAAATTTCATCTCGCAACGATAATATTATAGTCATGTTCGTATGTTAACATTGTACCTACTACTTTTTTTAATTTTTACTTAGTAAGGAAGTTACACAAAGGTTTTTATCAAAAAAAGTTTAGGCGTTTACCCTATATTTAATAAAGCGGATCAGTATTCACGTAAACAAGGTGTCTCGTTCTAGGCTTATTTTGCTACTATCGACCTTTAAAAATTGAATTTTCTACAACCCAAACGAAATCATCTCCGAAAGGAAAATGTAGATCTAACAATTCTGCCCTTATTTGAAATTCATGGCATGCCACATGCGACATTACTCGTATATACTCAAGGACAAATATTGTAAGACACTTTTTTGCATTATAACAGTTATCTTTCTTGCATTATAATGAATATAAACATCAGAATGTACCAAAACAATTTATAAACCAAAAGCAAGAAAAAATCTACGAAAGAAAAACGCTTATATTGTGCCAGTTTGTGTCAAAAATGTTCTCTCTTGCCAATGTCTATGTCTACTATATGCTAACACAACGTGGAAGGAAAAGCGGAAAGACTCTCGTCTATTAGAAACCGAACGTTTTCTATCCGATTCAGATTTCCGCGACAAAGTGAGCGCATAATAACGCGTAAATGCCTTTGCCGCTCTATTTAATGGGGAAAGAAAATGGAAACGTGAAACCGGCGGACCCGCCTGTAATAATAACGAGAGACTATTGCTGGCTGAACTTGACTTCAATCGCCACAGAGGAGAGCGCATTTCTATTTCACCGCATAAGCAAGTCGTATGGGTATGAGTCTTGTAGAGCCCACTATACTACTACGTTCATTCTAGTAGTAGAGTGCGCTAGTGCGCGTCAACTAGTATACATTGCAAACTTCCTGATCATCACGTTTCACTTTTGAGAGTAATCTCTCTTTCCTATGTGCTAGAATCCGCACCAAATTACATACCGTTAGAAAGTGAGCTGCCTCGCAGTTTACCCAGTTATTGAATCTAATTAGTACACACGTTTACAGTGTGAGATTTGCACGATGAAAGATGCAACGATGCATTCAATGCTACATTGTCTGTTGCAAAAAAAAAACACTTTTGAGATTGATGCTTATTAAACGGGCCAACATTTTACGAATGGATGGATATCACATACCATTTAATAAATTAATTTTCTACCTATGTTCTTTACCTCGAGAAGTATTGCATGCAAACTTAAAAACGCATGATTTTCTGTTGATATTATGCATCAAAAATACAGTGTCCGGCACTAACTTGGACACAAACGGGAAACATTTTTATTATCATTTTTTCAGAAAATTTTATTTCAGTAAAAAAGTTTCTGTATTGTCCTAAACCTAAAATACAAACATCAAGGTATAATTGTCTGCTTGCGTATACCGGGTGTTACAAAATTAAGAAAATTACTTAAGAGTAAAGTACCTTATTTTTAAAGATACGCAAAAATTTTATTTGAAAATGGTATTTAGAAAAATACCATACAAAATCACTTCCGTAAGATTTTTTTTAATCGCATACTAACATTTTTATCAACTTTATAAACTAAAAAAACTAAACTGAAATTTAGTATTAACAAACTAGCTCTGTGTATAAGTCAAAATTTTCGATTTTAGTTATTGGGCATTCTAGAAATATGTGGTTAAGGCTTCCCACCTGTCCACATTCGCAATATGGACATTTTAGGTTATCTGCTATCTGTTACTGTTGTTACGAATGTCCGGCAGGGGGCGTTTCGGGTTTGACGTTACTGTGGTAATAGCAGCAAAACACGGGTCGACAAAAATCGATTTTTTGGATCGAAAATTGTTTTTAAGGCAGTTTTTTTGATCAAAACTCTTTGCGAAGGGTATTTAGAGAGATGTTATCGTAAGATATGAGAGCGAGCGGCTTTTATAAGGTCGGCAGGAACAAACGGAACGGATAAAAAATGTAAATTTTTGACGTTCATCAATCCGCTTGTCGGAATTTCTAGACGTCACGTGACAGTTTCTCGAGGTTCGCCTTCACCCGAAGAGGTGCAAAAACGTGATTTTTTTTCAAAATTGACGCATTTAATTTACAAAATATCGCGCAGTCCACGCGGAATTGTGTCCTTTTTTCAATTCGAGCGTCAAAAGTAATATCGAAAAGCCCAATTTTGCAGCTACTCGATCGCAAATTTCGGCGTAAATGGGCGATTCCGCTGAACGCGCCCTACACTTGAAAGTTCGTAATTAGTATAGGTAGATTAAGTAAATAACGCATCCTAATATTGCATTTTGATAACTGACAACAAAAAAAAAGCCAGAACGAACTACAACAAGCAACAAAAACAGAAATTTATTGTTAAAATATTAAAAAGATAACACATTCTAACATTTCTTTCAATGAATGAACAGAATGAACAGAAATTTTTAATTAACAACACATCACAATACAATATTTCTGGTCTCTACCATTTTCAATGCATAATATTGTACGTTTGTTCACCTCTTTGTGCAAATTTCGGCGCATTTGATGAGTTGTGTCTTAAATGCAATTTTCGATAACATTTTTGAGAGGTTGAACGTCTCTAATGGGCCGTTGTGCGTACAAATGTTGCTTGAAAGTGCTCCAAAGAAAAAAATTGATTGAGATTTAAAAAAATATTACGAAAGTGATTATAATTGTGTATTTGACATCTAGTAATCCTCTTAAATACCTTTTCCAAATAAAATGTTTGCGTATCTTTAAAAATAAAAGCACTTCAGTCTTAATTTTGTAACACCCGGTATACGCAAGCAGATAATTATCCCTTGATATCTGCATTTTAGTTTTAGGATAATACAGAAACTTTTTACTGAAAAATTGAAAATAAAAATGTTTCCCATTTGTGTCGAAGTTAGTGCCGGATACTGTATATGACAAGAATAACATACCATTGAGTCTGCCCTTAAACACAAAGTTTTGTAAATTTTTTTTGGAGATGTATATGACCCTTATGCTTAATTCAACAGAACAAGTCTGTATTAAATTTCTTGTTTTTTCTTTTTGATCCTTTACTGAAGAATAAAAATGATAACCCCTACAATTAGGGATTGCAAAATTATTGCAATTTGAATATACCGGTAAATTATCGGTAATTTGCTGATTTTTTTGATAATAAATGGTACATGCATTTCGTCTTTATAAGATTTACACATGGCAAAACTGAAACACACATTTATGCCGAAATCGAAGCTTCGGTTGGACACTACATACAAGTAATTTGATAAGCCGTAACTAAAAACATAGTGAACTTATCTAGACGCAAAACCGGCTTCTCGTAGCTAGATTCTACCGACTGCGCCATAAACCTCGCCTCGGCAAAAAAAAAAACGAAAAACAGTCGAACCGATTGACAGGTCTAGGATACGGGATCTGCGAACTGCGGTGTCTAGCGGCGCGCCGGCTCATAGAAATTGTCCGCCCACGCGGAAGCTCTCTGTTTACAACGAAATTCTAACATTAGACGAGTGCGCGCAGCAGCATCGTCGCCGAGTATAGGACGACGGCGTGGACTCCGGCGACGCTCTCCAACATACATAACCTAACCCAAGTGCCGGAGCAGAGGAGAAGCGGTTCGTGGCGCGCGTCTGGCAAATGAAAGTAAAGCCGTGTCGGGCTTGCGGACCGTCAGAGCCGAGCGAAACCGACGCGACGCAAGGTATCTGAGTCAGTAGGACAGAAACGAGCCGCGGCCGAACCAGACAGTAGTCCGAACGCAAAGCTCGTATCGGCAAGATGTGCTAGTCCCCACATATACCGGTGAACGTCATACAATCGCGCACACGAACTTTCTATACCTGCAAGCGAATAATTTTTCTTTCGTTTGTTGATATACGTGCGACCGCAGTGTGAATCAGCCATTGACGTTACAGAATCAACCTTTAAAGTTGTTTAAAGCGAAAAGTGGCGAAAATGCTTCGACCGAGTGATCAAATTTTTGTGAAATCCGAATACGACGAAAAGGACGAAGGATTATTAGAGTTACCATTAGACTTAAGGGTGAACGTTTCGCGATACAGCCCGAGTCCTCCACCTTTTCGGGACTCGGGAACGGACAGTGATGATTCCTGTGGCAGGTCTTCGCCAGACGAAGCTGACCGAAAACCGTACAAGAAGAGAATCATCAATAGATTTAGTAAGTAATCTCCATAAAAACTACTGAATCTTACGGATTACTGAATCTTACAATCGTATCTTAAATTTCCGGCGTATCAGCGCAGATTGTTATTGCCAAACATTGTAAACAAACAAAAATTTATTTGTAACTTATTTCGGTTATGTATCTATTAATCTTGTTATCGGTTGTATTACGTACCACGCGTCTGTTTTCGAAATCTATGCAATAATATATTATTTAATATTCTTTTCGTAGATACATTCACATAATTCTTATCATAACGCTTATTACATAATTTACCGTAATAATTAATTGATATAATGTACCCTTGAAATTGTTGATCTTGAAATCGGTTATATAATAATTATGTCACTTTCTAAAAGGTGTCTTCATTCCATGCATCAATGAAGAAAATTATAATTTTATTTATATTTTTTGTTGGAATACTTAGGATTTAGGGAAAAACTATACAAAGCATTTCAAATATTAGATCAATATTCTAATAACATGTTTGTGTTATGCATATATTATCAATTAAAGCTACACTTATATGATTTTGAATATGTACTATGATTTAAAACATGTTTTTTAAGTATGAAATTTGTTTTAAATTTTTGTTTTATAATTTATTACATAATTTGCCATCATAATTTATTACAGAAGAGTTTTTGGTTCTCAGTATTTGCTGTACTTGCTATTTATCTAAAATAATAAATGCTAAATTCTTTACCACATGACACCATTAGTTTCATTGTGACAAAATATATTTTTAATTTGTAAATACTTAACATTTTAACTTATTTCCCGGCAGACTTTTTATTATGCAATTTGTAATATAAGCCGATATCTAACAATAATATATTGTCTAATGACTTTTTTCTATGTGACATTTTATAAATAACATTACTACATTAAAATTCAATCAATCCAACTTAACAATCTTTTGAAAATAAAATTAGTTATAATTTATTATATTGCCATATTTCTACCTTTAAGCTAATATTATAATTTTCTCTTTAAATAAAAATTATGATATTTCTAATGAAATTTTCAGAAGTTCTCGAATAATAACCTATACAGTGCGTCGAGAAAAGTGTACACCATGTGGAAACAATTCATGCATTTCTCAGAAAATGTTATTCTTTCTCTAAAAGCAAGAATGCCATTACTAGATCTTTAAATTGTTGCGCCATACCAAGTAACAGGTATATCGGGCATAAGAGTAAACTACCTTTAATTGTAATATAATCGAGAAATATTATTTAAAAATTTGAAATCACAGCAATCTATCATAAAGAATCTGTCTTTACTTGTTGAAGTAGCGTCTAATGATTTAAAATGGGTTTCCTCAATGCCCTTCTTCGATACTTGTTGATAATACTCGCAATTTTGAATAGTTATATAGTTGTTGTATATAACACAAGTAAGTAAATTACCATTCATTGACTTATTACTCGTTATTATGGGTAGCAAGTTCAATACCGAAAATAACTTTTTATGCTTCTGTTTCAGCCTCCTCATTTTGGTGTATATATACTATACAAATTCCTTGCCTCTGTTGTTTTTTGTTTGATATTTTGATACCTACAGGGTGAAAAATGATAGACTCACAAAGGATGCAAGCAAATTTTGCGCTGATTGCAAAAAAAAATGCCAGAAACGCATCCCAAAATTGAGAGTATTATAAAAAATTAAACAAATATGTAAGAAGCGGATTGGGGACAATGATTTTAAATCGCCAGTCGTTACTTTTTTTTTAAATAGATTTTTTTAAGACAGTTGGATGTATATAATTTCAAATCTGACAGTAATTATTAATTTTAAGCAACATTTCCAAATACACATTGTGAATCACCCGGTATATGGTTCCATATTTTTAAGTTCTAGTAACGGATTCAGACCTAATATACAGGGCGAAGCAAAACTTCGTATTTAATTATAAATATCTATTAAGAACTTGATATCAGTCGTATCACTAACTTTTATAAACAAAATTTTCTGAGAAATTAATAATATTTTTTCATATATTGGATACTTTCCTGGGCACACTGTATATCTACATTCGCAACCAAACATGAAGGAACATTTTGTTTAATGCTTCGTCAGAAAGATCAGTTCGTTAACATGGGCATAAAATAAACGACCTTACTTGTCGCTCTGTATTTAATTTAATTTGTCCTACACAATGAACTTATTTCCGCTTTATTGCAAAGGTTGTCAACACTAACCATTGCGTAAGTAGGCATTTTAACTCGTTACGGTTGATTTAACAGAATTGAAAAAACTAAAGAGAATATTAAACACCGTGTTGAAAATATGCAGCGACATATTGTTAAAATACACATGACAGTAATTTTTATAAAAACTCGCTTCATATAAAGTAAAGAAGAGGAATTTAGTCTTGGCTGCATATAATACGCGCCTAATGCCACATGTGAAACCGTCAACTTTCTTTGGAATCTCTCACATTCTAGCTATATACCGTAGGTGAAACTAGGTTTTCTCATCTACTTCGTTCTATCAGCGTGACCCAATTCTTGGTGGTACAGTTAGATTTTTTATACGCGGTCCCGTTTTTATCTTAACACAGGGGTTAGATTTTTTTTGGGGGGGTTAAAGCAGGTAGATTCTTCTATACACCCCCGTTTCAACAGGACGGTACGTCCCTTGATACAAGAGATACCGTTTTTTTGCCAGTCGGTTCTTTTTAACGGGATTTTTTGGCAGATTCGCACATCATTAAGGAAGTGGTGGGGGGTTGGTTGTAATTGGATTCCAAAACCCCGTTTTGGCGGTATGAACTAGGGACAACATGTGGAGATTTTTTCGCCATGTGGGGTTATATATCAAAGGTGAACGTATTATATAATAGAAATAATTTATTCGAGATTTTACGCACCTTCTATATAAAAAATTAACGCTTATATTTGAAAGTAGTACTATCAATAGGCCTTCAACCCACAGTATGGAAATTATTCAAAAAGTGTGAAAGAAGATCTAAATGTTACCAAGTTCAAGGCAAATCTTCCTTCGCAAAAACCAACCAACTCTCAGAAATTCTTTGTAGTTTTTTGTTGTCCATTCGATCACCAGACCAAGGTGTGGCTGATATCTTACTTATTCTCAAAGTTAGCAAACACTATTTTGGTCGATGGATTTTAGAATAAGGATTGTTTATGCAAAATTTTATTTTCTGTTGAATGATAGGAGACGTTTTTTATTAAGCCATATTTTAACATGTGCCTTGTCGGCCTTGATTGTATTCAGATTTACTTCATATACGAGGTGAAGCAGAACTCTATGTTCAATTATAAATAACATTCTTATTAAAAATTGTTCAATTTTTTATAATAACTGATATATTTAGCTTGGAGACTTCCGCGGTCCGAATCACTAAGTAGTCAACGTTTCGCACTCTGTTGCAAGAGGCATCTTCAGGACGTAACAGTAAGACAGCTACGAAGAGAATGATGTATCCAAACATATAATTACGGACAACATTGGTCAACTTCGTGTCATATAAATGTTACATAGCAAGAAAATACCAAAACAATCACCATATAATATGTACATATTTCATAAAAAGTGTATAGGTTTTTTTTTGTCAACATGGTTTTCTCCTTATGGAGTACAGTTCCAAAACCATTTAGAGTTCATTTTAATCGTTAAAGTCATTAACCACATGCGGTACTCAAACAATATTAACTTCCACGTTTTATATTTCAGTTATTAAAGGGAATAGAATAATTTGATACAAGAACTTTGTTGTCAACTAGCCAGAACATATCATCTCTCAAAATTTGTACAGTCAAACCTGTTACACCTTGATTTATAGTATACTTATTAGTTCCATCTCAACACATGTTTTGAGATTATAAGATATGCTAAGCCCGTAATATAATGAAAGGTGAACTCAATCAACATGATGATTACGTAGAAATTTCTTCAAGATTGTATTAACAGTTACAATAACAGATTACGTTGTCAAGGACACTATATAACATGCAATATACGGTATATTATGTAAATCCCTTCTTGGTTGTTACTGTTACGGGCGACAGTTGTAACAGTATTAAGTAAAATTGCATAATTTCATAATACAACTGTTTTTTTATCTCTAAATGTCAGTCTCCAACCTTACTAAAAGGGAATACATATTAAGATTTAGAGAATCGCCCCCATTATACAACAAACAAACTGTCCACGGCGCAGGTAGTCCCAGACTACATCATGAGGGTTATTGGCCCACCATAAGACGCATAAAAAATCAACCCTTTTCTTTCCAGTCATGGGGGCACTTTGAATAATCATCGTCTAGAATGTGAGGAACAGATAAGGAAGGACTTCTCGAGGTCATTGAGAGAAATTTTATAATTTCTTCATCTTTCTCTGCTGTATCCTTAAGGCCCGGTGATACCAAACACCCTTATTATCCACTTTTGAAATTTCTTGGATGGGATAGCGGTAAAGGTGGAGGGTAGATATCTCGGAGGCGAGGAAGTGAGATGAAAGCATCCCTTGAGTGCTGGCACCCCCGTTTTACCTTCAGTAGGTCAGGGACGGCTACACCCTTCCGCAGTCTGGTAAAATCGATGAAATTATACAGCCTATATAGCCCCGCATCAATTTCCTTGTTGAGACTGGCTAACCATATGTCTTTTAAGAGATTTATGAGGCGTTTTTTGATAGTTAAATTTAGGTCACTGCTCTATGAAGATCTATCATCAAAACAAGATTATTGAGGAAGAAGTGTTATTCCCTATATCGATCGGTTTTCCTAATTACTTGTTTGTTTATCTTCTAGTTCTCCTACTTGTGTTACATTAGAATACAGACGCACATTAAATAGAGCCATTGTCCTGTTGTGAGTTCCACCATATCAAGCAGACAAGGTCACATGAACGATGGACCACTGCTATCCTAGTAGTTCACGTGACGTCTATTCACTTCGATCAGTATAGCTGGTCCGCTATAGTCTGCAGACATTTCCGGATGTTCAATCTCCCGCGCACACCTGAATACTAAACGAAACGTAATTACTACCTGTTGAATAATGCGTTCTCCTTAACAGAAAAAGAACTAAACGAAACCCTATCCATGATGGTGGTCCAATCTCACAGTGTCTTAACATTATCAGCTTACATTAGTTTCCTCCAGCTCTGTGGCTGCTAACGCTAAAGTGCAAGGGCCTTGATGAATTCATGTATGATATTCTGAAAGAATTATAAGCATTTATGTAAGTTTATATACGTTGCAAATCAGAACATTACCACACCATGTTTTAGCTCACATTATGCAAGGTTCCTCCAAGTCTGCTTTTGATAAGCTGCTTGCTTGCGCTAAGCCTAAATATCAAGATTAAACATGAAGATAAGAAAAGGCTTCATATAAACCGGTAACCCAACAACATGAATGACTAAACTGACCATACATATTTGATTACCATAGAAAATAAGACCTGACAGGAAGCCGAAAGCCATTAACTTAAGGAAACAAAATTTTATGCTAGTTGCTTGTTTATGGTCTCATGGTTCAATTGTTTTGCACCAGCCACGGATAAAGAAGACGGAGAAGAAGCGGTCGTAATTAAGACTAGGAAGTTAACACGCTTAAAATAACAGTAAAAACTACTGCTAATAATAAATAACAGTTTTAATCACCAAGGTTAGCACAAGCGCGCCTCTAGTTTCGCTTGCATTTTTTGCATAGCGTTACTATCGGAGTGTTTGCACGTGTTGCTTGCAACAATAACCCGACGGACACGTGCTGAGATTTTCTTGTAACTCGCGGAGATTTTGCATAGTTTGGTTGACGGACGACACGTCACGGATCGATGCTTGCGTGACGTCATTATCAGGGTTTCTGACCGCGTTGTCTGAAAGCGAAAGTCGCTGCTGGTCTAGCCATATCATAGTATTGGTGTCTGCCTTGCCCTTTCACGCTCTCCGATCTTTCAACCGCCTCCGCTGCAGTCGAGAATCGGGATACGTCATGTGTCGTAACTGTCGCCATACTAGCTAGACTTGCTAGAGCTAGAGTTGGGAATTCACGAAAAGCTGTAGGTCCCCAGACCAGAGAATCAGCAGTATTAGATAGTACCAGTGATAAATAAGTTGAAAATATACTTTTTGTACTTAATAACATTTTGCATCACATCCTGAATTGATAGAGATTATCGTCGAGTAATCGGCAATTTATTGTGACATACTATGAAATGACTAATGCGAGTAAAATAATAATAATAATAATAATATCATATCTGGTACGATTTCGATGTTTTCATGTGAATTCCGCTTTTGCTCTAAAAATCACTAGTAAAAATGCGGTTAAATTTGGCAAATTTTGATCTGCATTCATTGTTGTAATTCGTTCGACAATATATAAGCAATCTCTTCAAGATTTTACCTGGCTACTGTCAATTTTTAATTTTATAAAATGCATATCAGTTTTCTTCAGGGCTATGGTTGCTAACTCTGAGGAAAAAAATTGTTGATAAATTCTGGTATAATTTTTTGAAATAATCATAAAAATCTATGGTAGATTAAAAGTGTTGCAAACCAGAACATAAAAACATCATGCTTTAGCTCAGTGTATGCAAGTTTCCTGTATGTCTGCTCTTGCTAAACCTAAAGATCAAGATTTTTGTTAAATACGGGTATAATTTTCTGAAATAATCATAAAAACCTGTGCAAAACTGAGATCAAATTAGAACATCCGTTCTTTTTCGTCCTTTCCCCCTTTCGTCCATTTTCACCGTTTTTTCGTCATTTTTTGTCCTTTTTCGCCATTTTTTCCTTTTTCGTCCTTTCGTCCTGTTTCGTCCTTTCGTCCTGTTTCGTCCTTTTGTCCTTTTTCGTCCTTTCGTCCTGTTTCGTCCTTTCGTCCTTTATTGTCCTTTCGTCACTTTTCGTCCTTTTTCATCCTCTTTCGTCCTTTTTGTTCTTTCATCCTTGTTGTGCTTTAATCCTTTTTGTGCTTTCGTCCTTTTTACTTTATCATACGTAGTATGACAAAGTATTGCAATCGTGTCGAAAAAAAAAATTGAGATTTTAGCGGAAATAGGTCTTTTTTGGCCCCCTGAACATTTTTGACCAAGGTACAAAAAAATGTCTGTGTGTGTGTGTGTGTCTGTGTGTGTGTACCCGTTTTTTGTGGCGACGATTCCGGAGAAACTACTCAAGGTATCGAGACGAAACTTCATATTTAGAAGTTTCGTGACTAAACTTAGAGCTGAAAGAAGTTTTGTCCAAAAGGGCCCAAAGGAACTCGAGGTTTACTCTTATCATTTTTCAACGATTTTGCAAATTAGCCGCCATTTCTGTAATTTCGTCAAAATAGTTAAATAATAAACTATAGTAGAGAAAATTTTGTATAATTTATGTCCATTCCATTTTTTGGAAAAAAAAATTAAATCATAGTAAGCGGATGCCCCTTGAACTTCCAAATTGCCCCCCTGAACACGGCTGTATCGTATGATAAAGTCATGTGCCTGGCCACATCAGATTTTTACTTTATCATACGTAGTATGATAAAGTATTGTAATCGTGTCGAAAAAAAAATTGAGATTTTAGCGGACATAGGTCTTTTTGGGCCCCCTGAACATTTTTGACCAAGGTACAAAAAAATTTCTGTGTGTGTGTATGTGTGTGTGTACCCGTTTTTTGTGGCGACGATTCCGGAGAAACTACTGAAAGTATCGAGACGAAACTTCATATTTAGAAGTTTCGTGACTAAACTTAGAGCTGAAAGAAGTTTTGTCCAAAAGGGCCCAAAGGAACTCGAGGTTTACTCTTATCATTTTTCAACGATTTTGCAAATTAGCCGCCATTTCTGTAATTGCGTCAAAATAGTTAAATAATAAACTATAGTAGAGAAAATTTTGTATAATTTATGTCCATTCCATTTTTTGGAAAAAAAAATTAAATCATAGTAAGCGGATGCCCCTTGAACTTCCAAATTGCCCCCCTGAACACGGCTGTATCGTAATCGTGTCGAAAAAAAAATTGAGATTTTAGCGGACATAGGTCTTTTTGGGCCCCCTGAACATTTTTGACCAAGGTACAAAAAATGTCTGTGTGTGTGTGTGTGTACCCGTTTTTTGTGGCGACGATTCCGGAGAAACTACTGAAGGTATCGAGACGAAACTTCATATTTAGAAGTTTCGTGACTAAACTTAGAGCTGAAAGAAGTTTTGTCCAAAAGGGCCCAAAGGAACTCGAGGTTTACTCTTATCATTTTTCAACGATTTTGCAAATTAGCCGCCATTTCTGTAATTTCGTCAAAATAGTTAAATAATAAATTATAGTAGAGAAAATTTTGTATAATTTATGTCCATTCGCGCTTTGCACCGTTGTTTTCATTTATTTGCATTATTAAATCCATTCCCACTTATGATATCTCCTTGTCATATCTACTTATAGTAAACTGTCTTTGGTCATGCCATGACAACGCGAACAATGATTCAAGAGAACCTCGATAAATTTGTGTATACTTTTCTGAAATATTCATAAAAATCTATCGAATATTAATATGGTTGTAAACCAGAACATGATCACATCATGTCTTGGCTCAGTTTATACAAGTTTCTTCCAAATCTATATACACAAATTGAATTCAATTAAAGGACAACAAAACATTGCTAATTAATGTTTCAACCCTGAAACCTATTCGCGTCAAAAATCAAGTTCCAAAATACTATCCGATATGCCGCAATTAAAGACAAGGTCTTCAAAATGAAAATTGAGCTGTTGTCTCGGCTTCTCGATGAGTTATGTTTGGCTCAACCAACCAACGAACGGTTGGGTGTGATACTTGAGTGACCTCATTGAGTACGGTGCCAAAAATGTTTTGTAAACTTGCGCCAGGCGAGTGAAAGTGAAGAGCGAAGGTTATGCATGAAGCCGTTCGTCCATCGCGGCTTCCGTCCGTCGCTGTTCGATTGTTTCGCCAACGCTTCCTGTATTTTGCATAACTCGTTATAATAGGTGCCCAGATAAGATTAGAATGATCGATAATCCACCGACATTGAACGGAAACACGGACGCTATTCTGTTCGTGGAAATACACTCCGGACGGATATCTGACTAAGTCAGGATTCTATAAATATATTCAGTGGATTTCGCATCTCTAATAAATCCGGCGATTTTCTGATGAGAGACTCGGATGTGGTGCAAAAAAAGATAAACGAACGCTAAAAATACCGTTCCGTATATATTTTATGATTGTGTTTTTCCTGCTAAATATACCGTATGTGCATATTTGTCGCGTGCAGCGTATGCACAAAATTAAGAATGTAGGTCAGTTCGCGAACGGACAGAAATTGATTTATAATTTGTCACATGGATGTTTGAAACGCTCTACATACATTTTAATAAATAACGATAATTTTGATTTCCAAATTATTCGAAATTATACAATTTTGAAAATACATAACTAGTCTGTTTGCATTTTTCTCTTTCATGGAATTGACTGGTTTTTACCCCACAGAAAAACACAGATATGTACGTGACAGTATATAATGGTAATTTGTTGGTTGAGGGCCACCCCAGATATTTTCATTATGTATTATAAAATATTGTATTTCCTGTCAATAACAAGCTGAAAAATAACTTAAATACGTCATATTAAGTCAGTTTTAATTGAAATAAACGCTAAAATGAATCTAAATTGAATTCATATAAAAAATTTGTGAGTAAAAATAAAATAAGTCCTTGAATACCTACCTCCTAGCCGCAAAATTCGTAGGAAATGTATTATCGAAATGGGCAAAATTTCCATATTGCGCAAGAATCAGCACCAAAAAGAACGATATTCGTACTACCAGTTTGGCGTGTTGTTTCGAAATGGGGTAACGAGGTTATGTATCTGTCACTGTGCATTCACTTGAACATTAACATACGTTCGGTCTTATTTTCGGCTGCCAATTACTTTTTGAATAATGCTCGACACGCGCCAAATCCACACCGCATTTAAATGCCATCGATATTTGTTTGTCAGGTTACTTTCCTATATGAATATTCTATTTAATATTCTTTAATTTGTTTGTTATACAAATTTAAGTTTTACTGAAATAGTGGTAAAAGTATAAAGTTTTTTTAATTGTAAATAATTTGTACCGTTTCATATGAAAGATACTGATCATTTAGATAGGTTCAGTGTTGTAAATGTTTAGTCTGAGAACTCACGCAACCGTTCGTGTGAAATTTGTCTGCGAAACGTGGAAAGCGAGACGAAAAAACAAAAAGCATAATGTGAAAACTCTGCTCTGTCTGTGAAGTGCGTCGACCTACCCTAGACGCGCTGTCTAGCCATATCGACCCGTGACGACGCTCTTTGGGCCGTCTGAACTGAAAGCGAAAGTATCTTCTAACAATATAACCATTTTCAGACGTCTTTATTACATACCCATACTCCTTATTACTAACCTATACTCAGAGCAAAAATATGACAAATTTTCATCTCCAGTAACTTTTGTAATCTTTTATTGATTTTTATTATTCTTTCAGCAAATTATAGACTTGACTTAGGTCTAATTTCCAATACTTTTATTGCTTGTTTTAAACTTCCGTAGATGTACTTTAAGTTAGTAATTGTAACATGGTTTCCCATCGGTTTGTGCCATCCAAAAAAAAAAAAATCCGTCTCCTCGAAATTTTGCAACGCATTTAACATTTAAAACACAACTGAGCGTCTCTCGTTATTAACCTAGATTGCTCAAGCGGCTGTAATCATTACAGCAACCTGTGGAAGTCTTCACTCAATAGCTCGATCCCCCTCCCCGATGAAAAGTGATTTTCGATGACCGAAAAACACTGATCTCCTGATCTCTGACACTTAATTATATAACCGAGAAGCACTATTCGTATGCGAGTGCCGGTATTTTATTCATTTTCTTTTCTGTACGACTCGCACCTACCTGACGGCCTTAACCCAAATAACGCTCGCGGTGCGCGCTCTTACGTAACGACACCGTTTCTTGCGGGCTTAAAAATGACAAAACTTCCTTTATATGGCGACCAATTTACAAGACAAATTGCGAAATACAACGACAAACACATCTCCGATTGGTCTAGATTTTTTTTTAATGCATGTAACATATGGTGCAGAATTCATGCAAAGCTTGAGGAATTCGTGAAAATCTTGGCTTAACTGATACAGTTTAAGAAGCTTTATATTTGACTCAACGTTTTTATCTTCTACGTTAAATAAAATAATAAAGTTTGCTTCTGTCAGCAACTTTTTGATCATAGAGTAATTATAAAGCTTATTTCCAGTACAGGTGTAACAGTGATACCATTATAGATAGGTAAGGAAGTGACATTATAAAGTAGACCAATGAAAACATTTAACTAGTAATTACGCGTAAAAGCTGCATAAAAATAGCCAATACGAAACAATCGACATAAGTAAAGGTTACATCAATTTTCTTGTCTGCGTCGTATATTAAACTAAAATCTGAGATGTCTACTGGTACAAAACGCCATTAAGCGCTAAAATCAGGTCAAGGGAACTTTCCCTTCCGGTAAGGTATCACACACTAATTACAAATGATTAAATTGTTTATATGGTACTGTATGCATTATGCAGAGTATAGGTCCCAGTGCTTTACCTTGAGGAATCCCAGAATTAATCGATTTTCGTGTTTGTTTTTTTGATTGTTTTTTTTTATTGTTTCTGTTTTTGTTTTCAGATGGAACCAAGTGGGAATACGAACACTGTCATACGGGTGGTAGGAATAGGAAATCACCATCACCTGTACCAAATGTCAAACTCAACTATATGCTCATGTCAGACTTTTCGGCAGCACCTATACCGCTGCATAGGCTGACAGCGTGCACGACAACGACAACTGGTTTGTTTCATTTTTGTTTTATTGTGTTGTGTATGTCCGTCGATATATTTATCAATATGTTATACAAAGACGCAGATGTCTTTCCTGAGCTTAATCCAAGCGAGATACGGACGCACTATAAACAAGTATTTGTTGTTTGATTCCTGAATCATTTCTCATGTCGAATCTTCTCTTGTAATATTTACTCGCATGACAGAGTTTAAAAGCCGTTCTCGTCGTCCATCAACCCCCATAAGGGTTGCTGGGTTAAAATTTTATTAAACTTGTCTGAAACCGAGTAAACTAGTTTACAACAGAATTAGTGACCACTTATATGCGGACTTCCCTTTTTTCGTGCATTCGGACACGACGTATTGTGTCCAGTTGACCCTACACCACTGGCCCTACGAGAAAAATAGCCCAGGCAGATAGTAAACGGAGAATCCCTTATACGAATGTGGGAAAACCACCTAGATATTGCTGCTTGACCACTTGACCACCTCCCAGTAGGTTCCAGAAAGGATTAGGAAATGTTTAAAAAACCGGAACTGGATTTTGAATATCCGTTAGGAGTGGTCAAGCGATGTGTAGATGATTTAATCATTTTAGACTGCCCAAAGAAATTACTTTGGAATAAAAGTTTAACAAAAAAACCGTTAACATAACACTTATTAGAGAATGATACCGGCATTATGATATGTTGTCTAAAGTTTAAAAGGAAATATGACAGAAAAAACTACTGAACCGAAACTGTTATATAATTACGTTACAATACGAAGTACAAACCAGATAAAAGGGTAACTGATTGTGATGATCTCAGGATCATAACGCCTCGTTTTTTTTTAGAAGTTTTAAAACCAGAGCGTGCAAAGAATGGTATGCTTGACAGGAGGCCGTATGCTGGGCGATGTATCTGGTTTTGGGCGATTGTGTTTGCGTGTTAAGTTCAGGTAGCTAAGGTATTGTTGCGGAGGCAATTGTTTGCGGAAGTGAGCGAGATCAGTCACCTGATACGGGTGCAAAAAAAGGGTTAGGCAGATTAAAGTGTTAGGCTATTAGAGATATTATGGACCACTGCGCCCAAAACAATGTAATGGATATCTTATTGTTGTATACATCTCAAGGGTGATCTTTTTCTCTTGTGTTCTGAGCAGAATGTTCAATTCTAACTTCAACTCTAACTCTTCCTTAAAGTAAGTAAAGTAAAGTAAGTAATTCTAAGAACTATATGAATTCCACACGTTTCATAATTCTATTTATATTTTACAATTTGAGACTTAAATAAATATATTCCAAGTATTCTGCAACAATTTTTCTACTATGACGTCAGACGATATTTCCGACATCAAAGCAAAACGTCGATAACAAAATATTACAATAGAATACAATCGAAAGGGGTAAACGAATACCAATATACTAATATAACCATCCAGATCCTGTCATCTGCATTTTGTGTAAACACAATCGTACGCAATCTGACACAACATCTGCCCATTCTCGCTGATAAACACCTACACTCTGCCCGGTGGTGCTTTCACCCCTTTTGCATCACACACAATAACGTATTAAATTCCTACAATAACAACTACTCTGCACTTTTGGAGCTTTTGCGTAAAATTCGACATCTGTGCCATATGGGATTGCGCACACATTTTGCATCTGCTACGGTCAAGGGTTGAAAGAATAATCCAGCTTTTGAAAGAAAAACAGAATTGACGTCACCATTACGTTGTATATATTTTAGTCACCTGAGTAGGGATTGCAAAATTATCACAATTTGTGCAATTTTTGGTCAAATATAAAATATAAAATATTTTGGCATTCATTGAGTATGCATAAAATTACTTGTCTGATGTCAGATGGTAGAGATTTTTTTTTAGAGTTTAATAACATTATCGAAACATTTTAAAATCATTTAAAATTTATTTCAAAATTATTCTTATTTGTTAACATTTTTGGTGTATTATTATCGGTAATGCAATTCCTACACCCGAGCAACAAAATCTTTTCGAGAAAATGTTATTTTATGAAGTTTTTTTTAATATGTGTACAAGATATTGAAATATAATAAATTCTTAAATTATATATGTGTTTAATATAAAATATTACAATATAATTGACAGAAATGTCACAGTTCACGTGACAGTTCATTGTAATGTTTTAAATTTAGTATCGACGTACAAAAATGACTTGTAGTTGATATTTTTTTAAAGAATTGAGATATTTATTGTACAAGGAGGGTAGTTTGGTAACGAATATTTTATAAGTAATGGTGTTGTTTGACGAGAACTGTTGGTGAGGACACAAAAAGATTCGCGAAAAAAGGGTTCTGTCGAACGTTAAGTGTCAATGCGTTTCTCGGTGGTTGTGAAAAGGGCCGAAGGAACAAAACGTACGTTTTGCAAACAGTGGCTTGGTATCCCTGGGCGTGCATTTGGGGTGCGTCCGTTCAGTAGGTGTCCTCGGACCCGGCGAAATTCGAAAATAAATCAAAACATTTCACGTGTTGAATGCTCATGCAAATTACCGAACGGGAAGAACAAGGACGCGCAGAAGAAGTGACCATAAGAAACCCCAAGTTCTCACGTAGTATCCTTTGACATTGCGCGAATCGCACCCCTTCCAACGGTCAGTGTAGGTAACGACATAATCGGTCATCCTAAGTTACCCCATGCGAATATTCCATACGGTCAGTACCATTAGGAAGTTGTTTGATCGGTTTGGTTTACTGTAGAGGGATGACCCATTCTGTGACCCGCTTCTGTAGAGGAGATATGATTAATGGCCAGCGGGGTTAACAGGTTACGCCGGACATCAAGGGATGACCGGACATCGGGTTCGCGGAATTTTCGAAACAGGTTCTTAGGTACAAAAGAACGGGTTGCGAGCGCACACCACCACTACTGCTGTTTATTTTCAAAACCACCCCTGGTAGGATCGCCCCGTAACTAATGGGCCTTGCTTAGGGGTCCTCTTCCTTAGGTTCCAGTTCCGTGCCAGATTATCCGGCGAAAATTAATAGGTGTTTTAGTATTTTACCACCCCGGGGTGGACGGTTCCTTCGTCTTGCTTTTACATGAACAATGACCACATGAGGCGAAGACCTCTACCTAAAAAAACGGAGATTAATTTTGTGGATAATTCTAAAGGATATTTCGTTTCACACGGATTACATACCGATGTGGGGTTATGACCATTAGTTTATGATGTAGGCCGGTATATTTACGGATTTTTTTTTGTTTTGGATCTGAAACGTTTCGTTAACAAACGTTTATTGAACCAACCAAAAAATTAAGCGTAACTACTATAATTTATGATTTATTTATCATCATTATTTTCGAAAAGTGAACACATCGTGACAGAAATGGTTTATTGTAATATTTAAAATTTAGTATCAACGTACAAAAGTGACTGATAGTTGATATTTTTTAAAAGAATTGAGTTATTTTTGGTCTACACTCCTGCCCAAGAGTTTTGATTAGTTTTGATTACCCATAAAGTCCTGAATAGAATTGAAAGAAGAATTGTCTAATCACTGTTACATTGATCAAAACGTGTCAAAAAGTCCATTTTTAACAAAATTTTGAAATTTTGCAGCATTTGAAAGCATGAGGCGTATTACATAATTCTGTTTACCTGTCAAGTCAAATTAAGCCAAAAAAATACCATAATATAGCGTGAAAAATCTCATATAACATTACAGGATGCTATAATCTAACGTTTTTTTAGCTCTCTTGTAAAATTAGTCAAAATGGACTTGCAGGTTAACACTTTAAGCAAACGATATTGTAAATTCGAAAAGAATTATTTCTACATCTCATGTAACTGTGTAATGTCTTGGTGGTTTAAGTTTTAAAAACCTTGTGGAACAATAATTAATGGTGTAGAATGTGTAAATTATTATAAAGACTGCACATACTGCTATTTAATTTATCGCTCTACATGCAATTAAAAATTGATAAGGTGAAAATTAAAACATTATACTTCTGGTCACATATTGAACTGACTAAAAGGGCAATCAAAAACTTTGGGATTGTTTACCCACTGGGATCTTTTAGATTCAATTCTAGATAAAGGGAAGTCCGCCATTTGACAGTTCTTCAAAAAATCTTTATTAGTTTTGTGATTGTGATATGACAATTACTTTGCTTTTGTAATTTCATCGCAAATTATTAAGTATGTCATTCTTCTCACAACTAAAATTGTTGCAAAACTGTATTGCGTTTACTAATTATTTACATAATGTTTTTATCTCTTCTATTAGCACAATAATATATCATATTCATGGTAAGAAAAACAAATGTACAGCACATGATTGCAGTGTTCTGGATGCAATGGCTACTCTTAATAAATAAATTAAGTGCAAAACATCAATGTTATTTAGTGCACATAAATGTCTCAGGTAAGTAAACTCTTATGCAGACGAAATTTATTAAAGCTATACACGCCTAAATTCAAGAAGTACAAGCACAAAACAACGGCATCAACAGCAACAGTTGCAACAGCTATTACTAAAATAAGCGATCAGTGGTGTAGCTTTAATAAGAAATCACTCTATAAGTTGTTTGCTTATGTTTCTTCTTTAATGTTGGCAGTATTTCACTTGTTAGCCTTTACAGTGATCAGTTGACCGGAAACTGTGTACTGAGCACGTCTCAACATGATAGCGCACGGGACCACCGCTTACGCGAGGATTGTGCTAAAAACCAGGACATTCTATAAGTATTACAGTGTATTATACAGTAGATTTAAACAAAACACATTACAAACAAAATTTCTTCGTCGTTGTATATTCTTCTTTTCCACGTCGTCTTCATATTTTGTCGCTTGTTGCAGGATCGTTACCACCAAGTCCTGCCGATTCTGGTGTCTCTGATGTTGACAGTTCTTCCAGTGGACACACATCAACGGATGAGTTAAAATCCAGGCTGCAACCACCAGGTCTTGGACCGCACTCACCTCTTGGGTATCATCACTCAAAGCAGCATTTTTTACCGCCCTACAGTTTTCCCTCGAGTCACGGTCACCCGCATAGGGGTCACCTATCACATCCCCATCACTACACAATAAGGACACAACGTAAGTAGATTTTTTCTACAAGCTTAACACGTATACATTTTGTTTTGAAACGGTTTGAAAATGCTTTTTATATATACAGTATAGTTCTCTAATATTTTCATTAATTTTTAATGCTATTTCTATTATAATACTAGTTTCAAATGCCGTTTTTCCGCGCTGACCTGTCCTAAATCGCTAAATATTGCGTTTGCTTTTTCGCTAAAAATATCCGCTACCGAAATAACACAGCAAAAAAAAGATCGGATGCTAGACGAAAATAGTATTGAGGGAAATGAAAATTCTTCGGGTACTTTGTGCGGGACAACAGGAAGAAGGGTTTGGGAACACGGGAAATTGGGAATTTCCTCTCGGGTTTGTTTGGGCGCGTGTGCAAAATACCGAGATATAAAAATAAAATCTGGCCGGCGCATATTTTGGATTTTTTTTTTGTTTCGGTTGCATAGCTAAAATAGTTTTTTTTTATATCGAGAGATTTCGACTCTGCTGGGGTGTGTCATAATACCTTTTATTAATATACATGCCGCCAAAACCTTGCGCAACATGCCTTTGATTTATTTGTTTACTTTAGTATAATCTGAGACGCAGTTATTTCAGATTTACACATATTATAAAAATTGTTATTATAAATCAAGCCACCAAAATTTTAACAAATCAAAAGTGCATAACAACTAACATGAAATCCTATTCCTAATCTTGTTATCAGCATCGGTTGTCTTTTGCTTTTCAATCCTCAGAGTCTTCTGAAAATGCTTTCCAGTTTCTTTTCATAGTTTAACAAAACGAAACAAGGATTTCGCCCAAACTTGTTCTTAGATGAAGGTGAAACACTTGTCAATCCAAGAAAATATGACCAACTTGTGCATAACAAAATGCATAACAAAATCCTATCAGAGTAAGTTACATATATTTGCGTTCCACTATTGTTTTTTTGGTCAACCTCAAGTCATCGTGGTCCGGTAAAATCCGGACAATCCAATAAAAAAGAAAAAAACAATCAACAAAGTGACAGAAAAGAGTCGATTAAACACGAAATTATAACACTACAGTCCGTATCTCGCCAAAGTAATTAATGATGCACTCATGGAGACTGAGATCAGCCATTTATCCTAACCCGGTGACATTTCTAATCTGTCGAGTAGGAAGATAAAAAGTTGTTTTGTAAAAATATCGAAGAGCGCTGTTTCACTTATTTTTCAGTAGCCGAACCATTGTTACGTAAACCATGACCTCTCCCAATGTCACAGTAACGTTGTCCGTGTCAAAAATAGACACTCAGCGTCGCTGTACATTTGTCGTGTCACTTTCGGTTTCTATGCAGCGAAATTTTAATTAACTTAACAGATCTTCTATGTTTATATCAATTTTTATAGAAATTTCAATAATAAATTATATGCATGCATATTCGCGCAATGTTTGTCAGTAAAGACGAAGAACCAAATTATAGTCTTACGTCATCTGTCGAGCATGAGGCCCACTAAACTTGGGATAGGTTAGCACTACTACGACTTACTATTATAATTTGTTGTGTCTAGTTAAATTCCAGGGAATTTAAATTGAAATAACGTCACAACTAGTTTTGCGATTCTCAGCAAGGTGCATGAGCGATCGGTCTAGTCACTAGGCTGAACCTAATAAGCCGACCTATCTCAACATGTTTTATTTTCGCCAAAACCTCGATAAACTTTAGCAACCTGATCTCCATTATCTCGATTTATTTTTTTTTGTGGACCATTTGCCGTTTGTAAACAGGATATCTCGGCGACTGTGGGCATTGCGTAACTAAAAAATTGATACCGCTTGCCCTTGACTCTATTCTTGTCGACACTCAGCCGTCTCCTTCTGCGTTATGTTAATGAATAGGCGATATTTATAGTGGCTTCGTTTTTTGGCATAGGTAATCTGCCGGAAACTACATTTCAGTCGACTATTTTTGTTTATGCTGGTACTATCCGGTTACTATTTGACTTCAAACCACATTTAAACATTCCACCGGACCGAAAACCTTTCACTAACCGCATTTCCTGTCCAGCCAAAATCAAAAATCGCCAAATCGAATATGTATCGCCGGCCGTAACAAATATGTAGATCGCCATTCTCTTTAATCTGGGGAAAGTCCCGGCCGGTATGGTGCTGTTGGGACGCCCATGTCTTGGACCTTGAGTCGGACGGTCACCCCAACCAACTACTACCCCCGCTTACCTCGTCACCAGACGAGATCGCGTTCTACACTCGCTATATGCCATGGCAGTGATATAATTATAGAGGCTTGCACATGCGCCCGATGGCCTTCATCGTCGTCGCGAAGATTACTTGCACTTACCGCCTCCTGTGTTATGAGGCGATTTCGTCCTTTTTTAGCTCAGAGGCGAGGCAAACTACAGGAAATTGCCGATTGCTATGCTTCCCTCTTCCTTTGCCTTGTGTGTCGTCCACACAACTAAAATCCTTGATTCGACACAGCTTCTTGATGATTTAATAAAGACGTTGCATTTTCTATCTTTAAGATATGCTGAAAATGCTTTTCAGTTTCTAGACTTGTTGTTAGATGAAGATGAAAAACTTGCGCCTTCAATCTTTACGATCTTCTGAAAATGCTTCCCAGTTTGTTTTCGTTTTGCTTTGACCAGAATTTCCATTGTATGAAGGCGTTGTCAACCCAAGGTCTTCTGAAAATGTTTTCGAGTCCCTTTTCATGTTCCACAAAACATAAATATTCTCATCTAGTTATTGGAGCTTTTTATTGGATGAAGACGAAACACTTGCAGTTTCAGTCTTCAAAACAAGAGTTGCGGAATACCTACCCAACAACACGAGTCTGCAAATAATGTGTTGATGTTGAAAATGCCATAATGACCGTTGCCAAAATAATATTTAGCAAAGTTATATAAACAAATCTCCATGCAACCTCGAATATTAGCCAACCGTTTGCAGTGTCACCAACAGCCAGCACACAGCATCTCTGACTGTTTGAAGAAGTAGTCATGAGATGTCAATAGTAATGTAAAGTTAAGGGTCGCGAGAACTACATCTAATATATTATCAATAAACACGTCTCTCGTCATAGTTTGAATTTTCTTTCACACCTCTTCATGTAAATTTCTCGCAGTGGATAGCTAATCCATGATCAATAAAGACGTCTGGGTGCTTGCGAGGCAAAAAGTGCGCGTTGGTGTGGAGGAAATACCTGCACCAGCGGACAGAGGAAGAGAGAGGAGGAAGGCGACAACCAAACAACAAAACAGATGATGTGCACGCTCCGGTGCAGGACAGCGGAGAGCCATGCAGGAGCAGCAGCAGCAGCAGCAGCACCGCGGTCACTGGTTCATCGACATAGCGACTTTCCGCGACTGTGAAGGTCAGTGGTGTGCATACCAACCAGCTACGTTTCAACCAACTGCCTCACTCCAATTCGCAGGCTAAATGCACTCGCTAACTGCTGACGACCATCTTGGTGCGTTACGTAAATACACCATAGGAAGGTTAGCTCCTAGGTACTCTGGATACTTGTATATTGATCTGAGCTAATCCTCTTCCATGAGAAAGTGTATTTTAGAGGGAAAAAAAAACTTGGCAAACGTCTAATACGTCCGTCAGTTAGTCAACCTCCATTGGACAAATGCAATTTTTATATTTTCGAACGCTAAGGTCACGTAAAATAGAGTTGTTACTTGGGGTGGACTGCCAAGTATTTTGCAAAAATAGCGATCGTAACCTAGAGGAAAAAAAGTAAGTGGGAATTACGCTGCATTCTGTAAAGAAAACTTGTCATCAGAAGTAAGTGAAGAAGAATAGTAAGAGATAAGATAAAATAGGTTCACGTCATCACCTGGAGAAACAAGTGTAGACAAACAAATCAACTTCACGTTTTGTTTGGTCTAATGAGGAAATTTAGTTAAATTTGGAAATAAGCAATTGGTCATTATGTCCAAAGTGCATACACAAGGCTGTTAAACAATCGCATTCTAAAGGACTTCGAACTTGAAAAAGTACACTCCAGCATTGATAATGTGCTGATGGTGCAGTCCTGCACTTCCTCATTCATTCTTGGACCTTCCAGCGGACAGAAACCACAGCAAAGAAAGTGAGAAGTGCGATAAGGAGGTCACGTGTAGCGTATATGTAAAACGTCTTGGGCAATTTCGTAAAATGTATATAAAGAGGTTATACCATTGAGGTCAATGAAGGTAAAAGTGGATCGGCGTGGTTACTTAACGGAATCCGAGCCTCTTGTGTAAACAAATTCACTCTGCGCGCCAGGCAGCGCCGATATACCGCTCGCAGAACCGCTATTTTTGTTCTTTCTGTTGTGATGATGATGCTTCCTTTCCCTCTCGCCTGGACCACGCGCGCCGCACCATCCATTTTGAGGCGAGCATCTCAACACCGTGATTGGTCTTCCGCTTAGGCCAATCCCCTACCGTAGCAATTGTTTCCAGTGGCGTAACCTCAGCACCTTCCACACTCTCCGACTCACCCACATTTATATAACTCATGTGTGACATAAACTTGAGTTGCCAAATACCACTGAGGCTTGAGAATCACTTCAGAAACAACACCCTGTATGATGGCCACCTACTTACAGTATAAAATTGTTCTAACACTCTTCACTCTCTCTGCATCGAATGAAAGTCGAGAGTTTTCGCTTCAGAAATAAGGTCTGCGAATAGAAAAGTGATTTCCTTTCGCACCGCGGACAGGATGAACTCTCGCAGTTCGGTAGCTTTCAAATCACCTGCTCTCGCTGGCGATGCCTCTTCGTCTTGGTCGTTTTTTTCTTCGTTAACCGAACACCGGGGGTGTCCGTGCATCGTTTTTTTCCTCATAGCTAATGAGATGGACTGGTTGAATGGTCGGGTCGGTTTGTTTTGCTAAACCTGACCCGAGCAGACAACAGGGGCGTTGGACCGATGACATTGTCGAGTGGTTTTCGTACAAAAAGTCCGCAAAGAGTTTAAAGGATCGTTTTCAACCAGAAAGAATCAAGAATCTTTGAACTCGGAAGCATACCTGCCACATTATGATGTTTTCTTATGGAAATCTGTACGCAAACATCCAACAAGTGTGCGTGTCTGATAATATTGACTGTCTGATCAACTCGTAGGAATCGTTCAGCCAGTTATCAGACTGTAAGTAAATATTGCCGCTGAGGATCAATAGCCCCTTGTATATCTCAATAACCCACTTTTTTCTCTGGAGAGCGTAGCTTTGAACTAGTTCTTTCTCTCGTCTTATTTGCAAACGTCGTTATCAAGTATCAACACACACTATCGGTAAACAGACGTACAGTACTTTTTCCGATAAGTATACATGGGGTACACTTAAGCGATTCAACTTAGTCGTCTTAGGTTGTTTTAAACAAACATTACGGAATTACGTACCAATGACAGCATTTGATTTTATGTCGCTTGTTGGCAGTACAAACTCAAGATTGCTCATTATTTAGAATGTCGCAATAATAATACTAAATTAAGATAATATGTATTACAAGAGAACGAGAACTAACACACAGTCCACATCCAAAGCATACAAATACAATACAAAATACGATGTCCCTACCGCTTTTACTACAGAGCTAACAGTTAACATTACTGCCCTCTTCTAACATCAGACGTCTAAAATGTTACTCTTGCACAGAACTTCCACTTCCACTTGGTGCTACTTGCTTTGAAATTTTGTAGTATGGCACGTAATGAAGACAAGTGCCATCTTACGAAGCCTAATAACATCCTATACCGCTCATGGTATACAGTTGAAATCGTATCATACCTTTTTGTGTCACTCGCTTCCACTTTGTATTACTAGCTTTGAATAGAAAAGACAAATAATACGACTAAGTTTTATTGTAGATATTTTTATTGTTGTAATGTTATTAACAATTAGTACAGTTGGTTCCTTGTCCTTGCATCATATTGCTCCTGTGGACATGATGTGAATATGACATCTGAAATAAAGAATAAGACTGTTGAAAGTATGAACGCATATCATCAGGTGAAATAAGACTAAACCAAACCAGGACAATAATTCATTACGCTGAATATTACTTCCACGAGTACACCCTCTGATGTGTTGCCGTAGAAGCAAGCGCGCTTGTTGGTCTGGTGCTCTGGCAATAGTACCGGAGAATGCAACTCGTTGCTCGATGCATCTATTTTCGCAATACAAGGACACTGGCGGTTGAAGGTTAACTCGTCATTTCCTGGTCAATGTTCTCTGCAGGGCCGCCGTGCCGTCGTTCCGTCTTTTTCCACCTCGCGCCACGATTTGCCATCCGCAGCGGCCGTCTCATTCTTTCACTCAACGCTAAATTCCAGAATATCCTCATCCATCCTTCTCTACTACAAACTACTTCACTTCCCACAGCGTTGTTGGCTAGCTGGAAGGAAAAGTAACTCCTCAATTTAATTCGCCAACGACTTATTTTTCTTCTGACTGTACCGTCATTAACATTTGGGATTTGGCCATGTTAGTTCATATAGATTTTTAAGACTTCGGCCCAGACATATGTGATTTATCGATTTTATCGCAATTAGTAGGTTAAGTGAAGGAAGTTAAGCAATCACGTTTATCTTGTATCCATAACAAAACAAAATTGATAACTGGGATGCATCTGGCACCATTTTTATCGCAACTTAAGTATAATAATCTCTCCTAACCTTATTATTTCTTTATTTGCAGTGCCAGACAGCTACAACAACTACCTAACATCACTGCAGCAACATCATCAAGTACAACAAAATCTCCACTTAGGTTACGATCATGGGGGTATGCACTCACCCTTTGCAACCCCATCAGCGCCTTCGCCACCTAGGGGGCACGCAATTCCAACGTCGGTGATCCAAGCAGCAACCTCCAGCGTGGGCGATGAGTTACCCTACATGCTGGACTTGGGTTATCCGCCGAGGAAGTTGAAGAAGATCAAGAAGCCCAAGACGGAACCAGGTACAGTGAAAAGGAAGAGCAGGGAAGGGTCAACGACGTACTTATGGGAGTTCCTGTTGAAGCTATTACAAGACCACGAGTACTGTCCTAGGTATATCAAATGGACCAACAGGGAAAAGGGTATTTTCAAATTGGTGGATTCGAAAGCGGTCTCGAGGTTATGGGGCATGCACAAGAACAAACCTGATATGAATTACGAGACCATGGGGAGGGCTTTAAGGTATTATTATCAAAGGGGTATCCTGGCGAAGGTTGATGGCCAGAGGTTGGTGTATCAGTTCGTGGATGTGCCCAAAGACATCGTGGAAATCGACTGCAATGGCGCATAGATGGGACAGCAGCTCAAGAGAATTTGATCGACGGTGTGGATACCGTAGCACAATAGATCTCAATTTGAAAGATTTCGTTGTATAAATGGTTGTGATGGACTTTCTGAATAATAAGCAAAACTGCTAAGGTAATAATCAAAGCTGGCCACGACGACTGGGCAGTGTGTAACCCATAAAAATACTCTCTGTAAGTTTTAGCGATTTTGAGTTAGCCGATACATAGCTTTAACCAAAATTGTAAATATTATCATCGTCAATGGATGGATGGATGGAGAATTTGTACATAATGATTTTTTTGCAATAGACGTTTTAAAGTAAATCTACAATTTTCGTTTTGTTGAATTAAAAGTTAAATAAACTAGCTAGTGGAAATTGAGATGTGATATGGACATGGTATTTTGAAGACTTTGCTAAAAATTAAGTAAAAATTTGTTACCCATATTATAATGTAGGTTAATGATGCGAGGTGCTGACATAAAATGGACTTGAGACTGCGAGGTGCCTGGAAAAGAGAAATAAAATAAATAATTGTATTTGTTGAATGCATCAGCATGTAAAAAATTATAAACATATAAAATTGATGTTGACATGCACTAGGTATTTATATAACAGAAAAACCAATAAAACATCTCCTGTTATACAACATGAAGCTCTTTCTGTTCCAGAAAATTAATACACCAAAATCTATCTACATCTACACCACAGTATTTATGGTGTGTTAGTTTGTGGGTCAGTCCCTACTGCAGTGCAGTTAGAATTTCAAACAGAGTATGCATAAATCTTTCGAAAAATTTTGATCTCAGAGGTACACACAGTTTATTTCACAAGAAATTTGTAAATATTATGCGTGTTTGCAAAGCTGTACAGTACTTATTAATATACTTACTTGGGTTTCAGACATCACAAATTTCTTACTTTTGCATTTTTTTTTAATTTCTTATTTATTTACTTACTTAGTGTACATTCTGTAAAAAGTATTTATTTTTAACATTTCGAGATCTTCGAAATTTTGCGCTTCTTATTTTATTTTATTCCTTTGAAAACGTACTATACTGTGATTGTACAAATTAATTCATTGCATTTCTTGTCCTTTCTACTTACTTTTTACAATTCTTAAGCAAAAATAATAATAATATGTATGTCTAATGTTTCAATGTGTCTTGGTAGATGTACCCCAAATACAACAATTAGTGCAAAAATGAATCAGGCGATATAAGAATTATATAATAATCCTATATTTATACATGAGATTCATATACCCAAATATACACATATTTAACGTTAAATAAAAAAGGTCCAGGCAAAAAAATGACTCAATTATAATATAGAGATATTGAAAAAGTAATTATTCTTGATGTGAAACCAACTGTACCCTATGTGTGTTACCTGAATGTTACTGTGTAAAAAAAAATAGTTTTGCAAAAAGTTTTCGTCCATTTACTTGTGATAATGTACAAGCAAAAATTACATAACCATATTGCATGCACGAAAAAAAAAACGATGTTTTAGACCTAAGAGAAAAATGTGTATAAACAAAAATGTTTGTGAACCTGATTGTTAACAGTGATGTTTAAAAATGTTTTCCATTATTTACATTTATTATTAAATTATCCAGAGCTGACATACATAGGCAGAAATACAAAAAAATCTACTTACTGTTAATTGAATCGCTATTTTTATTATTAAAGTAATTATTACGAATTATTTGGAGATGTTTGCGTTTGTGGAGACAGGTAAATTATGCTGTTTTAAAAATGCTTATATGATTGCGTGACGAGGAAGGCACGCGTGTATCGAATTGGTGATATTGTCATATATAGAATGTTTTTATTATAAAAAAGAGATGATACAAGAAAAAAATTGTAAATATAGATTTAATTTTTAATACTACCTTTATAGATTTTAATGAATTTTTGACTATAACAAAATAACTGTATAGTTTTACTTAGTATAAGTTCGAGTACATTTATTATATAGTTTATTGTAATATTTTCCCTTTATAAAATAAATATTTAAAGAAAACCCTATATGCCTTTTTGTTGTACCTACAAACCAACTAATTTAAATTGGCGACAGTGATAAAAAACATAGTATTAAAATAAACCTGTTATTATTGTTATAAAACTTTATTTATCTGAATTCTGAACGATTAATTATTATACTACGGGTTGGTTTATCCACCTACATGTAAACTCCTGTATAGCTATGTGTCAGATAGCCAGATAGGTCAACATTTGTTGGTGTATTACAATTCATTGAAGTAACAGATTAATCATGGTGTACAGAACTCGTCACTAGCCTCTTTTAACATTCTACACACTGCCACTAACATATTTCTGAGTTAAAGGCAAAAAATGAGGCAACAAAATTAACTTATCAGACACATAGCTATACAGGACTTTATGTGTAGGTGAATAAACTAGCCCTTAATTATAAATATTTGTTAAACTTAGCTCTCTTCATATGTTATATGTTGGGAGAACAATAAGGACAATTTATATATATATATATATATATATATATATATATATATATATATATATATATATATATATATATATATATATATATATATATATATATATAAAGGAAAAAAAGTATTGTTTGCGGTGAAATCTAAATATAAATATAGTAAAAAGGATTATCTTTTTTTGGGCATAACCGCTATCTTAAATGCAACCGTAGACACGTGTTTCGGACTTATTAGTCCTCGTTAGTACGGTATAGCCAAAGAGAAAGGATGGAAACTCAATGGAGAACTCAACAAAAGGGACCTTAATCAGGGAGACCAACGGAAAAAAAAAAATATATATATATATATATATATATATATATATATATATATATATATATATATATATATATATATATACATATATATATATATATATATATATATATATATATATAGAAATATTTAAAAACATTTCAATAATATATAATTTCAGGATATTATGTTGATGCTGGTTGCAGTAAAAGGTTGCTACTAAATTCACTTTTTCAGTTGGGTAAGTATGTTTAAAGACGTTTGTACAAAAAGTTCTGTCGCAAATTTTGCTCAGACAAGTGACACAAAGCACAAATGACAATAAGTTCGCGTACACAAAGTTAAAACTATAGAATATATTTTAATAACACCAATGCAATTCAAATTGCTCCTAATGTTGTCGAAGAATGAACGAGAAGTGCATCATGTCGCCATCTATTAGAAAGAAGTGAAACTGTTTGGATCTTGTCTGATTCAAACAGTTCCACACAATGTGAGACTTCTAGAAAACTGTAGAAAATAATCTTAGACAACCAAACAAACTTAAATTTAATATTAATCTGCCTAATTCTGTATCAAAGTTACTAACGTTAGCAACCCCAAAAGTTGTTAAGTGACAGTGACAGTTCCTGAATAAGAACTTTTCCGATGTTTGGTATTCTGTATGTGCCTTGTAACTGAGTGTTTAGAATAGTTTATAACTGAATGGATTTGTAACAACTGTCAATCTGACAGTTATTAAATGACACTTTCAGTTCTAAAATAACAACTCTGCGGAAAAATATGTATTCTGTATGTATGTACCTTTTAGTAACCAAGTGTTTAAAATATTTAGCAACTGAGTTTATAAGTAACAACTGCAGATCTGACAGTTCCAAAATATTTTTCACTTGTCATCGCAATGGATCTGTTGGATGTGATGTCGAATTTTAATGTCTGTCCAGTACACATCATACTGTATACTTGTACAGACTGTCCAGCACACAACATACTGTATACTTGTTCAGACTGTCCAGGACACAGCATACTGTATACTTGTACAGACTGTCCAGTACAGGGTATATTGTATACTTCTACAGACTGTTCAGTACACAACATACTGTATACTTGTTCAGACTGTCCAGTACAGATCATACTGTATACTTGTACACACTGTCCAGTACACAACATACTGTATACTTGTTCAGACTGTCCAGTACACATCATACTGTATACTTGTACAGACTGCCCAGTACACAGTATACTGTATACTTGTACAGACTGTCCAGTACACAGCATACTGTATACTTGTACAGACTGTCCAGTACACAGCATACTGTATACTTCTACAGACTGTTCAGTACACAACATACTGTATACTTGTTCAGACTGTCCAGTACATATCATACTGTATACTTGTACAGACTGTCCAGTACACAGTATACTGTATACGTGTATAGACTGTCCAGTACACATCATACCGTATACTTGTACAGACTGTCCAGTACACATCATACTGTATACTTGTACAGACTGTCCAGTACACAGCATACTGTATACTTGTACAGACTGTCCAGGACACAGCATACTGTATACTTGTACAGACTGTCCGGGACACAGCATACTGTATACTTGTACAGACTGTCCAGTACACAGCATACTGTATACTTGTACAGACTGTCCAGTACACAGCATACTGTATCCTTGTACAGACTGTCCAGTACACATCATACCGTATACTTGTACAGACTGTCCAGTACACATCATACCGTATACTTGTACAGACTGTCCAGTCTCCAGTACACATCATACTGTATACTTGTACAGACTGTCCAGTACACATCATACCGTATACTTGTACAGACTGTCCAGTACACATCATACTGTATACTTGAACAGACTGTCCAGGACACAGCATACTGTATACTTGTACAGACTGTCCAGTACACATCATACTGTATACTTGTACAGACTGTCCAGTACACATCATACTGTATTCTTGTACAGACTGTCCAGTACACAGTATACTGTATACTTGTACAGACTGTCCAGTACACATCATACTGTATACTTGTACAGACTGTCCAGTACACAGTATACTGTATACTTGTACAGACTGTCCAGTACACATCATACTGTATACTTGTACAGACTGTCCAGTACACAGTATACTGTATACTTGTACAGACTGTCCAGTACACATCATACCGTATACTTGTACAGACTGTCCAGTACACAGCATACTGTATACTTGTACAGACTGTCCAGTACACATCATACTGTATACTTGTACAGACTGTCCAGGACACAGCATACTGTATACTTGTACAGACTGTCCGGGACACAGCATACTGTATACTTGTACAGACTGTCCAGTACACAGCATACTGTATACGTGTACAGACTGTCCAGTACACAGCATACTGTATACTTGTACAGACTGTCCAGTACACAGCATACTGTATACTTGTACAGACTGTCCAGTACACATCATACTGTATACTTGTACAGACTGTCCAGTACACAGTATACTGTATACTTGTACAGACTGTCCAGTACACAGTATACTGTATACTTGTACGGACTGTCCAGTACACATCATACTGTATACTTGTACAGACTGTCCAGTACACAGTATACTGTATACTTGTACAGATTGTCCAGTACACATCATACCGTATACTTGTACGGACTGTCCAGTACACAGCATACTGTATACTTGTACAGACTGTCCAGTACACATCATACTGTATACTTGTACACTGTCCAGGACACAGCATACTGTATACTTGTACAGACTGTCCGGGACACAGCATACTGTATACTTGTACAGACTCTCCAGTACACAGCATACTGTATACTTGTACAGACTGTCCAGTACACAGCGTACTGTATACTTGTACAGATTGTCCAGTACACATCATACCGTATACTTGTACAGACTGTCCAGTACACAGCATACTGTATACTTGTACAGACTGTCCAGTACACATCATACTGTATACTTGTACACTGTCCAGGACACAGCATACTGTATACTTGTACAGACTGTCCGGGACACAGCATATTGTATACTTGTACAGACTGTCCAGTACACAGCATACTGTATACTTGTACAGACTGTCCAGTACACAGCGTACTGTATACTTGTACAGACTGTCCAGTACACAGCATACTGTATACTTGTACAGACTGTCCAGTACACATCATACTGTATACTTATACAGACTGTCCAGTACACAGTATACTATATACTTGTACAGACTGTCCAGTATACAGCATACTGTATACTTGTACAGACTGTCCAGTACACATCATACTGTATACTTGTACAGACTGTCCAGGACACAGCATACTGTATACTTGTACAGACTGTCCGGGACACAGCATACTGTATACTTGTACAGACTGTCCAGTACACAGTATACTGTATACTTGTACAGACTGTTCAGTATACATCATACTGTATACTTGTACAGACTGTCCAGTACACAGTATACTGTATACTTGTACAGACTGTCCAGTACATAGCATACTGTATACTTGTATAGACTGTCCAATACACAGTATACTGTATACTTGTACAGACTATCCAGTACACAGTAAACTGTATACTTGTACAGACTGTCCAGTACACAGCATACTATATACTTGTATAGACTGTCCAGTACACAGCATACTATATACTTGTATAGACTGTCCAGTACACAGTATACTGTATACTTGTACAGACTGTTCAGTACAAATCATACTGTACACTTGTACAGACTGTCCAGTATACAGTATACTGTATACTTGTACAGACTGTCCAGTACACAGCATACTGTATACTTGTATAGACTGTCCAGTACACAGTATACTGTATACTTGTACAGACTATTCAGTACACAGCATACTGTATACTTCTACAGACTGTTCAGTACACAACATACTGTATACTTGTACAGACTGTCCAGTACACAACATACTGTATACTTGTACAGACTGTCCAGGACACAGCATACTGTATACTTGTGCAGACTGTTCAGTACACAGTATACTGTATACTTGTACAACCTGTGCAGTATACAGTATACTGTACACTTATACAGACTGTACAATCTGAAGAAATGATCGATGAATATTAAGACGGCTCAGAATAGCTAAATATATTGTCGGTAATAGATTGCGCTAACCATCTACAAAGTTCTGGTAACTCATTTTGTTCCTTCCACTCATCTATCAGCGTTTAGGAAAAAAATACATTTAACACATTTACTTCGGAACTGCTACAACACTGTGTTTTAATAAAACCGGTACTATACGATTACCAGCATCCATGAAATCGGCTGCTCTGGCGATGATGGGTCCGTCTTTGGTAGCTAGACGATCGCCTCTTCAGAGGAAAGTGTATGAATAAATCGGGCCCTCGTGTTCGATAAAATAATCGTATTTTAGGTTTATAGATAAGCCAAACTTCCATAATGTAATTCCGATTGCAACACCGATTTCAATCACATTCAAGCAAAAAAAATTAAAATCAAGAAACCCGCAGGTCGGAATTAAACAACTTTGCTGACAATTCTTGTCAAAATAAAATATCTGGGATGGCCCTCACCCTACTTTCCGACTAAATCGTTGGCACAAGGAAGTGCCTAAACACTTTTGTAATTATTTAATTTAGTAAAGCCAGAGCCATCTCTGGACGCTACCTAACGCCAGTTTCAGTAACAGAATTACATTTGTCATAGTGACATTTAATGTCATGTAATGTCAGTGGCACTGATGTTTGTCAAAATCTGACAATTTGCAATACAACCACGAAGGCGTGGAGTCTGTCGAACTTCTTCTTGAAACCTTATAGCGCCTAAACCGTTCATCCCATTGATCTGTAAATTAGTATACATATTTAAAGTCACTGGATGGTGAGTTGATATCAGTTTGGCCAAAATCGAATAAATCCCTAAGAAGACTCATGTAACATCTGCCACTTCCGGCTGTCAGATTGTCACCAAAAACACTCCAGTTCGTCCCCCGGTACTTCTAAATATGTATACCAAATTTCAGCCCGATCCGTTGTTGCGTTTGGGCGCAATCGTGTTCATCGGTGTTCGGATACACGCACACATACACACATACATTTTCCAGAAATCATCGCAATCGATTCAGGGGACCTCAAAACGCGTATTTCCGCGGAAATCTCGAAATTTTCTTCCGTCAATTACATTCCTTCTACTGTCGGAAAGTACAAATAGTAACGTTTGACTAATTCACACATACAGAATTTCCTAGCAACCAAAATAGTAACTCTGATAGAGAATAGAAATCGGGGGTTTTATAACGTTTGCATGCAGAATTGACAATTGTGTTCTAGTTGCTATAAAAGTTACTAAAACTTAACTTTTAACAACTTCACTTTTTTAGCAACTGAATAGTAACTTTCATTATTGGACTATGTGTGTTAAAGATAAATTAAGCGATATTCTTAGATACGTTTTATTGTGAGTTACGTTGAAGTTATATGGCCGACTGCAGAAAGACACACTGACTAACCACTAACTAAATTAGTTGACGGTTCATTCTCAACCAATCAGAATGCACAAAAAGAAATTTAATACTGCCTTGTTGTCTCTATACCCGATGTCAAAAATGACAAGACAATATATGACGATGATCTAACGATAAAACTGATTTGCGCAAATGGTAAATTTGGTTTGCGCAAACTTCATGCCAGCGTTTACACAAAACGATTTAATTGTGCAAATCAAGTTGTACAAGTCAATTTGCGCAAATAGCATGAGCGCGTAAACGGGCTTTTAAGAAAATCAGTTTATAATACGCAATGCGTATATGTTTACATTAGACGTCATACGCGTTCTTACATATGTACGTCAAATAGTTTTAAGCTTGACCTAATGTCATCTAATATGAGTTTGCTTATTTCATATCAAATCACATTTGACCTCCCAAATTATTTTACGCACTGCATTCATATTTTTTTCGGACAAAATCGGTAAATATTTGCTAGAAACCTTTGCTTTATCGGATGAAGTTCTGTGTGCTGTCATGATGCGACGACGCACGTTAAAATCTGAGAATGGAATTCCATCAATTCGACAAAAAGTATTCATATTTGTAGCCCTCCCTAAGTACGACACCAAAAATCAAAATTAGATAGGTACAAATATATAACAGTAATACACTAATTTAGTAACAAACACTCAGTGTGTTTATTATCAGCATTAACAACAAAAGATACTGTTTTTAAATGATTGCTTAATCACCGAACAAATGATTGGTTAATATATCCGGGTTGATTTTCTGAAATATAAAAAGAAAGGAAAAGTTACATATATAAACATGTTTATGTTGCTTCAGCATCAGAATGACAACTGTAATATATTAATAACATACATATTGTAATCAAATTATTAGTCATCTGGTAAAAGTAATACATACTCCGTAAAAAATACATAAACATTTTCTCCAATAACATTCGTCATTTTTGATCAATTTTGATGTTTTTTCAGGAAATTATTAGGAAATTCGTTGAGATTTTACCACTTTGTTCCAATTTTGAAAATTATTTCTACAAACCATTTTATCTGTGTAAGCGACATAGTGTTTTGGTGGTCTACGTTTGAGAACTTATTGTTTTGATTCTTGTGGTTCTTTACATTACAATTAGCAAGGTTTGTAATTAGAGTGGACCAAGCTAAACTTATAGTTAAGGTAACTAGAAGTTACCTTATATCATTATACAGTTCAAAACAAATAGTGTATAATGAATCATGTTTTAACATATGTATATACTTTTTTATCTAAAATTATATACAATATACTAACATTGATAAAAAGTCGAGCACTAATTATATTTTAGGTTATCCGAAGTCAAAGTTATCCGTCATGTCATCCGATTGACGCAAACGGTACAATATGTACATTCACCAGCAAAATTAACTCAACATGAATTCAACTTCTTTGATTAACGATGGCATGAACATTTGTGCAATATGGATATGTGATACATATTCACCTACACGTAAAGGCCTATATAGTCTCGTACAAGCAATATATTTCCGATGGAAGTGTACAAATCGCACCTCTTACTCTTTCTTTCGGGGTCTGCACGCTGCCATCACTACATCTTATGCATTAACTCTAAAAATGAAGCATATTATCTGACAGATAGCTATTCAACACTTTATGGGTACATGAATAAATCTGGCCTTGGGATTATTAATTTTTTCGTATAATTAATTTCGTTCCATCAGATTTGTCGGTAAGTGTACATCCAAGAAGAGAAACGCTTACTGATATCTAATAAACGATAACAGAAATTTTGACTCAAAAAAAATCTTTCAACACCAGTATGATTCATCTAGCAAATGATATGAGAAATGTTATCAAATTTCGATGATTCATCTTTGGCCAACATAAACATTATTATGATGGCAACTAATCTCAGAAATATACCTATATCAGCATTCATTTGGAGGATGTTTTTTTACTTAACATATTGCTTTAAATAGATAAAATGTTTTCAATGGATTTTGGGTTACTTTATGGAGAGAAGGAGATTCTGTTCATAGTGTTTGATTTCTTACGTAATTAAATGTACATACTTACAATATATGACATTTTATACAAGGGTCTGGTCCTGCTTTGCATGTACTGTTTAACTTTTGCTCGACCTTAGTCCACCAAAGGAAGGTAATGAAAAGAAAACCGATGTGGTCCCCACCAAACTTCCGCTTAAATTGTTGTCACAAGTGTCTAATCACTTTTACTATTATTTAATTTTGTGAAACCACAGTCACTCTGGACTCCAACCTAAAATCAGTCATAGTCGACATAGAATCACGAAGTTATGGCAAGTCAGTGGCACTGACGTTTGTCAAAATCTGATAATTCGCAACAGAGTGGCGAAGGCTGTGGATTCTGTTAAACTGCTTCTTTAAACTCCTATAGCAGCTATCAATTTGGTCAAAATCGAAATCCACTCAGTCAGTACTGTGGTGGCCTCAGCAGACATTTTAAATGAAGGACCATGAAGCAATGTTTTTAATTTTTGATTTTATCATATTTTATTGTGTATATATGTGGTATGTATCAGCCGAGTTCTGATGAATGTTGAATTAAGCTAGCGAAATTAAACAATTATAGAACACTATAATCTAGATTTCCGGGAGAAAACCGCGTCAACGACGAAAAAGTAGGGGACGTCAGGACGTAACACAAACAGCTACGAAGAGAGCTATCTTACTGTGACGTCCTGAAGATGCCTCTTGCTTAAGTGCGAAACGTTGACTACTTTATCGTCGTTGACGCGGTTTTCTCCCGGAAATCTAGAACGTAGCGATTCGAACCGCCGTCTCCAATTCAATTATAGAACAATTGAATATTTTTTTGTAGTTTCGGCTACTAATGGTGTCTTGGTAAACACAGTGTCTTAACAAGTATCTTAAAAACTATGGTGGCATATTTTGAACAATTTTCAATCCTGTTGTTGTCGTGACAGAATTATAAAGGCATATTTATTATTAAGTAATGCTTATCTTTACCCTTTTAGCACTAGACTACCATCCTCCATATCATAGTTTATAATATACCAAAACAAAATTCCTCGACAATAAATTATTCCATACAAAATTATCAATATGATCGACACTTCATATCATGCAACACTCATGAAATATATAAACACAAATCACAAAAAATTGCATATTCCGTGCCCCTTAAAGTGACACTATTTATTTATAAGCCAAACAAATCCGATACATGAAGAGAAAACATAAATACACAAAATAAATAATACGAGTATTTTGAGAGTTTTTGTCGTGTCAGTTAAATATGGTTAAATTGTTATTACCAATTAGATAAAGATCACCCGCCAAGGCTTGCTACGATTCGTATAAATTGACGGATGTACACAATAATTGTCATTAACAACTCAATAGCGCGAAGAGTTCAAGATGGCCCTAGTACAAGAAAGCATCAACCAATACTCGCCAGCCGTATTCTTCTTTACGATTGTTGTGGGTCTTATTTTCTTACTTTATAAACTGGTTGACTTTATGAAGCACAAGATTGCTTTGAGTAAAGTTCCCGCCCCAAAAGGCTACCCCATCATAGGGAATTTACTGGATATTCTAGTCTCACCAGGTAAATATATATTATTCTTTTATTTAATAACATATTAGTTTTGGTACATACATATTAGTGATGGTTTAAATTAATCAAAGTAAACTTAATGAAACTAAATGTTTGAACTCAGCATCATGCACTTATTGACAATAATAAAGTCTGTCAAGAAAACTCTGAATTAGATAATGCCTGTGCTGAAGTGAATAGTATAGTAGAATAATAGAATTAATGAAGCAGTTTTCATGTATCCTTTGGGTACAGTTCACATAATTCCAGTACGATTTATAATTTTATCTTCCTTCAGAACAAATTTTTACCACACTGCAACGTTTTGGCAAGTCGTTCTATCCCTTATATCGTATCAGCAGCGGTCACTATGATGCAGTGATGATTACATCACCACAAGATGCTGAAGTAAGTAATATTACAAAACAATTTAATCCATAACAGAAACCTAACCAAATCTCTACTTCAGATCATTCTTTCTGGCATGAAACACCTCGAAAAGAATAAACTTTACGAACCTTTGCATGAGTGGCTGAAAGAGGGACTTCTCGTCAGCGCAGGTAACATATTCTCAAAGATTTTCATGTTTTAGTCGTACTTAATTTGTGTTATTTACGATAGGTCCCAAGTGGCAGTATAGGCGGAAAATTTTGACACCGACGTTTCACTTCAACATACTGCAAGAATTTTGCTTGACGTTTATAGAACAGAGTGAAAAACTGGTGGAAGATTTGAATACCATGGTCGACAAGTCAATTGATGTTGTGCCTATCGTTACACAATTTACGCTAAACACCATTTGTGGTAAGAAAAACTGTTAAAACTATTAAAAATGAGTTTTTGGTATAATTATATTTTTATTCATTTCAGAAACAGCAATGGGAACTTCGATTAAAAAATCCGGCGACAAATACAGAGACGCAGTATATAAGTAAGTTCATAACACTGTCTATAAAATTAGTTAAAACTAGTGTAATAATATAATGTGTCTAGTAATATAAATATATTTCTCTATATTTGTTCAGAATGGGGGAACTAACTGTGTACAGAATAGTGCGACCGTGGTTCTACAGTAAATGGGCGTACATGTTTTCCTTAAAGTTCTGGGAATCCCTGAGAACAGCAAGCTTCCTGCAGAACTTCTCGATGAGGGTAATTAAAGAAAGGGAGAAAAATCTGGTAGCATCTGACGTCACCGTTACCGACGGCTCATTCACCATCAATAAGAAGAAAAAGTTAGCCATGCTGGACCTACTTCTATCTGCCAAAAGGGCCGGATCCGATATTGACGATAAAGGAATCCAAGAGGAGGTCGATACGTTTATGTTTGAGGTGATTGTCTATAATTGATAATGTCTATAATTCATAGTACATTTCAGTATGAATGAAGTTGTTTAAATTTGTTCATTTTGATATCTTTCAGGCATAGACGTCAGTTTAAGCCATTTGCTACAATCTAATTTGAGTAATTTTATTATTAAAATTATTAGAACAGGCTGTGTTGTGGTAATTAGTGCTGACTTATAAGTATTTTGGTAAAGAACATTTCTAAAAAAATCAGTCAGCAAAGCTGAATTTCCTGAAAAACTCATCTTATCCTTAAGAAATTTGAGATTCCTATTCTTCTTACAATTAAACAGTCTAAGATAAAATAATAAAACAATCTAGATTACGTTATTCTGTTTGCTGAATAGTTTAGGATATAAATGCCTAGAACACGTAGTTTAGTTAATACATTTTTTAGGTATGATATTAATTGCACATTTCAATTAATTTCTAATTTCAGGGTCATGATACAACAGCAATGAGCATATCGTTCACCTTCATGCTTCTGGCTTGCAATCCCGACGTACAGGTAATTAATAAATATTTGGTGTGGCCCTCACCCAACTTTCCGAATACATTGACACACTGTTTACACATTTATAAACTCTCTAAACGTATAGACTATAGTGGGTGAAACACCAAAAATGAACGTCCGTAAGATAAGAATAATACTATATCGGGATTATAACGATACATACAAGGCACCTCTCGATACAAATAACCATAATATACTGTCACGTATCCGTGTGTTTTGCTACGAGGTTTATTTCTCTACATCTTGTTTATTTATGCTTCAATCGCGGGCCGGGCAATAATATTCAAACAATAACGTGTGGGCTAACGCGGTATGATGCCGTCAGTTCTCCATGACGTCACAAACCAATAGATATAAACCCCTATACCGCCTTAATCGCTCATCCCATTGATCTGTAAATTTGTATACATATTTAAAATCACTGCAGGATGAGATGGTGTCGGTTTGCTCAAAATCGGATGAATCCCTAAGAAAAAGTATGTAACATTTGCCACTTCCGGTTGTCAAATTGTCACCAAAAACAATCCAGTTCATCCCCTGGTAATTCTAAATATGTATCCCAAATTTTAGCCCAATCCGTTGTTCCATTTGGGCGCAATCGCATTCACGGACATACATACACACATACATTTTCCAGAAATCATTGCAACGGATTTTAGGGACTTTTCGCAAAGTAAAAATGAACAGAGTATGTTCATAAGTTTAAGGATGTCTACTATTAACAAAACTGATACTTTCATTTTTATTATAACTTCCAAATTTCAAAGTTTCTATCATCAAACTTAAAGAACAAAGAGTACAAAGAGTATTTCATTATCAGTACAATTATTGCTCTTAGAACTGATCAAAACATTTGAGGTAAAACCTCTAGCACCATATTTTAATTTCCCATTTAATTGGACAGGTAAAAATCCTGGAAGAAATCCAAGAAATCCTGGGGGAGGACAGCACAAGGTCCTTCACCATGGCCGATCTGAACCAAATGAAGTACCTGGAGCGAGTCCTGAAGGAATCATTACGCCTATACCCGAGCGTACCTATGATAGGGCGTTATGCGAGTGAAGACATAACCACCAGCAATAACCACACTCTTCCAACGGGAACTCTTATCATGGTCCGGATCTACGACATTCACAGAAATCCTGATATCTATCCAGAACCTGAAAAGTTCGATCCCGATAGGTTCCTGCCTGAAAATGCCAAAGGGAGACATCCCTATGCCTATATACCTTTCAGTGCAGGGCCCAGAAATTGTATAGGTAAATATTTTGCTAGATAAGGTTCTCTACTGTTATTGATCCAACATTACATGCTTGTTGCAGGGCAAAAATTCGCTACTTTGGAACTGAAGGCAGCTGTAGCATCCGTTGTGAGGAATTTTATACTGGAGCCTGTTGACACGCCGGAAACGGTCAAATTACAAGCCGATCTAATTATAAGAAGTGCAACTGGAGTTAGGGTACATTTCAAGCCGAGGAACAGTTCCAGTAAATAATTTATTTACTAGCGAGTAGTTACTACAATGCACCATTATATGTTGCAAATCTATTTATATCTTAGTATTTAATAGTGAATTATGTACTTTATACGTGTTCATTACTTATTTAATATACCTACCTAATATATATAATGTAATTTATACCTTTTACTCAATTTTCCCCAATAGATGTCATGACGAAATAATGTGATACTCATATCAAACATAATATTTTTATACCTTGACACAATGGCTAATTAAACACTTTTTTGAACTGATAACAATATTATTCTGTCGACCAGTACAAGCGCGCATGACAACGTCACCCAGAATGCGCCTTGTTGCTCCGGTACTCATTTATACCATCGCTACAATAATCACAATACAAGCAACAGAATGTAACTTGCCCAAAAGCCTTAAAAAAGAGATCAAATCGTACAAGAAAATTGCAAACACAATCATAGACACATTTACCCAGGGCAAACACAAGGGTTATGTCTACAAGCAACTTGCCAAGTTTGTGGACAAATTTGGACCTCGACCAGCAGGTTCTCAAGTGCTTGAGAACTCCATTGATTACATGGTCAAGTTGTTCAAGCAAAAGAACTTGGATAATGTCCACACTGAATCAGTCATGGTACCACACTGGGTGAGGTAGGATGTTCAACAATCACATTTTGACAGGCATTGTATAATATATTTGCTTAGGGGAGCAGAATCTGCAACATTACTGTCACCTCGTCATCATAATTTGACGCTGTTGGGTCTGGGAGGTTCCATCAGCACCCCAAAGAAGGGTCTTAAAGGAGATGTCGTTGTCGTCAAGAGTTTTGAAGAGTTAACAAACGTCGATGTAAGTATTTTAAGGTATTTTTTATAAAAACCCACCTCACTCGTTTCCAGGCCAAAGACAAAATAATCGTATTCAACCAAAAGTACGACAACTATGACAATGCCGTTGTCTACAGGACGAAAGGAGCTGTAGAGGCAGCAAGGAATGGTGCAATAGCAGCTTTAATATCTTCAATAACGCCGTTTTCCATGAACACCCCCCATGCAGGTTGGCAGGTCTATGACGCTGACGTTAATCAGATTCCTGTGGCCGCTATAGCACCCGAGGATGCCCATATGCTAAAAAGGATGCAGGATAGAGACGAGAAACTGCAGATAAAGTTGGTTCTTCTGTCCGAGATGCTGCCGGAGGCAGAATCCAGAAATGTTGTCGCTGATATCACTGGGAGAGAAAAGCCCATGAAGGTTGTTGTCGTTTCTGGGCATCTGGATAGCTGGGATGTTGGACAAGGTGCTATGGACGATGGAGGTGGGGCTTTCATATCATGGATAGCCTTGGAGATACTGAAAGATTTAAAGTTAAGACCAAGAAAGACCTTAAGGTGAGTCTCGATAGGTCTTGGTAAGTCTGAAGTATCAAGAAGCTCTTTTATTCCAGATCAATTCTATGGACATCTGAAGAAACAGGTATGTATGGAGGCAAAGCGTACGGAAAACAGCACGCCGAACAACTGAACAATTTCGAAATAATCATGGAATCGGATGAAGGTACTTTTACACCAACCGGTCTGAACTATCAAGGGCCAGATGCAGGAGCATGTATCCTGGAAGAAGTCGTACGATTACTGGAACCTATCAACGCCACAAAGGTGACAAGAGATCCTGTAAATGGCGTGGATATTGCCAATTTAGGATCGAACTTTGGAGTTCCCCTCGCATCTTTGCTAAATGCAAACGACAGGTACTTCTGGTATCACCATACGGCAGCGGATACAATGGACGTCTTGGATTCTGACAGTCTGGACAAGTGTGCTGCAGCTTGGGCAATTTCGGCGTATGTTATAGCTGATTTGAGTGTGCCATTTCCCAGGGGCGAGCGGAGTAGAAGTACATTTTAATTGTATTTATAAATATTCATAAATTGAAACTTATATAATCTCAGAATATTAGTTAACTATATAAGCTAAAATACTATATAAACTAAAAGATTCATATCATGATCACTTGCCAATTGGTCTGCATAATAAGTAAGCTGATACAATACCCAATTAAACCATTTTATCAATACCGTCCCACCTTATCCAGTGGCCCAAAATGAAATATAAGATATCTCTACAAACGATGCGTTTGTTAGTGCTAATCACTGTTTATATTTTCCTCGTAACATTGGCTACGAAAGCAGACCAATGCGATTTGCCTGAAAGCCTTAAGAGCGAAATAAACTCGTACAGGCACCTCACCAAGAAGATCCGTGACACTGAACCCAGGGCAAATACAAGGGTTATGTTTACAAGCAACTGCCAAGTAGGTGGACAAATTTGGACCGCCACTTTCAGGCTCTAAAGAACTGGAAGACTCTATCGACTATATGGTCAAAATGTTCAACAAAAAAAAACCTGTGTAACGACTATACAGAACCAGCCATGGTACCACATTGGATCAGGTAATAGTGGATTGCTTTATGGAGATAGTGAAGTAGATATGAATACATGAACACACTGATTGAACACTGAAACACATTTTTTTCTCAAATAGAGGAAAGGAATATGGATCTACTGTCATCACGTGAGCATAATATAACCCTTTTGGGTTTAGGAGGTTCGATCAGCACACCGAAGAGTGGAGTCCCCGTCGACGCACATCTGATGTTATGTTATTGATGTCACACATTTGATGTTACAGATTTTAATAAAAAATAGAGTAAGCATCCAATAGCCGATGTTCTCGTCCGCAGGCAAGAGGTAAAATAGTCGTCTCCAACCAGAAGTTGACAGCTACCCAAAACTAAAGACATACAGGACAAAAGGAGCGGTTTACGCAGCAAAAAGCGGTGCTGTTGCAGCACTGATCGCGTCAATTTCCCCGTTCTCGATGAACACACTGGATGGCAGAATTACGAACCAGACGTGAAGAAGATTCCTGCAGCGTCTTAGTGAGCGAGGACACCCATATGTTGCAGAGAATGCAAAACACTGGCGAGACATTGAATATCAGGCTAGTCCTAGAGTCACAACACTGGCCGAGAGAAACATGAGAAGGACGTCGTTATTTCTGGGCATACCGACAGCTGGGATGTTGGACAAGGTGTCATGGATGATGGAGAAGGTGTCTTTATCTCATGGGCTACGATGGTTGCACTGAAAGATCTCAACTTGACACCAAGAAAGACTCTGAAGTGTAATTTCTTTAATTTATTACTAATAGTTGTTATAGTAATCTTAGAACATTTGAAATATCGATGTTGCAGATCAATCTTGTGGACTGGTGAAAAAACGGGTAAACAAGGAGTAGCGGCATACACTAAGACGCACGAAAACGAAATGGACAACTTCGAAATAGTTATGAATCAGACGAGGGTACATTCACACCTACAGGTTTAAATTTTGATGGGGATGATGAAGCATGGTTGAAGAAATCTTGAGTTTGTCCAACACTATTAACGCAACAAAATTGAGGAGACTTAAAATCACTGGAACTGATGTGGTCAAATTCAACAAGTATCACTTTCCACTCGGTACTTTGATGAACGACAATTTGAATTACCTTCTTTTGGTTTTACCATACACGCGCAGATACCATGGATGTCATGAATTCTGATAATTTGGACAAGTGTGCCGATTTGATTGTACCAATACCCAAAAATAAACATAATGTTTGATAATTACATTGTACCTACACAATAGCCTATTAAACAATTCCAACATACAAACTCGTCCTACCTTAGCCATAAAACCACTTACTTGCAATGCGTGTCTTGGCGCACATCATAATTTATTGTACCCTCATACCATATCTTACACAAGCGCGACAATGTAAACTGCCTAAAAGTCTCAAAACAGAAATCAGGTCGTACAACGCTGTCGCAAAGAAGATTATGGACACTTTCACCAACGGGAAACATAAAGGTTATGTTTTCCAGCAACTCGCCAAGTTCTTGGACAAATTTGGGCCACGTCCAGTAGGCTCTAAAATACTGGAGGACTCCATTGACTACATGGTGGAGTTGCTCAACCATAAAAAGCTCGATAACGTACATACCGAATCAGTCATGGTACCACACTGGGTTAGGTAGGAGTTGTTTTCCAATCACCTTCTGACTCACCCTGCACTTTTCTTTAACTAGAGGGAGGGAAACTGCAACATTACTCACACCTCGAAAGCACAACATAACCCTCTTGGGTTTAGGAGGTTCCATTAGCACACCAAAGCGTGGTATCAGAGCAGATGCTATAGTTGTCAAAAGTTTCGATGAATTAGAAAAGGTTAACGTAAGTAATGCCTAGTGTAAACCAACACACCAATAAATCACATTGAAAATTTTAAGGCAAAAGGCAAGATAGTAATCTTCAACCAACCTATGGAAACGTACGAAAAATCTGTAATATACAGATTAGCAGGAGCTACGCACGCGGCAAGGAGTGGTGCTATAGCAACTTTAGTCGCATCAATCACCCCATTCTCAATGAATACACCGCATGCAGGTTGGCAGAATTATGACCCAAACGTGACGAAGATTCCTGTTGCTTCCATTACCCTCGAGGACGCTCATATGCTGCAAAGGATGCAGGACGATGGCGAGAAATTGACCATTAAACTGATGCTTGAATCTAAACATCTACCAGATGCTGAATCCAGGAACGTCATCGCCGATATCACAGGAAAAGAGAAACCAGAGAAGATCGTGGTAGTTTCTGGGCATATAGATAGTTGGGATGTTGGTCAAGGAGCGATGGACGATGGAGGAGGAGCTTTCATATCATGGATAGCGTTGGACATACTGAAGGATCTAAATTTAACACCACGAAAAACCCTAAGGTTGTTGGTAGTATAAGTTCTTAAGGTTGTGGTTAGTATAAGTAAGTGGTTTTATAGATCGATTTTGTACACCTCCGAGGAAGCAAATATGGAAGGAGCGGCAGCATATGTCAAGGAGCATAAAAACGAAATGGACAATTTTGAAATAGTCCTGGAATCAGACGAAGGCACGTTCGCCCCAACCGGTCTAGATTTCAATGGAAGCGAGGAGGCAGCCTGCATTCTCGAGCAAGTTTTACGCTTACTTAAACCACTCAATGCAACGAAGTTAACAACAGACAGAATTGAAGATACTGATGCCGAGTTGTTCAGCAAATCTAATGTTCCAGTTGCCACTTTGCTAAACGCAAATGAGAATTACTTCTGGTACCACCATACGTCAGCAGATACCATGGATGTGATGGATTCCGATGCTTTGGACAAGTGTGCTGCCGTTTGGGCTACCATAGCGTATATTCTCGCTGATTTAAGTGTACCAATACCCAAGAACGACATGTTAAAGCTACCTTAATTAACACTGCTGTCATCAATGTACACAAATTAAAGAATAATATATTGAACAATGGTCTATCAGTTATTTCTAATCATAAATATCATCCCACATAACACCTTTACGAGCAATGCGTGTTTCAGTAACTCGCAGTCTGCCCTTCCCTCGCAAATTTCGCGATTAGAGACACAACGACCAAAGGTAAACACAAAGATTAGTTTACAAATAAATTGTCTAATTCCTGGACAATCACTGCTAATACCACGTGGATACAACATGATCGTATTGGGTTCAGGTGGCTCCATAACTGTAAGCTGACTAGAATTTGATTGAGATAAATCTGGAAAAAATCCCAAAATTTGAACAAAAAACAGATTAAGATCAATGTGCAAAAAGTTGTAAACACGAAAAATGCTGAATGGATTAATATTTTTAAAAAGTTATATAATAAAGTCTAATTGTTTTTCTTGCTATTAAGCGTGGCAAGTTTACTTAAAAATGTGTGAAAATCGCTCTTTTTAATAGTGGTAGCAAGTTTCTTTAACTAAATGATAAAAACTAAAACTATTTTCGAAATTCATACAGTGTGAAAAATCGGGACTGTCTCGCCAAAATCGGAACATCTGGTCACAATATTCATAAGCACACCAAAAACTGGTATCACTGGTGATGATGTAGTCATCAAGCCTTTTGTTGAATTAAAGAGAGTTAACGTTAAGTCTTTATTAGGTCATGTTATCATGTATGTAACTCTAAATGTAAGGTACCTATGCTCCATAGATATAGGTACATAGCCTCATAGATGAAAGGTAAAATAGTCGTTTTGAATTACAAAATTGAAATCTACTATCAGTGATAAAAAGAGTAGAAGGGGCAGTCCATGCAGGGAAAAGTGGTGCAATGGTATCCCTAGTTGTATCAGTGGCTACATTATCTCTAAACACGTCGCACACAGGTTGGCAGGACTATGGATTAGATATACTGCAGGATCTAAAGTTGAGGCCAAGGAAAACTCTACAGTATTAGCAATAAATACACAACCAGCTTAGTTAATCCTAACTGTGCGGTCTATAGAGTAATGTTCATCTGGGCGTTCTGAATATGACCAATAAGAAGTATTTTTCTACCATCAAACGATGGCAGATAATACGAAGATGCAGGATTCGGATGTGTTGGACAAGTGTGTGGAACTTTCATGTAAATGACAAGAAGAACCAACGAAACAAGAAGACACTTGTATAACAAACTTGGAATAAAACGAAGACACAGGAAACTTAAACAAACTTAAAAAGGAATTATTGTGAAATAAGAATGTGATAATAATTAGTATATTTATATTATCGTCTAGGCCGTCTAGGGTTACATATGGTTATGCTATCATCATTAAATTTCTAATTAGTATTACTCAACGGCTGCACATGTTAAAAATGTTTAAGAATGTATTGAAATCCCTCGATTTGCCAATGTATTAGATTGGTTCTAATCGCGTAAGACATCATGATATTTTATCATTTAGGGCTAGTATTTCAATACCAGTTTAAACCATGACCGAAGTTCAGTACTGTTTTTTATTGTCTAATACCCAATTAATCTTCACTTCAATTAATCTGACAATTACCACGGTTACTGAGTTCAGCTGCACTTAGAAATAAGCCAGTACTGAAAAACTAGCCCTTAAAGGACAAGCTAATGTCAGCGGCCACAGACGTTTATAAAAATTTGTCAACCATAGCGGCCAAGGCTGCGGCTACTGTCAAACTATCCGATTGTCAGATTGTCACTAAAAACAATCCAGTTCGTCCCCTGGTAATTCTAAATTATGTATGTCAAATTTTAGCCAGATCAGTTGTACCGTTTTTAATGTGGGTATTCAGGACACCTCAGAAATGCCTCAAAACGCCTATTTCTGCTGAAATTCCAAGTTAATCTTCTGCTCGTCTCGGAAAGCAAAAATCTCCAGAACAAAATAAAACCGGTAGACAACTGAAATTTTAGGACGAATGATTCCGCTGGTTGGGCGTATATAATAATAATTATGAAGAAACATTATGAGACTAGACCATCTGAAGACAACTGACAGTGAATATTCATGTAATAACTAACCTATTCTTTAGTTGACATGATTCCTATGCCAAGATACCGTCAAAATTTACTGTTGCTATCAGCTGATCGTCTCGCTATGCAGTAATCAATAAAACTACGATTACGTAACATCTTCGTCAGCTTCCAGCAATTCCTGCTGTACTCTATCCCCACCAAACTAGTCACGGCAGAGCGTGGAATATAAATGGAATACAATACAAATACACTCCAAACCATATAGGTTGAGTTCCTCGTAGTGGCTCTAGTCATTACTAGTCTACAACCATGCGTCTAGTGGTGTTTTCGTTCCTGTTATTGTTAACGTTAACATTTGGTGATATCGTCGACAATGAAGTCGATACATGTGACCTTCCTGCAGCATTGAAAACGGAGATTGCATCGTACCAGGAAACTGCGGATAGAATCATGCAGGAAGCGATATCTGGTGGACTGAGAGGCTTTGTTTATGATGAACTTGCTACGTTTGTGGACAAGTTTGGATACAGGATGGCCGGAACGATGAATCTGGAGAGAGCTATTGATTACATGCTGGAGCAGTTGAGGAGCTTTGGGTTGGAGAATGTGAATGGTGAAGAAGTTTCCATTCCGCACTGGATTAGGTACTTTATAATGAGTTATCAATGATGTTTTGATTTGAAGTAATCTGTCGATACCATCGATACCAAAGATTTTAATTTATTATTGTTTATGAATGAAATTGCACGTTTATGCTAGTGCTAAATCTACTTTTCAGACTACAAAAAATTAAATGGATGATTTTTAAAGGGCAAAATTAAAGAATAAAAAATAACTATATAGAATGTATTTCTTTTTTGAGAATACATAATTCCATTGCTTCAAAATCGAAGTGAAGAAAAAATGGGATATATATCTTAAAGAATATTGTTTATAGAGGGAAGAAAAGATAATAGACATGTACTAGAAGATATGCAAAGAGCAAAGACTCATATTTCCTAATAAAAAATACCTGTTAGAAACAAATTTCCAAACGAAAGCTGAATTATTCATATTCATACTTTTCGAGAAGATTATTTTTAAACTTTTGTGAACGTTGATTTCCAAAATCTGGCAAATATTAATAGTGGAAATATTTTTTAACCAACATAATATGTAACAAAGAACGAATACTTAAATATGAAACTAGTAAAATATAATGCAATGATAACAGTAACATTTCCACGGAAAGAATTTTCAAGTCGTTCATCAAAAATAATAAACCACTTCATTGTTTTCTATTTGATATTTACTATATAAGTACCGACCAAATACTAATAATGTATAGTAATTTGTCAATATTATATTGTTCTAGCTAGATAACCCAAATCATTATATTGTTTGAAAACTTTTAAGCCTCATTATTTGTTGGTTTGTTCGACTTTCGATTTTTTCCATCACGATAACAGTAGCAATAGGTATGTTTGCGGTAACAGTTTCAAACGGTTTGCAAACGGTTTGCAGGTTCGTCCAATATAAATCTGACTCCCAACCGTTGAAAATTGTTACCGCAAACAAAGCTAATATATACATAGCACAATTCGAGTTCAGTAATATCCATATACATAATAAGCAAAGCAACTATTAAAGTTTTAAATTACGTACCATATTATCTTAGTCAATTAAAACGCTCCAAACGATTGGATTGGTATCTTTTCTCAAAGTTCTCAAAACCAACCAAAATATATACCTAGAAGTTATGGACGAAGAATGTTATATATTCATTTCTAATGTTGTTCTTCCAGAGGTGAAGAATCTGCTACACTTGTATCGCCTCGCCTACAAAACCTACCAATTCTTGGTTTTGGTTATACCATTGGCACACCAGAAGATGGCATCACAGCAGAAGCCATAGTAGTCAAATCTTTTGATGAACTGGAGGAACAATCCTCAAAGGTAGCGACTAGGTTTAAAGTACAGTGGCAAACAAAAATTACGACCAATATTATGTAGAATAACAGACTTTTGCACAATACTGGGCACAATTTTTGTTTGACACCGCACTAATTGTTTGTTATTTCGTATCTGAATCCTCATTACTACAACTTCTTCTCAGGTTAAAGGCAAAATAGTAATCTTCAACGAAGAATACGAATCCTACGGCAAAACCGTCGTCTACAGAGACTATGCCGCAGCAAGATCAGCGAAATACGGCGCCGTTGCTACTCTAGTGAGTTCCATAACTCCATTCTCTCTAAGAACTCCCCACACCGGAATGCAAGATTACGCAGAGAACATAACGAAAATCCCAACAGCAGCCATGACCAAGGAAGACGCACATTTATTACAAAGAATGCAAGATCGCGGCGTGAAATTGCAGATTAAACTGAAAATGGGTGCACATCAACTACCCAATACCAAGTCCAGAAATGTAATTGCAGAAATAGCTGGCAGTGAAAAGCCAGAAAAGGTGACGGTGGTTTCCGGACATATTGACAGCTGGGATGTTGGACAAGGTGCCATGGACGATGGTGGTGGTGCTTTTATATCATGGGCTTCGCTTGTTTTGCTGAAGAAATTGGAGCTGAGACCAAAACGAACTCTAAGGTATGGATAGCGTACATATAATCCCATATGTTTATTTCTTACAGCAAAAAACACGCAGGCTAACCGTTTTGTTTCATTAATGTTTTGAATAACCACAATTCACAAAGATTATGCGGTTAGTGTATCAACAACATATTTTAGATGTTGGTGTTGTTTTAGTAACGGAAGCAAAGTCAAAGTTTAACTTGGTATGAACAAGTTGTATAGCCAAGCAAAGATTGGAAGACATTATTCCTCTAAAATTGCTCTCAGAATTCCAATTCGCATCATTTGTAAACAAAACACATTACTCATTCTTCGACGACGCAGTTCAAACGCGTCAAAAATCAACAGTTTTTTTGTGTAGAATATAGCCCGTTTCAAATTAAAACGAACAAGATTATTTGTATTTTATTTTATTACATTTCATTTATATTCAAACACAATATATGCACCGTTTTACTGAATAATTCTCGCGAAAATTAACCTACAATTTTAATCGTTTAGAAGTATCTTGTGGACTTCAGAAGAAATGGGTTTGATTGGAGCACAAGAATACGCAAAACAGCATAAGAACGAATTGAAAAATTTCAATTTGTTCATGGAATCAGATGAAGGTACGTTTACACCAAGGGGAATAACTTTTGTTGGAACAGAAGATGCTGGATGCATAATGGAAGAGATTTTGAAACTGCTTAAACCAATCAATGCTACGACACTTCAGAGAACCAATGATGCTGGTTCTGACATCATGGTCTTCTCGAACACTGATATACCATTGGCTGGATTATTAAACGATAACGAGAAATATTTTTGGTACCATCATACAGAGGCTGACACCATGGATGTCTTAGATTCAGGAACGCTGGATAAATGTACAGCCGTTTGGGCTACTGTTGCTTATATTGTTTCAGACTTAAGTGTTGATTTGCCTAGAAAATAAGTGTTTTTATGTGTAAATGAATAAATTTGTAAAGATTTAGTGTTTTTATCTCTTGGGTCTGGCTTGACTTAAGATAGGTTCCTAAATTCCTAATACAAGGAAATATTTTACTTACCTTCTTTTCTTCTTTGATGTTTTTTATAGAGTTGAATAGTAAAGGAAGTGTGGATGGAATGGTAAAATTAAAGAGAAAAAAATAATAAAAAAGGTTCATTTTGACAAAATTTATAGACAAACAAATTTAGTCTAAAAAAATCTAAAGGGCGACAATAAAATAATAAGGAGTGCACATTGAAAGATATTCAGAATAATAATATATACAGTTCTCTTTTAATCTGAAAGCAATAACATGTTAATAGTAACTGGTAAACATTTTTTATTTTATAATACAAACTATAAACAAGTACTTCAAAGCATGAAATTTTTATACAATTGACACTAGTCTCATATTAATTTAACTTCTTATACATTTAATAATATTCATTATAACGCAGTCCTACAAACAATTAAAACGGTCTTAAAAAATAACTATAAATATTATTTCAATGTACATTGTATACATAGCATAAATCTATAACAAAATTTCACAACATAAATCAAATGGTTAAATATCAACTTTTAAGAAAATTTTCGCAGTTCGAGGTCATTTAGCCACAAAAATAATCCAATAAAAATGTTGTTTGTTTAATAATTTCCATCCCTCAGACAAAAATAACATCATTAATTATTATCATAAAAATTGATAAGGCTTACTTTTAGGTCGCGCTCTATAATGCTCTGTATCGCTTCAAAAATCGTGTGTTTACAGAAGATATTTTTTATACGTTACAAGTGGGAGTAGTAGTAGTTAGTGTGTGTGTGTGTGTATGGGGGGAGGGCACTTAAATATTTATTCTCAATAATTTACTTTTTTTATCCGAGTATATCGATTTAAAACTGAAAACCGCCCATTGGCACAGATTGGTCCGCGCTGAAATTATACTGCTGCTGATCGCTGTCCACAGATGGAGCCACGCGAGAGTCCTCCTCTTCCGTTCCAAAGTAGTGCTCGATTATGTCAAACGCCTTCTGATATATCTCCATATTTTCGTGCGATTGCAAAAATTCTATCTTATCTAAACCTAAAGTAAGAAAAAAAAAAACAATTATAGAAATATATAATAACATTTCACCACATGAGAAAACACACGAAATCTTACCGTAACATTCCTCAACTAAGACAGCGTATCTGTTGGTACCGCAATTCTGCTTGGCATCCTGATCCCCGAGCCTCAAAATATTTTCTAGACCGTTCAGGGCCACTTGCACGATCTTGATGTCCATAACGGTGAGGAGATCGCACAGGGGGCCTATGCAGCCCTGCTCGACCAGATACCTAATTTGATCCGGGGTTCCCCCACTGGTCGCATTTGTTATTGCCCAGGCCGCCTCCTTGCGCGTCTTAAACTCGGCCTTGCTCATCAGATCAATCAAAATCGGAAATATATTCGCATCTTGAACCGCCTGCAAAGAAACAAAAAATTGAATAATCAGAAAAAACAAAGGTCCACATAATAATAACACATAATTGCAAGTTAGAGTAGTTTTAGACCAAGTAGAGCACAGTGACATATGCAACCAATTATACCCAGTGTATGGTTTATAATTGACCCGCGTATATTTGGTTGCATACACAACTGTGCTCTCCTTGGTTTGAAACATCTATACACCAACATAAAGAGTAAGAACAATATGAAAGACCTGAATCTGTTGCCTATTCCCGGCGGTGATATTGCTCAGCGTCCAGCAAGCCTCCTTGCGCACTGTCTCCTTGACCGAGGTGAGCAAATGGTGCAAACAGGGTAGTGCGCCGCAGTTCAAAATCACTTGCGTCTGCAGATCGTCCCCAGTGACAATGTTCCCGACAGCTCGCAACGCGGCGGAGACCACATTCGGCTGCTGATGCATCAGCAGCTCGACGAGCCTGCGGCACACGCCAGCGTCGATAACAGCCTGAAAACAACGTCAAGGAAAAAAAGTTAGAAAAGTAGAAGCTCAGAATTGATCAGATAATTGGATAAAAATGCAACAGAATATTTTTTTTATAATACGGCAGATTTGAAATAACAAAAAATGTAATTATTTTTATCTCAAAGAGTGCAGTCAATTTAACAAATATTTTATTATTTTCATATTTAGTAGACCAGAATTACCTAAGGATGACTAATAAATCCCATTCCCTGTGTATGTTTTGATAGTTAATTACCTGAATCTTGTCATTGGGGCCATCTGACAGATAGCTTAAGGCCCAGCAGGTGTCAGAGAGCACATCGGGGTCCGTGTGAAGCAGCAATCTAGACAAGACGGGCAAAGTCGGGGCAACCTTGTTAAAATCAGGGGGTGGATTTTTACCCCTACACAGATTCGACAACGCCCACACAGCATTCCTGGTCATCGTAATGCGATTAGCCTTACTCAATAATCTGAAAAAGATCATTTAATTTTTTTCTATTTTATTTGTTCTATTATATTTTTCGTATTTCCCCTTTTACTTATAAATACAATCAACTTAGCCGAATATACTTACTGTAATAGAGGCACTAAAATTCCGGAGTCGAGAACGTGGTCCCGACATTCCGGAGAGTCACCGGCGATATTTCCTAACGCCCACACAGCCTGTTCCTGAACATCTTCATACTTACTAGCCAATAACGATATAAAAATAGGCACAGCACCTGCTTGGATCACCATGCGAGTTTGTTTTGATGTCCCCGAAGCAATATTTGTTAAAGCCCATGCTGCCTCAAACTACAAAAGAAATACATTTCTGTATTATTGTTCTTTTCTGTTTCTTCTTTTGTGACAAAAGTATCTAAGATAAAAATTTGCACCGCCCTTATTGTCATGTCAACTAACCTATTATTGCCTTGAATAATAATTATTATTGTTTCAAATCAAATATTTTTTGGTTATATCATTAATTTGTGATAAATTACATACCTGTAATGTACAGTTTGTGCTATTCCTTAAAAATTCAACAAACTTTGGTACAATCCCAGTTTCTATGACCTCATCAATAGGCGGATTAGGTTCCCTACTCAGAAGTTTCCTAAATTTCTGCGTAGCGATTAGTTGATCCTCAACGTTTGGACTGTACAATCCCTGCACCATCTGTTGAGTGATTGTCGTGGAGGATTGCAATAGTATATCACCTTCAAGCTGCAAGACAAGGCGTGATTATTATTTAGTCAAGTTTTTGGTAATTTTAACTCACTTGAAGTGGGTCTGAGTCATCGGGTAGTAGAGCTATATTCACATTTCTACGTTTAGCTAATTGTTGCTCTCTTTTCTGTTTCCGTAGCTGAAGACCTTCTTCCTCCCTTCGTCTTCGTAATTCGACAGAATCTATGGCAGAGTTCTTATATCTGTGTTTGTGTGCTGAGCCGGACATCTGAAATTTAGGTAATGGATAATATATAATTGTACTTACAATGATCGTCAGGTAAGCCGCACTTTAATATCAGCAATAATTTTATAACATGCTGTACGTTTTCTTTACAAATTGCTTGACAACGTCAAACGTAAATTTGACACGCAATTAATCCCTAATTATACCGCCCGAAATAATTAATCTTGATAGATTTGTGGGTATTGAGGATTAAACTATGTCAATTCTTACTTACCTTAAATTAAAAAGTAATTTCTGGTCACTAAAATGAATTTTTGGAAAGTATATCTCACGACACCATCAATCGCTGTTCTGTACTCTGAAGTTGGTTACAGTCATGTTACAGTAATATCACTAGGCAAGGCCGCCAACCATACCACGCTGACAACTACATAGAAAGTAGAAATCCCTGGAAGACACCACGGCCGGAATAAGCCATAACTTTTGATTTCGCTGATCTAATTTATAAAATATTATGCCGGGTGCAGTAATGGAGTGTGGAGATTTCACCGATTTTCAAGTACGCCCCTAATAATTTATCTTTTTTTCATAAAATTATGTATAACCTTTACCCTAACCTCTACAGTTATAGAACACATGCATTTTTTTAATTACAGGATGCCCTCAAAACTATGAGACGAACTGATGATATAATTATAAATACGTTAAATGCCGCTATTCCTACGGACTCTTTTCATCCAGATGCGAAGAGAACTTGCATCGATTTACAAACACAGATAAGCGAGGGCAATGAAAAAAGAGAATCTGCTATTAAGAAATGCATTACCGTTGCAGCAGATAAAGTTAAATCACTTAGGGTTAACCGTGAACAAAACCCTAATGATACACAGTTATCAAAAGAATTAAGGGCCGAACAGACAAAGGTGATTTTTTTATCACTTTTTGTGTTAAAATCATTTACCTTATATTTATTTTTAGTTGAGGATGTTACAAGTTGAATTAAGTGTCGAGGAATTAGTGAGACAAAGAACTGCTCAAGTTTTTAATGAAAGATGCAGACGGCATATGGTATGACCTACCTGAAAGGACGTCATTAGTTTTTATATAGAATTGTCAAATACCCCAATTTTTACATGATCTTATCACCGTTGAATATATTGCATTTACCAAATTTTGTTATCATGGTTTTTTATTAGATCTCCAATAAAATTGTTAAAACAAAAAGAATTTTTCTATTCCTTTTAATTTATTGTTTACTAAAACAACCAAGAAAATATATAATTTAAAAACACTAAAATCACATTTTAATTAATAATCAAACAGAGTCTTTTTAGCAAAAAAAAAGTATACAGGTAAGCTTTGAGAGAAAAAATTGAGTAGTTTTATTCTGCTTTGACATCTTTTGCTGCTGCTTCAGCGTCCACCTTCTTGTGCCAGTCGAGGTTCATTTGTGTGACAGTCACACCTTTGGCATGTTCACCCTTCGCGTGAATTGCTACGCCCAAGCAGGCCAGTAGAGTTACTGCCATCATTAAATTTGCAATACGAATTCGCATACGATTTCTTGCTTTCTCCACAACTTCAGATCTAAAGTAGGTAAATAATCTTATATAGAAAATTGATAATGCAGGTATTATTGGTCAAGCAATAAAGTAGATTACATGATTATTTTAAAAAGAAATGTTTTATAATAGGCAAGAGAAAATTGATGATTGATCAGTGTAACCTGCTGCACAGCAAATTATTTGATAAAATAATTATTCTAAAAATTGTAGTAGTTAGAAAAAAATTCGGAGAATTTGTCTTAGGTTTTTGCTGAAAAAAATCATCAAATTCACCAAAGGTTACAGAAGTTACAGGATATCAAAATTTCTCAATTTTCTGGTATGTAGTTTTTTTTATGCTCATTATTATTTAATATATTTAATTCCAAATTAACAGATTTATAAGAAACATATCAAAAACATACGGAACCATTGCAGGAACTTCTTCAGCTGTCTTAAATTTACCAGTCCATACTAGAAACCTTTTTTCCAAATTATTCACTTTATGCAAATTTGTATGTATGTTATTTGAATCCCATCTAACAGCACTGGTAAATAAGGATCTATATTGTCCTGCTTTTGAAGTAATAGACCTTAACAAGAAAGCCATAATTAATCTAAAATAAATATTTGCATTATTTCCCAAATTATCATAACCCTATTTTCACCAAGGCAAATTGTTATGCAATAAAAATTTAACTTACCGGCGTTATTTCAGACACTGAAATAAAAAGAGAACGTTTACAGCACCTTCTTATATAAAATCAACTGGCAATCAAAATACAACTTGCTTTATATGTACGAAGAATTACTTGTTTATTTATACCATCCTCTCACTTTAGGAACAGCTGTGCTCGCGCATGGGCATTTGCACGTAGCCACGTGATATCTACGTGACTTTTCGCGCAATACATTCAATTTAAATCATATTTGGCAATAATTGTCCAAATTATACAATTCTCCAGAACTCTAGACGTACAATTACACAAAGAAAATCTCGCTGTTCTGATAACAATCGTAGAAATAACTTAGAAATCACAATGAAAAAAATACACCCAATTTCCAAACTACGAGTACCCGGGAATTTTAAATAGAATACAAAAACAACTCAAGTTCGATAAAAAAAAAACGCATTCAATATACTTTATTAAAACTATTAGGATAAATCACATAACATAGCAACTAAACAAATAAATGTATAGAGCAAAATAATAGAGTAAATAAATTTTAATCTGCAAGTACAAAACAGACTTTTTAATCGACAGCACCATTAAAGACAAGCTCCACAGCTGCCTGAACATCCCCTGAAGTGATCTGTAAAGCCCTTAAATTAACAGCATCATTCGTCAAACCCATCTCCTGCATCTGCTGCAACTGTGGCTGCAAACGAACCAAGAGACTCTCTGATGATGGCTGCGGAGTCGGTGGAGGGCCCCCTGGTGGGGCCACAGTTGGTTGACTTGTAGGATTTAATGCATTTTGAATAGCTGTGTTAAACATTTCACTCGTAATCACAGTTCTGCTACTATTTGCCGGGTTAGAGGAGTTTGTGTTGCTTGGAAGGCTTAAATTTCCAAAATTTATATTTTGAGTGGAGTTTAAAATTGCATCTGCCAACTGCGCTGCAGTAATAGCACTGTAAGAGGTATTACGAGTTAGAGGGCCCCCTTGCGGGGCTCCAGCTTCTCGAGGGGGATCATTTGATTCCATGTCATCTTCATCGGAGAGTGCTTCTAGAGAGTATGAATATCCAGTACTTGTGCCAGCACGTGAAGAATTTGCAGATGCTGCTTCTTCATGCATATGGGCTGCAATGTAATTTGCTGCATCTAAAACTGTCGGATGTTGTTCAGCAATTGCCCTAACGGTAGTTATATTAGCTAACTGGACTATTAATTCTGGATCTTGAATAATTGCGATTGCAACAGGGTCTTCGCTTAGGCCAGGGGTAGCCGCTTTTATAGTTTCTAAGACCTCGGGTCTGGATAAACGCTGCAATGCGCTGCGATAACCTGGAGACTGCATAAATGCTTTGAAAGCGACAACCAGTTGTTCTAGTTCGCTCTGTGATATTTTCTTTGTTACCAAAACAGGAGGAGGTTGAGGTTTTCTCAACACATGAATCATCTCTCCGGATTTGATACCGCAAGATGATAAACTTTTATCACCGTCAAGCATGACTCCGCAATATATCAGAGCTAGAACAAAGTAGGGAATTAGCTATTTGGTCAAGAAGTTTGTATTGTCTTTGTACCTATTGTGTTCTTGTCAACACCAATTTTGTTGGTAACCTCATCTTTAAAACGATCTATGGACTCTTCCAAGTTGTAATTTTCAATGTCTATTCGTTTGAATTCGTTTAGATTCAAACGAACTCCAAGAATTATGTTTCCAGTGGTCATTATTTTCGTGTGCGATATCAACAAACTCAACCAAATACAAAAATTGGCAAGAAACTGTCAACAATGAAGACTTGACAAATGACAGCTCCCTCCTGCGGGCAGTTTTGCCAATAACTTTCCTTATCATAGAACTTTCAGCATAAAAGCTTATTCTAGATAGTCTGTATATAAAAAATGTTTTGAAAAAACGGCAAGGTTTGCATTTGAAAATAATAAAATAAAGAAAACCACTATTTTCCTATATAAAAATTGTAGATTGTCGCGCCCCCTGGGCGGCAAAAAACAAACATGTTTAATTCTACGGTGGCGACAGTGGCGACACTCTCTTGTAGTGAGAAAAGGACGAAAACTTTCTTTCTGTAAATGGCCGTCTCGTTAGTAAGAGAGTGAGCTCTTTATCTTCGTATATTTTAGCCATCCTTGGTTATTGCTCGTGAAACTCAATAAATCCACAAACTAGAAATCATGGCGGATAAGGTAATACAAATATCCAAGCAAGAACACTAGTTATTATCATAGAAAACATAAAATAAACATGTTGACATGACCTAACCTATATTGCTTTTAGGGTGAAGGAGAAGTTAAGAAGAAGAGGACCTTCCGTAAATTCACCTTCCGTGGTGTCGATTTGGACCAACTCCTCGATATGCCAAAGTAAGTTCTTGAATTTTTGTAATTATTCTACTTATTCTAACCTACAATTTGATTGTAGTGAACAGCTTATGGAGTTGATGCACGCTAGAGCCAGAAGGCGTTTCAACAGGGGTCTTAAGCGTAAACCAATGGCTTTGGTTAAGAAATTGCGTAAGGCCAAGAAGGAGGCCCCGCCAAATGAGAAGCCCGAGATCGTCAAGACTCACCTCCGTAACATGATCATCGTTCCAGAGATGGTCGGCTCTATTGTTGGTGTGTACAACGGTAAAACTTTCAACCAAGTTGAAATCAAACCTGAAATGATTGGACATTATCTTGGGGAATTCTCGCTAACTTACAAACCCGTTAAGCACGGTAGGCCTGGTATCGGTGCCACGCACAGTTCTCGTTTCATTCCTCTCAAGTAAGGTTATTTTATGTATTTTTGACAATAAAATTATTTGAGGGATTTTATGTGTTTTAATTTGAAACCTAGTTAGTGTATTTCTTTGTAAATCAGGTAAGTAACATTAATCAAAACAAGTCCACACTTCAATAATTTTGATCTCCAATAAATTTTGTAATCTTTGGTGAATTTTAATGATCTGTCAGCAAATTATAGACAAATGCTATAGATGTTTCAAACCAAGGAGAGCACAGTCGTGTATGCAACCAAATATACGCGGGTCAATTATAAACAATACACTGGGTATAATTGGTTGCATATGTCACTGTGCTCTACTTGGTTTAAAACTACTCTACCTATCTAAGAATTTTGAAAATAATCACTTCTACAACTCATTTGATCTGTATAACTGTCATGTTTTTGTGGTCTATTTAATTTTAAGGCCTCCTTTACTATTAGTCATTATTATATAGTTTTAGAACAATTTTATTATCAAATTACCATGTTTTTTATGTAATGGGTTTGCCATGATTTATCTAGAAAACATATTTTAAAACCTAGTAGTCATCAGAAATGAATTCCTTGAACTATCTGTTACACTGTTCATACATTATCAATATGAAACCATTAGATCATACACACTTTGCTCTTGAAGAAAAAAACACAATATATTATAATACTTTTATTGCATGTAAAACACACAACTCAATTCTTATAAATTACATCTACAATTATAAAGGAAATTAAATGATAATTCTATCCTACATAATGTTACATCTAACAAGACACTTTCTTCGAACACCCATCAAAGCAGAAGTATATAAAACAGACCAAGACCTTTGGCCAACCTTAACCCTGAAGCGAGACAAACTGATGGAACACCTCCAAGATGTGAGGATCCAAATCTTGCGTGAACAGCAATGTCTCTAAAGTCGAACTATACTTTTGAACTTGTTCATGATGCTGCAACAAAAATACACAATAAGTAGTTAGTTCAGAAAAAAATTCGAAAACAATTGGTGATAACTTACAGCTAAGAAGACTTGCTGAAGCCTTCCTATCGTCCACCTGTACCAGTGTGTGTTGTAGTCCCTACCATCAGTGTCACACCTCACTAAATGCTCCGACAAGATCATGATAAACCTCTGGAAGATAATCAAAAACAGATTCTTCTGGTCAGCCTGGGCAGCTTCCAACCTTTCCTCCATCCTCTCCACCATTTCCTCCGTGGGTTTCTCAGCATCCTCCTGTTTCGTCTTCTGTTGTTCCTCGTCCTCAGACTCGCTCGAGCTGGACTCCGCATGGGCAAGTTTCTCCCTGGCTTCAGCCAACTCTCCGCCCAATTTGATGACGTGCTTGTTCATCTTCTTGATGGTCAGATGGAGCACCTCCCACAGATACATCTTCGTGAACTCCCCGCACATCTCCTTGGAGAAAATCCAATTGGCGACAGCGGAACATTCGACGATCTGCGTCTTTAGCATCTTGTCGACCAGCACTAGGATCATCTGCTGGTGGTTGTGCCAAAGTTCGAACATGTTCCGGAGGACGCATATCTGCGCCTCTTCCGACTCCGCGAGGATCTTGAAGACGTAATGGAACTTGGATATGGCCGCAAAGCTGTGCGAGAAACTTTTGGAGCCGAGGTTGAGAAGCGTTTGGACGAAGACGTCGATCTTTAGAGGGTTGAAGCGGCTGTCAGCCTCCTCCTCTGAGCGAGGGTTGGGGAGGTCTTTGAGGACGGTCAGGACTTCCTCTGCCGTGCATTTTTGCCGAATAGAGACCACTAGCTGATGGGCGGCAGCCGTTCCTGGTAGACTAGCTGCAATTGAGGTTTATTAGATGCTTATGGTAGATGTCACCCCCGTTTCATGAGAAAAGTAGGTCATGTTTTAGCATGGTGTTTTAGCTAATGTGGAAAGTTGTTTTCAAGTAAAAAAAAATGGGGTTTATGTATTACCTAAAAAACTTTATCAGTTGTTCTCTGCCCTGCACCCTTGTATTGCCACATGCTTAATAAAATGAAAACATATTGCAATAGTTTTGCGTGTATATATAAAAAAATGGAAAGTTGGCAAATATAATAATAATATTTCTATTCATATATTCCAGTATGTGTCAAACAACGAAAACGTAAACAAAGATTGACACTATTTTCACGGCATGATGCTGCCAAGCGTGCATGATGCATGATATATTATGAACAAAAAATTGGTATTACGACAGAATTTCTTCACGTCGGAAGCAAACCATTGCACAAAAAAACTCTTGAATTACATTGCAATTACGCACATTTGTAATGTTTTTTATTACAACAATTTCTACAGGTATCAATGACGATGTACACAAAAAGAAACTATGTTGAAAATGTGCTTTCTTATCTGCCCGTCATCTCTAATTAACCATGATCGGTATCTTTTACATGTAGAAGATAATCATACAATTCCCATGAATATAATCTAATCTATGGACAATATAAATTTGTCAAATAAATTTGGAAATTCAACGTGTTTTCAAACTTTTCGAAGTTACGATGCAAATATATGCTAGTGACTAATAGCGCAGATACAAAACAAACATTGAACATTAACCTGTCATTAACACTACAATGGAATGATATAAAAAAGAGACTAGTGACCGGAAAACTGTCATTATGTCTTTCTGTGCAGAAGAATAATAAATTCCTCCGACAGCTTCGCCCGTAACAAGCCGCAAAGATCGAGATAGCGGCGATTTCGCCAAGAAGCGGACAATTACCAAACAAAGTTGCGCATACAATGTCAGCATCTATCCGGCCATGTGTAAAGACGGTAGCAGCCGGCTTCTATGTTATGCACAAAAAGCACAATTATGTCGAAAGTTTTCACCTCCGGTATCTGCCCCACTCCCTATACCCACCCATAGTCGATCGGATTATGTGATAATTTGAAGAATGATGTTCACTAGAATTATGGTGTTCAGAACATGAAAACCTACTGTGAGATTAAATGGAAAGTGACTGTGCATGTTGCAAGTGTTTGCGAATTGAAAAGGAAGCGCTATTATGGGATACTTGACCGTTTGCTGCGTAAGTGCACCAAAGTTTGATAAAAATGTTTTGGATAATACCAACTGAAATGTGGTTGCCAATTTTATCTCAGTGATTTATTTCAACTTGCAATGTTTGGGTGAATAATCCAGAATGTATACCAAACAAGTATGTACACTAATTTTAAGGGGTTCATTCTTCTTACGTTCTTAATAATAAGAATTATATTCCAATACTATTTCTCATTATGGCACACCAGTTTCAAGTAAATAAGTATTGAAAATGAAAGAATTTTAATCACATCTATAACACAAATCAATTAAAATTCAAATGCATAGTGTAATTTGACATAACAAATTCTGCACCACATTACCCACAATCACAATACCCCAACAAATTATTACTCAGAATTTCCCAGAACAATTAGCAATATATTGTTCCCCATTCGCTAAAAAAGTGTGCGAATCAGTGAAAGTCTTGTTATATGGTAATTAATAACAAAGCAATCCAATCACTTTTCACAGGTACTGATAACCATTCACCTGCCAAGTTCCCTGCAGATCATCACCCGTCAAACTGACCAAGACCCATACAGCAGCGACATCTATAGGCAAGCCACTGATAATTGGATAGTAGGTTTGAAGGAGTCGTCTTTCAAGGCGTTCGTACGCCAAGGTTGGGTAGAGCCTGGTCTACGAGAAAACTTATACAACGCCGAATTGATAGGACCTCAACAAACGATAAGTCCTTTTGGAGATGTTTCCGTATTGGCCAGAGGACAGCTATACGTTTCTTCCGGAGGGTTGACATTCGTGAAAGACCGACGTCTCTACGATTGTGAAGAATGCCTAGATATTGCTAGTCCGGAGGCTTACGGGCAATTATTATCTTTATGGGTTGTGAAGAGGATAAGGCATCGACTTCAGAACGACAATTTTAGGTAATGCAAACATCTTTTTGTGAGAAGCTTACTAACTTGTAACGTTTTTTAGATATGAGGTGGAATACAAAATATCTCCAGTGACGCAAGGCTTCCTGAAACCAAACGGCCAGTTTAACTACGACATTCCAGGACACATCTTCCTGTTGAATGACAACTCCAAGGATTCAAAATGGCGGCGACACCCGAACAACGAGTACCTACCAGCGCTACCACCTACTCCCAACAAAGATCGACACTACCTGCCACCGCAACAACCAACGGAACCAACAGTTTTCTACTACACCAAAAAGAACTATCAGTACTTCACTAAAAAACAACCGACGACGCCCTCTAGTCTGGAGAGGGAAATTGAACTGTACAATGAACTATTGCAGAGTCTAAAGAACAACCAGAAACTGACCAGCACGACAACTTTTGTACCGCAAACGACCACAAGTGTCACTTATGACATGGAGTATACCAAACCTGCTGGACATCCAATAGCCAAGCCGATTGATGTTAATGAAGAGATATCCATATTTGAGAAGACTTCGTTTAGACCTAGTCCTCAATATACGCCCATAATGACAACATCATTAAAACCAAGTACTTCCAAGATAACAATGATGACAACAAGCCCAACCATGAGTACTATACCCTTCAAAGAAACCACAATGTCCACAATGCCCTTCAAACAAACTACAACGTCTACAAGACCTTTCAAACAAACCATAATGTCGACAATACCATTCAAACCTAGCTTTATGTATACCATGGTAATCTCAACCAAGAAGCCAACGCACGCAAAACCGATAGCAGCCACAGAAATCACTCAAACTCCACGAGAAACCACAATCTTTCAAGTTCAGGAAACTTCTTATGAAACTACATCCTCAGCCACAAAGAAACCAATAGAGGAAACAAAGACAACGCCCATTACACAGACAACACACTATTCCAAAGCTACAACCAAAGTGCCAGCTAGTACTTCTTACAAAACCACGTCATCCACAACGGAGATACCAGAACAGAAGACAGGATCACCGGGAACAAAGCCTATACCACAAGGAACAGATTTCTTTAAACATACAACCAAAGGTACTAGCTTTGGTTCTCACAAAGCCACGTCTTCAACAACAGAGAAGACAATAGAAGAAATAGAGACAACAAGATCATCAGAAATAAAGCCAACTCAATCCTCAACACCTGCATCAAGTACTTCATACAAAACCACGTCCTCATCTACAAAGAAGCCAATAGAAGAAATGAAGACAAAACCATCAGAAACGAAGCCTACTTCAAATGCAACACAACGTACAACCAAGATTCCCGTTAGTACGTCTCATAAAACCACGCCTTCAACAACAAGAAAACCAACAGAAGTAATGAAGACAAGACCACCACAAACGAAGCCAACTCAGTTGTACAAACCTACGACCAAAGCTCCAAGGAGAAAGTTTCCAAGTGATGATATCTTCGATATTTTTCCAACTAAGAAAAGCACTATGGCAGAATCAACTGAGAATGTTTTGTATCAGGTTACCGAGCAGATGCCACCGCCTTCTCCTGTTGCCAGTGCAACTGAAACTTACCTTCAGATGGAAACGACTGGGTATCAAGCGTCCAGTGAAGGACAACAAGTTAGCAATGCTACAAGTATTGAAGGTGTGCCGGAATATGCAACACCATCATCGACGGAAGTATACCATAAGGTACCCTTGACCACCATTGAAGATGTTGTCCAGATTGAGATGTCCAAAAGTAGTACAATGGGTTACGATTACACAGAAGAAATGTTGACCACAACAGCTAAGGAACAGGGAACAACAACAAAGGTTGTGAGACCCATAATGAGGACTAGAACACCTCGAGTAACAACAACAACGCCACGAGTAACAACAACAACGTCACGAGTAACAACAACAACACCACGTGTAACAACAACAACAACGACCAGATCGACAACAAAGTTGACAACTTCGATATTAACAACAATACCAACAACACTCGTTAAAGAAGAATTTGTTACTGTTACACCGGAATACACGAGACCTAGTTCGACGACGCTAAGGACAAAAACAACTCGGAAGTATACAAGATTTGAAAAGACCACAACATCGCCTGGTAGGGTTGCCACTAAAAAGAAACAAATCACGTTGTCAACGACCACACCGAAGGCTCATACCACGAAGAAGATTAAAAAATATAAATATACAAAGATACCGAAAAGAAGAACAACAACCAGGAAGGTTGTGGAGGAAAGTAGCTTGCCTGTAACAACCAGCAGAAGTTCAACAACTTTGGAGGAGAAGTTCACTGAAACCACGCCAACTGAAACCCGAACCAAACAAACTACAATACCGATTTTAGCGACCACAGAACCAATGTCTACTAAATTTACAACAGCCACTACAACAAAAGTGGTTCCAATGATTACAATTCAAGAAATATCGACGGTTTACCTTCCCAGTTTGGATACCAGCGTACCATCCAAACAACCTGTCATCAAAAGACCTACAAAGCCTTTTACGAAGCCAACAACCATGAAAGCTCGAGTTCCTTCCTTGGAGCTAACACCACCGACGATGGTACCATCGCCTACGCAAGACACAAAGGAAATCTTCGATGATATCTTTGGTAAATATCCAAAAGCAGTAGTGACGACTTCGACGACAAGAAGAAAACCAAGACCTAACGCGGAGGTTGATTCTCTATTCAGTGGAAGGGTTGGAAAGAAGACCAGTACGCGCAAAGGTAAGAAAACTATATTACCAGTCACGACAACAACAACAACATCAATAACGCCAACATCATCCACGACTTTAGAAGAAGCAACGACAACTGAAACTATGACGACGCAAAATGATGATTTAGTCCAAGCAAGGGAAGATGATACAGTCCCAACGCCAAAGATAATATTCTCTGGTTTCTACGAACTTTCAACAGTACGTTCTGATGCTGATGATGCCACTGAAACGGTTGCTACAGAAACAACACAACAAGACGAGAAAACTGAGATGTTCGCGACCACTGAAGAACCAGTTACGAAGCAGTCTAGTGACTTTGATGTGACTTCTAGTGATTTTGAAGTAACTACAAGTAATTACGAAGAAGAAGTTAACACGACTGATGCTGTGACAATTGAGCTGGATACGGAAAGTTATATGGATGATAGAATGGAAGCTGCTTCCAATGTAGTTAAAAATCTTTCAACCACTGAGAACGCGGGCAGAGTTTTGGATGATTTGGCGTTGTCCGTGTTGAATAATGCTAGAGTGATTCGGTATCTGGGTAAGAAGAAGAAATTGGGTAAACGGAAAAAGAAAATCGCGAGGCGGAAAACGCCGGAAATGAGCTAAGAAATTTGCGAGTGCTATCTGAACGATTTTGGTGACAAAACATTACTTATGTAACTGTGATTAAGAAACCAAATTTAGGGCGTTTTTTTTTTCAGCTACCCATAAAGTTCTGTAATGCTATCTGTCAAATACGTCAAATTTTGTTACCTTATTACAAGTTGTACTACACCATAACTACACCTGCCATCACTACATCTCATCTAATAACTCTTAACTATTAAAAATGGGACAACAAAATCCCCTTATTTGACAGATATTCAGGACTTTATGGGTAGGTGAATAAACCCGCCCTTAATAATTTATATTGTTATACTGTATTTTTTATGTTAGAACGATAAAACAGATAAAAATAGTAACCTAATAAATAAATTCATTTGTATGTATGCTTGTGTGTTTATTGTAGGTACCTACATTTACACAGTTCAGCTAAAATTTTGAAGAGATCAATTATAAAAAATGCCGACATTATTAAATGTTTTGCAATTAATCATTTTATATATCAGCTAGACTAGCTAGAGTCTAGACCAGGGATTCCCAAACTATTTTGGGCAAGAGACCCCTTTTCCAAAATGAACTGACACCTCAGACCCCCATAGCTAAATTACTTTACAAATTCTATCTCTAGTTTTTTTCCATTATACAAAATACTTACCAAATTAAAAACTTTACGATTGGTTAAGTGAGCACCTATACTTGACATCGTTTTCTCATCAAAATTTAACAAAATAAATAAACAAAATTCAGTAAATTGCCAATGTAATTAATAACACTAGTCAACAAAATAATAAAAAAAAATGTACATTAGATGCCACTATCTTTTTCTTCGATACCATGGCCCGCTAAACTCAAAAATCGCATTAAAAAATTTTTGAATGGATACGTTTTCGAGTTATGAATTTTTCTCTTTTTTGTTTATTTTTTGGAGGTAGTTCGACTATTTGGAGCATATCTCGAGTTCGGAACATCAAATCTTGTCGTTCGGTACATCAAATTAAAGCCAATTGAATCTCCAATAAATGTTATTAATATTGTTTTACAATCGCTTCAGTGGTTTCAGTGCAATTGACCATAATTTGAATTTTTTTTAGTATAAATGAAAATCGAACATTCATTTAACCGCCAGGGAAAGGTAGAAATAGTAAAAATATGCTCAGTTTCTTATTTTTTACGTAGAGTTTGCCCTTTTACGAAGAGAACAAGGTATTTACGATGAAAATCTATGAAAAAATACCGAAGTTATGATCAATTATGACCAATGGGTACGAAACTACCAAAATTCAGCCTTTTCTCTATTTTGTATTTTTCGTAATTTATAGCAGTTTAAATGCATGGTAGAGGTTGGGTCCATTCGGAAGACGAGTACGTCACGTGATTCGCACCAAGATGCGCATCTTTTAGTCAACGTTTCGAACTCTGTTGCAAGAGGCATCTTCAGGACGGAGAGAATGAACGTGTGTGGAAGGGTGAGGGTATTTATCGTCGCTCAAAACACGTAGTGGCATATCTCACCAAAAATGATATTCAGATATGTCAGTACGTGTTTCGAGCGACGTTATATGTACCTGGCGCAGGTGGTCAAACAACTATTGGTTGGGAGGGCGGTTTGGGGTAGCTGTGATTGGCTGTGGTGGTCGTAAAAGTGGTTTCCAGCTGTGATGCAAATGCCAACCGTCATCTCTATTGAGATTGGAGGGATCTTTAAAGATTTCGATCGCTTCACGGATTCTACGAGGATAATAACGTTATTCCCGGGAGATGATTTTTGTTTGGTCGAGAAGAATTGTTGTGTCTGTGTTCAGCAAGCGCTGAACTGGTGATCTGGCGCAGCCTTGTACAACGTTCATGTTCTGAAACCCCAACGCTGACAGAGCGCTTTGTCTCATCAATGTAGACACTGCCACAGGCACATGGGATACGATATACACCTGGACCTAGCAGTTGAGAAGATTTTTTCCTGAGAATCTTGGTGACGACAGTGACAAGCATGGTGGTTTCACTAGGAAATGAAGACTATTGAGCGGCGCTACCAGGGATTTTGGATTGAAAAAATGATGGGCAACTATATCTGGTTCCTCATAAGAAAAACAGATATCGACAAGAATATAAGGCGAAGCAGCAATCAAACTCACTTCTAATCTCCTTTATATTAAAACATCACATTAAAACGAAGCACAATGAATTAAACTTGTAAACAGAGAAAAAGTAGAATTTTGGTAGTTTGGTACCTATCAATCTTAAATGACCATAACTTCGCTATTCTTGCATAGATTTTTATCGTAAATACCTTGTTCTCTTCGTAAAAGTTCAAACTCTACGCAAAAAATATTAAACTAACTATATTTCCACGATTTCTACTTTTCACAGGTGATAGAGTAAATGTTCCATTTTCATTTTGGCCAAATTTTTATAATATCGTGGCCTATTGCGCTAAAACTACTGAAGCGATTGAAAAACTATATGAGTGACAGTTGTTGGTGACACAATTAGCTTCAATTTTATCTTGATCTCTGTTTTGCGAGAAACAAAAAGAAAGTGGCTGGCAAATCAAACTTTCTAAAAAATTAGGAGAAATTCAGGCCTGTGTTAAAATAATTGCAAAATAAAATAGAGGAATTATGATTACTACGATGATTATTAAATACGTTTTAGTTCCACAAACTATTTCTAATTAACCAGCCAGTATTATGTTTTCTTGTTTTAATATATTACTAAGTAATTGATTTTGGTGTACTAGAAATTATTTTTTTTGCATATGAAGCCAATATCAATACCAATACTTAATAATTACAAATACTTTCAGGATTTAAACAAAATAACATATAATAATAAAAAAAACTTACCGGCTCCTTCCTTGGCATATTTATAATCAGCCTCAGGTTTAGCTGGAATAAACCGATGGAACGACTCGGGTAAAATCTCCCTAATCCTCTGATGATACGACAACCTAACAAAATCAAACAATTCCAAATCACACGCATCAACGATAAAACAAACAAGAAAACAAACCTCATACACTTGTTCATAACTTCTCTGATAAACTTCGGTTTCGGATGCTCAGGATCCAGGTCCAGACAAGAATCCCAATCCTCCCAGGACCACCTAAACTGGAAGTTACTCAAGTGGTACCCGAACCAAGTAACAAACCGATCGAAACAAGACACATTCATCGAATCAATCCTCAAGAACAAAATCTCCGTTGCCTGCGCCAAAACTTGGGGCATCGTCGACGGTTGCAACTTGCAAAGCTCGATGAGTATCGCCCCGTAAGCAATCTCCAAATACTTCGGAGTCGGCATATTAAACAACCCCGCAAACATTACTTCAACAATGCAGTATTCCAACGGAATTTTCAGCTTATACGGGAAGTTTAAAAGATGGGCTGCACAGTCTTTTCGTTCGAGATGATACATCTCGACGATCGAGTGTAGGTGCTCCTCAATCAAAAACCGTTCAATCGAGTGGGCCCCCGGTAAAATGGGGCCTTCGGGGCAATCGGTATAATCAAACATTCGAAACACAACCCAAGGCATAGGATATGTGTAGGATTCATGATGAGGGGGGGGTAAAATCGCCGGGAGACTATGTTGGAGGGCCTCACAAAGAATAGAATCAAATGCTAAATACGGACGTGGAATGTGTTTTTCTGCCCAATTATCAGACCGTAATTTACGGATTTGGGACCAAAGACAATCCAAATACTCTTCTTGCGGATGTGGGACATCTGCAGCCCAAACTTTTAGAGCCGCGTGATGTTTTTTAGACCGTTTATTCAAGAAAATTTCGATTTGAACTAATAAACGTTCTAAATTAGACTCCTTTTTCTCGTATAATTCCCTCCCAACCCACGGTAGTGTACTTAAAATCGCGAAAACGTACCAATCCCTACGGACTTGAGGAACATTGTCCTCATTAGCGGCGTCTATCATATTATCTAATAATTGGAGTAAAGATGTCGCGGATAATACGTGACAATTGACTAAATCAGCGAGAAATCTTAGAGAATATCGGGCCGTATCCCATTTGCATGCTTTTAATGAATCTTTAAAAGTACGAACCATGAATTCGACAAATTCGCCTCCAAAATTGTAATTTTTTGCGTTTAATAATCCGACTAATGTCGTGTATATTGTGCATTTCTCGGGCATACGTATCGCGCATTCTGTTAGTATCCGGAGGATTTTCTGTCGGAAAGTGGCCAAGTCTGCTTCTAGTACGCTAGCTAAACCTTCGAGGTTAGATTCTAATGAACTTGAACTTTTCTCGCCCACTCTGAGGATGAGAGATTCTAAACGATCTTCGATTTCTTGATTTTCTGATACTCTTCTTCGTTTGCGGTATGCTCGCTCTAAAATGAAAGTGAGAAGTTTTAGATGGGAGAAATGCTTGGAATTGTTAAGTTATTTGGTTACCGTAGCCGTCTTCTTCTTCGTGGGGCCTGCGTCTGCTCATTTTGTTGTGTTCAGAATGGATTAGCAGAAAACGTTGATTAGAATTGAAGAAGTGAACAAATTCGAGGTATTTGAGGAAAAATCACATAACCTGTCACCGCAATTTTCGGATAGAAACAAATCGGACTTAGCTTCGTTGAGATTGCCAACACTGCATAAACAAACTTTTATTTTTCTCGTAGGTACTTAGTTTACGTTGTTATTTGATTTATTACTGTCACATATTAATGTATATTTTCTATTTTGTTTCCTTTTATACACCAAAAAATAAAATAAACTGAAAATTATTATTTCGGAAATGGAGTGATTTTTATGGAGCTTTTGTGAGTTGGTAGACGTGGGCTTCAAAACTTCAAATTCAAATAGGTATTCAATTAAATTCAATACAATGTATTCTGCTGTATTCTCACAGAAAGGTGTTGTTTGGTAAATATAAAGGTTGCAACTGAGTTAGTTGTTTATATTTTGTCAAATATGTTTTATCTTTTTTTTTGCTGGAATGTTAATAAAAAAATAAATTTGTCTTGCAACATAGGCAACCAAGAAAACAGCGCATTATACCACAGTATATAAACTCAATAAATAAAATAGTACATAAATATCATTCTTATTATATAAATAATTATTTATTAGGTTAGGAATATTGTACCTACTTTATTATGACTAAAACGAATTGAATTCGCAAAAACCACAGGCAATAAAACAGCAGGTAGTTCTAATAATCAATAAACCTGTCTTAGATCAGGAATGTTGTATTTTATGACTATAAAGAATTTAATTCCCCAAAAACCAGATGGAGATATGTAGTTTAATAATTAATAAACTTGTCTTATATTATTAGTACATTATATTATTATACAAGTTTTATAAGACGTCAAATTTGCGCATGAGTTGTTTGGGGCACGAGGAGCGCCAGCGACGAGTGCCCCAAATGAACGAATGCGCCAATATGTCTTATAAAACGAGTGTAATATACTATTTTTTCTACTTTGCGTCATTAATTTTATAAAAATTTAGAAGTATAGGTAAAATTCCAATCTAGCGTATTTATGGGTGCAACCGTTGGTAACAATGTCATCTGTCACTTAAATTTAAATATCTGTGAAAAAGTAATTATTGATAATTATTATATACCATCATATACTAATAGTACGAAACCTAGGATGCAACACGCATGTTTAAATATGTATAAAAATATACATACTTCGCAGTTTGTGCGATTCTAAAAAATCAGTATGTGCTTACTTTTGTGGTTATGTGTATTTTCGTTTGACGTGCATTTGATATCAATGTCACCAATCTTAGAAAAAAGTTACTAAAAACGGTGTTACAATTTGCTAATTGTAACACCGAAAACAGTGTTACAATGTGTGCATTGTGAATGCAAAGTAGAAAAAGTATTTAATTTTCAAAAACCAGATGGAATAAAACCAGGAGGTAGCCCCAATAATAAATAAACTTAGGAATGTTGAGGTTTATTACGAAAAATAATGTAATTTCCGGAAAGCCAATTGCAATAAAATAGCAGGCACTCTTAATAGCAAGAAAAACATTAGTCTTTAGTATAGGATTTTTTAAGATATTTATCCGTTCAGCATTTTCCGTGGTTTTTTTTCACATTGCTCTTAATCAGTTTTTAGTTTTTCACTTCAAATCTTGGGATTTGGCCTGATGTTCTCAATCAAATTCTAGTCACCTTAGTTTAGGAATGTTGTATTATCAACGAGATAGTCAAAAAGTTTTATGGAGGCCACCTCAGGTATTTTCATTTTTCCAACCATGGCAAAAATATCGACTATCAGGGTACAACTTCGATTTCTGCTTGAGGCAACAATATAATTTCGTTAATACTTTCCGAGAAAATGAAAAAGCAGTGGTCTTTATGATTACGAACGATAACTTTCAATTTGGTAATTAGAAAGGTACACTTTTCATTGAAATGCACAATGGGTGCTATTAGAATAGCTATGCTTTAAAAGAGCCCCAGCATATCGAAATAATCTACGTCAGTAATCGCTATGGCAGAAAACGTTAATAAAATTTATGTTTTGCAGGTTGGTAAAAAAGTGCTGACTGCTTTTTGCGTGATTCCTGACGATAAAAGAGAATTTACTGCTGTGAAACGAGTGTTATTTATATTTAATTCCTTGATACTATCTATCTTTATATTGCTTCACTTAGTAGCCAACATTAGTAAGTACTTAATGAACTGTAGTTTGGCGATTGGATATGTAATTTGTCAAGTACAATGTTTGGATAACATTTTAAATTTTAGAGCACAATACAATAAGCATTGAGGAGTTAATGGAAGATTGTGCAGCATTATTTACAACATTAACCACCTTACTGATCACTACTTATATGACTTTCATCAACAAATTGATCATCAGCTTATTAGAAAGTCTCGAAAACTTCAGTGGATTTGATGTACCAAAAAACATCTTTAAAGTGAACCGCACAATAAATATACTCACTGCTTCTTGGCTGTTGATTTTGATCGGATTCGTGTTCATCTATGGCTTGTTAAAAGTTTTGAACAGTGACTTGTGCGAGATCAATAATCAAAAGTTTAATCGCACAGACATCTGCGGTATGTTTGTCCAGACATGGCTACCACTACCTGTTTCTCAACTTGGATTTTGGTTTATATTCGTGGCGCAGATCTGGTCTTTCACGCCGACCATGGTTTCTGCGTCTACCATTGTTCTTTTCTTGGCAGGTTGTAGCGAAATGATAGTCATTAGGCTTCAACATTTAAAAGAAATGATCGAGGAAGCGATTGATACTAAAGATCATGAGATTTGTAAGTGGAGATTGAGGAAATGTATTATGTACCATATTAAAATTGTCAAGTGAGTATCTCTTGTGTTCTGACGATCGTAATATGACTGATTATACCACAGTTTAAGCGAAGAATACAACAAGTGTTTCTACATGTACTTTTTCTTATTCTTCTTGCAAAACAATCCTCTAATTGCACTGATTGGATTCTATTTTATTGTTGTACGTTGAAGCATTACTTGTTACGATCTTATACTACTTTGGCTTTTTCTCTAGTACCCACAACTTGCAACTCTGCTCAATTTAGGTGGTTGGCTGATAGGATTGGCAGTAACTTGCACATCTGGTCAAAGATTGATTGACGAGGTAAGAATCTGGCGTTATAAAATGAACATTTTTGTCCTCCATATAGCGGACAGTTACCAATAATGTATTGATTGCAGAGTTTCTCTGTTTGTCAGACTATTTATGCGACGGAGTGGAACAACGTTGATGTTTCTCTGCAGAAAATGATTGTGTTGATGATGATGCGATCACAGAGACCTTTGGAGCATAAAGCCTGGGGATATGGAAAATCTTCTCACGTAACGTTTGCATTAGTACGATGGTAGGAGATTTAATACTGCTCGCATTAATAATAGATTTTTAGGTGTTAAAATTCACGTATTCTCTTGTTGCATTGCTCAACAGAATGAAGAATTAATGCCTATTATTTTACTTAGCAAGCAAGATACTTTGTACCACGTAATTTTTTGGAAAGGGATCTTGCAGCGTAGTATACTAAAGAACCAAACCAATGTTTTGTAGTCTACGTTTATGACACCCATGTTCTGTTGTACTTTGGATTGTAGATTACTGTAATGCTGTTTCATTGTAAAAGAATTGGTGTTTTATTTATTGTGATAAGCGAATTTTCAACAGTTCAAACTGTCAGTTGAAACTGAATTTGTGTGGCCGGCCTTATACTTAGTACGGTTGCTATTTGTGGCCTAAAAAAGATGTATCCCGTTGTCCAAGAAATAAAGGAAATCGTTTATTCGATAAAAAAGTAATCTTTGACCCATCCACCAATTATGCGGTGCGTCTAAATAAACTTTAATCACGGTCTTTTGGAAATTCCAAGGTAAGCAACTACACGATTGCAATTAATTTTTAATAGTAATCTGTATGATAGCTTACAGAGCAACATCACTCGAAAACATTGTCTCGACTCTCGACAAACAACGCCTCGACCACAAATTGATTTGCTCCACACATACAAGGGAAAATTTTAAAACCTGTCGGTCTCACTAAATTGTTAATTGTTTATTTATAAATTGAATACGCAGGTCAAGTTTAAGACCTTGTACAGAAAATCGAGTACCTATCCTTAAATGGTGTCTCTAACAAGTTGAACGGTCATTTGTGAATCATTTCTTTTGCTGTGAAGATGTTGTTCAAGGCGTTGTGTGTTATTGTTTTATTTGAATGTGGTTTTAGTGCTAGATTACGTAAGTTAGGGGAAAAATAATGAGATACGAATGTACGTATTATTTTTTTATTTATTTTTTTAGCGGATTATATTAGAACTTGTAAAAGGGGCCCCGATTTTAACAAATGTGCCACGGAAAATGGAAAACTAGCGATACCACATATGTTAAAAGGTAATTATTTGATTTTAGTATTATTTTTTAAAGTAATTTCTAGAGTGTTGCAAGAAATAATCAGTGTAATAAGCTAAAAATCCCATTTTTTTCGGTCGACTACAATACTTCTAGGCTACTAGTCGGAAAGTAATAAAGGAGTATGTACACAAATATATTGATCTTATTCTATCAAAAAAATTGCTTCAGTTAAAAACGTATGCCATAAAAATAACTGTATCTATTTCGTTCCAACAGTTTGAACAGTTCCAACAACTTTTTTTGTAAGTTGTACTGAAAAACAAAAAAAATACAACTTGTACACCTAAATACAACTAGTAGCTCTTGTAGCTTATTTATAAACTATTGGAACCAATTTATAGACAAATGCTAATAATAATCATTGGTATCAACGTATTTTTCTAAACATCGGTTTTCACTTTACGGGTAGATATTATTTTTTCTACCAAAGAAATATATTTTATTGTAGACACATCAATTCTTTGGTTTTGTTTGTGACAATTATGTTACTTACGCATTTGTATCTTCTATTCTATTATAATACCTATTGTCTTCTATTCTATTAATCATAGATAATAATTGGTGATTTGAGGTCACTACTTGGGTAGTTGTTTAGGGACATAATTAAAAAGCAGTCAGTGAATGTGGAAACCTTGATTGTTAACGTGGTAATAATTAATTACAAATTTATATGTATGCTGATAAGTATTAATTATTGCCACGTACACTTTTTATTTTATGAAATAACAATATATAATTATTTGGTGCTTGCACATAAGTAGGTAATACAACACCACTAAAATATATTGTGTTATTAAAAACACGTTTAGTTCAACAGTTTTCTGTTTGTTATTACCTTGTAATATATAATACATTTTCTGTTTTATCAGGAGATAAATCATTTAAAGTACCTGTACTTGTGCCATTAAGGATACCAAAAGTGGAACTACAAGCAGGCCAAGGCTTGAACATTAAAGTTAACGATGCAACTGTCTTTGGATTGGAGACAGTAGATCTTAAGGAATTGAAGTAAGTTTGAATGAAATATATTTTGCTAATTCATTTGGTAATTTCGGTTCCACTATTAGCTATTATTATTCACCACACCACTTAATTTGAGTTTTTGACATAACTAACCGCATGTTTAGTTATGCATAGAATATTTGTATTAGTTGACGTCAGGGCAACTAATATACTTTTGCTGACGTCAACTTTTTCCGAGAGTTTAATAGTCTGCTGATTTTTTGTTCGGTTCAAGATCATTAAATATGGAAAATTATGCGCTACTCATTTCTTGTTTAACAGCAAAGTTTATTGCAGTATATTCGTTTCTGTTGTGTGTCATCTCATTTTGGAATCATTTTTTTTTTATTTAGGGTTGATTTTGACAAGCACACAGTTGAAGCAAATCTATTTTTTGATTTCTTAAACGTAGTTGGGGAATATGAAGTCGATGGACGATTGTTAATACGTTTACAAGGAAAAGGACCCCTAAATATTACAATTAGTGAGTTTATTTCATACACTAATCAATAAAAGTAGTAATTTAGATCGGAGAGTAGTTAATTTTTTGTTCTCTATATTTTTCAGGTAATGTAAAAGTGATTTATGACATTGATTACAACATCATCAAGAAGAATGGCGACGATTACGTACAAATATCTAAGGATAGATTGGCCCTAAGAAGTGAAAAACAACACTATCAGCTGGAGAATTTATTTGGAAATAAACAGCTAAGTAAGCGTTTTCTTAGGTGAAGTTAAGGGTAGTTATATTATATTTAATTTTGTGTTTTTCAGGTGATGAAACCAACCGAGTGTTGAATGAAAACGCTTCGGAAATTGGAAAAGAATTGAACGGGCCAGTCACGGAAATAATCAAAGCTGTGGTCACAGAACTTATCAAAAATTATATGACTACAGTTCCTATAAAAGCTCTATTCCCAGCGAATTGAAGAAATACTAAAAACATTTATTAAAAACAATAACGAAAATTGATTGAACACAGCAATATATTTTGAGGTTTAGTGAAATGTATAGTAGATGTATGTTGTTATTAAATGTTTCATATTTAAGTTCGTAATGTTTTTTATTCTTGACAACATTGATAAATATTATTTACAAAAAAGCAAGCGACGTTCAATCAACAACTCCATTGTTTATAAATCCAAATCTATATGTTTACCCCCCATAATGCACTTGAAGGAAACAATTGGCATCGAATTATCTATCACTATAACCAATAATAAAAAAGTAATCTAAATATAGTTGTTTAATTTTTATGAAAGTGAGGCAGCCATTCTAATCTGATTACACTGATTTTATCTAAGCAATTAGTTTTCTACGATTTTGCTAGGATAGATTACAACAAAAATATTTTGTTTATTATTTTTCACATTGAGAGTCATTGCCTTTTAAAAATGACCTTATTTAGCATCTGCTTGTTGAAGAGAATAAAAACAAAATGAAATAAAATACATTTAAACGTAAGCAATAACTTGGTATATAACAAAATGTTACTAAGCTATCAGATTTATTCTCGAAACTCGTAGTAAGCTAGAATGTTGCTACTTCTTTTTTATATAGCACTTTTAGTTGTTAGATGTTCGAACGCCAACTGTAAGTTTTTCTGTTAATTTTGCGACAACAATTATAGGTTTATTATTATTAGTAGTAATCCAAGATGACTTATCTGATTATACACACAAAATTTTGGAGTGCATCAGAATAGGTTTTAGCAATGCTTTGTTAGACTATAACACTCCAAATCACAATTCTTTGAAAAATGGGAATTTCAAGATTGATTTTGACAAAATGGGTGTTTTGGAAGTAAGGTACGTTTTGAACCCTTTCCCACATAATTACACTAGTTGATTTGTTATTTATTGAATGTTCAGTGGCACACTGAAAGTTACGGACCTTAAACTAACAGGAATTACAGATTGGCAAAAGCCAAATGTACGAGAACGTATTTTACCGCTTGGCAAAATTCCCAAATTTGAAATCAATTACCAGAAGGTATATTCGCGCTTATGTTTAAGCTCAAGGTACGAGCTAGATATGAGATATGGTGGTTTTGATTTTTGGGGAAACGGATCTATTCAGTAAGTGAAAAAATTATACTTAAAATCTTGGTACGTTTATGCATTTTCAGACTAGTTGCTGTGAATCTGACAGAAGATATTAGCCTCAGATTAACAAGATCAGGTGGTCCCATCCTGGAATATTTTAAGTTCATGATTGATCTCGAACGTTTTGACAAAGTATGTAGCAATTTTGAGTACGTCCACTTTTTACACTGAAAGTTTTACAGAATTAAGCTAATATAAGGTTTTTTTTTAGTTCGTTATCACTGGTGTAAGAAACGATGAGGCGCATAGCTCTCTATTGAGCTCGATGTTTCTTGCACACGGTGGGCAGATCATCAGTGATTTTGCTGAAGACATTGATAGAATTATTGGGAAAATTGTTTTCACCAACTTATTTTTTGGAGGAGAGGATGGTAAACACTTTGTTGATACAGATTTGACGAAGTGTTACAATGAACTAATAAATATATGAATAAACTAATTAAAATTTGTAATTTGTGGTAATTTCCAAGTCCTGAATAAAGCCTGTCAGACGAGGTCGTCCTGGAACTTGTGAACTTGTAAGAACTCCCAAGCAAGTCAAAATATTGAAAACAAATACATATTATAGCTACTTAATAATTTCTTAAAATAGAAATGATTAAAAATTGCACATTCACGTTCTCGTCCATTCTTTCACTTCACAATTATAATCAATTAGGTACTACAATTAGTTATCAATCAATAATCGAGTAAGTATGCGTTAATCTTAATTTGGCAAAAACGAAATTTCAAACTGACAAATTTTACGCAGAACAATTTTACCCGACTAATTTCTGAGCGTGAAATTATATATATAAAGCGAGTATAATATGACTTGGGAGTCCAGAAGGATTCAGAAACTCAAAGTTGTGTACCTATAAGGGTTAGACAGATGCTTTATAGATGATCATGATCATAAGATCATAGGCATGATCCTGGTCATAAATTTTTGCAGAAAAGAATACTCGCAAACTGGAAAATTTCTCATCCGATGGCGATCGAATCATCCAGATCGACATATTAGATAGCCCAAGTGTACCAGACTTGGGCCATGTTATTGCTAGATGTTTTACATTCTCAGCAAATTGAGCTGATAATAAATTCATGATAAAACGGAGTTTCCTTATTTAATGTGCAAGGTTAATATTTATCTTACGTATCCATTCTATTACATTACTTTATATATATTAGAAAATCGTTTACAGTTATTGTTTAACTTTTCCTTCTTTATAAAGTAGATGATGTTTCTTTTCTTAAGCAATGTTGGTGTTAGTTTAGGTTTTCTTTCTACTAATTGCTTATCTTCTGTTTGCTTAGTGATATGTAATTTGCAGTGTTTATAGGAACTGCGCAGGTTTGTTATTTTAATTATGTATAAAATGACTTATATAAGCAGGGACTCTGCTACCAATTTTGTTAAAACTGCATTTTCGGAAAGAGCTTTTAGTTTCATATCCTGTTTTGATATAAATATTTAATCTCAATAGAGACGACGGACGGTTGGCAACTGCATCACATATGGAAAGCACTTTTACGACCACCGCAGCCAATCACAGCTACACCAATCGGCCTCCCAACCAATACACTTTCACTACCTGACCCCCTTGTGCCTACAAAACCCCTTACCATTACGCACACACGCCATTCTCTTCGTAGCCCCCTTTCTGTTACGTCCTGAAGATGCTTCTTGCAACAGACTGCGAAACGTTGACAACTTTATCGTCATTAACGCGGTTTCCTCCCGGAAATCTAGAATTTCTATCCGTAGATGGCCAGAGATCATCAAAAGAACATATCATCTGGTCTTCTAGGGCGGGACATATAAGATGTACCGTGCCGTTTCTTCTTCTTGCTTACACGCTGGACAGAAGAATGTGTCGCTGAGTTGCATATTGTACATACACTTGGTTTCTAATACATTGTCGCGTGAGTAAGCGGATGATGAAACGCACTTTACTTCTGGGGAGCTCATGTACTTTCTTCGCCATCCTAACAGACGGGTACTTCATCAGTTTTTGGCTGTTGAGCAGCCTGGAATTGGATCCCACCTATTCTTAAATTTCACGTGGATGATTCAGATTCAGAATCCCTATAAGGGGGATCAGGATGGATGGAGGAAGGGTCCTGGCGCCTCCGGTACCCAGCCTGAACGCCCTGCGAGCAAGTTTGTCTGATGGCCGTTGATCCCGGTGTGCCCCCTAATCCAGGCCAGAGTGATGGAATTTGACCTGCACATACTGACCAAGGCTTGACGACAGCCGACAAGAAGCCCTGAAAAGAAGCGACACCTTCTAGGGCTAGAATAAAGCCAAACATGAGACTAGTGATAGCACAAGATACAAAAATAAAATCACTAAAATACTCTCAAGTCAAGATATGACAATGTATATATCTAAAGTACCTTCTTGATCTTAGATGTTTCTTATACGATTGATGTGATAATCAGCTGGTATAAATATAGATGGAAAATATAGCAAAAATCAGTTGAGACATCTTCTGAAGGAAACACACCTTTTGACATGCGCGGAATCGTAGTTGTTCTACTGTTGGCCTTAGGGCTCTCTGCTGGCGCCACTGGTTAGTGAACATTTTTCATTACAATCATCCATACATCTTACCATTTTATCCAGGGCTGATAGTACAGATCTCTTGATATTTGAACAGATACATTTTATCAGGTAGCTGTTGATTTTCTACAAACCGAACTTCACAAACGTATTCCTTTGTTTCATCACTGCAAAATTGCATTAAAATGCCTGGCGCATGTATATTCATGTAAAACTAACTCATACGTTTCCTGTACAGTCAAGGTCCAGACTCGTGCTTTCGAAGAAATCATCATTGACGCCATTGAATGCATTCGCGATCTTATGCTGAACGGCTGGGATGAGTGGGATCTCCCACATTTAAACCCCTTGTACATCGACGATCTCGAAGTTGACTTGAGTATCGCGATGGTCGATGGCCTCAGTGGAAATCTCCGCATCACCAATGGCGTTATAGCCAACGCTCCTTTCTTTGAAATTGAATCCGTCTCGGGAACCATCGGTTTGATCCCACCAAGTTACACCGTAAGAGCAGTCCTCAGGTTCGAGAGGCTCGACGTCGAAGGAGATTACGAGCTTGACTTCGCCTTTAACGACTACGAACTTTGGGGCAATGGTAACCTCAGGGCTGGTGCTCTCGACTCTTCCATTGACTTAAGCGCAAAGGCTACCATCTTGGGTGGAATCAGCTTGGAATACTTCGACCTCTGGTTGGACATGAACGGTTTGAACTATGTAAGTTCGTCTTGTGATACTGAAAATGATGTTATGTGTATATATTGTGCACTTTTCTGGTTATAGTTTGAAGTTACTGGCGTTCGTGGTGATGAAGAATACAGCCAACAAGTTACTGACTACGTCAATGAAAACTGGAAAGAAGTTGTCGACGGTCTGGCGCCAATTGTGCACGATATTGCCTCTGAAGCCGCCTTGAACCTTGTCAACGAGGGTGGTCTTGGAGAAGAAGACGGTCTTCTTAGCGACCTTGTTAGCAAGTGTCTAGGAAGCAAATAAATGTCTTAAATAATTTTGTTATACTTACTAAATAAATTTTATATAAAATAAGTTTAGTACGAGTTCTGGGGTCCCTTGAACCGATTGGAATGATTTCTGGAAAATGTAGGTGTGTATGTATGTGGATATGTATATGAGTATGTCTATGAATAAGATAGCGCTTAACCGGAACCACCGATCGGGCTGAAATTTGGTATACTTATTTAGAATTACCAGGAGACAAACTGGATTGTTTTTGGTCACAATCTGACAACCAGAAGTGGCAAATGTTACATGCGTTTTCTTAGAGACTTTTAGGGATCGATTTTGACCAAAATGATACCTGCCTATCCTCCAGTGATTTTAAATATGTATACTAATTTACAGACCATTGGGATGAGCGGTTTACGAGCTATAGGCATTTATAGAAGGAGTTTGACAGAATCCACAGGCTGCGTCGCTGTGTTGCAAAATGTCAGATTTAAACGTCAGTGAGAGTAAAATGATATGACATTGTTATTCTATTACAGACGTAAGGTTGGGGGTCCAGAGTGGCTGTGGCTTCACGAAATTGAGTAATAGTAAAAGCGTTTAGACACTTGTGCCAACAATGTAGTCGGACAGTTGTAATATTCGGGGAAACATACTGTATACTATCCAGGATACAGTTAATTATGAAGTATGGAACTCGGTGCAAGTGTTGGTGGTTATAATAGATATTATGTTTGTTATTTAACTGCTTTGGTTGAAGAATATGTTAGACGAATAAAATATAAAACTATTTATATTTTATAGAAGCGTTAAAATTATTCAAATAAATCAAATAAAATACCCTGGATAAATAATAAAACTCATTAATTCACACTAAAGTTGAATCTACCAATGCAGGTTTAAAGTGGTAATTAAGGTAACAAGAAAATTATGATCCACGTACACTTGGAGGAATTAGAAACTTCTAGTTACCTTACCTACCATCCACCTAAAACCTGCATTGATAGGTCCACACTAAGTGATACAAACTTAATACAACTCACTGTACCTACATTTTTGGTTGTATTGCAATATCGTTTTTAAGACAACACCATCTCCTTAAAATGACCGTGGTTCTTACAGCCTAAAGGTCGATTTATAGTGCCGTAACCGTAACACTTAACCGTAACGTAGACAAGTTGACCTTGCACGTTTCTTCGATGGTGTTTATAGTAATCGTAACGTTTCTACGTTAAGTTCAGGCAGCGCAATGTTGAACGCACGGTTGCGGATACGGTTAAGTGTTACGGTTACGGCACTATAAATCAAGCTTAACACTGCGCTGCGCTACACTACAAGAATATAACATTACAAAAAATGTGCAAACTAGATAAGTATCCTTAAAATACACAAAACTCTACGATCCATAATACTTTTTGTCGTTATCTAAGTATCCTGTCTTAGATATATTACTAATATAATAGATTTGATTCTTCGATTTGATGAAGCCACAGCTACATTGAATCCGAACATTCCCAAGCTAATGTAAGTGGCAACTGACGTTGTTAAATAACGTTGTTGTTATTTAACACTTTAGATCCAAGTACAACCACCATCGTTCTTATTTCGCTTTGAAAATATACACTTAACTTGTGGTATAACAGGGTAGTAAGAAATATGCTACACATATGAGAAAATCGAGATAATTTATTATCCGTTCATTTCAATTAACAGAAGATATCATTTATCTGCCACCAAGGCACCTGTCCAAAAGCTCGCCCAAGAAGCCACCTTCCTCACCACCACCATTGTTGATCATGTTCATGAGGGCTTCACCAACGATTTCGTTGATCCTTGGGGCAGCCTCATCGATAATGGCAACACCATTCTCCAAGATATTCTGACTGACTTCAGCGCTGTGTTCCTCATCACCACGGACACCAGTGATGGTGAACTATAAACAAACCATTCGAGTAAATAATACAACCGACCATATTAAATATCGTTACTTACGGAAGTAAGTGGTGCCATGGACACCCAGAAGTTGAAGTATTCCAAACTGATTCCACCAAGGATGGTAGCCTTTAGGTCTACAGCGGCAGCGAAGTTGTTGGCGTCGAAGCTGAGGAAGTTTTCATGATAAGTACACCATTTACTCATTACTGTGCATTACTTACTCAAGAGTACCTTCTCCATCGAGTTCGTAGTCAGCATCAGCGGAAGTGAGGTCGATCTTGTAGTTGGTGCTGAGGATTGGGTTGGGGAAGGTCAAGGTGATCTTAACGGTGTAGCTTGGTGGGATAAGTCCGATAGTTCCAGACAAGTCGGATACAACAAAGCTAGTAAGACCAGCGAAGTTCGTGTTTTGAATGTTGAGGAATCCACTGATGCCATCAATGCCTGCTTCGCCGAAGTCAAAGTCGAAGTCTTCAATTAGGAGTGGGTTGAAGTGTGGGATTCCGTAGTCTGGCCATCCTACGTTCATCTCACCGCGGACGCACTCAATGGTAGCGTTGATGGTGTCCTCGAAGGCACGATTGGCCTTGAGGCCTGCACACAAAGTAAGAATTAGCCAGGGTCTTTCATTTTTGTAACGGCGGACTTACCAGAGGCGGAGGCGTATTGGCTGAAAGCCAAGAGGGCGACAACAATGAAGGCACGCATAGTGGTGATATCTAGAAGAAAATAATTGAATGTTACTAACCTCTATACTGTTGGAATATCCCTGTTGAGACTTACCTTCAGAATATGAACTTCTGCAGAGTATGTGGGTTTATATACCAGTTAGGTAGGCTATTTTGGTATCCATCAATATTTATCATTTTTTAGATTAACAAAAAGACTAGATAAAACTAAAAATGAAACTCTTTAGATTTATTTAGATGATATCTGTAGATATGGGTGTCCAGCAACCAGTATATTTAGATAAATACATTAAAAATATGTATTTTAATTTATTGTTTATCAAATTATTCTTTAATCGTTTCAGGTAGAACATACGTAAAAGGGGTAAAGAATAAGTAAGAACAAAAAGATCAGATATGAAAGAAAACGAAAAAATGTAATATAGGTTTATATTATTTAGCTAAATCAAAATACTAAATTGATCTACGATAGATATTTATGATGTTGACATTTTGAACTTGTCTATATCAATAAAGAGAATATCTGTGAAAAGATACGCGTTTAACCGTAAATGCTTTTGTCGTTTTTTTTTCAACTTTAAATATATTTTCTTCCATCAGCAAATTATTTGGAAGACATTTTGACATGTTCTTATTTTAAACCCTAACCTAAAGTTTACCGTCGAATTTGTCAAAGCGCCCAATAACTTTTGTAACCATTTTGTAGGATTCTTTTGATCTTTCTTCTTCGAAAAAATCACATATTGAAATGAGTCAAAGTACTATACATTGCTAATCAGTCTGGCTTTCAAGCTGAGTTTTCGAAAGTTTGACGAAAGTTACTGAGACAAAATGGTATATTACACAGAAATAAAGATTTCCAATGATCCAAAAAAATGTAATAATTTCTGGAAAATGTCTGTATGTATGTGTGTATGTATGTATGTATGTATGTATGTATGTATGTATGTATGTATGTATGTATGTATGTATGTATGTATGTATGTATGTATGTATGTATGTTATGTATGGTGTAACAAAACGGGCTGGAATTCGGTACACGTATTTACATTTACCAGAGGACGAAATGGATTGTATTTTATGACAATCGAACAAGCGGAAGTGGAAAATGGTACAGGCTTCTTCTTAGAAATACATCCGATTTTGTCCAAACTTATACCACCTCATCGTTCAGTGACATTAAACATGTATGCTAATTTTCAGATCAATGCCAATGGGATGAACGGTTTGGACGCTACAAACGTTCATAGAGGCTATGAATTGAAAGATTTGGATAAACGTCTGTGGCTACCGACACGACATTGTGTTATTCCATGACTGACGTTAGGTTCAGGTTCAGAGCGGCTGTGGCTTCACGAAATTATTTGTATATTATAATAAACTTAACTAACCAACGAGACTATAGACCCTTGCAATAGAACCAATGCAGCAATATTTAAGTTAAGTGATATCTTGTTGCCTTGTTCTTATAAAAAGTATTAAACGCATTACTAAATAAGGCTCTAAAGAAACCACTCCTCAATCAAAATAATTTATTAAGGGGAGGTTCCCGTCCAAATCGATGAAAAAAACGAAAAAAAATTTTTTTCCTAATTTTCATCCTTATGTTGTCGAGAATACATGGGAGAGACTTGTTTTCTATACCTGATGGGTTGAGTATACGGCAGATAGCACGTTTAGGGTCGTCTGGACGAATTTATACACATTGTAAATTCGTTGGTCTTGAAACAACGTGTTCTCAGTCGTGCGAGGATCGTGTGAATGGTAACGTGCCGTAAAAGTGCCAAACACATTCATTGTGGTGTACAAACAATACAAATAGCAGCATATATAGCTGCTGGTGTTTTCAATGAAGGCTATTCATATATTTTGAGTACTATGAATATGTTAGGAATCATCATTGACAACAACAGCAGAATCTTCGCCGAGAACGCTGACAAAAACCGCATCACCGCAGAGGAGAAAGAATTGTCGGAACTCGCAAAACAGGCCAGGATTGAAAAAATGAGCATGAAAATCCAAAAGAACATACTCTTCGAAGAACAAGAAGGGACTTTAAGCGTTAAACTTTAAGCGCGTTTTTCTGGAAACAACATTTTTCGACGCGCGGTACGCTCTAGAGCTTCGAGGAATGCACCGATTTCAAAGGTTTACCCCTCAAGTTAAAGCTAATTTAATGTAGGGGGCCCTATCGAAGGTTTTTTTTCCGAAAAAACATATTGTAAATATGTTTTTTTACGTTAAAGCAAAAAAAAAAAAAACATGAAAAAATGAGTTTCTTTTTTTTAAACAGCCGCCATTTTGCTCCTAAGTAATTATTTAAAAATCGGAAAAAGATAGGGCCCCACAAATTTTATCTATTTTAAGAACATTTTTGTGTTTTTGGCTTCAGATCACTTGGCGAGGGTGTACAAAGTACATCAGTGCGCGTCGGAAGCGGCTTTGTTGGCGGAGAGCTAGAGCCGCCATTTTGATTTTTTTGTTGTTAATATTTAGGATAATACTTCTTTTGTATACAAATAAAACCCACAAAAACATTTTCCCTAAATAAGTTATTTTGTGTCAAAAAAAAATCCTGAAATTGACGCACTTTTGGGGCCTTTGAACGGGAACCTCCCCTTAAATATTTAAAATAAAATAACTAATTAATTTGAAATATTATTTAATTTGTTTTTACCCAAATAGCTAAATAATCCTAGTGTATTATAAAATTCTTTGCAATTCTAACCTGTACTCGTAAATAACATAGGAGTAGCTTCATATCTAAATACCTTTACATCCGTCTAAACAAGATGTTGTAAATACTATATAAGCTTGATCGTCCTAATCGAATAAAAGAATGGACATAATGAGAGGCAATGAAGATGAACGACATGGTACCATGATAGTGTTATATAAAATAGAAAATAATCCTATCAGGATTTGATACTAGCAACCAACCACGACATCCACAACATTAGTCAAAGACAGCGACATAACATACAAACCTATACAGTGCAAGAAACACGAAGAACACAATGAATTTCATGACACAATCAATAAACACCTCCAATAAAATACCAGAAACGCAATTCAAAGGCAGGGTCCGAAAGAAAATCAATATGTTGACCCATATGTAAAATAGATTTCCTCGATACCATTAGCCAGCCCGAGGACTTGTGATTTGACTTGTGAGAACGGTAATTCGATGCGACAGTAGAGGGACAAAAAATGTTGAAGAAGAAATGGTATAGTTATGTTGTCTGTACTTACACATACATACATATAGTAATCACTATCAAGGTGTATGTTAGATTTTTATTTGGGTAATTGGAATAACTTTGTTATTAGTCCAATATTTCGCCTAATGTTATGAGCTTTAACAAGGATTCTACAATGTACATTTAGAAAAAGCTCACAACACTGAGCTCACAATATTGGAATAATACACTAAGTCATCAAGGCAAGGCGTTTTTCAATAGCCCAATTACCCAAATAAAAATTCCAATCAACACTTTTATTGTTTGAACAACGGGGACGAAGTTTCCTGGTATCATTATAATCACAATGTTGTAAGAGTGGACTTCTATTATGGTTGATAAGCTTAAAAGGAAAGGTACAGACAAAAGTATAAATGATTTTTCTGTTTTATGCTGTTCTTTTATTATCGCATACACTTCCCTAGGAAGTCATTTTACATATAAATATATATAATAGACTTATCTTCCACCTAGACACCTGTCCAAAAGTTCGCTCAAGAAACCACCTTCTTCACCACCAGATCCCTCATTGATGATATTGGTGATAGCCTCGCTGACGATCTCGTTGATTCTTGGGGCAGCCTCTTCGATGATGGCAACGCCATTCTCCAAGATATTCTGACTGACTTCAGCGCTGTGTTCCTCATCACCACGGACACCGGTGATGACAAACTGAAAAGACGAATCAAGTCAAACTTTCAACTTACGAAACACCACAAGATACTAACCGAGGTAAGAGGGTCCATGGACACCCAGAAGCGGAAGTTATCCAAGGAAATTCCTCCGAGGATGGTGGCCTTAAGGTCTACATCAGCAGCGAAGTTGTTAGCATTAAAGCTGCAAAGGAAAGGTATGTTTGCATAAGATCGTATGGTCAATAGTTGTGGAAGGCTTACTCCAGAGTTCCAGATCCGTCAAGACTGTAGTCACCAGAGACGAGATCGATGGTGTATTCAGTGCTCAGAATTGGATTGGGGAAGTTCAAGGTAACAGCGACTGTGTAGCTTGGTGGGATAAGACCAATAGTTCCAGACAGACGAGTTACAACGAAGCCAGTAAGTCCAGCAAAGTTGGTGTTCTGGATGTTGAGCGATCCACTGATACCCTCGATACCAGCGATACCAAAGTCAATATCGAAATCCTCGATGAGCAGTGGATTGAAGTGTGGGATTCCATAGTCTGGCCATCCTACATTCATCTCACCGCGGATGCACTCGAGGGTAGCGTTGATGGTATCCTCAAAGGCACGGTTGTTGGCTTTTACGCCTAGAGTCAAAATACAAATTAGAACATCGAAATTCAGTAAAAAAATGTAAAGGATTACTTACCATTGGCTGAAGCGTAGTGGCTCAGAGCCAAGACAGCGATAACAATGAAAGCACGCATAGTAGTGTTTAGTGTTACTAACGTACAGTGGTTTCGGGTTGAGACTTTATATAGTGCGTCTGCCGGTCTGATTTTGATTGTTATCGCTTTTTATCAGGAAATATTGCGTAAAAAATAAGAAGTATTCAGATTGATTACATAGATTTGGGTTATATCTAAGTTGTTCAATTAAAAAATTAACATAAGCACTCTGAACTATCCAATATGATCCAGGGCCCTGTTTCATACAACTACTTATTTGCAAAGTGAAAACACTTTGCAAATTTGCATTCTTTTTTGTTTCATAAAGAATAATTTTTGAAAAGTGCAAAGTAAAATCTTAAATTTCAAGGTTTCTGTTTCATAAAAAATTGAAGTACATACTTGGTTGAAGTGCTTTGAATTGAAGTGCTTAGTTGCCAACGTTTCTTTACACTTTGCATACAAAAACGTCAAAGATTGTATGCATAGTATAATTCATTTGCAGTCATTACAGTATTTACTAATCAGTTAAGCGGTGTTTAACAATTCTGAAGAAGCTAGCATCAACCGATTCGAGACAAAAAAGTATTCGTAAATTTCAAAAACACCACAAAATTAAATAAAACAGACAATAAAAAGTCGATAATCCGTGGTACTGTAGTATAAGCGTAAAGGCATCAGCCAGCGCAGCGGTTCAATCACCTAAAAAGGACGAAAACATCACATATAAATCAACGGCAAGTGCAGACTTGCTTAAGCTAATTTAAAATTCATTTAATTTCTGGAAAATATATGTGTGTATGTCTGTGAACAGGATAGCGTTCAAACGGGTATACGGATCGGGCTGAAATTTTGTATACATATTTTGAATCGCCAGGGGACAAACTGGTACCAGCTCATCCTCCAGTGACTTGAAATATGTATACAAATTTGCAGATCAGTGGGATGAACGGTTTAGGTGTAATAAGAGTTTATAGAAACAGTTTGACAGAATCCACAACATTCGTCGCTTTGTTTCGAATTGTCAGATTTTGACAAACGTCAGTGCTACTGACATGACATGACATTAAATGATAAACGTCATTATCTCATAGAAACTGACGTTAGATAGGGTCCAGAGTGGCTATGGCTTCCAAAAAATAAATAATTGCAAAAGTGTTTAGACACTTCATTGTGCAAAAGATGTAGTCGGAAAGGTGTAGGTGTATAGAAAAAATGGATAACGCTTTTTCTTTTTTCATTTAGTGATGGGTGATGGTGCATTTCTTCTTTCCATAGATATTGTAAAATCAAAGGCTTTATTGAAAATGCAGTTACTTGTCCTTTCCTTGTCTGATAATGGTGGTCATAATTTTGGTAGCGCAAGAATTTTGCCTCAAACTGCCAATTTATAGAGGTAAGCTATATTCAAATCATGCCACCAAAAAGAACTAACTTATTGCCTTATTCTGTCAAGATTGTGAAGATTCATGATTGTCAACATTCTGGAATGCTCAGTTTTCTAAGCCCTATCTTGTGGTGTGATGCTACTGGATACCCATTGACTACCTTCACCAAATTGTCGCTACATGAACTACTATATATCAACAAAACCGCTTGCTTATAAAGGCATTGGAATGTAGGAAATAAACAATCTTCATAAAAAATACTTTTTATTAGATTCATTATTGATCTAACAATAGTCACAGAGTAATAAATTATTTGGAACCAAGGCACCGGTCCAAAAGAGCGCTAAAGAAACCGTCTTCCTCACCAGCATCACCATTGTTGACGAGCTTCTTGACAATTGTTTCGGCGACATCGTGAATAGTTTGAGCAAGATCAGCGATGATTGTGTGGCTTTCAGCCAAGAGCTTAGCGCTGACCTGCTTGCTGTATTCTTCATCACCACGGACTCCGGTGATCTCAAACTGCGATCAAACTTACATTATAGCATCACACCATGTAATTTATATCGTTACTTACGGCAGTCAATGGTTCCATGGACAGTGTCCATGGAACCATTGACTGGGTGTCCATTGGACACCCAGAGGTTGAAGTATTCAATAGAAATTCCACCGAGGATGGTAGCCTTCAAATCTAGCTTAGTGGCGAAATTGTTAGTGTCAAAACTGAAATATTATACTCAAGTAAAATTATTTCGTTTTAGAAGAGATAAATACTTACTGAAGGGTACAAGCGCCGAAGAAATCGATGTCCAAATTTTAGGATTTAAGTACGGTATAGTATTTGGTGCTGAGAACTGGGTTTGGTACCGTCAAGGTAAGCTGAACGGTGTAGCTTGGTGGGATGAGACCGATGGTTCCAGATACGTCACTAAGGACGAAGTCAGTGATACCCGCGAAATAGGCATCTTCGATATTGAGATATCCAGAGAGGCCTTCAATGTATAGGTTGCCAAAGTCGAGAGACAACTCGGCGATCTCCAGTGGGTTGAAAGTTAGGATTTCATACTCCGGCCAGCCTTCGATCAATACGCCACGGATGCATTCGACGGTATTGATGATGGTTTCCTCGAAGGCACGGTTTTGTCCTGCATTGACCTGGCTGAGAGCCACAAGGGCGACGACAATCAGCAAACGCATTTTGGCTGATCGAAACGTAAAGGTTTTGATAAAGTATTGCAATAGTTGGATATTGATTAGTACGCACTGACTGATAGCAAAAAATAGCGACCAATGGAATTATATACCATTATGCGCCTTTAGGGCCACCATACACGAGCGGACCAAACGGCCCAGTCCACTGGACTCGAGTCCGTTTGGCTCGAGTGACATGACGTGCTAAATATCAAACATATGGCATCGAGTCCTCCAGTCCATCCGTGTTCCCATACACGGTGAGATTTTGGCTCGACGTGGGGCCAATTGGACCGATGGATCGTCCGTGTATGGTGGGCCTTAAAAATACATGTTATCACAAACGTACGAAATTGTTCAAATCTAAATCACGTGGTTGGATTGCAACACAAAATAATGAACAAATAAGGTTTATTTTCAGAAGAACTGCATCACAGTTTGTGCAATTCAACATTGTATTGTATTCGTGTGAAATCTCGACAATTTGCGCGCTACATTTTTGATAATCAGTTCGTAATCGGTTCTCTTGATCTGCAATAATAATTATAAGACGAGTGTCTATTGTACTCAGTGTCAAATTTAATGCGTTGGTCTGTAGATCAAATCTTCCACAAGAGTATTATTACGTATAGCAATATGTTAATATGTCTGCTAAGTAAGTCAATAAGATGATAAATTACTATATTATTTTTACCCACCGCTTATAGATGCTGTACAAGGGAGGTGTTGTAACCAGATTTTCGAAGAAAAAATATCTGGGGTGGCCCTCACCCAACTTTCCGACTACAATGTTGACATTTAAACGTATGTCCGTAAGATAATAATACTACTATTAGATCATAACACAAGGCACCTTTCGATACAAATAACCATAATATTATACTGTCACGTATCTGTATTTTTCTGCGAGATGTTTATTTATTCTTCGATCGCGAGCCGAAAACATGTGGCTGCATAAATGCTGACACATACAGTGAGCCATCCATGAGCCCTTCATCACGACACAAACCGAAGGCGCCCGATAGGTATAAACTCTTATAGTGCCTACACCGCTCATCCCATTGATCTGTAAATTTGTATACATATTTAATGTCACTGCAGAATGAGGTGGTGTCAGTTTGGCCCAAATCGGATGAATCACTAAGAAAATGTATTTGACAACTGCCACTTCCGGTTGTCAGATTGTCACCAAAAACAATCCAGTTCGTCCCCTGGTGATTCTAAATATGTATGCCAAATTTCAGCTCGAACCGTTGTTCCGTTTGGGCGCTATCGTGTTCACGGACATACGTACACACATACACACATACACACATACATTTTCCAGAAATCATTGCAATAGGTTCAGGGGACCCCAAAACACGTATTTCCGCTAAAATCTCAAATTTTTTTTCCGTCGATTACAATACTTTCCTTCTAGGAGTCGGAAAGTAAATATCTGGGGTGGCCCTCACCCAACTTTCCGACTACATTGTTGACATTTAAACAAATGTCCGTAACATAATAATACTATATTATTAGATCATAACACAAGGCACCTCTCGATACAAATAACCATAATATTATACTGTCACGTATGTATCTGTGTTTTTCTGCGAGGTGTTTATTTATTCTTCGACGGCGGGCCGATAACGTAATGCTGACACATACAGTGAGCCACCCGTGAGCCCTCCATTACGACATAAACCGAAGGCGCCCGATAGGTATAAACTCTTATAGTGCCTAAACCGTTCATCCCATTGATCTGTAAATTTGTATACATATTTAAAGTCACTGCAGGATGAGATGGTATCAGTTTGGTCCAAATCGGATGAGTACCTAAGAAAACGTATTTGACAACTGCCACTTCCGGTTGTCAGATTGTCACCAAAAACAATCCAGTTCGTCCCCCGGTAATTCTAAATATGTATGCCAAATTTCAGCCCGATCCGTTGTTCCGTTTGGGCGCTATCGTGTTCACGGACATACGTACACACATACACACATACATTTTCCAGAAATCATTGCAATCGGTCCAGGGGACCCCAAAACACGTATTTTCGCTAAAATCTCGAATTTTTTTTTCCGTCGATTACAATTGTTAGAATCAAACACAGATTCTTACTACAAATGATACATTTAATGACCGAATCCAGACTTTACAATAATACACGTGTTATCGTTACTAAACTATAACCGAGAGTGAGTCCCGTCTGCCGCATTCCTTCGAGGTTCCTTCCATCCTCGGTGTTACTGTTTATGTTTTATATCTCCAGACATAAACAGTGCATAGGGGCGCTCGTCTAGTGGGACGGTGTGCAGACGTATTTCTTACACTCGGCCATCCTGTTCTTGTGGGCTGTCCTCAGGCCACTAAATAGGAACAAAATCAAATAAGTAATTGAGAAATAATAATGCATGCAACATGCTTTTCCAGGTATACAACATACACAGCATCGGGCGAGAAAGCCCTCATATATTCAGCAGCTTTCGCTGTGGTCGAAAAGACCTTCGTACATACAACAGCTTTCGCTGCCGGAGAAGTAAACCTGTCGCACGCAATAATGTTCTTTCAAGCTAGTCATCACACGCAACACTCCCACACCAAACCGTCTATCCCTATTCAAGACTTCATATCGTAGAAACCGGCCATGATATCATAGTATTTAATGGTTCGTAATATTCGTCGACCTCCACAACTTGTCATGATGACCCTAAAATAAAGCGGTTAAATGGTTTCTCTTGGGCGACAACCCTCAAACCCCACAAATGTCTCTCGGGCAACAACCCTCAATTCCAACAAAACTTTTTTTTCTCGGGCATCAACCCTCAATATCAACAAAACATGTCTCTAGGGCAACAACCCTCAGTTCCAACAAAACATTTCACACGGGCAACAACCCTCAATATCAACAAAACATGTCTCTAGGGCAACAACCCTCAGTTCCAACAAAACATTTCACATGGGCAACAACCCTCAATATCAACAAAACATGTCTCTAGGGCAACAACCCTCAGTTCCAACAAAACATTTCACATGGGCAACAACCCTCAATATCAACAATACGAGTACCAGTACAGTGTATTTGAACGTATCTACTACAGCAATTATTTTTGGCACTCACAAGTTTGGATCGTGACCCAGGGCTTCAATTTTTCAACAGCCACTACTGTTCGCCTACGTCGGTGGCCCTCTCGAAGGTCCTCGACTTCGTAACGGTCATTGAAGAGTACTTTCCTTACGCGGAAAGGACCCTTAAATTTTGGCATTAACTTTCTGCTGCAGTTAGTGTTGGGTTCGCTTGATATCAGGACCAATACTAGTTCGCCTTCGCTGAAAGACCGTGCTTCACGTCTGGCCTTATCATAGCGCTCCTTCTGCTTTGCTTGATCGCGCGTGATATGTTCTTTAATTTTTGGTCGAAGTTCTGCCAAGTCGATCCTCTCCACTTGCTGCTCCACTTCTTGAAGTATATGTGACTCTGCCATCGGTCGCGGCTTATACCCAAGGAGTGCTTCAGATGGGGTGGATCCAATGCCCTTGTTGTATGCAGTATTCATCGCACCTTGGACTTGCTTGACATACGCGTCCCAGTTGGCACTATCACTTTCCACGCTCGACGTGGCCAATGCTTGTACAATAGTTCTGTTATACCGCTCACATTGTCCATTTGCTCTCGGGGTAGCAACCGCATTTAGCACGTGTTTTATTGCGTAAGTGTCACAAAAAGTTTTAAAGGTACGAGATGTAAACGCGGTTCCACGATCACTTATAATGCGTTTCGGAACACCGAACAAACACATGATCTCACGTAAGACCTTCACGACCGTTGAAACTTTGGTTGTCTTTACAGGTTCGATTGTCACAAATTTCGTAAACGCGTCCACGATAACGATTAAAAACTTGTTCCCTCTATGGCTTGTTTCAAATGGACCCACATGGTCGATGTGCAGGGTGTGAAAAGGAACCTCAGTCTTTTCGATGGGGTGGAGTTTTCCTTGTTTCTTACCAGGGCAATGTTTATAATATGAGCAGTTAAGACAAGCCTGAACGTATTTTGTTACTACTCGTCGCATTTTGGGGAACCAGTAATTTTGCTGTATCCTTCTCAGGGTGTTTTCGATCCCTGGATGACCTGCCTGGTCATGACAAAGTCTACAAATTTGCCAACGTGCTGGTTTGGGAACAACCCACAACTCCTTTCCATCGTCCATCTTTTTGAATACTCTTCCATCTTTCAGTTTGTACTCTTTGAAGTACATCTTTGTTTCCTTGTTGGTTTTTTCCGTCATGAGTATTTGGCGAATGCGTGATAGTTGTTCATCTTGTAGCTGCGCGCTCAATACCCAGTCACCCTCGGTGAGATCTATCTGATTAATTTCGGCGGCTGCATCATGTATTGGATACCGGCTAAGAGCGTCTACATGAGGCATCCTTGGTCCTGGACGATAACGCACTTCAAACGAAAATTCCTGCACGTCAAGCCACCACCTGGCGACTCTAGGAATGAGATCCTTTTTCGTGAAGGTTGTGCGTAGTGCACTACAGTCAGTAACTACTGTAAAACGCAGTCCAAGGAGATACACCCTAAAATGTTTCAAGGAGTGAACGACGGCCATTGTTTCCAATTCATACGAATGGTAGTGGCGTTGGTCTAATGTGGTCTGCTTGCTGTAATAGGCCACAACTCGTTGTCCGTCGTCGTGCATTTGCAGCAAAATTCCACTTAATCCGGTGGAACATGCATCCGTGTGCAGTTCAGTCGGTAGATTTGGGTCGAAAATCGCTAGTACAGGTTTGCTGCTTAGTAGTTCCTTAATGGTTTCGAAGGCATTTTCTTGTTCCATATCCCAGGTCCACGAGATATCCGACCGAGTTAGGCGTGTCAGTGGTTCCGCTACTCTAGCATAATTTTTCAGGAATTTGCGGAAATAACCTGATAAGCCTAAGAACTGTCGAATCTGCTTTACGTTCTCCGGTGGGCTCATGTTCATTACAGCCTCTACCTTTTTAGTGCCCGGTCGAACACCGTCTTGGTTAATTTCTCTGCCGAGGTAATCGATGGTTGATGAGAAGAATACACATTTCGAAATATTTAGAGTCAAGTTGTGTGAACGTAGAGCCTCTAACACTAAGTGTAATCGTCTTAATCCTTCCTCTTCATCAGGACATGGTATTATGATGTCATCGATGTATGGTTGTGCGATCTCGCTTATCGGTCTCAATACTTTGTTCATTAAGCGCTGAAACGTGGAGGGCGCATTTGATAGGCCAAAGGGCATTCGCAAAAATTCGTAGTGAGCATCCGGAGTAATAAATGCTGTCTTGGCAATGGAATCTTCGGCCACTGGTACCTGGTAAAATCCACTACTTAAATCGAGTGTAATAAAATATTTGTTTCCACCGAGACGGTCGATCTGATCGTCAATGAGCGGTAGGGGATATTTATCCTTGACAGTTATGGCGTTCAATCGTCGATAATCGATGCATAGTCTGTAACCGGATGTTTTCTTCTTGATTAATAACACAGGATTTGCGTATGGTGAGTTTGATTCGCGGATTATGCCATGACGCAGTAGTTCTTCTATCATATCCTTCAGGATATTTCTTTCAAAAGCCGCCATTCTATACGGTCGATATACAATGGGGTTGTCAGATGTACAATTGATTCGTATCTCTGCAGAGCTCGTTCTTCCTAACTCTGCTAGGGATGTTGATATTCTGTCCCTGAATTCGGCTAGCAAGTCTTCGCATTTTGATTTTACACCCTCGTTCACGTTACCGAAGTTTATCTCATAATTTAGCTCTGAGGTAAAACAATCCAATTGAGCGCACTCTACTACGTCTTCTAATGACCGGATTGACACCTTTGCGCCCACCTTGACCAGCATCACGTTAGGTAAATCCAGAAAATCTCGGCCGACAATACAATCGTGTATCATAAACTCGTCATCTACGACTATAACATGAACGCGCGCTTTAGCTTCGCCAATCCGGACCCATGTTATCATCCGGCCAGCACCCTTCACTCGTTCTCCAGTAAAACTACGCAGGGTATCGTAAGTGGTAATTTGATACTCTAACCCTAGTGCTTGGGCAATGGACCTACGCAGAAGTGTGTTCGAGCTACCTGTATCAACTAAGCACTTGACTTTCCGTTCTCCCACAAACGCGGTCATAATGTAGGGGTTGCTTTTAGTTTTATTGTCCAACTTTAGTTCGTTGACATCGTGGCGATTTTCGTCATTATTTTTCGTAGGAAATCGACTGGTTTTTAAATTTTTCTGAAATTGGTTCAGCCGTCTGCTATTTTGTTGTCGCGATTCATGTTGTGTTTGTTCGAGTTTACAATCTCGCGCGTAATGATTGCCCTTGCAATTAAAACATTCGAGATTTCTCGGGACAAATGGAACCGCTTTGATGTTATGTTGCTGCAGTGGGCGATGTGTGGAAGACAAAGTACTGGGCGAGTTCTGTTTTAAATTACAAGCACTCGTGAATTGCTGTCGATTTGCAGGGACGCCCGTGGCAGGTACGCGACCGAGGGTACTTAGATATGCAAAAAGATCATCTGTGTTCTGATACCGAGCACTTTTCGCTATGTTGACGATACTTTCGTCCGTAATCCCTCCTATGATGGCATCGACAAGGTATACCTCCGGTATGTTAACTTGTAATAGTTTTAATTTTGCCAATTTGTTGTAGCAATACACACTCAGGTCTTGCCCAGGATGCGTACAGTAAGTCGCCGCGTTCCATAACAATTTTGAAAACGGTAGTGGCTTCCGGAACTGTCGAGTTAGTGACTGTCTCATAGCGGCCCAATCGGTCGATAGTAGATCTTGCGAATCGTACCATCTCCTCGCCATGCCTTTTAATCTACTTGACACTAACCTGACAATAGCTGCGTCTGTCCACCCATAGGACTTTGCCAAATTATCGACACGTGCCGTCCAAGCTTCTACTAGCAGTTCGCTCCTTTGGGGATCGAATTCCGGAATCACCAACTCGTCTCCCATGGCAGGTTGTTGATATTGTAGTCGCTGTTGTGAACTCCGTTCTAAAGTTGACAGTCGCCGTCGTAGACGTTTAATTTCCCTTCTTGAATTTTCGCGGCTAGTCGCACTACTGTCACTTGACGAGTCTGAAGATGAACTCGATGATGAGCTCGGCGATCTTCGTCGTTCGCTTTGTCGCTTCCTTTTCTTATTTCCGCGTTTGCCCATGTTATTTCACTCGCGAAAATAAATGAACAAAAATTTAAGAGGAGATATTCGAGTTCTCACAGCACAACCCGTATTTCCTTTGTTCTAAAAACTTCGATTCTTGCGAGCCACTTTGAGTGTTTATTCTGATATTGTTTATGTTAACACCTTCACACAAAGAAGTTCTATGAGGACGCCAACAGACTCCACGCCGATAGCCGACACGTAGATATTGAAAGCGTAAAGTCACTCTTTGCACTACCACTAGTAAAAACTTTACACCGGCGTTTTGTGGTAATCCCACTTCTGATTTTGTTAGAATCAAACACAGATTCTTACTACAAATGATACATTTAATGACCGAATCCAGACTTTACAATAATACACGTGTTATCGTTACTAAACTATAACCGAGAGTGAGTCCCGTCTGCCGCATTCCTTCGAGGTTCCTTCCATCCTCGGTGTTACTGTTTATGTTTTATATCTCCAGACATAAACAGTGCATAGGGGCGCTCGTCTAGTGGGACGGTGTGCAGACGTATTTCTTACACAATACTTTCCTTCTAGGAGTCGGAAAGTAAATATCTGGGGTGGCCCTCACCCAACTTTCCGACTACAATGTTGACATTTAAACGTATGTCCGTAAGATAATAATACTACTATTAGATCATAACACAAGGCACCTTTCGATACAAATAACCATAATATTATACTGTCACGTATCTGTATTTTTCTGCGAGATGTTTATTTATTCTTCGATCGCGAGCCGAAAACATGTGGCTGCATAAATGCTGACACATACAGTGAGCCATCCATGAGCCCTTCATCACGACACAAACCGAAGGCGCCCGATAGGTATAAACTCTTATAGTGCCTACACCGCTCATCCCATTGATCTGTAAATTTGTATACATATTTAATGTCACTGCAGAATGAGGTGGTGTCAGTTTGGCCCAAATCGGATGAATCACTAAGAAAATGTATTTGACAACTGCCACTTCCGGTTGTCAGATTGTCACCAAAAACAATCCAGTTCGTCCCCTGGTGATTCTAAATATGTATGCCAAATTTCAGCTCGAACCGTTGTTCCGTTTGGGCGTTATCGTGTTCACGGACATACGTACACCGTACACACATACACACATACACACATACACACATACACACATACATTTTCCAGACATCATTGCAATCGGTTCAGGGGACCCCAAAACACGTATTTCTGCTAAAATCTAAAATTTTTTTTTTCCGTCGATTACAATACTTTCCTTCTAGGAGTCGGAAAGTAAATATCTGGGGTGGCCCTCACCCAATTTTCCGACTACAATGTTGACATTTAAACGAATGTCCGTAAGATAATAATACTACTATTAGATCATAACACAAGGCACCTTTCGATACAAATAACCATAATATTATACTGTCACGTATCTGTATTTTTCTGCGAGATGTTTATTTATTCTTCGATCGCGAGCCGAAAACATGTGGCTGCATAAATGCTGACACATACAGTGAGCCATCCGTGAGCCCTTCATTACGACACAAACCGAAGGCGCCCGATAGGTATAAACTCTTATAGTGCCTAAACCGCTCATCCCATTGATCTGTAAATTTGTATACATATTTAATGTCACTGCAAGATGAGATGGTGTCAGTTTGGTCAAAATCGGATGAATACCTAAGAAAACGTATTTGACAACTGCCACTTCCGGTTGTCAGATTGTCACCAAAAACAATCCAGTTCGTCCCCCGGTAATTCTAAATACGTATGCCAAATTTCAGCCCGATCCGTTGTTCCGTTTGGGCGCTATCGTGTTCACGGACATACGTACACACATACACACATACACACATACATTTTCCAGAAATCATTGCAATGGATTCAGGGGACCCCAAAACGCGTATTTCCGCTAAAATCTCAAATTTTTTTTTTCCGTCGATTACAATACTTTCCTTCTAGGAGTCGGAAAGTAAAAAACGCCAAATGTTATACAGAATTCTAACACACTAAGCATGAACTGATTAACTATCCATTCTAATTTTTACTTTCCAACTAGTACCCTAGCGGAAATAGCGTTTTGTGGTCCCCTGGATCCATTGCATTTCTAGAAAATGTTTGTATCTGGGTAAGTATACAAGGAAGGTTGTCAGTAACTTTATTAATTGATGCATAATAAATAGTAATAATTGACAATATGTAGCTGTGAATGCGTCACAGTCGCTCAATTTAGAAAGATTTGTTCTAGCACGTAAATATCAATGAACCCTTTTTACTTAGATAAACTAATATATCGTGTATAATAGAGTACCAACAAGTGTTTAGTTTCAACTCGGTGGGCACTTGAGATACATACGCAAGCTACCACTTGAGGTTATTTTATATATCTGAAAGTGATTTATTTACCAGCTCCGATTGAAAGATTACTTTATCTTTATACTTTAAAACTTCTAGATCACAGGTGTTAATTACGCGAATATTGCAATGAAATATACTGGCTACGTTCCCATAAATCACTACTTCAAGATGACGCAAAGAATCTCATTTTTTTTTTCAAATACTTAATTCAATTTCTAACTTTAGATGGATATCCAATCGTTCTGTCTTGCTCTTGGTACTTGAACCTTGCATACCGATGTGATAAAGTGACAATGTTATCTAGATATTCTTTTAACTCTGGGGGGTAATTTTGTAACAGTTTTAGACACGTTGTTGTCTAACTGGAACACCTAACGAAAAAGATTTAAAACCTGGAATAGTGGCTATATTTATAAGAAATCCGACTCATTTCTCATTTCTCATCTGACAAATTTTTAGTTTGTGTCATATCACGTAAAGATTTTATATAAAGAAAAATATAGTGTTGAAACAGATTGTTTAAAATTGTTGGAAATGCATTAGATAACATTAAGACTGAATCTATTCCATACAATAAATTTTACTGAAGTAAGATCGTATACTAAAGTGACGCTGCAAAACTGGAGAAATTTCTTTTTTGTACACAAACGTTATTATTCAAAAAACGCATAGATTAGGTGTTGCTTTTAACAACAACATCTTCTTCCGAAATATCAGGGGTAGCCCCCATCCAGCTTTCTGACAACCTCGATGGCACATTAAAGCGCACCTTGTGCGAATCATCAATTTTGTTAACTCACAACCAGTCTGAATTCCAACCTAATATCAGTCCACAGACGTTTTCAAAATTTGCCAATTTGTTTATGGCGCTTAAACCTTTCATCATTGATCTGCAAATTGGTGGATATAAGTGACTGTAGGATTATCTGGTATCAGTTTGGTCAAAATCGGTTGAATCCCCAAGAATGTAACATTTTCCGGTTGTTATATTGTCACCAAAAACAAACCACTTTGTCCCTTGGTAGTTCTAAATATGGGCGCCTGAACTGCTCATCCAAATGATCTGCGAATTGGTATATATATATATATATATATATATATATATATATATATATATATATATATATATATATATATATATATATATATATATATATATATATATATATATATATATATATATATATATATATATATATATATATATATATATATATATATATATATATATATATATATATATATATATATATATATATATATATATATATATATATATATATATATATATATTTTATAAGTCGCAGAATGATGAGCTGGTACTAAATTGGTCAAAGTCAGTTAAATTCCTAGAAAATGCATGTAATATTTGCCACTTTCGATTGTCAGACTGTCACCAAAAACAATCCGCAGTTCAGCAGCATAGTAGTGCATGCTGCTGAACTGCTTGTACATGCTAGAGATAATTATCTAACTGGTATGTTTTCATAAAAAAATGTAATTGTACTGTTATCTTTTTAATATGATACTTTGACCAAACAGTACCCGACTAGTACACTCAGATACGATTATAACACACCTCAAAGATCAAATAGGTAGACTGATTGAACATCTTATCTAGCTGCTACTGAGTCTGCAAAATTATAAACATGTTGATAAAAATCTAACTGCACGCCACTACCGTCTATAAAAACTCGCAACACCTAATTTTGTTCAGCTCATACCGAAGGTAAGTCCAAACAGAAACGGTTTGTAACAACTGAAATTCAAATTTCTTTGATTCCAGATATCATCACCATGCGTGCCGTCATTGTTGTCGCCCTCTTGGCTTTCAGCCAATACGCCTCCGCCTCTGGTAAGTCCGCCGTTACAAAACTGAAAGAACTTCGCTAATTCTTACTTTGAGTGCAGCCCTCAAGGCCAACCGTGCCTTCGAGGACACCATCAACGCTACCCTTGAGTGCATCCGCGGTGAGATGAATGTAGGATGGCCAGACTACGGAATCCCACACTTCAACCCACTCCTAATTGAAGACTTCGACTTTGACTTCGGCGAAGCAGGCGTTGGTGGCATCAGCGGATCCCTTAACATCCAAAACACCAACTTCGCTGGTCTTACCAGCTTCGTTGTATCCGGCTTGTCCGGAACCATCGGACTTATCCCACCAAGCTACACCATTGCGATTACCTTGACCTTCCCCAACCCAATTCTCAGCACCAACTACAAGATCGACCTTACCTCCGCTGATGCTGACTACGAACTCGACGGAGAAGGTACTCTGGAGTAAGTAATGCACAGTAATGAGTAAATGGTGTAATTAACATGAAAACTTCCTCAGCTTCGAAGCCAACAACTTCGCCGCCGCTGTAGACCTAAAGGCTACCATCCTTGGTGGAATCAGTTTGGAATACTTCAACATCTGGGTGTCTATGGCACCACTTACCTCCGTGAGTAATGATATTTAACATGCTCGATTGTATTATTTACTCGAATGGTTTGTTTATAGTTCACCATTACTGGTGTCCGTGGTGATGAGGAACACAGCGCTGAAGTCAGTCAGAATATCTTGGAGAATGGCGTTGCCATCATCGAAGAGGCTGCCCCAAGAATCAACGAAATCGTCGGTGAAGCCCTCTTGAACATGGTCAACAACGGCGGTGGTGAGGAAGGTGGTTTCTTGGGCGAGCTTTTGGGCAGGTGCCTCGGTGGCAGATAAATTATATCTTCTTTTAATAAAATGTAATTAACTGATAATAAATTACCTCGATTTTCTTTAATTTCTGTGTTATTTATTGTTTCACTGTTGCATCATAAGTCGATATTGAAGTAAGTGTTTTGTTTGAGGACAAGATAAGGACGATGGATGATGAAGTGAGAATATATTTATCCTGATGGTCAGATATAGATCTGGTGATTATATAACGTTAAAAGCAACACGGCAAAGGTTGAATCGCGGTCAGTAGAGCACTAAATTGATTGATGGTAGTGATTGCAGAGACATGTTGTTATTGTGGTTACATAAGTAAGAAATGTGAATAGTTTAAACATATGCTGCTTACATTAGGTTGCCTAAACTCCATAAAATTTGAAGTTAAAATTTTCTCTGCGTACCTATACCGCAAAAGCATAATTAGTTTTAGCATAATTATTACATGCTTCTACGACGGAAGTAATTCTGTCAAATTCTGTATAATAACAAATATAGTTATTTTAGACATTTTTGTTGTTTATTTCCGTTTTAAAATTGGCACAAAATAGTTATGGATCGCGTCATATGAATTATTCAAGGTCGTATTTTGTTTTTTATGCGCCTGATGTAGTGGTAAAAGAGAGTACCTAACTTAGTTTGGAACAACCTAGTTTACTATTGTAATATTAAATTACAAAAAGTTAATTAAATTGAATTAGATCCATTTGGCTGACTTAATAATGCCACTAGCAGTCGCATCAGTACAATTAATTTAGCCGGACATCACAGAAAGTTCATCATAAACGGAACTGATCAATTACCACCCAATTCAAAAATGGCCCACTTGGTATTCAGCGATTCAGTGCCAACAAAAGAACCATTGTTATAGAAGCAGACGTCACTCCTACAATAGTGTAGTCCATAGTTCATACTGTGAGTTCAGAATTTTATATGAATTTTAAAAATGACATATATTTAGTAACAATATAACATTTTACATCATTTTACATTTAGAATTACCAGGGGACGAACTGGATTATGTTTGGTGATAATCTGACAACCGAAAGTGGCAAATGACATGCGTCTTTTGAGATATTCATCCGAGTGAGGTCAAACTCATTCTAATACATCCTCCAGTGACTTTAAATATGTATACAAATTTGTAGATCAATGGGATGAACGGTTTATGTGCTATAAGCGTTTATAAAAGCAGTTTGACAGAAACTACAGCTTTCGTTGTTGTACTGCTAATTGTGACAAACGTCAGTGCCATTGACATGACATGACATTAAATGTCAGTATGACAGATGTCATTACATCATAGAAACTGACGTTAGGTAGGGTCCAGAGTGTGTTCAAGTTCTTTCATTGCAAAAACGTTCAGGCACTTTATTGTGCAGACGGTGTAGACGGAAAGTTGGGTGAGGGCCACCCCAGATATTTTGTATAATGCTATTTCAATACATGTTTAAAGATACTGTTGGTTATCAGAGGAAGATGGGCAGGTTCTTTTGAATAAAACTAACACTTCACTTGTAATTAACTTTTAATGTTAATTTAACGAAGAGGTTCACAGTATTATATTTGCCTGCGTAGTTCATACGCTTCGAACAAAGAAGTAAGTATAAAGTTACAAGGCGTTCTATATAATGCCAAAATAAGCGCAGACGCTGTCAGAGGTACAATCAGCATTTTAATTTCTGCTTACTATATAATATTTTGTATATAACTTCCAACAACAAATCTTAGAACTAATGGATCAGTACAGACCCTTTTAAGTGTTGCTATCACCATACTATAAACAGACATATTCGTTGTGTTAGATAAGTATTATATAAGTGAATACAGTTTTTGTATTACTTTTACTAAATACCAACAGATACGAAACAAAGAACTGAGGAATTTTCTCGTATTATCTGAATCCGAAGACAGAAATACCGAATTGGCTTTAGCTTTTCTGAAAAAAAAAAAAAAAAAAAAACGTGACTAAAACAATGACAACAGTGCACATCATACTGCAACATAAATCATACTCAACAAGCCGTAGTGTCAATTTGGACTTTACACAACAGTTTCAAGTGATATATCGCGATTTTCGTTATCAATGATAAAGTGATAACGTATTATACCTACACTTCCAATTTCAATGTTGCCAACATAAAAAAGATTGTTTTTCCGCAATTTTTTCATTAAAATACTTTACTTTCTTGTTAAAATGCATCTAATACAAAAATTAACAACCAATCAGTCTAAAGTAGTGCTCGAACAGACGTTTGAATATAGAATCCCTCGAACAAAGCTAGTAAAACTCAGTTTTATCGGGTGAATAGCTGGATTGTCTGTAAATAATACCACTTAACTCAACACACCTTATGTACGATACATTCGATGGACAAATAGGGGAATTTTAGCGTCCACATCAAGTATATTTATTAAATATTATGTAAGTTTTATGTGTGTAATGTATGTACATCTTTTACATAACATTCCAATGACCCAGATGAACTGAAAAGCATCAACCTTTGACATTACAAGCTAATATTATAGTATTATCGCGAATCATTATATTTGCACATTACTATAAACGTTGAGTCTATAAAGCAATAATATACGGGCAACCTCACAAACAAGGCATTACGAAACCCTCAATTTAAATTTATAAAATCTAGGACAATAAATGGTGGTATTAGATACCTGGGCGCCTGTTATGCGCTAAAATTTCGCGCTAATACTGCATTATTTATGGCTATATCTTACGTCAAGATATGTTCCGAAAAGAACAAAAAAGGATAAATACAATAGCAATAAGATAGCAAGAGACTGGCTCTTCTGCAGTACTATTCTCGGAAGCATTGGCGAGGTGAACTGGCCACCAATTTCTCCAAGTGCAATTAGAAAATGAAAGAGTGGGATATAACAACACTACTTCATGGTGCTCAAGACATTCACCGACAATTCGTGAATCGTGATAAAGCGTTTAGCCGCCGAGTTGTGCGCGAGTTGACAAATACGCGACCCAGGTTTTTGTATAGTGATTTAATTCAATTTAGACTATTTGGAATTATTGGGATATGACAGAAAAACAAGGTATGATAGTTAAATTTGTAGTGATACTAACGTTTTTCTTATTTTACAACATTATTAATTTAATAATTAGTCAATTTTCAATTCAATTTAACAGTATAATGAACAGTAAACTAAAAAAAATCAAGCAATTAAATATTTCAATACTCATTTCAATATACCTCAATAAATAAAATGGTGTGATTTGTTGTTATTATGATTTAAAAAAAAACAGAAACGTTTGAAGCACAAATGTATTCAAAAGTTTATCTTTATAGCTGGCGGAAAACATTTTTTTAACAATGTATAATCAAAATCTTATTGTTCTATTCAAGTAGCTAAAATGATTAGATGTGATATTACAATAACACGTTGGTAAATATTATTACAATAGGTACGTGATTTCCAGGAAACTTTACACAAGGTTTATTATTATTTATAGGTTCTATATTATTGTCAATAGGTTTTACATTATAATTACCTACCTATATCTTTTTAAATATTGTTTGGCGTCATGTGTTTAAGAATTTTGTTGATCATGAAAACTACCTTGTAAACTACCTGGAAACAACCTTCAATACAGGATATATGCTTAAACCACATATTGAGAAAAAACTGCTACGACCATCACAGTACCGACCGCCCTTCATTTATAAACCACTGAAGAATATGAGTCCGTTTTTACAGAGTCTACAGACGTGCTATTACATTACGTGTGTGGCTCACAGTTATAAGATTGATTAATGCCAATGTCAAAAATAAATATAGGTACATCACCAATATAAGTCCGATAACAATCATCGGACAAAATTGCGCATGACTAATTAAAATTGAATTTTGTTATAATTATTTTAGAGAAAAATTGTACAAATAAACGTTGTTTATTTTATGGTGTTGACCCTTCCACGATTGAAAAGAGCTATTTTTAAGTTTCAAGTAGAACCACTGAGATTGATTTTGATGTTTTTTAGTCTCTTGTAACTTGATCCTCAAACAATATTGTTATCATTTCGAACACAAATACAAGAATAATATAATAAAAAAACACATACGACAAAATAAAACGTTCAGATGACAGAAACCTATAAAAGGCAGAAGACAAAATTTTATTGGAATATATATTAATATAAATCAAATGTACTACACAACACTAAAAGTAATATAACAATAAAAATAGACAGTATAATATAAGAATATAAATAATTATTAATAAATATATCAATAAATAAATATAATTTATAGCTTTGTTCGTGCAGCAGTAAAAAAAGTCATGTATTCTACTGCGCATGTGCAGTATAAAATTGGTGTTCGATCTGAAATAAGTTAGTGATTCTACAGTCTGCTATTCGAGCTATACTTTAGACTGATTGATTTTTAGTTTAGGCACAATTGGATGTATTTTAACAAGAAAGTAAAGTATTTTAATCTACACGACGACATGTTTAAGAACACTTTAGAGAACCTACTATTAACATTATAGTTACACTCCTCATTCATAATTATAGGTATGTGTATACAAGAAAATTATGCACCATACCTGATTTGTTTTGGTCTCATGTTATATTATTGTCGTTAATTTCACTATCGCCATACAGAAATAATTACAAACATTCCAATTTCAAGACATTGTTTATTACAAAATGCATTGCTGTAAAGACATCGTTGCGGCGTTAGAGATTATCAAATTATGTGTGTAACTCGACATTTCAAAGGTAAATGACATCGTGTTCATAAAGCTAACACAGACAAGAATAACTACACCAATTTTCTTCAATCATCTTTACAGGACATTGTCCTTTAAATTTCTTTTGATTGTTATTCAAAATGTTGATCATTTAAGTGCATTCCGTAATTATTCCTCATTTTGTTGATTGCCCTGAACAAAGTCTAAAAAGTACAGATTACGAAGTAATCTTTATTACTCTCGCTTATTTTGCCGTCTGAACCATATCAAAATAAAAGAGTTTTATTTGACTTGGATTTTTACACTGCATAAAATATTTTTTATGCTACAGCAAAGTGTAAAAATAATCGTACAACTTGTAATGTTGTTTTATATGGAATATAACTGTGAATAAAACTGTAATTTTTCCTTTCCCTACATGGACAGAATAATTAAAAATTAAATTACTTACAATGCTTTCCGTCGTCAGAAAATTGTTGTGGTGTACCGCCAGCTTCATAAGAACAGAAAATAGCATTTCTTAAACAATATATCAATTATTTATTACTGAGAAAAAAATAATAATTTATATATCAAGACATACTTTCCCGACGAATAAATTGTTTAAGTTTTTATGTAATTTTTGAAAGAGTTGTGTAAAACTGGATCTATTGAATGTGCATGTTATTATATTAGAGAATGTTATAAATGGTGTCCTGTAGTACCTTTTCCAGGTCTGCTCACGAGCTACAAATTACTTCAATCTTGCCAGCAAGCTATTAGAACACAACAAATTCATACAGGCCAAGCCATAAGTAGGAAGTACATAGATGTACTTGTGTTGTTTTAATTCAAATTTTCTCAGTTTAAGACATGTAGGATAAAAGATAATTTGGGAGCAAACCCTCAGTACAGTTTTCCCTCAGGACAAAATTAAGAACTATATTTTAGAATTTCGGATAAACTGGTCCACCAAACCATGTTAGCAGATACCTAATAATTCTAATTGATATTTTCTTGAACACTGCAGCTAAGAAAAGAGCAAAGTTTAGAATCAGAATTACGCACGGAAACAAAAGTCATAATATTGAATAAATGCAGCATTCTCTAGTAAACGATAACATTGCTATTCGAAAAATTCCTTCCAAAGTATAAAAACAATTGTGTATGATAAAGTTCACTCATACTCAGCTATTTGTATTATCAAATTATAACAGCATACTTTTTGTAATGTGATTTGAACTATTTTTATTGACGTATGGCTCACAATAATATTTTGAGTCAACATAGCATGCTCGTGATAAGTATTTTGAGTGATGTGAAAATGTGCTGCTAGTAACCTAAGTACAGTACCACAGCTATAATGTTCTAGAAATACTTATACATTTCTTAGTTGTGAACAACAAATAATAATAAATCAGGTTAGAGAACTAATATCTTCTTAAAACCGCACAATATTCTGACCAAAAAAGACAAAGAGCTTTTTGTATTGTTTTTAGCATTGGGAACGATGCTATTTGTGGTCTGCAAACACTAAAATTCCGCAGTAAAGTGACAAGGTCAGGGTGTTTCTATATCTGTGCAGAAAAACTGTGAATAAATTCCAATTTTGCGTATGCATTGTCTGGAATTTAGACACTTTTTAATCCTTTAGTTATGTATTCGTTATGTAGCAATTACTTTAATATGCATGTATTCATAAACGGAGGATTCTCTTATTTATGATTTCCATAAAATCTTTCAGCAATTAAATATGATTGTAGCAAATCCACTTAATTGACTGTATGTATGCAATAAAATTGCAAATTGCATATTCGATCTTATTAATGACTGTTGTATACTTTATGGCTTACTGGCGTGTGATGGCAAGTTTGATACTGTAATACGCGGGCAATACCACCTTATAGGGCATTTTGGGGACATTTTATGATTTTTTAGAGCAAAAAAAAATATTGCTAATATGTATCTCGGGCATAAATAATGTCAAAGAAACAAAACTTTCTAAACTGTCAAATTACTTTTTTTAGGATCTAATTATGCTTAACAGTAAGTAGGTGCCAAATTTTCTCATTTATTATTAACAGTTATTAAAGTGATGGCATAGTGATGCTTGAAGTCAAGAAGATAGTTATGCACAAACAATTTTTAAAATGTCACTACGTGGATGAATGAAGAAATTTGATATGAAAAAAAAAAAATAAACTCATCGTAGTCATTGTAATACCAGATGAAAGTAGGAAATTGTATTGAACTGGGTCATTGGTTGACGACCTTCTATGGATCAGTGACCGAGAAAAATGCATGAAAAACACATGCCATAAAAGTAAAATTTGTATGGGCAAATCTTAATGTCACGCACTATTAATCTGTTTTATGTTAAGTGGCGTAGTTTTGATTGGTTCTATTTCATATCTACATTTTGTAGAAGTGCATTGATTAAAAACTTGAATAAATCAGAATAAGTAGACGGAAAGTTTTTATTATCTATTCTCGGAGAACAAGGAAAAAAAAACGAATCCATGTTCTTCATAATCATACGGGAATAATAAGTAATACACTTTGCATGAATATACCATGTCTCTGTAATTATACTCTATCGAACCATTCCAGCATTTTTTTGCAAGAAGTTATTATAGAGACAACTTATTGCAGTTCCTATTATGCACACTTATCTTTTTAAAACACGATATATACATAAATGTATATATGTACACTGTAACTGAAGAAAATCAGAATTAACATAGCTTACAGCTTGCACTTCATACTCAAAAAATACTACAGTAGCTAAGTATGTATGAAACACCTCGTACCTAATTAGTAATTGACGGTCTACCACTTGATTGGATTTTATTAATAATAAATCCTAGTCAATTCTAAATGCATTCTGTTTATTAGATTTTAAAATAAATGAAAAATTGACTTCCTTGACCAAACTTCTTAATTTCTGCATAGGATCTTCGTAACTTACAACACATAACAATCATGTCGGTTGCATAATAGGGTGGGCCGAAAAAATGCTTTTTTGTTTTTTCAAGTCGTAATACGGCGGAAAAGTTGCGAATTGGGGAGACTAAGAAGGGGTAAAAAAATAAATAAAATCGGTTTATATCTTCCGGTCGCGCATGGGCTCTAAAGTTGATATTTGTACGATATTTTTTTCTCTTACTGAACATGTCAATATTTAAATGGAATAATGCTAGTCGACTCGTATGCGAACCGATAATGATTAAGAAAAAAAAAATGGTTGAAATCGGTTAAGGTTTTCCACTCGCAAAGTAACTCTCAAATCTAACAAATTCTGGCGTTAGTCGTAACTCAGTACCTTCAGTTAAAAGTGAGCGAAAACAAAGACGTTCAGAGTTTGAAAATGATTTTGCTTGGACTTACGACAAACATGTAAGTTGTTAGTATTTTTTCCTTAAACTTTCATCTACCTTTATTTGTAAATTTTGTTCAAAATGTCTTCATCTTTTACAATAATTTGCGACCGGAAGATGTTGATGGATTTAAATAATATTTAACTTTTATTTTCTATACTTTTAATACATAAAAATTTGAGCTATTACATTCGGGAAGAAGCTAATTTAAAAATTTTAAAAATTATCGTAAAAATGTGACTTTATCTAAATTTCAGCAAACTTTAGAGATCATGCGCGACCAGAAGATATAAACCGATTTTTTTCTTTTTTGCCCCATTTTTGTCTCTAATTTAAAGTCCCTAATTCGCAACTTTTCTGCGGTATTACGACTTAAAGGAAGCGTTACAGTTACAACAACACACCGTTAAGTCACAAAGTTACACAAAAACGTCATAACACAAAACCAACATTGAAATAAATGCGAACACCAAAATAATAACACGAAGAATCAGTGCAGACGTAATTGCGTGGCACTGGGGCTAGAGTGGTAGCTGGAGACGGGGGCCAAAGAGAGCCCGAGCGAGGTACCACTAACGCCAGAATTTGTTAGATTTTAAAGTTATTTGCGAGCGGAAAACCTTAACCGATTTGAACCATTTTTTTTTCTAAATCGTTATCGGTTCGCATACGAGTCGACTAGCATTATTCCATTTAAATACTGACATGTTCAGTAAGAGAAAAAATTATCGTACAAATATCAACTTTAGAGCCCATGCGCGACCGGAAGTTATAAACCGATTTTATTTATTTTTTTACCTCTTCTTAGTCTCCCCAATTCGCAACGTTTCCGCGGTATTACGACTTGAAAAAACAAAAAAGCGTTTTTTCGGCCCACCCTATTACATAAGTCAATTGTAGAAATAATTGTTTTAAAAAATGTTGAAGAATTTATCTATAATATGCCGAAAGATTTAGTATTTGTCAACAAAATTTTAACGACGAACCTAAATTACAATTGGACAAGAAAGGTTATCAATATCAAGAGATAAGATGACAATGACCCCATTTTATAGTAAAAACATTACAAATCCGCTCTGACAAATGTAAATAAAATTAACTTCTTAGCTTTTTACCGATAGCTAATATATAAATTCATATATTAGTTTACCAGCATCCGTATCTCATGAATATAGAAGCAGACTATGACAAATAAATAGTAATAATATTTACCTTGACCATACTGATTACATAATCTATAAAACTTATCTCACATAAATCTTTTATTTCTGGCTTAATAGTCTTAATTGCGAGTGACACTGGATCTTAGTCTCCTAGAAAAACTAGTCTTATTAGATAATGACTAGAAAAGAACGCGAAAAATTTATTAAAACAGGTAAACAGGTACCCAACGAAAACAACGTTTGATTCTCTCAATGTTTGACGTCAATTCTTTAATTTTCTAGGTGCAAAACCTGGCGACGGTGACATAATCCAAAAATGCATAGGCATATTTGGAAACTGGCACTGGTGGGTAGTCCTATGGACGATGGCTTGCAAATTTTCAATAGCTTGGCATCAACTCAGCGTCGTTTTTCAAGCACCAACGGCGGAGTTCACGTGCAGCAACAAGAACATTACAGATCCCTGTTCCAAAGAGTGCCCAGAACATGTATTTGACAGGTATTTTAACACTATTTTAACAATTTTCTCATCGAATATTTGTGATTTATCTTTTAACCAACATTTGTTTCTATATAGATCTATTTTTACACAAACAATAACAATGCAGTGGGACTTAGTCTGTGATAAATATCAATTGAACAATATCGTCCAAATGGCTACTATGCTGGGGATTTTGGCTGGTGCTTTAATCTTCGGTATTGTTTCGGATCGGTAAGTAAAGATTTCCCCTAAAAGAAAATCCGGAAGAAAAGTCTCTTAACTTTTTTTAGTTTTGGGCGTCGAGGGCCTTTGGTGGCAGCTGTGGTAATTCAGACCGTTTCTGGCTGTGGAGCGGCCATTATTCCATGGTTCTGGGGCCATGTAATCTTGAGATTTATTTGTGCTACAGCCACTGGTGGAACAATGATGACCAGTTTTGTACTGATTATGGAACTTGTTGGTAAGCTCTTATAATGTTTATTATACTCTACAATTTTTTGTATCAACGGAAAATACTTCAGATCATTATTTGCTCGTATACTATCAGCATACATACTTATGTATTTCGCTAGGTTTAAATTTAAGTTTTTTTTTCAACCGATATTTCGGTATAATACCACAATACCTTTCAGGAATGAAATGGAGAACAACCGTTGGCATCCTATACCAAATTCCGTTCAATTTGGGCCATCTAACCCTGCCACTGATTGCATACCTACTCCGCGACTGGAGACTCAACCAATTCTTCATAAGCATCAGCTCCATCATTCTCTTCGCTTATTACTGGGTGCTCCCAGAATCACCAAGATGGCTCCTAGCGGTAGGAGCAACCGACAAAGCGGTGAAGATCTTAGAAAAAGCAGCAAAGCGCAACGGACTCCCAACTGACACTATTAAAACCGACGTGGACAACTACGTACAGAAAAAGCACATAACTGAGAATAAAGGAGGGAATATCTTATCTTTGGTGAAGACACCATCCCTCAGGATAAAGACCATCGCGATTTGCTTCAATTGGTTCGTCTGTGGATTGTGCTTCTTTGGTGTTGCACAGTTCATGGGTGAATTGGGTGGAGATAAATTTGTGAACGTTGCTGTTTCTGCCGTTGTCCAAATTCCAGGGACCCTACTATCGATTTGGATGCTGGGAAAGTTAGGAAGAAAGAAGTCGTTAATTTTGGCGAACATTGTTGCTGGACTGTCCTGTTTAGGCGTAGCAGTCACACCAGCTGAACCTGCATGGATAAAAACAGCCTTGGGAACAACAGGAATCTTTGGATTGTCAGTAGCTTTTCCAACGGTGTATATATACGCTGGTGAGCTTTTCCCAACGATAGTCAGGAATGTCGGTTGTGGAACTGCGTCAGTTTTCGCAAGAGTTGGCTCCATGACCGCTCCTTTCGTTGCTAAACCCAGTGGAGGTCCTGCGTGGTTAGGTCCTGCCATATTTGGCGTTGTACCATTGATTGGAGCATTGCTATGCATCCTCTTGCCAGAAACGTTAAATTGCAAACTGCCTGACACCATTGAAGAAGCTGAGAACTTTGGGAAGCGCCAAAAGGCCGTGGAAATGAAGGAAAACACTCAAGAGACTGTTACGTAATTTATGTTTAGATTAGGTTATGTATTCTACGATTATTTTGGCCATAATTGTACAGCAAATTTTAGATTGTTCTAAAGCCAGTGTTGATCAATAGAAAGAAAATACTCAAATGGCTAAATCTGTTTTTGGTTGATGATAATTTACTGAATCAACACAGTCTTGCTAATTACAGGGTAACTCGTAATAAATCTCAATAATGGCGCTTCACCTATATACGGTTATATGTGCCACCTCTAGTTAAAATGTATTAATATATCGACTGTACCTATACTATTATGCCTTTAGGTTTACAAAAATAAATAAATTATAATTATTTTTTCGGTATAATTTAATAAATAATTTAAATTATATTGTTCATAATTTAGTCTGTCTTCTTGTTTTGCTTATTTACGAATACTTAGATGAGACATCTTTGCAGGTTTTGACTTTGATTTAATAAAATTTAAGATGGGTAAACACACCAAATTTTAAACATTTATCAATGCATAATGTGCTTTATTATTATAGTACTACAGTCCATTTTTTATATTTAATTATTGCTCTTGGGCTGACACTATTGTAACTACAATATGCTGTTCATCATCCAGATTTCGTATTCCATATTTCAATTTATCTCTTTATGTTGAGTATCATAGTTTATTTCTTTATGTTGACCAGTAAAGTAAAGTAAGAATATGCAGAACTCAAAACCTGAAAACAAAAAAATTGTAACAAGGTAACAAGGTTACTAAGGAGGGCGAGTACTGTTCGTGTTTACCCAGACAATTCGGCAAAGATGCCCAGGAATGTTACTGATTGCACTGTAAGATATGAATTGATAAAATCTTACAAGGAATCTAAATACCTTTAGAAATGTTCCAAGCGAAACTGGTCCTAGGTACAAAGCCTTTAACGTCAACGGTTTTTGAGCTCTGCATATGATCAAGTATATGTCCTTTTGGACCACCACTGGGCATTTATACCATATGGAGGCGTATGTATCCAAAGCAACACCAAAGCTCTAGAAAATTTTAGGTTACTGCAAAATACGAGGTTTGCTACATAAGCTTGTATTACCTCATCCATAAGTCTTTGTCCATAATAGCAGATTAAGAAAAGCAAGCAAAGCCATCCAGCCAAATGAAGAGAAAATCTGAGCGATTCAAACAAGTTGCCAACCATCAATATTTCGAAACTTAGAACGCTGATGACGAAAGAGGTTAATGTTACGTGAAGAATTATTTGCGTACCAAAAGCATCATTAACTTCTTGAAGATATCTAAAACGTTAAAGACAGGTCAACAAACCCAAAAAATCTTTTAGAACAAATACTCTATAATCGCAATATGATATTTTATAGAGAAATGAACAGCTGCACAAATATCTCTCTGACCAACGCATGTATCAACGCTGGATAAAATGACTTTCCTCAAGTTCCTCAATTGGCAGATGATGTGCATCAAAATACCACAAATCAACATCGTCAAAGTGATAATAATTAACGTTGTCAGAGAACCAGTGTAAAACTGATGGAAGTAGGCTATCTGAAGCATGGGTGACTTGTCAAAACGGAACGGTAACCTGTATCTGACAATCACTATACAAGGGACCCCATATTCATCCATACTTTTCGGTTTATTCTGTTCGCAGTACTCGGTAAGAAACGGCGGCGTTAAAGAATAAACAACCATCCCAACGATTGAATAAACAATAAACATCTTCGAGTAGAAGATGGCCTTTTTATCAATTGCAATGCTTTCGACGTTCGGAAAAAATTCATCAAATTGCGATATTTCGATTAGCAGCTTCTTGATCTTGTCTCTATTTTCAATGAAACAAGCAGCCATGTACAGCATGCCAAATACGCAGACGAAAGCCAGAATTGACTGAATTTGGATAAACGGAGCTACATCGTCCTCTGAAATAATAAAAATTAGTGTAATCACAGTTTCTTACTTGGTTCTAACAATATTATGCAATAATATAGATTTATATTTTGGATATGAAGAAGGTGTCCTTATTCTAACTTATAAAATAAATCGTTTTTGTGTTTTTTTTTTCTTCGAAAGAGTCAATGTAAACATTATGAAGTGTTTATAAACAATACACATCGCAAGAACGAATCTGTAATTGTAGACTATAGCTTTCTTGTTAGTGTTTGTTCAGATTGTCTGCTGAAAGAAAAAGGAATATTGACGTAACAATTGAAGAGCGGGCATATTTATACTGGATAATAACACTCATGTGTCAATCTCAAGATATTTGTAAACGTGTTTCTTGTCATTTTCGTTTTTTTTATAAGAAAATCTGTGCTGGTTTCTGTGGAATTGGAATGGCTAAAAAGACAGGAAAATGGCAGCTATCAATACTTTATCAAGTGAAATTATAGGGGAACATTGTTCTGTCTGTAATATAAGATTAACTTTACTACAGCTAAAGTAAGAACACACAGAATGATTTATAAAAATCTATTCGAAAGTATTGAGTTAAGTGGACACAGGTTTGTAATTTTCTGGATTTATTACATAATTTATTTATTACATGTATGATAAATGAAAAATCATACTTCACCTTTATATTTACTTCTGGTGTCGCTTCTGGTTTGTCTTTTTTCAACAATAAACAAGCCACTACTAACGTACAATGTATAATAAAACAAACCGATATTTGTTCAAAATTTAATACTGTTCCTAAGATCAAAATATCACTAAATCCTAATTTATATACAAAATATATACAGACGATACGAGCATATTTGCGACGATATGTTCCTTTAGATTTAAGTAAAGTCTTTATCACTTCTATCACCGTATTTGGTGCGTTTTGACTGAGCGGCAGCTTTGGCAGCTTTTCGACTTTTCTTCTTTTTCGATCGCAGATACAACAGTAAGACCACGATAAAGAGCAAAAGAATGATAGCACCCGCGATTCCCGTATTCGTAAGTATCTGCTGCCGAAATAACTTGAACTGTAATTGTTCGTAGACGTTTCTGCATCCATCATAGGTTCGCACGTACTCTTCAGGTATGCTTCCGTTGCATTCTGAAAAAGGAAACAAATGTTTGCTTAGTTACATATAATCTTACGTCACGTATGCAACCCAAAGAACTCAAGTGACATAACAGTAATAGATACTGACCCGCAGACTGTACTGATTTGCTGATTACTGACCAACGTTTAATGGCTAAATGGGTTGCATACTCTAAAATGGAATGTTATGCATTGCAAAGAATGATTAATCGTGGTTTGAAATTCGTTGCTACATATAGGTGATTTCAATATTTTTGCATACATTTAGACTACTTATGTATTCATTGACTGTGCTGGTAATTTACAACTTGGTAGCTTGGAACAATAACGTGGTCCTTGAATACTGGCTCAGTAGCCATGATAACATAATACATAACCGTAATACATATTAATATTGCTCTTACGTCAATTTTAATTAGTTTACCTACAAGTCTGATGTATTTACCAGCAAAGCTATAGAGTCTCAGAGAACATAATATTGAATAGCAAATAATGATCGTTACTTTTGTAGGTGAAATTGATAAAATAACTTTTGTAAAATCAAAATCCTTGAATTGGTGGTTCCTTCAGCAATTTTCGAGATTTTACCTCGTTGTATGTTATAATGAAAATAATTACGATCTTTCAAAAATTCTTCTTGACTATGCAAAACACAAGAGCTGCAATTCATATTCAGGTATAGTTCAGCAACAATATCTAAGCTGAACTAACTAAACGCCATAAAAAAACAACCCTTTTTCTACAATGTGGTACAAGCTATGCAAACGCAACAAAGTCCAAAGAAATGCATGCGAAGTGTACAAAATAAGATAATGCGTACTATTTCCATGAAAAAAGTAAACAAACCCATAATTAAAGTATAAAAAAGGTGGAAGTACATAGTGAGTCATTAAGACTTATTGTTAAACCTGGAGTTATATTGTGTGTGCTACAAGTAACTCCGTTAACTTTAGTATTTTGCGAAATTTCATAATGTTGCACTTTACAGAAGCACACAATGACTAACTAACACAATAAATCTAACAAAACATGTCACAAACTAAAATAAATAAACATAAAGACAGACGTAAAGGAAAATAGGCGCCAGATTGTTAATATTTCATCAGTGTCTTGACTGTTAGTTCTTGAGTGCAGTGCTATTTTTAAAATCAACTTACTGTTTCATTAGGAATGGATAAAATAACAGAACAGTAGTCCAGTTTCTGACGAATGAAATAAACATCTTGTCCATGAATGACCGGCCAAGAAAAAAACCGCCTTTGTGCATTTGTAATAACTCAAACTGTCAACAAGAATCTGAGCCACGGTTAAAATTAATCTACTCCAAGAAAACATAAAAGCATACTCGGCCACATCTTACTGTAAACTGTGCTTTAAAAACAACGTATCTTTTAAATGCACATTATGAACTATATATAACGTTAAAAATAAGTCGCTAAAAATAGTTTGTATTGATGTCTACCAGATGGTAATGAGGTTTTCAACTAATATTATAATTGGCATTTCTTTCTAATGTGTGATGACTACGGGCGATATTGACCAAACATTGTCGGAGTATATAATATGCTAAAGGTCTTTATCATCCTCTATACCAAACAATTAGCACATTTCAACAACTCAACTCAAAGATAACCACCTATCAATGCAGAGAAACTTTCCACATTGAACAAAAGCCGGAAATGCTGTTCAAGCATTGTGTTTCTTCACAGAAATTGTGATACAACACATTGCTGCCATATCACAAATCACCAGAGCTTCAATTTTCGCTTACCTAAAGATTCCTCGCATACGAATTCCTTAAAAATAACTTCTCTACTCCTGAGCCAAGCATTCAAATATTGGCAGTCGCAGGGATCTTCAAAAACTGCTGAAAATCCTTCGTTGTAGAACTCCTTCAAATTGCACAATCCAGCAAACACCGACACGTTCACAAACACGTTCATGTTCTCCGAAACATTATACGTATGCAATGTCGGAACATTACCTAAGTTAGGTAGACGCACTAATTTATTATTTGCAAGGTCCAGATGCACCAAAGGACTGGTCACAGGCAGAGCTGCTTCTATATCATCAACCATTTTCTTGTTTCTTATATTGCTTAAGTATAACTTCCATAAAGATGGCAGTTTGAAAATTGCACTGGGAATGGTGTAAAATGCATTGGAGGAAAGATCCAAAGTATGCAGATAGTGTTTATCTGCTAATGCTGCGTTGTCTATTTCTGTGATGATGTTGTCTGACAAGTAGAGGAGTTTCACGTATGGGTATGAGTCCAGACCATCTTTGTCGATCTCTCGGATTCTGTTGAATGACAGATCCAAAACCTGCAAGATGACAAAATGATTTGTTCAATTTCTGAAGAATATGTAGTGTGTAAAGTTAAGAACATTTGTGTTAAAACTTATTATGCATATTAGAAGAACCAAAACACGCGACGAGGCGTCTTGTGGTCTAAATTTGTCCCTGGGAGGTTTCTGCTTATATCACGACCATCAAATTGTGGGACAGACTGTACATTCAGAAACAGGTCGAACAAACATGACAAATACATTACTTCATTATAAATTACTCATGGCAGTTGTATACATACGGTAAATATACAAAGCTTAGGAAATTCAAGATAAAACGACAAAAGGATACAAATTTGCCTGTCCAAAATTCAGGTAAAAAGGTAGTTTACCCTTTCATACAATATGAATGGCCAGGTAATACATGAATGATAATAAACCCAGCACCAAAGAAAATTGTCCATCTAAAAATTTAAAATATGTTTGCTCTCCAATAAGTTTAAATTTTGATATTTTTTTCAGATAAATACAGACAAATTCTTCTTCTTTCTGTATTATCAAGGTCTACTTAAGTAACAAACCCTTAATTACTCCACAGGGTATTTCAAACTTAGACTACTGAAGTCTAAAAGATTATAAAAGTGATTCTAGATCAAAATTTGTCATTTTTTAGTTAAATTTATATAATAATTCGCAATTATTACATGTGATAAGACCTTATAAGTACACACATTTCAACAAGTTTTCTAGCTTCAGAAATACCACATAAATGGATACTAGGTTCCATGATTGGTATACCATTAATGTAATTTCGTTACACAATACTTTGCAAGATCTGGGAAAGTTTCTATGAACCTATACACTTTACAGACTTGTTTAAAGTTAGTTATTATTGAAATATAAAAATATATTTACCTCTACACCACTTGTATGACATCTGGGCACCACTGTCAATTCTCTTCTGTAACAATCTGCTGACTTAAGTTTCTTAACAGTAGCTATCTTGCAATAATCTCTGCACACCTGTGTGTAAGCAACAGTGACAGAGCACAAGAACATAAGCACTTTTGTTTGTTGCACCATCATATCTGAAAAGAAAATATTAAATAACATTTTAACCCACACAGTCACTAACACGTTAACACACAAAGATGTAAATAATCAAGATTAATAACACATACTGTTAGATAAAGACAAATTTACTCCATATTAGGTGTATCCTCGGGTTACCATTGCACCAATTGTAAAATAGCCTTCGAATTTTCATTGAAAATCGCGCATTTTGATTTATAACACTGGCAGCACAGCGGACATTTTTCAACTTAACACCAAAGCAAAGTTCACTGAGTGCAGAAAAAGTCAGGCGGCCACAGGCAGGTAGAATGTGGATACCTGAGTTGCTGATTGGTCAACGCTCAAGGTGAAACTTTGTCCACATAAAGAGACCCTCGCCTTGGAGGAATGGTACCGTTAATCAATAAAAGAAGTGCACAACGCCTTTTTGAAACTACCAAAAGAAATAAGACTGGAAAAATTTCTTGAAAAAAATAGCTAGCGACTTTGTTAACTAAGTGTTACGTAGTGTTAAAGATAGTGAAGATAGAGTGGGATATAAACCTGTTTGTAACATACATAACTAAATTTAATTTTTCTGTATTGTAACAGTAGTATAATTAGTGGAGGATTAAAAATAATGTAGGTACCTTAACGTAATTATAGTTTAAAAATAACTCCCAGGAAGTAGAGAATTCACGATATAATAACTTAAAATTTATTTAAAACAATACAAATTTTGTGTACAATCTGTTTTATAGGCAACCCAAAACACAACTTTAGATCAATTAGGAATTTGCTTTTTCGTATCCTATCAAATAAATTATTGAATAAAAAGTAAAAAACACTACTTACTTGGTACACACGGACACAAACCAAAAGAAAACCCTCTAAAATGATTTCTATTCTTAAATTTTCTCTCTATTGTAGTTGGGTTGAAAAATGTGTAATGGTGTACAAGTAAATGAAGACAAGATCTGGTATGTATTTTTATACACCTCGTAAATTTGTAAAATGTATAGGAGGAGAAATTTTATAAATAACTGCATCAAAAGGCAATAGCCGGAAGCCATAATAAAGAATATGTAAACTAGTTTCCGTGGTAAGCTAATTTTAGGGACTAATTATGAAAATATGTATTTTAATAAGGTGATTATTGAAGGCGAAAAAGATGTGTTAAAAATATTAAAACTGTTGAAACATTTGCTGGTGATGAAATTTTGCGGGAAAGGTTGCTTTGTGTATTTTGCGCAGAAAAATGTCAGTCAACTTATCAGATATATGGTTAACCACAACGAATCAAAATGACTAAGTTTTATAGTTAATGTTTACATAGTAATTCATGAATTGATTAATTTTTGTCCGAAAGGACAATCGATATTCAGAAAAGAATATACAAATATCTTTGTTAACATTGAATTTTCGAAAACTTTTATTTCATTTGCTCTAAAATAAACTTTTCAAAATTTAATTTGAACTATTCATCTATTTTTTTATCACTGGTTTCACCTCAAAATAATGTTTGTATAAAACATCGAAGGTAACAAAATTTAATAACAGATGTAAGTATTAATGACTTACTCTGTATATTTAAGAATAGAAATATTTTTATATATTTAAACATTAGCAAGCCTATTTCCAAATCCTTATACAATGGCATAATTTCTGAGTTACGTATTAATAAAAAGTATCAGCTTAATCATTAATAGATAAAAAATGTTCCACTTTGTATTATATTCTTCTATTAATCATAATTCAATAATTAATTACTCAATACTGGTGTCACTTAGAGAAAAAGCGTATTTGAATTTTTTACTCCAATTATGATGATCTATAACCCCTAGAAATTATTGCACTCATTTAATATATCAATGTTAACGCTTTTAAGCGAGTGAAAAAGCCTCAGGCCTATCGGTACTTTTCAACACGTGTCGAGGACATAAATATCTACTTAATGCCCTTAATACATAAATAACAATAAAATAATTATCTTGTAGAAAAGTTTTGACTCACAAAAAATACAATAAAAATAAATGAATAACATTAATAATTTGACTTACAGTTCGAAAGCACATTACACACAGCGGTTGAATATCAGAAATGCGGTTGTAAAAATGTAAATTGTTTCAACAGTTGTCGCACAAAAGGCGGAAATTTCAATGAGTAACGGAAGCTGCTGTTATCAACATTAATACATTTACACCGAATTCGGTATTGTACAGAAACTCACTTCCATCGAAGCAGCAACGCCATTAAAAAATTAATTGCCTCAAATAACTAAATAAGTAAAATATACTTTACCATTCAGTACATTTTTTTCAATACTATGATTAATAATGGACCTCATCCACACACCATCAACAATGACTACATTTAACAGGTGTATACTTTGCTTTAAAATATGCACTTTATACAAAATGTATAGAATTTACCTTAATCGGAGTTAATCGGAGTGTCCAATGGGAAAGGAAGATTTAATCTAATCATATTTTGTTGACACTGGGTAAAGAAGGAAGATCATGATTTTGTATCAACTTACAGTTTATTCTCGTGCTATAAAAAAATAATAACGAACAAAATGGAACTCAGTATGTCAATATAACAATATATACACTTGCAATAAAATAGGAAATATGTATATTTAAAGAAAATAAATTTTGTATTCTAATATTGGTACAGAAGTTTTATTTTGTCATGGGGAATACCATACTTCGCATAGTAATTATTAATTATTGTTTAACTGTTCTGATAAATCCGAACACGATAGAATGTGAACAACCAGTACAAACATAGCATAGATTTTTATTATTCAAGAAACTCATTCTTGCACTTTTTACAGTTGATAGAGTTGGTTTAGTTTTTAAAACAAATTTGTACAAACATATTAAAAGTAAACTTTTAAACGCTATATATTACATGCATTAGAAGTGTCAGTTTTAATTACATTCAGTATAAATATGGCTTTAATTTTGACGTTTGTGGGCTCAGGTCATTTCATGGTTAATTTTGAGTTTTTACAGCTCTAAGTATAGTGTCATGTAACAGCAAAATGTGTCATGTAATTCTAATAGTTCCATAATTTAATTTCTAAAATTGTTTTACGTTTATTCTTACTACATCCATCACGTAGATACAATAATTATTAATTCAAACACAGATTATTCTACACTTCCTGTAACAAGAAACGGAAGTGAAATGGATGCAATGGTTAAATATAGACCAGTGCTGACATGGGATAGTGAATAAAAACATTAATTCTAATGACAAGGAATAAAAAAATAGATATGGGGATGAATCAGCTGGTTTATCTAACACTTAATTATATAATAATTAACTGTCATAAGTTCACTTAAAGAAAAATTTGTAAATTAAAGTATGAATGGAACAAGAGCCAGTAAGGCTTTCTAAATATCAATAGAAACCAAAACGAACGAAATAAAAAAAAAGTTATTGATTGAGTATTTCACAAATTTGTGAAATAGGCACATTTATCCTAAAATTTTAAAGCTTTATAGAAGTTTTTTTAATCAACTGACTCAATAGCTTGTTAATGACGGTATAAATATAACATAAATTAATATTATGTAACAAAAACAAAGCAGATAAACACATCGTAGCACATGGCCCAACTTTACATACAACAGATACCCTGTGTGCAGATTACAAACACCATTACACGCTTTTGAAAACCTCTTGACAACGTATCAAACATTTTTACGTTAAATATATCACATTATATAACTTAAATATACAATATACAAGTTGTATACGATTTAAAAATCGCAGTATACAGTGTGTTACTAACCTTGCACAAGTAATATCCCTATCGTAGCGAAAACCACTATTGCGCGTCACTTTTCAGCCCTGCGATATAACTGACGAAGAGCGCAACCATGGCAACCATGCTACCAGAAGGGCTTTTAAACAGAGAGTGACAAAGAAAGACAGATAGATCAACAGCTGCCCCAATACAAAAGGGACTATTCTGGCAAATTCTATTGGTTCTAGGAAAAAGGGGTGCCAGAATGTGTATAAAGAGGGGTATTCCATAACATATCTGCCCATTAGGTTAATTCGAAATTAGTGAATTTGGTATTGTTTTTTTGTTGTCATCGTTAAAATAGTTCTTGGTTAATTGATTATTTTCTAGAGCTATATTGTTCTGTGTTCCTCGTATTTATACATATAAATAGATAATATTTAAATACATAATCTGTTTTTAACTAGCATTTGTACATACACAATTTTTCAGCACACTAAAACTGTGGCATATCTTTTAAAAACATTGAAATAGATAATGAGTACAACAAGCATAGTATTAGTTCTATAATATTTTAAATAAAATGTGTACATGTTTGTGCAATGTGCAGATTTAATTCTTAAAGTTAATAACAACAACCTTAAATAGGTACTATCGTTTAAAATAAACTCAAATTGTTACTTCAAACGTGTTTTATAATATTTGGACCAACGGAGACTGACCTAAAAAAAAACGTAACTTAAAGAGATAAATCTACATTGAGATAACAATATTTCCATTTATGAATAAAACATAGAACACATACAATACAAACGCTGAACACACGTATGCAAAATAATTTTAAAATTCGTGATTTGTTTAGAATAGTTGATGTTTAAATGTAAATTTAGAAAACAATATAACATACTCTTAAATTTTACCATAAAAGCGACTAAAAATTAGTCAAGAAAAATACTCACACTTACGTGTTGGTTACATTGAAGCACTTATTACTAAATGAGCATAATTTCTATCACAATTATTTATCATTAAGCACACGCAATATGTAATAATTTCACCGTCAGTTTGTTTCACCACATAGCACAAGAAATATATCACAAGAGGAACTTAACACAACGCACATCGGCGTTAAAATGTATACCAGACAAACATGTGGTGAGAAGAAACCTTTTTAAAAGTTAATTATAACAACATGTGTCGTAAGAAAAAAACAAAACGACTTTTAATGTACATTGTATGTAAACAATGTTCTTATAGAACAGTAAAAGTATGTCAAATCTTTGAAACCTGCCTGCTATTTTTATTCTTATTTCAGATTTTTGTGCAATTTTGACGACTGATTAAAAAAAAATAATGTTGCACTTACCGCTTTTTTGCTAGTATTGTCGGATGCTTGTCGATAATAAAAGTAATAGTTCATTTTAGCAATTTTATCGTATTAGGATTATGGGTTCATAGTAATGCAGCAAGTTTGTAAACACAGCATATCTTCAACATACACACAATCGTCATATTATCCTTACTAAGCAGAAATTTGAACAGGAACTTCGTGATTATAATACAATACTTGCCAATATCATCAGAATGTGAGATAAAAATAACATTAGCAAGAAAACAGGTAGGAAAGGAATCGTACAAGTTTTCTCTGTGATTATGATTACTTACAATATTTGTTTCAACAGTATGTTACCTACTGATAACAAATTAATTAAATTACCTAATGTGATCAAATAAAATAATCGTAAAACTACTTTTTGTCATCGGATATCAACTTCCGCTGGTCTATTAGTTTGCCTATTCGCAGTTCAAATGTTTATTTATATTTCCATTGATCACGGTTAAATTCTTTGATAAAAACTTGTATGTTTACATATCACCAAATAAATGAATATGTAGTGTACAGATTCAGTATTCTGAAACGTTGTGTATGTTTACTATGTTTATATACAGTTCAAGAGGTAATAATGCGTTTGCTTACATGTAAACATAGCGGTGTGTTCGTTAAAAACAGATTATATATAAATGTATACAACCCAATAGATAGAACATAGAACACAGTACTGTATAAAGTTATAAACTATAAAGTAATATAATATCTATTGCACAGTTCCACAGTGTTAGTACATAGAAACTGACGTTAGGTAGGCTCAGGCTTCACAAAATTGAATAAGTACAAACGTGTTTAGACAATTCATTGTGCCAATGATATAGTCGGAAAGTTGGGTGAGGACCACCCCAGATATTTTTATCTAAATTATTTTCGGAATTGTGACCATTTTCAGGCTTAGAAACCAAAAGAGTACAAGTGGAGTACAACTTTGTTATTTTAAACGAATTGGTATATATTTTAATTAAAATTACATAATTTAATTTTCTGTACAAAAATATGTTGACTTTGATTAAAATTGTTGATACCTTGTGTTTTTCGTTTTTGAGTAATTTTAATTAAAATTTATTCTAACAATTATCACAATGTCCCTTAAAACAGCGTTTCTCACCCAACGTTCATGCTGGAAAGTTAAAAATTGGTACATTTACTCCCCAGAATCAAATAGAACGTCGTTGGATTTATCAGTCTATCTTATACAGATTGTTCAAGAACTGAATAGTCGTTTTACCATATTCAGTTGCAACTTGACAATTTTAAACGGAACTCCACATTTAATTGGCCTATCAGATAGAGAATTAAACTTTCTACAAGTGTTTAAGAAACGCCCCTACTGTACCATGGAAGTTTTTGACATATTTGAGAATTTACCATAATTATGCATAAAATGGCAGAATTCGTGTATGTATTACTTTCCGACTAGTACCCTAGAAGGAAAGTATTGTAATCGACGGAAAAACATTCGATATTTCAGCGGAAATACGCGATTTGGTGTCCCCTGAATCGATTGCAATAATTTCTGGAAAATGTATGTAGATACGTATGTGTGTACGTGAGTATGTCCGTGTGTATGTCTGTGAACACGATAGCGTCCAAAAAGAACAACGGATCAGGCTGAAATTTGGTTACCTATTTAGAATTACCAGAGGACGAACTGGATTGTTTTTGGTGACAATCTGGTAACCGGAAGTTATGTCACATACGTCTTCTGAGGAATTTATCCGATTGAGACCAAACTCTTACCAACTCATCCTCCTGTGGCTTTAAATATGTACATACACAAATTTGCAGATCAGTGACATGAACGGTTTAGGAGCTATTAGCTTTTATAGAAACGATTTGACAGAATCGACAGCCTTCGTTACTGTGTTGCAAATTGTCAGATTTTGACACATCAGTGCCATTGACATAACATGACGTTAAATGTCAGAATGACAAATGTCATTATGTCATAGAAACTGACGTTAGGTAGGGTACAAAGGGGCTTTGGCTGCACAAAATTGAGTAATTGCAAACATGTTTAGTCAATTCATTGTTCCAACGATGTAGTCGGAAAGTTGGGTGAGGGCCACCCCAGATATTTTTATCTAAATTATTTTCAGAATTGTGACCATTTTCAGGCTTAGAAACCAAAAGAGTACAAGTAGAGTACAACTTTGTTATTTTAAACGAATTGGTATATATTTTAATTAAAATCACATAGTTTAATTTTCTGTACAAAAATATGTTGACTTTGATTAAAATTGTTGATACCTTGTGTTTTTCGTTTTTGAGTAATTTTAATTAAAATTTATTCTAACAATTATCACAATGTCCCTTAAAACAGCGTTTCTCATCCAACGTTCATGCTGGAAAGTTAAAAATTGGTACACTTACTCCCCAGAATCAAATAGAACGTCGTTGGATTTATCAGTCTATCTTATACAGATTGTTCAAGAACTGAATAGTCGTTTTACCATATTCAGTTGCAACTTGACAATTTTAAACGGAACTCCACATTTGATTGGCCTATCAGATAGAGAATTAAATTTTCTACAAGTGTTTAAGAAACGCCCCTACTGTACCATGGAAGTTTTTGACATATTTGAGAATTTACCATAATTATGCATAAAATTCGTGCATGTATTACTTTCCGACTAGTACCCTAGAAGGAAAGTATTGTAATCGACGGAAAAACATTCGATATTTCAGCGGAAATACGCGATTTGGTGTCCCCTGAATCGATTGCAATAATTTCTGGAAAATGTATGTAGATACGTATGTGTGTACGTGAGTATGTCCATGTGTGTGTCTGTGAACACGATAGCGTCCAAAAAGAACAACGGATCAGGCTGAAATATTTAGAATTACCAGAGGACGAACTGGATTGTTTTTGGTGACAATCTGGTAACCGGAAGTTATGTTACATACGTCTTCTGAGGAATTTATCCGATTGAGACCAAACTCTTACCAACTCATCCTCCTGTGGCTTTAAATATGTACATACACAAATTTGCAGATCAGTGACATGAACGGTTTAGGAGCTATTAGCTTTTATAGAAACGATTTGACAGAATCGACAGCCTTCGTTATTGTGTTGCAAATTGTCAGATTTTGACACATCAGTGCCACAAATGGGCTTTGGCTTCACAAAATTGAGTAATTGCAAACATGTTTAGTCAATTCATTGTACCAACGATGTAGTCGGAAAGTTGGGTGAGGGCCACCCCAGATATTTTTTTATTAGTATACATTGGAATTTTGTCATAGACATTTTGAAGTTTCTACAATCAACACCCTGAGAAAATTTTAACACCAGTTTTTGACAACGGCATTAATCAATGCAAGTCTTTGAGGGCTAGTTTTTCAATACTAGTTTAAACCACGAGTGAGGTTCAGCACTGCTTATAATGACGTTTTGATCTCCAGTATCCAATCAGCTTTGGCGAATCTGACAGAAATCAAGAATAGAACGGAGTTCAGTAGAACAACAGAGCTATTTGCTACTTTAAATTTTTGTACCAATTATTTTTTATTTTTTTTATTACAGGTCATTTTGGTTTTTATTTATTTCTCATTTATAGCAATTTGGTCAGCATGTTAGATTTCTATCTATATATTTCTTTGAACTTGAAAAATCTGATTGATGTTAGTGATAAATGCCTGTAATTCATAATTATTCTAAAAAAAGCTGCTCCTAAAATAAAACACAGGACATTAACCTTTTAAAAATAACTCAAATTTTAGATCCATCCACCCAACCGAAAATAAAAATAAACACATCATCGAGTAGCTGCTTTAAAATATTTTATTTCATAGGCTTATTACAAGTAAAAGTAACAGTGTTTGCAATAATAAATACAAGGAAATAACATAACAACGTCTCGTGCCCGTTTTACTTCCACTCTCTTGAGAAAATTTTCAATTGCTCGTAGCTATAGAACCAATAGAATCGTCGTTTTGCTTAAAGGCAGTGATCACGTCAAAGTGGCTGTACAGATTCGGCGTTACATTCTCAAAATGCACGCACCTCTCGATCGGCGCACCCAACCTTTTCAATAAGTCACTAAATGCTTTCTCCTCCTTCTTTATCCACGGTCTACGATCATCCTGAATCTGGTACGGACTCACATGAACATGAATTTTAATATCTGAAAAGTTATTGTATCAATACATTAAAGCCATTATACAATGCTTCAAGACATACCTAGCCTAGCCAAAGTCTCCAGGAGTGGCCTGGATGTGATCCAGGTGTTCTTGCCTCCGGAATGTCCTCCATCCAACCAGTACATATCCTTAATCCTGTTCACGATCCCCATAGGAGCCTGGTCGTCAGGGGTTAGCGTCTTGAGATAGTGGAACTCGTAGATAAACTGATTTAAGACAACGCAACCTTTACTAAACCCAATCAAACTTATATCGTACTGCTGCAAGCGCAATTCCTCTCGCCACCATAAGGGTTCCTCAAGTCTGGGCTCCTCCTTGCGTGGCTTCACGTTCAGGTCGTCCGAGGTCTGTATGGTGTTGTCTTCGGTCTAAAAACCTGAAATTTATACTCGGCCCGTCTACAAGTGCGAAATTAATTGTCTGCTTTACATCGGTCTCCTCGCAGATCGGCGCCGGATTGTACGAAATGGAGGCGGCGTTCAGCTCGGACTCGCACATGGATCGGAGACGGTCGGACACGTGCTCTAGGAGTTTCTCGAGATGCTGGAGGGCGAAGTTCATGGGCGTGTGGTCCGGGGCGCCGCAGTTATTCGAAGGGACAAAGTTACCGTAACAGCTAATCGTCTTATATTCAATTCTGGGGATCAGCGCATTATGTACTTAGATATGAGAATTTTTAATTTCAAAAGTAGAGAAATTTAACAATACTCACCTAGAAGGGCGTATTGTGATAAAATGGGAATGTGGAAATTTTTTCTGCATAAGGAGGGCCGAATCCTCCAGGTTCCATTTTAAGTAATTCTTGCTATCCCGATGGGACTGCATATTTTCCGAGAAATCCTAAGGAATAGAAGGGCAGGTTAGCATACCTGTGCCAAGAATACAGTGCAAAACGTAGAGATAGTGTTGGGCACACGAATTAATAAGTCATGTACATGCATCAATAACTAAAATAGATATTATTTGATGTTTTATTGCAGATTTCACGGAACATGTGTGTCGCAATGCACGCGTGAATAGATACGATGCACGCTCTGCCAAAATTAAACCAATTTAAATAAATATTTTGAACGGCGGAATGTAAGACGAACAAGAGATATATTGTCCTGGTTTTGGAACATTGGGAATATTAGCTGTGACTTCTCTTGGTTGGCAACTGAAAGTATACTTTGAATGTTTTAATTTTTATAAAATATGTAATTATATGAATAAAATCCTCCATTAAAGGACCGTTTTTAGGTAATTTATTGTACTGATTGTTGTACAATTCTTTGTGAGCATATGTGCAAATTCTACGCAATATTAGACACATTTCTATATAGCCATATGTAAGTATAGAAATAAATGTTCGTCTTCGGAAAGTAAACTGTGGACAATATAGGACAAAATTCATAAAATCATTCACCACCAATGCGATGAATTACGGTCTATTTTTACCACACAAAAATAGAAACACCATATAATTTTTCAACGTCACTCTCTGTTCTTTTTAGGACGACACAGTCAGAAATAAAATGGACAGAATAAAGTATATAAATTTAGAAACGGAAGACTATTTTTTTCTTTTTATTTGCTTCTGTGGAACACCAAACCGATTCTTCATAAAATTAAAAAGGTGTTTCCAGAAGTATGTCTATACATATACAATAAACAATTGTTTTTTAGGCTGTATGAACTTAGCAGTGGCGGCTCGTCAGGGGTGGCAGGGTGGGCAGTGCCCACCCAAAAAATATTGGATCACCTGGTACTGATATTCAGTGTTTCACATTTTTATTTGGACGTTATTAATACAATATTTGTTACAGTTAAGTATTTGCCTAATATAAATTCTTTACAACCACTGTCTATATGCCTGCATTATTATATTGAATACATAATAAAATCCAACGCTGCTACGCTACTAGCCGTAGAATTGGTAAATAACGGTAGTGTATGCAACCGAAACTACCAGGCCGGGGTGGCAATTGAGATTGTGCCCACCAGCGGTGACGGTTTTCTACTGCAAGCGCGTAAACTGTCCAGCAAGCCGGAGGAGTGTGGGTAGCGAAAAATGCATGTGTGACGTCAGAGGACTAGGCAGATAACCCCATACCATAGCATAGACGTATTCTAATAGGCTAAATAGGCAATAGCGCATGCAACAAATTCGCGCAAAAAGTCGGCCGTTTTATTAGGGTTGTTTAATGTTTACTCGACCTTCTTGTTGGTTCTTGCGGTTAACTACTTCTTAAAAATATGTCGGTTCAAATTTGTAGTGTTTTCTTAATAACATATAGTAACATTTCATTAAATAAGTCCTTAAAACTGCATTGATATTTCGCCCACCCAATTAAACAAATCACGAGCCGCTACTGGAACTTAGGCAAATGGATTATTTTCAGCGGGGTTAGTCTGAAAGTACTCGTTCCCTACCATCGCTCGCTCAGAGCTATCTACGCCTCTCCCCTTTTTCGTCAGTTAAGTGCAGTGCTGCCACTTCTACCGATTTTTCGGTAGATCTACCGATTTCAACCTTTATCTACCGATCTACCGAATCGTTATTATTTTCTACCGAATTTGTAGGATAATGGATTTTTAATGCAAATTCTAATTTCTTATTTACTTAAGTTATACTTCACTGATGCAGTTGCACAAAATGATGTTTTAGCCACATTTAACATATTACAGAAATTAAATGATCCCATTACAACATTATTTATGCAATTTTTAGATTGTACTCTACCTATTTTCCAGAATTTAAATAGAGAAATGCAGTCAGAAAGTCCTAGAATTCATGTGATATACTGAAATATATCAAATGTTTTGAAAACATTCTATGATTGCTTTTTAAAACGAAATTATATACAAACAACTTCAACAGAAAATATTCATTTCAGAAACAGAAGACATTTCTTGGACATTACAGATGTGCATTTTGGTGCTAAAGTGGCTAAATCAATTTCTGAATTTCAAAATATTTCATACATAAATACATATCTGTTTTTGTGGAATACTATTTTTATTTACAAATTATTTTCTCTTGTATTTGTTACTTTTGTAATAAAAAGCTTTAAAACGCTTCAAATAGCGTTTTGTTTTAATCTACCGAATTTTGGCGACATCTACCGATTTTTTAGGGTACCTTCTACCAAATTCAAGAGACCTCAGCGTGGCAGCACTGGTTAAGTGAGAGACGCATGGAGCCCAAGATTGTGCGTTCGATGGCTGAGAGTTGAACACTTGGGCTTCCAGAGTCCCAGGGGCGTAACTTGATGCGCGAAGCGAATGAATTGTGCCATTATGTGAACGACAGTTTAAAGTGTGATATTTTGTGCAATAATATTGTTTCATATTAACTTGCAATAAATTCAATTGACAGTACCAAAACCATTTTATGTAACTAACGGCTGGAAAGGCACAAACTGAACTAAAAAAAAGCTACTCTCTATCAAAGTGAGGTATGTAAATCTGTCTAAATCTGTAAACATTAAAACCAGAAGTTGGTGTTTGTTTCATTCAATTTATTTCAATGCTTCTTTGTTTCTTCTAAAAGCCTATATACGTGTAAGAGTTAGAACGTCGTTAAAATGCAGGAGTGCCACACCCTTTCGTTGTTGCAACGGATGAAAATAGATGAAAATTGATATAATTCCATTATTTTCGTAGTATTAAGTCGCATGAGAGAGCAAAGAACGGTGACTGTGCGTTTAAAATATCTTTTTCTTTGAATCTACCAGATGGTTCCTCTTAAAATGATGTGAAATATGTTAAACGTAAAAATAGTTAGAATGTACGGATTGGGACATCAAACAAACTCGTGTGAAAGTGATACGTTAATGGACGCTGGAACAGCACGTCAGTAAAAATTGAGATAATTCTAAAAATATAGACAGTCTCATCACCGATATCTACATATCTCAATTTCTATAGTTCGAAAGTGAACAGTTCCATGTTGGTAGATTCTATCCAATAGAACGTCGTTAAAATGTTGTTAAACTCGAAGATTTTTTAGGTTATGGACTGTTTTTACAGACAGAGAATACAATACTGTATGTGAAAGGTAAAACAAGTCCCAAATCTAAAGTCTTTTTCGAGAAAAAAGCTTCGAAATTTTGTCCACGTTAGTTTATTTTTGACCTCAAAATTTTGTGTCAAGTCATGGTACATTTGAAGAAATCGGTTCATATCCTTCAGTTAGTGAATACAGTAAGCGAGGTCGGTACTGTTATGGTACTGTTGTTGCCACACCATATTCCTTTTTGTTGATTAATTAAATTTCAAAGTCAGAAATATAGTCTATGGTCAAAACGACTTCAAATTGGGATAAGATGCAACAAACAGTTGTTTATGCACATTGTTTGTAGACACAGATTTTCACAAATTATTTGATCGTCAAAACCCGCATTATGTCTTTAGGCTGCTTTTAGCGGAAGGAACATTGTCAGTGAATCGTCTAACCTAATGTCTTAATACAACAGAAAAATACAAAGCATCTGGAATGAAACAACTTGCCTGCATATCACCACCGAAGAAGACCACCACGGACTTGTTCCCGCCATGGTTGCAGGATCGGGCGGGTTGACAGTAGATGACATCATTGGCGCGTCCATCGTACCCAATAACAGAGTAGAGCCTTATGGGTACAGGTGACGCGGACGAGCTCAGCATCCTCTTAGATGACGCATCTGCAATACAACAACACTAACAAAGTCAACACACCAAATCACACTCGCACACATTTTTCGGTCCGGACGGACGCGCGGAAATCACTTCCTCCTGCACCATCTGCAACAATTGAGCAACCTCTGCCTGGTGTCCTCGAGGCATTGGCCCATGTCCTCCTTAAATTCGGACACCTTAACGCGAATTTCCTCACGCATCAAGTTGAAGCACATCGCGACCAGCCCAAGACCAATTAGCATGTATACAAAGTTGACCACTAGTTTGTAGTGGTTGCCGCTCTGCGATTCGGAGATGTTAGCGCCTGGAACGAAATCTCCTAGGCCTATTTTGCAGAGGGAAGTAACGCAGAAATAGGTGCTGTCCAGATAACTCCACTTTTCCCATGCGGCAAACATGATGGCTCCTGTGAAGACATAGACTGCTATCACCCACAGGGACGCTGACGATGGTACTATGATACGACGTGGTGGTTCGTCTTCGTTTTTCTCAGTGGTGCATTCGTACAACCACGTGTAGACCCAACGGAAGCAACCAGCTAGGACTTCCCCCATGTTCATGAAGTATAAAATGTAGAGTGGTATACCGAAGACAGCGTAGATTACAGTGATGCATTTTCCCATATCGCTTTTCACCACCATGTTCCCGTAACCTATCATGGTTATTATGCTCAGGCAGAACATCAACGCTGCAGGAAATGTCCAAACTTCAAGGGACTTCCTACCGTTGTACCCGTGGAGTTTAGTCTCGTTGGCTACTCGATCTTGGAACTTCTTTAACGTCAGACCGACCTCGTGATCGAAGGAACTCTTATTGAATACGTTTACTCGACAAATCACTTCAAATAAATCAGCGGCTGTCTTGTTTCTAGCTTCCTCCATACCTAAGTACGACTCGTCTTCCTTTAGGGTCTCAATATACTGGAATGTAAATGCTCCAACGACCGTATAACCAACAACCAAACCACCAACGCCAACTTGCGTGCACATGAACGCGACCAGTTTCCTGCAGCAGTCTTTGATCTTCTCTCTGGTGGTGATATCACTGTTTGATGATGAGCCACGGCTCCTTACGGAGCTACGAAAGCTACGTCTGTTGCGGCCGTCCATGGCCTCTAGTCAATACCTCACTGGGTTATTTTCGGCCATACTTCCTATTTATATTGGAGATTTCTTGGCACTCGGCCACTCTCCTGTGACGATAACGATATGGGACAGTGAAGATGCGCTGCTACTTGCTTGGTATTGCAGGAAGTTTACAAAGCATTATTTTGACGAACGATGGTTTTATTATCATACGAGGACCTGACGTGCCGTTTGTCCAGAGCTTTGTTTGTCGATGTTCTAATTTTGGGTTGTTATGCGTACAGTTTGGTATAGGCTGTCTTCAGATTTATGGGTACTTGAGCATAAGGTGTGGTCCGGACAGATACAGAGTGTTTCTCTCTTCTAAGCAGTTAGGAGGAAGTGATTTCATAATACGATGCAAACAAATTTATTTCTAAACAGTTAAACACGTCGATCCAGTTCTCAGGTACTTATTAAGTTTCAAAACCAAATTAATTTGCTATATATTGTTATTATTATAAAAAAACGCCAAAAAACAAGAGAGCCATAAAAAATCAAAGTCAAACTTACTAGGTTTAAATTAAAACACTGTTTCGAAAATTTACATACTGATATGAATTAATGCCCAATACATTACTAATTATATCTAGATTGAAGACCGTCCGAATCCGAAATTAATTCTTGGTCTCCGGGATGAAACAGCGTAGTCGTCATCTACGCGGTTTCCCCCCGGAAACTGAGAATTAATAACTAATTATTTTTTACGTGAAATTTATAGCAAATCAAGAAACGCCCAAGAGTTTTTCAGATAACAAAAACCAAGAAACTACCAATAAATATGACCATAAATACGATAAAATAGTAAATAATGTAAAAAATAAGACTACCACCGGCTAATCAAAATACATAAGTACTTGCTAAATCAACTACATGTGACTACATTTTACTAAGCACCGAAATAAATGAAAAAAATAATAATTTTCAAGGGACAACAAACCCATATCGCCTAAAATAACCGAAATTAACGGTTATCACTTATAGGTTATGTCGGCGAAATCGATATTATGTCTACATGGTCAATAATAATTTACATACCTATACGTATCAGAAAATATCGGCATTTCGTTAAATAATTTGTCGCAAGTCTTTTATGTATCGAGAACGTTTTTTGGCTTACAATTACAAATTCGTAACCAGAATTGCTACCACCTCATCTGTCAAACATTAGTATCACCAATTGCCGCTTGAGTGCGCTGTTGACGAGTGGTTGACGATCCACAAATAAGGTTTCTACTTTTCCCGCGTACTTGAATTCGGTTAGGTGGCGCTGCTAACGTTTTAATGTAATTAGTTGCTAATTAATGGTAATTTATTGGTAGATTAAAAGTATAATGTCATTTGTTACGACCGTCGTTCCCTCGTCATTGGAAAGTGGTTATAAAAATGTGTTCTAGACTAAACCTTACTTCTAAGCAAGAAATTTCTGGTCAGTTCTATTTTAAAAAATGTATATAGGTAACGTATGTGGTTTCAAAAATGCTTAGGCTTGTCAAAATATTTAAAATTCTGGATGTGCACAACTCAGATACTCACAACAATGTGCCACAAAAAGATAACAACTATTATTGAAGATTAAAAATGGCACCAAAACATCAAAAAATAGTTCTTTTGTTGTCAATTCTTATATCAAATACATTGTTCAAAAAGCTAAACAACCAAACTTATAAGCATAAATACAATCAAACTTAAAACAACAATTCAACACGTACTATTTTCTTTATTTTATAAAAATGTTATTTTTGTATTTTTCTGTGTTATTAAAATAATTTAATAATAATGTTTTATAATATGTTGAACTATTTTTAAAGTAGTTCTGAATAATTACTATTTTGAAATTTTGCCTGTCTCTATTTATTAATAACATCCTTTCTTTGTGCCAATTTGAAAAAAAATCAAGTAAAGCACATAGAAACTGTAATAGAAATAATAATTCTACCGCTCACTATGCCCCATATACATTTTCTTTGCTAAATTCAAGGGATTATTTTCGAAAAGCAGATATTATTATTCCACATGTGTATGTATGTTGTACAATGGTTGTACGTTTTAGTAAGATATTGTTGAACCTTGAATTATTGACATATTCGAAGTATGCGGCCATTGTGTTAAATAAATAAATTTTTGTGATATATAGTTTAATCTCACTGAAAATTATAGCCCTAAAAGGCTAAGTTGCTAAAAGCGTTCACATCATATTTTGTTATTGCCAATCTGTGAAGAATTTCAATTGGAATACAATACAAATGAAATCAAATTTGAATAAGAATGCGTTTAATACCAATTTGAGATAATTGAACGAGATCAAAGGCAAATTGTAAATATAATGTACTAAAATGTGTCCTTTCAGACAGTCGATGCCCTTCCTCCAGATTGTTTGCTTCCACAGCAAGTCGGAATTTCTGGGGGTAATAAAAGACAAGAACAAAATTCTAGGAAGGGCGCACCTATAGAATTTTCATTATTATCGGACTCCATAAAGCAGCAGGTAGACCAAGTGAGGTCAGACATAACAAAACTGTATATAGCTATACTTTCACTCACTAGCTTTCCAAATATCGTACGGACAACATGCATTTTGTCCAGGTAAGTTTGAACCAATTTTTGTTTACAAATTTTTTTTTTGAGCAGCAAAGTTCTAACTTTGTTGTTTTTTTTTTGTTTCAGGTATCTTTAGTTCTTCTGGTAATTACTGTATGTATAGTTGCTTGGCCACAAGTAAATAGACAAGAAATATCAGAAGAAGCCATTGATAAGGCTCTCAGTGATAAAAGATATCTTCTTAGACAATTAAAATGCGCAACAGGAGAAGCACCATGCGACCCAGTTGGTAGAAGATTAAAAAGTAAGTTGTAAAAATAATATTGAATTTCCTCTTATACAATTAAGATAGTGATAAAGTGAATGGTGACTCATATATATCGAGCCAGTTTTGTTAAGTAACTGAACTGATTCAAAACGAAAGTTATGTATTTGTTGTTATTATGTACTAGTTATAATGGTATAATTTAGTAAACAGGAAACGGTATAAATAGAAAAAATGTCGGCAACTTGAGAAAAATTTAATTTATAGCGGGTTATACCAGTTTTTTTATTCTTTTTTTTTTATATTGAATTAAATTATTCATATTGATTGAAAACGATAAGTCGTACTATATAATCTCTATAAATAACATTTTCTCCAAGGTTTGTTAGGGTAATAACCTAATAACCTATGGAATACTACATATAGAGTCTAGAAAAGTCACATATCGAAAGTAAAGAATGGAAACCTAATTTGACGTAATAATATTTAATCTATGTAGCAGAAAACATTAATCTTTGTTTTTCTGTAAATATAAACAAAGCAAAAAGTGAGAAATTACCAAACAACCTATGTATAGCATCGCTAGCAAATATCGTAGAAAAAAATCGCGTGTGTCCAAAATACATAAGTATAAATTGTTCAAAAAAACTTTTATGAAGCCACAGCCATTTTGGATCCCAACCTAATGCCATGCAGACTGCATGTGCATGATGCGGCCACCAACCTTTACTAAAGACTGCTTATATAAAGGCTTATGGCGCCTAAACCATCCATCCCATTGATCTGTAAATTTATGGTATACATATTTAAAGTCACTGGAGAATGAGCTGAGACGTTCCGTTGTCAGATTGTCCAAAAATAATCCAATTTGTCCCCTGGTAATTGTAAAATACGTATTGCTGTTGTAATCGCGATTTTTTCGTCGATTCGGACGATTACAATACTGTCTTTCTAAGGTACTAGTCGGAAAGTGAAAATACACGTTGTCTTGAACTTTTTTACTTTCTGACTAGTGCCCTAGAATGAAAGGATTGTAATCGACGGAAAAAAATGAGATATCAGTGGAAATATGCGTTTTGGTGTCCCTGAATCGATTGCAATGATTTCTGGAAAATATATGTGTGTGTGTCTATGAAAACGATAGCGTCCAAACGGTACAACGGATCGGGCTAAAATTTGGTACACGTACTTTGAATTGCTAGGGGACGAACTGGATTGTTTTTGGCTACAATCCGACAACCGGAAATAGCAAATGTTACACACATTTTCTTAGGGTTTATCCGATTTTGACCAAACTGATACCAGCTCATCCTCCAATGATTTTAAATATGTATACAAAAGATCAGTGGGATGAACGATTTAGGCGCTATAAGAGTTTATAGACGCAGTTTGACAGAATCCACAACCTTCGTCGCTGTGTTGCAAATTGTCAGATTTTCGCAAACGTCAGTGCTAATGACATGACATTAAATGTCACTATGACAAATGTCATAGAAACTGACGTTAGGTAGGGTCAAGAGTAGCTATCATTGTGCAAAAGATGTAGTCGGAAAGTTGAGTGAGGGCTACCCCAGATATATTTAAAGTTTCTGAAAGTTTAAACATTAATATGGTTAATGTAGGAATGTTCTGTTGGTGAAAATTTATACCTCACATTATCAAATTCTAATATGAGTACTTCAAGATGTTATGCTATCATAAAAACTAAAATTAACCATTTGTACACAATATACGTACAAACTACTTTACAAACATACTAAATTTGTTTACCATTCCTTAGAAATTTCATAATATCTAATTTTAGCTCTTCAGTCTTCTGTAAATGGTTATTTTTTTTTAGGTTTGGCCCCACTTGTATTGAGAGGATCATGCCCCCAGTGCAGTCCAAATGAAATGAGGCATATCCAAAAAGTCCTAGCATATGTCCAGAAAAACCATCCAAAGGAATGGAACAAAATTTTGCAGACATATTCTGGTTGATTTCATGTGGAATGTTAATTTTAAGGAATCATGTATATTTTATTAGTTCTAATATTGTGATTACGTACCAGTAAATAATATAAATGTACAAGTAAATTCATATTGTTTTGTTTGTGGAAGTAGTTGAACATTGGTTTTGCAGCACCCCCTGCAACATATGGATGGAACTAAATTCGATATATTAAAAACTCGGATCTATTTCAACATGATTTTATTAATTAAATCATTTCAAAATTTGCAGTTGCAAACGTAGTCATAACGTACAGAAATTATACAACTAAACTACATTTCTAAAACCAAGCACATTTAACCATATTTATTCTACAATTACCTTATATTGTCTTGGTCAAACTTTTGTTGATATGATAATATATAAAAATTACTCATTAAACCAAATAATATCTAAATAAAAGCAATTTATTGAGTACAAGTTATAGTTAACATAATACAATCTCAGACGAAAACATAAAATATGTTTAATAGAATCTATCAAACACTAGAAAAAGGATATTTTATACACGATGAAATACATTTTTGTCAATAAAAAAAAAATTTACGTCAACTGTAAACGAAGAAATGCATTACAAAAAAGTATATATAGATAAGGACGTATGTTAAGAAATCTAATTCTTATATCTCAGCGCCTGTCCCTGGAATCGGAACGGCTTCTACGGTCTCGACTGCGGCTACGAGACCTCGGGGTACGAGACCTTCTTGGTGATCGTGACCTAAAACATAACAGGTCAAAAGTTACAAGTGACCCAGCGTAAAATTTCCAAACAGCTAAAGATGAAAATCTGATTTTGCTTCTTGAAAACACCCACTATTTTTTGTTATTTAGTATCAAAACCTTACCTCCAAATAAAAAAAAATCCGCATCAACTTAGCTTTACTGTACGTACATAAATAATATCATAAAAAATTAATCTATTAGAGTACTTTTGAACTAAGAAGAGCACGGTGACATATGCAACCAATTATACCCAGTGTGTGGTTTATAAATTGACCCCGTATATTTGGTTGCATATACAACTGTGCTCTTCTTAGGTTGAAACATCTATACAGATTCATAAGGTTATGCGCACAAGTAAAAGCTAAGATGTCGCAGATGGATAGAAAACTATATATATAAATATGAAGTATAAGATAGAAACATTGTTGATATATTACCCATGACAGACCAAACGGACAGAAGTTGTATGTAGTGGTAATTTTGAATAGTCGATACAAGAAACCCGATGGCCTGTTTTTGAAAGAAACATTTTGCGTAAGGCGGGTACTTGTTGCATGTTGAATTTGAAATTGCTGGGTAATGGCGGTAGTAGTTGATGTTTGAAGAGTAGTAGTAGTAGTAGTTGATGGTATATTTTTCGTTTTCTTTTTAGTCAATTTTTCTGTCAGAGTAGGTCGTAATGCTGGTTGCATAAAGCTGGGGGGCAGGCTGGCAACACCACAGCTGTACGTGGTTGCTTTGCTGAGTAGCTGTAGTTAAAGTTGAGTGACGATGTAAGATGAGATGTGTGGCCGGGAGAGGGGTCAGTCGGGGGGAGTAAACAACAGCAGTAGTAGTGCCGCCCTGCAATGTGCGCCAAACCAAAAATAAAAAAACTTTTATTCCTACTCACACTGTTTACGATCTCTTTCTTTTACCATTCTATTACATACTCTCATTAAACAATTTCCTATTACCATATAATGTTAAAACTCAAGGTCAACATGTTTACTTTAACATATTTGCTAAAGTAAACAGTTGACATACTGCTAATACATATACAACTAATATTGATTGCAATAGTGAATAAACAACCTAACCAATTTGTAGTACAAACAAAACAGTTTTAAGATAGCATAGCCAAGTTTTTGTTGATCTCTGTATGGAAAATAAAAATGTATTAAGTACATTATCAAATGTATTAAGTACATTGCCACTAATCAAATGATACCATCGACTGAGAACGTACCTGGAGAACCTAGGTGGACCGCGTCGTCCACCCCCACCACCGCCACCGCGTCTCGATCTACCATTTGACATTTCCACTCGAACTCTAGCACCACATATTCTCCTGCAAAAAAAAATCACGCTGCATTTAGTTTTGTTATATACTCTCAATGACAAAACAAAAACTACTTTGTAGCAACTTCATTTGTTTTCACCAAGTTCACATAAACCAGGAAACTAAATAATTTATAATCTGGTTACATTAATTTTGTAACACTCACACAGCACTAACTTCAATGTTGATTGATGAATGTGTTGTTGAAGTAGGTGAGATGTTGTGAACGGCAAGAACCGGAAGATCTTCAACGTAACGACGAGACGTTGGTTTTCCGTAAATGATCTTTTTGCGGTAGGTAGTAGCGTGTTAGTTGAGTGTTCACTTACGTTCCGTCCAGGCCCCTGACTGCGTCCTCGGCATCCCTCGGATCTTCAAATTCTACAAAAGCGAACCCTGGCGGATTCCTTGCTACCCAAACATTTCGAAGAGGTCCGTACTTGCTGAACGCACTCTCTATCTCATGCTTGCTAGCTGAAGATCCCAGGTTGCCGACATAAACTTTACAGGATAAATCCCATTCGCGGTACCTGGACATTTTTGGTTATCTACAAGAAACAAACGAAAAACGAAATAAATAAATAAATGAATAACGAATACTTTGTAGTCGGTGGTCTAGTCTACAAAGTTTGATTTATACTTACGATTTGTTAGCAGCCGCTAGCGTAGACTAAAAGAAACAACGTTTTGATGGTGATTTTCTGAGCGATTATGCGGAAAATGCACCCAAACGTTTAGCTTGGTGGTCACAAAATGGCGCGGCGTCCTCAAAAGACCGGGATAGCACGCATAAGTATACGCATGCGCAAAGCTTTCTAATTATCGGTTTATGAGTGTCAAAAAAAATGTACTGAAGATACATAATATAGTAAATCCACAATCAACGATGGAAAATCCTCACAATCGAAGTAAAAATAAATTAAATTAAAAGGAAAGTTTTAATTAAGTATGAAACATAACAATAGATGGCGCCAGCCGACAATCAGCCATTGATTTTTTTTGTTTCCATCGAGCATGTTTGTCAACATAAGCATAATCATAAGCATAAATCTATAGATTATTTGCATAGTTTTCAGCTGCATAACATTCGTTAAAAATGGGAAAACGTGTATTTGTGACTGTCGGCACTACAAAGTTTGATAAACTCATCCAAACAGTTCTACAAACGGATGTTTTGGAGTTCCTAAAAGATTTGGGTTTCACAGAATTACAATGTCAGGTTGGTACTGGAGTTTTTACCGAAAAAACCCACGATGGGTTGAACATTTTCTATGATTCGTACATCGAGGACTTTGATAAACAGTTGGAGATCTCTGACCTGATCATTAGCCATGCAGGAGCTGGAACGTGTTTGGAAATACTGAAGAAGGGAAAACCTGCCATCGTAGTCATAAATGAAGATTTAATGGACAACCATCAAATTGAGTTGGCTGAAAAATTGCAAGAAGAAGGGTTTCTATATTACTGCACATGTAGTACGTTAAAAAAGTGTTTGGGGAATGATTTTGACGATTTAAAAAAATATCCTAAAGCAGATAGGCGTGTATTTAGTAATTATTTAGATAAATGTATGGGATTTATATAAAATATTAAATAACTTGTCTACAAAATAATATTTTTTTATTCAATATTATTGGTATGGGTTGCATTTGTTTATATACTCTGACTAATAAAAAACAAAATAAATTTGTAGTCTTGTCATTTGTTTTACAAATAAAACAAATCTATCCAAAAGCCATTTTTTATTAAAAAAAAAAACAAAATTATACACAAATAAGTTACGTAGATCTAAACTAATTTCTTGGCTTCAAAGAATTTCTTCAAATGTCTGGTTTGCCAAGCACCCATAACGAGTAAGACAGAAATTTGTGCGACAGACCACCAAAACACTCGAGAGTTTGTACTTTCGCTAGTTTGACGGAAACGTTCCTCACGAAACTGTAAAAAAAATAAACATTAAACATAATAATCAATATTAATTCTTACACTTACCCGTTGATAATTTTGCTCCTTTGTAATTTGGTCAACCTGGTCCAAAAGTTGACGGATCCTCAATTGTAACTCGGTGAGTTTTTCCTTTTGTACGACATCCCCATAATTGATAGCGTGTTCTCCGACTTGAATGTCCAAGTGAACTCGCAACTGAGACCCACTAAACCACGCAGAGCTGTTAGAATACATGCATATAACGTGTTCGCCGGGTGTGTGCGATGTAAACGAAATCTTTCCTTCGGAACTATAGACCCTCGATAACAACATTTTATCATCTGGATCACGCACTTCTACGTGCATCCCTATACCAGGTGAGGATGGCATGAAACCACCACTTTTCGGGTCGTACAACTCCACTTTATAGTTAACTATAAATAATTACGGGTTTATTGGTGAGATTGAGGTTATAACTGGGTGGTTTTCGACTCACCTATAACATTCGTCTCATCCGGAATTTCTTCTATAAAACATTTTCGCTCTGTTTCGCCAATGTGGAAGTACAAGCCTTCCACAATGGAGAAATAAGTTAATACTACGAACACGAAGATATAATTGTAATAACGCATATTTTTTTAAAAATATATCGGACACGTCAACTACTACCAAAATTCCTTATAGTTGACAGTGTCGACACAACAGTGTTATGTTGGATGTACTGTTGAACGAACAATCACACAAATATTGAATAATTATACAAATAACAGATGTTTTAACGAAATTAACCTATGTTTGATTTAAATTGTAACTAAATAATTAAAATACTTTACTATTTTGCATGTCAATCTGTCCATTTTTACCAAAAACAAACAAAGTGCTGCTATCTTCACGCGTGACACTAATCCAAAAGTAATCTGCGATTTTCGTCTGCACGAAATCTAATTAGATCGCAAAAATGATTATTTTGATAAAGTAAATATCCCAGATTACGATTAAAACAGTGTTTATGTAGTCTAAGGTTATCTATAACTCCCCGAGAATGGGATCAATACTCTGTGCTGCTGTATGCAAGAGGAAAATGTCTGCATATTATAAAGATTCTTCTTGAAGGAATAGAGGCATAATAGAGGTTTAATTTGGCCCAATTAAAAAGAAAAAGACATGATGAGAAGAACTGGACAAGGTGAATCATCAAGAAAATCATCTTCAAGTGATGAGAACGAGCATCCGTTCAAAAAAGCAAAATACGTATGGCAGTTGAAAGGTAAATACCACTTGAAGGAACAATTCAAACACCCAAACGTTGAAGATGATGCCAACATTGAAGAGCAAGAGAACGTACCGTGCAACGAAGAAAACCATAATAATAAATGCACGTGTATAAACCGAATGATCACCCATTCAAATTCCATGTTAGAAAATGATGATACAAGCGATGAAGAAAGTCCAAATATGGATGAGACTCCGGTAAGTTTGACACCACGACGGGAGAGACACGATGATTATTTAGAAAAGTGGCAGGCGAGACAGATGGTGAAGAGTTTTATTGATAATACAATTAACACAACTCTTGAACAATGGAAATTAGCACCAACAGAGGCTTTGGATTTTAGCGAAATTGAGAATAGTGACAGCGGATTGGTTGAGGATGAAGGGATTATGATGGCTATTCAGTCGCATGGGTTGCAATCCAGTGTGAGTAGACCGGAAGGGCAGAATCAAGAAGTTGTGGAAAAATCACCGGAATGTGCGAATAATATAGATACTGATATGGTGTGTGAAAGTGAAGTTGGTAAGAATGAAGCCGATCAAATGGACTTCTTAAGTACTGCTGTTACCATGGCGATACAGAAGAAAGGGTTGTCGTCTTATAGTTATGGATGATTTTCTTAAAAATTGTAATCTCTTAACTTAATTTCGTAATTTGCTGTCATTAATCTTATGTTTTGTACAATATTTATATTTAAAAGATTATATTTGGTTTACATATTGATTTATGTAAGAAAATTTTATGTTTTTGTGTCTTATTTGTATACCTACTCCGGAAGTGTATATGGGTACATAATTTTAGCTTATTAGAATAATGAATTTGGCTGGAAAGTCCCAATCCTACTGGCCTTGAAAAATGTCCCCCTTTTTGACAAAACTTTTACTATCGATTTAGAAATTATAGTTTTTATCATGTAGTAAAAAAAAACTTGCTACGACTATTGAAAAAAAAAATACATATTTTTATTTAGTATAATTGTGTTAGATCCCGAATGTTTATTACTAGAAAATTAAAAAAAAAACACAGGTCAGGAATGTTGTATTTTATCACTGGGATAAATTTAATTGCCTAAAATCAGTTGCAATAATGGCTGGTTTACACGTTGCCAGTATGCCTGCCAGTAGAGTTTGCCAGTGACTGGCGAGTCCTACTGGCAAGCGACTTGCAAGGTGTAGACACCATCTTACCAGTGGGTAGCAAGCCAGTTGTGCCAGTTACTGGCGATGCCAGCGAAACAAAACTATTTGATTCATGGCTGGTTTACACGTTGCCAGCGACTAGCATGCCAGTTGCTACGGCACTAGCATGCCACCATTGGCAAAGGATTGGTAAAGTCCAGTGGCTATTTACACGTTGCTAATAACTGTCATGCAAGTGGCGGTCTTTCTATACAAGGCCAGTTAACGGACAATGTCGTGCCAGCAGGAGGAATAAGAATTTTGGCGATCCATTTTAGGGCCCTTTTTATCTTTTTGGCCATAACTATTTAATTTTCAATATAAACTGAACACTGCGCTTTGTCATCATAAGCTTGGACTGGCTTGGAACTGCTTACAAAGTGCAAGCATTTGCGCCAGTTCAAAAAAGTGGTGGGGAACTATGCCAGTCTGCCAGTGAATCAAATATTTTTGTTTCGCTGGCATCGCCAGTAGCTGGCACAACTGGCTTGCTAGCCACTGGCAAGATGGTGTCTACAATTTGCAAGTCACTTGCCAGTAGAACTCGCCAGTCACTGGCAAACTCTACTGGCAGGCGTACTGGCAACGTGTAAACCAGCCATTATGGCTGGTTTACAAGTTGCCAGCGACTAGCATGCCAGTTGCTACGGCACTAGCATGCCACCATTGGCAAAGGATTGGGAAAGTCCAGTGGCTATTTACACGTTGCTAATAACTGTCATGCAAGTGGCGGTCTTTCTATACAAGGCCAGTTAACGGACAATGTCGTGCCAGCAGGAGGAATAAGAATTTTGGCGATCCATTTTAGGGCCCTTTTTATCTTTTTGGCCATAACTATTTAATTTTCAATATAAACTGAACACTGCGCTTTGTCATCATAAGCTTGGACTGGCTTGGAACTGCTTACAAAGTGCAAGCATTTGCGCCAGTTCAAAAAAGTGGTGGGGAACTATGCCAGTCTGCCAGTGAATCAAATATTTTTGTTTCGCTGGCATCGCCAGTAGCTGGCACAACTGGCTTGCTAGCCACTGGCAAGATGGTGTCTACAATTTGCAAGTCACTTGCCAGTAGAACTCGCCAGTCACTGGCAAACTCTACTGGCAGGCGTACTGGCAACGTGTAAACCAGCCATTATGGCTGGTTTACAAGTTGCCAGCGACTAGCATGCCAGTTGCTACGGCACTAGCATGCCACCATTGGCAAAGGATTGGGAAAGTCCAGTGGCTATTTACACGTTGCTAATAACTGTCATGCAAGTGGCGGTCTTTCTATACAAGGCCAGTTAACGGACAATGTCGTGCCAGCAGGAGGAATAAGAATTTTGGCGATCCATTTTAGGGCCCTTTTTATCTTTTTGGCCATAACTATTTAATTTTCAATATAAACTGAACACTGCGCTTTGTCATCATAAGCTTGGACTGGCTTGGAACTGCTTACAAAGTGCAAGCATTTGCGCCAGTTCAAAAAAGTGGTGGGGAACCATGCCAGTCTGCCAGTGAATCAAATAGTTTTGTTTCGCTGGCATCGCCAGTAGCTGGCACAACTGGCTTGCTAGCCACTGGCAAGATGGTGTCTACAATTTGCAAGTCGCTTGCCAGTAGAACTCGCCAGTCACTGGCAAACTCTACTGGCAGGCGTATTGGCAACGTGTAAACCAGCCATTATGGCTGGTTTACAAGTTGCCAGCGACTAGCATGCCAGTTGCTACAGCACTAGTATGCCACCATTGGCAAAGGATTGGGAAAGTCCAGTGGCTATTTACACGTTGCTGATAACTGTCATGCAAGTGGCGGTTTTCTATGCCAATTAACGGACAATGTCGTGCCAGCAGGAGGAATATGAATTTTGGCGATCCATTTTAAGACTTTTTATCGTTTCGGCCATAATTTATAATTATTCAATTTTCGATAGAAATTGAACACTGCGTTTTGTCATCATAAGCTTGGACTGGCTTGGACTACCAACTGGCTTGGAACTGCTTACAAAGTGCAAGCATTTGCGCCAGTTCAAAAAGGTGGTGGGGAACCATGCCAGTCTGCCAGTGAATCAAATAGTTTTGTTTCGCTGGTGTCGCCAGAATCTGGCACAACTAGCTTGCTAGCCACTGGCAAGATGGCATGCTAGTGCCGTAGCAACTGGCATGCTAGTCGCTGGCAACGTGTAAACCAGCCATAACACGGTAATTATTATGTTAGGTCAGGAATGTTGAATTTTATGACTACTTCTGGCTTTAATTTAATTCGCAAAAGCCAGATGCAATAAAAGAACAGGTGGTCTCAATAATTACAACAGGAACCTTGTATATTATAACTAGTGAAAATATTTGAGGATTTAAATACTTTCCGAGTAGTGCCCTAGAAGTAAAGTATTGAAATCGACGGAAAATGACGTTTCGAGATTTTCGCGGAAATACGCGTTTTGAAGTCCCCTGAATCGATTGCGATGATTGTGAGTACGATAACGCCCAAACGGATCGCGCTGAAATTTTGCATACGCATTTAGAATTACCGGGGGACGAATTGAATTGTTTTTGGTAACAATTTGACAACCGGAAGTGGCAACTGTTACATGCATCTTCTTAGGATTAATCCGATTTTGACCTAACTGATATCTGTTCATCCTCCAATGACATTAAATATGTACCTACACCAAAAAACAGACCAGTGGGATAGATGGTTTACGCGCCATAAGAGTTTATAGAAGCACTTTGACAGAATCCACAGCCTTCGTCACTGTGTTGCAAATTTTGACAAACGTCAGTGCCAGTGGCATGCCATGACATTAAATGTCAGTATGACGAATGTCATTATGTCATAGAAACTGACGTTAGATAGAGTCTAGAGTGGCTCTGTTTTAACAAAATTGAATAATTACAAAACTATTCAGACACTTCATTGTGCCAATAATGTAGTCGGAAAGTTGAGTGAGGGCCACGGGGTCACCCCAGATATTTAAGATAATCTATATACAGAGCGCGGCGAAAGTCAGTTAACCGGTTTACACTTCTTTATGGTCTTATTACGCAGTTTCTCGACAGCGCATGCAGATTCTCGACAGGGGTAACAGACTTTTTGCCGCACCCGGTATAACATTTTAATAATAAAATAAAAGTTTGTTTTTTTTGCATGTACATAGGTACTCACTAGCAGAATCAGTGGAGGCATTTTTTGATTATACTACCGACACTAAAACATATTTTCTTCAAACATGTATTATTTGACGCATTTTTTATGCACAACACGCGGAATTAATATGTGAAAGGATATCTGCATCACCAGACCATGTCTACTGTTAGTAAAACGTAATAAAAAGCGGTATTTATTTACTGAATAATTATGGTATAAATTGTTATTGTAAATTGTAATTGCCTTTAACCATTCTTTGTGCATTTTCTTGGTGAATAGTTTTTGGTTTCGAAATACTGATGATCATTTCTTTTCGTATCATGCTTCCTTTCTAATTTGAGAACTATTCCTAAAGAGCAACGGATAAGGAACGAACAAATTCGAATAAGGAAACTAACAACAAGCAACAGCGATGATTACTTAATCAGTCATTACCATATACAGTAATACGAAGAGATTAATGATCTCTAGTTATAACTTTCATCATAAACGTTGCATACGGTCGACGAAAAGAGACATTCTTCGACTCGAATCTAGAAGAAAAACGACGACTTTGGCAATGACCGATGAAAGCAACCCGCGGTCAGTGACAGCGCGCCTTAACGCCAGCAGAAAAAAAAACCTATTAGGCTACAGCCATCGTTCTTTCGTGTTAGGAAGACTGGTAAATGGAGCATATCACCGATCTGCTCTTGCACTTTCCCCTAATGTCTAGAATACAATCATCTGAACTTCCACCACTTCCTCTCTCTGCTCTGCCATTCATTTTAGATTGTGCGCCAGTATATAAAGGTCGGGATGGTGAAATGAAGCATCATCAGTTGAAGTGATCTGGTTGCTTAAGTATCATCAAAAATGTTCAAGGTATAGTTCTCGATGTGAGGCATTGGTTACAAAGGAGTTTTATTAACACTTTTGGTTTGTTACAGTTCGTACTAGTCAGTGCTGTCCTTGTTGCTTCCTTGAAGGGAGCTTATTCTGGGCTCATTGGTAAGTGTCTTTCTTTATCGATTATCGTTCTTGCATATTTAATGGCAGGTCGTCGCAAACTTTTGAGCACAGAAGCATTCTGTTTGTCATTGTGAAAGTAATCGTTAAAATCCTAACAACTGAGGCCTAAGGACATTTGAAATCTCTTTTTACATGGGAACTTTCACAATTAATGACGATTACAATAAGTTTCCTTCCTTATTACCTTGCCACCAAGAAAGTAGCAGCTCTGTTATCACTTTCTTTAACAATTCTTGTTATTCTCCACCCTAGGGCATGAATCTTATGGAGGTGGTGATGATAGCTATGGTGGTAGCATCAATCTAGGAGGAGAGGGTTACGGTTCATTTGATAGTGGAGCAGCTCTAACTGCAGGTGATCAGGGAGCAGCTGGTGCAGGTCTCCAACAAAGTGGAGGCAGTGGTGGTGGTGACTTCCATGGAGGTACCAGCGTAGTAGGAGGCTCTTCCCAACAACAAGCAACAGTTCTGGACTTAACTGGAGGTAAGACCTGAGAAAGTTCAACAGTCGCACAGTATTCTTATCTGATAATTTGACAGGTGAAGGCCATGGCCATAAAGTATATGGTGGTAGCTTCATCTCAGCTGGCGTGAGTGGAAAATCTGGAAGCTATGGCGAGGAAGGTGGTGACGGAGGCTTTGAGTTGGGAGGCCATGAAGGTTTGAGCGCCTACTCCGGACATTCCAGCTATGATGCTGGTGATGGTGGAGAAATCACTGGGGTTTTGTCTGCTAGCGTGAAAGGAGAACCTGATGAAGCCTTCTACCATCACTACTAAGAAATGAAGACTGTAGGAAGCGATTCTTCCGATCTTGTAAATAGCTCTTGTTGATTCTTCTTCTTGTTGATCTTTCTGTTGTTGTTACTCTTTTGTTGTTGATCATTTTGTAAGTTTAATAAATAAAACTGAAAATTAAAAAACACGGTGGTTTTCTTTATTTCAAGATGTGAACACAGCATTATTTATAATGTTAGCGAAAGATATCTTCTACTAAGGTGTCCTCATAACCTTAGGACGGGACTGGAAAACAGTTGAGTAACACTCACAGTCGACATGAACAGACTGCTGACCAACTAGAACAAAAGTAACCATTTTATAATTAGTACGGGATTTTTCTCCAAATTCTAGTTTTGATATTGTATAACTATGCGTCAAACTTACTAATCACAAGGGTAACGTACTTGGTTTGCAACAATTTAATGCCAGAAGTTCAATTGCCGATTGAAACAATTCTTCATCTGCATTAGGTTTGCTGTTGCTGCTGAAACACGAGAAAAACACTAGTATGTTGTCGGTTTTGATAAACACATCGCAATTACCACATAAGAAGACCTAACGGCTACACTACAACTTATTGGACATGGGTTTTCCAAGCAACAACACCCATTGGTGAATTCTAATACCGACCACAACTACAATAAGAAATCAAGACTATATACGGTGTGTGCATGATGTTTTGACTATCTTCTGTGACATTGGCAAGAAAATAGTAAATAGTTTGGGATACAAAATAGTGGTTTATGATAAAAGAATACCTTTTACTACACTGATCAGTCCTTTCCGGACAAGTTCCAACGCAGTTGTTCCTGATAAACTTCTGCATTTCGTCATAACAAACGCAAGTATATTTCCTGCCGCTCATCTGGTATTTTGAGCAGTACGGCGAAATGTAGCAACTTTTCTGTTGGGCTTTGGGAGCCGCTGATTGTCTGATACCAGACTCTGGACAGCTGTTTAAGTGTGTCGCAGCGGTAGATGATGAAGATGGTTGTCTGGACTTGGCTGAATTACTTGGAGGTTTGCTAGTCTTCGTGGGAACTTTCCGTGTTGGGGTTGCAGACTTCTTGCTGGGTGTTGGACTTTTAGATGTTGGTCTTTTGGATGATGGTGATTTTGTGGCCGTCCTACCAAGCGGATTCTTTGGCGTCTTTCGAGTGGTAGTTTGTTTGTCTTGAGGAATGTTATCATCAGGTATTGTTAGCGTTGCATTCATTGCTTCCAATAGCTTTTGGTTACCTGCACTTTGGTTACTAAGAGATGACTGTTCCTCGTCCGGTAAAGTACCTATTGGCACGACCTTGTAGCCAGCTAAGATCGCATCACAATTTCTTGCATCTAGAACAACATCGCCGAGATCAATCTCATCTTCAAAATGATCCACCTCTACGTCTTCACCAAGATTACTAGAGTTGATATTGTGTGCCGCAGAAGACCCGTTTAGAATCTCTAAAATCAGTTCCACCTGAAGCCTAATGTCTTCATCCTGTACAGCCGCCATTACCTCCAGTAATGACGTTTGAAGGTCACTACCCTTAGCTTTCTTTCTAATCTCCTCCTCACAAAATAAACTATACATGAGTCCGTTCATATAGGACAGGCAGTGCACATGGGAAGATTTAACGAACATATCCAGCATGTAGACGACTTCGGAAGAAATTGCCAACAAGTCGCATCTTGCGTTCTCATGGAGACACAGATTCATCAACAAAGCACACGTGTATTCCAAGCAGTAATCCGAGATGTCCTCGTGATTTTGTGACAAGAAATAAACAAGGTATAAAGGAAGACCATTCTCTATCATAATTAACCTCATTTTATTCCTCAAGCTGAGCTTCTGTAAGCTAACCAGGAGATGTTCTCTTACTATCGGGCTAATTCTTGGAGAATTTTCATCAGTTTCCATGACCAAAGGTAGAATGACTCGCAATAGATTGTCATTTTCTGCTATGTAGTTCCTTCCTTCTGCTGATGAGCATAACGCGTTGACAAACCTGGCAGTTTCCTCTTGCAATGCGGAGTTAGGTGGGCCGGAGTATAGACAGCACACCAATGGAGATTCCAAGAGATCTTTGCCATCCTGTAGGCCAAGTATGTCATGTTGCGTAAACTCCTTCATGATTGTATGTCGGTCCTTGGGCGATGTTTTCGTTAATAGCTAAAATTGTGACATTGTAGTTTTGGTGCTATAAAGTTTTTAGATGATTTGGAATTACCCATCTCAAAGCTTGTAGAAGAAGGACTCTATGGTTGAAATCGGATGATTTTAAATCTGTTTTCACTTTGTTGAAGTCAAGGTAAGTAGATTGATCTTCGCGTTTATTTTCTTCTTGGTGTCCAGTTACAGTGGTTGGTTTGAAAGAGTTGTAAAGTTTGATATCCTCCTCGTCTAAAAGTAAATTGAAAGTTCTGGCTTACTGGATGTGTTTGGAGAGTTGTACTTACCAACAATGGCAATTTTATGAAGAGAGCTTCTTAGATTTGCTGACTGACCGCCAGAATCTGCAGTTTGCAAATTGCGATTGAGTTGAATTCCTAAGACAATAACACATGAGGATTCATTGGCAGAAAAGGTAGTTTACCCGGTTTTACCTCCAATTATGGGTCTGCTTACAGTTCCTTTGGTCACATCGCTGGTTGCTGCAATTGCTACAGTGGAAACTCCATCCGATTCACCAGTATCTGCTTCTGACACCTGATCAATCTTCATAGGATCTAAGGTTATGCTTCTTTCCTCCTCAACAACTGCATGAACAATCTGGATGTCCTCAATCTCATTGTATACTTGAGGTACAGTCTCCACTGATATTCTCCTGGGTGAGCCAGAACTCTTTTCATCTTCTTTTGCTATTGACTTTTCGGGTGATATATCCCTACTTCTTGTTTTGTTCTTGTTCTTGTTTTGTCCATTATTTGCTTCTTCTTTGCTAATTTCTTTTACATTATCCTTTTTTGGTGACTCACTTTCAGCTCTTGTGTTGGGGGGATTCTTCTTCAATTCAACAGCGGCATTTTTTGGGTCAGCGTGGGTCACTTTTACGATTTCTGTGAATGAGGGCTTCAGTACAAGTATGTTGGCGATGGCTTGCTTGATGTTGGGAAACCCAAGCTGTGAGCTTTCTTCTAGTAATGTTTTGCATGTTCGTCGTAATCGTTGACCCTCCAAAAACTGTAAAAATTTGATCATGAAAAGCATCATACAACAATACTTTTTTTATCGACATACCAAATAAACTGTTTTCAAAATTCCAGACAGAGCAGATGGTTCCCTAAAAAATAAAAGAAACCCAAACTGTATTCAGAAATTAACTTTCCTATAACAACTTACAAATAATTATAAGTGCAAGTATCCATTATCATGGCATATCACTGCAAATAGGAATGCTACTCAACGGTCTTTCAGCTTTATAGACTATCATCCTGTGACTATGGCTAGGGATTTGTAACTGGCGCGAAAGGGACGTTTAATTTGACATCTTCAATCGATTTGATACGTCATATTCGCCGTGCAACACCGTGGCCCACTTTGCTAAACCAAGGCATGCTTGAAATGTGCCTGAAACGCCTCCTGAAATACAAGTACGATATCATGCGTTCCGCTTATATGAACGCCAGCGAAATTTCCATATTCAAATTAGCACGGGGCTTGTTACTCTTTTTTTCTGCCAACGGATAAGATTAGTGGCATTTTGTAATGCATGACCGTGAAGAAGGATTACTTCTTTGTGCTCTTTTTGGGTGGATTTGTCGAATTTTAGAATTGATGTCACTAGGTCGCTGTAATCATGCGTATATGAAATGGATGCTTGAAAATGAGAATCGATGAAAAGACGCTGCTTGTTGGATCTTGACACGCAAGTTTCGATAAAACTTTTTGATGTGTTTAACATATACAGGGTGGTTGCATTATGTGTTGTTATAGTTGCTTAAAAATTGCTTGCTATCTTAGATGTCACAGTTGCTTTTGATTACTTCTGACATTCGTTTTGTGTATATTGTACAACACCAAAATTTAAGATTAATCTGCTACAAAATTTGCCATTCCGTGGCTATAATTTCTGTACATTGGCAAATATTGTATATATTTAAACTGTCTGAAAGATAAGCTGACGTCAGTTTGGTCAACATCAGGCAAATCCCTAAGAAAATGTATGTAATATTTTGGATTTAGTATACCTATGTACCTGCATTCAGCAGTATTAATTAAATTTTCAATTCTTTTTAATTTTCTATTCACTTCCGGTAGTAAAAGTTGTGGGAAACTTGGAAAAATGTGAAAATGAAAATTTATAATATTTTCTGCGCTACCATAAACATTTATATCCTTAAAATAATATATAATTTTGTATATAAAAATAAAAAAGGGATTGTCAGAAGTGGGATTCGAACCCACGCCCTCAGAGAGGACTGCGACCTGAACGCAGCGCCTTAGACCGCTCGGCCATCCTGACTGATGAATGAATTTCCCGAAAACCACAACAAAAACATTACCCTCCTTCGAAAAATCATTATCCTTAAATATCCTTCGCCCAGTTTCTGCATCGACCCGCCGTTGCTTTAAAACGACCATCACAAACACCGTCTTAAAAAATAATGCAACCTAGAAGGATTTCCCATGCCTCTAATAAAAGACCACACGTACGTGTGTCAAAATCGTCGATAAATGCGATGCAAGACACCGCAATCACAATAAACCATCGATTATTAATGGCAGCTATCCGAACAGGATATTGATTCAGTTATCGAGGGATATAACATTTGCAAAGTTGCAAAAATGTTGCGGTTCCTCGTACATTTAAGTCTTTGGCTTACCACTTGGCTGTTTCAACTATTGTATTATCCTTTTAAATTGGTACGTGTGCTCCAAAGGAAGAAGAAGTGTCCTCCTATAATGGATGATCTACTATTATTGACAGCTGCTGATTTGGCCACTAGAATAAGGATGAGACAGGTAGTCACAAATAGTAAACTTATCACCTTGCAACCTTGCAACATTATATGAAACCAAAATTGATTATATATGTATATATTTATGTTATTAACAGGTTTCAAGCGAGACCATAATCACGACATACATAAAACGCATCAAAGAAGTGAACAAAATCCTAAACGCTGTTGTTGAAGACAGATTTGCGGCTGCAATTTGCGATGCAAAAAACGTTGACGCGTTCTTAGCAGAGACTGACTTCAGCGTTGATGAATTAGAGTCCAACTATCCACTGCTAGGGGTACCGATAACTGTAAAAGAATCCATAGCGCAGAAAGGTTTAAGTTTCAATGCAGGCATCGTAGGAAGAATGAGGAAAATTGCTGAGGATGACGCAGAAATTGTCAAAAGAGTTAAGGATGCTGGGGCTATTCCTTTACTGGCTTCGAATACACCAGAGTTGTGCTTGAATTGGGAAACGGTCAATAAACATACTGGAAGGACTTTGAATCCTTACGACACTAGAAGGACATGCGGAGGTTCTACTGGTGGCGAAGTATGTTCATATTTCTCCATTTTATGAATTGTATGCTATATCACTAGCTTTTTAGAGTTTTTAGTTTAGTATACACAAAATTGATACACAAAACTGGCTTCGATGGAAGACAAAATAACCAATACAATCCTTCATGGAATAGAACAAGTTCTTTAGTCCTTCTTTTTGAAGTTTGGCAAATTTGATAAATGGAGATACTATGTGACTTAGCTCTGGTGCAGATTTATGATATCCATTCATTCATTCAAGACTTTTATTTAGTAAATTATAGACAAAGAGCGATGAAATGTTTTCAATTTTCAAGTGAATCTTCTACAAATTATTTAAGAGCATTAACCTTTGTTCTATACTTTTTGGGCTCTCTGTATAATAGACCATTTCCGTACACAAATAAATAAAAAAAACATAAATACAATTACATATCATGATACCGTAATGTTGCATATTTACATACAGTGCAACATTGCGTGCAAAAGAAAATTTTCCGGCAAAAATTACTGGAAATTATTAGCAAACTACCGATTAAGAAGTGAACTGCAATCTATACATAAACTCTAACCTGCAGTCATTATTACTGAATATTTTATGCGTAATAGTTTGTATCGATATTATAATTTGCTTATAAATACACATAGGACGTCACATTATGTGACCGATTTTATTTTGACCAACTCTTTACTTTCCGACTTGTACCTACCCTAGAAGGTAAGTATTGTAATCGACAGAAAAAAGTATGGAATTTCAGCGGAAATACGCGTTTTGGGGTCCCCTGAATTGATTGCAATGATTTCTGGAAAATGTATGTATGTATGTGTGTGTATGTGTGTGGGTCTATGTGTGTATGTCTGAGCACGATAACGTCTAAACGGCACACCTTATCGTTGTTTGCCAGTTTTACCTAAGTAAGAACAGTCAAAATGTTTTAGGCTGTCCTTTTAGCAACAGGAGCCTCAATATTAGGTATCGGTTCAGACCTGAGTGGGTCAATACGTTTGCCTCCAAGTTTTTGTGGTGTATATGGTCATAAACCAACACCAGGATGCATACCAACAGATGGAAACATTCCCAGATTTGAAGGTGACCTGGAAAGGTGGGAGCAAGCTCTGTCAAATGGTCCAATGTCTAGATACGCCACTGACTTACCATTCCTCTTTGACGTTATGCTAAAACCCGATAAGAAAAATGATTTTCCACTATTACAAGTTAATCTGTTAATTCATTTTATTTGATGAGCTTTGGTTAATCTTTAAATTGTAGATACCTCTGAAGAATATAAAGATATTTTATATGGAATTTGATGGAGGGGAGTTTTTGACACATATTGTCGAAAAGAGTATCGTTAGGGCAACAAGGACACTGATAGAGCGTCTAAAATTCAACGGTTTCACAGTAAAAGAAGTAAGTTTCTATTTCGAGTAAGTTCTTACTATCAAATGAGTATTCTAGGCCAACATAAAAAAGATGTCTGATTCCGCAGACCTAGCCTTTTTACCCTTGCTTAGTATGGATGGTCTGAAGACGGTCTTTGACGATAACCGAAACCTGTACTCCGAGATTCTGAAGACATTTATCGGTTGTTCAAAAGTCCAACCGACCACGATTCTATTCGCTATAATATACTCCCTATCCAAGAAAATGTTGACCAAGAGTAGGTTGGACAACATTCTAAAAGAGGTCGATGAACTTCGACAGGAATTCATAACCATGATGGGTGAAGATGGAGTTTTTCTCTATCCTGTGTTTCCATCTGTAGCTCATTTCCATGGTGAAGGGTATACGAAAATTTTAGATTCGTGCTACTTGGCCATTTTTAACACGTTGGGGTTCCCTGTCACATCGTGTCCTATTGGACAGAGTTCCAAAGGTCTACCCATTGGAATACAGGTAATTGGTCGCACATATTTAATAGGTACATAAAATTTTACCAATTTTGAATTGTTTATCTCTGTGACAATACACTTATTGTACATTTTAGATTGTTGCCAATATCAATAGAGATAGACTGTGTTTTACCATCGCTGAAGAAATTGAGAGAGAACTTGGAGGATGGAAGCAACCCCAATTTGATCAAAAATATTATAAATGAGTAGTTTAGTTTTAGTTTAGTTGAAATCTATGTTGTTTTTTGTTAAATACGTAGTCATTTAGACATAATAAAGAATCTACTGTTGTCAAGCACTTAATACTGTCATTTACATTAGACTGTAATGATTAGAGAACACAAACTTGTAAAATTAATCACTCACTTGTATTATTTATTCACGTTTTAAAGGTCAAAATATAAATTTACATGAATATAATTGTATTATGGTGTAGTAAGAACTATTTTTGCAACTACTTTTAAAATCATTGCGATGCAAAAATATGCAATATTGCAACCGGCACGTCAAGCATAAAATTGATGCTATCAAATATTTGAGTCTCGTCTATAAATTGTTATACTAATTAATTCAGTATTACATTCAATCCACAAACTGTTGCATAATAAAATTCTGCCTTATTAAGACGATCTACTGGTTTTGTATGACGCACACATTTGAAATCATATCAAAATGACAGAAATCATACAAAAAGGATACAGCAAAAATGTACTAATCCAATTTTATAGTTTCTAACGTTAATGGAGGCTGACAAATTCGGTTGTAAGGAACATAGTAATTTATTTTGTATATTGGTTTATTATGTTTCTTTAAATTGGTTTAAATTTTGTTTTGACATTGGTGGAAAGGTCGCATATTATGTGCGTCCTACTGTTGTAATTAATAATTCATTTAAACGTGTATCGCATTTATATACATAACAGGTACAGTTCGTTACACATAGTTTTATCCGTTGTGTTTTTAATTCTACTTAAATTCTACATAACTAAACTAGAAATTTATACTCTTGTTAAACTATTTTATCTTTTACCAAAGAGTATATAATAATAATTAAATGTTTTAAACTTACAAAAATACACCACAAAGTAATTTCCCATTAATATTCCATCATATCTCCCTTTAACAACTATCTAGAAGTAGTTTAACTTTACTCAGGGATTTATTTAGAATAAAACCAGTTATTTTTCCAGGAAAAATGTTGACCGACGTGACCCTATTTTTTGTCCGCTTTTTGCAGGCACCCGAAACTAGTTCCAACTTATATTCCAAGAACTATCTCATCTTTTCGGTGAAAGCGGTGACGCTGAGTATCCAGTTTTTGTTTGCTTTTTATCAGTTTTTTTTTTACTAAACCCGTCCCAATTCAACCCAAACGAAATTCTAAGAATCGAATTATTATAAGAATTATTTATTTCTTCGGTAAAAATGACTAAGTATCCAGTTTTTGTTGCTTTTATCAATTTTTGTTGTCTATTTTCTGTACATCTTTAATATTGTGATACAGAGAATTTTAATATTCAGTTTAATATTCAGTAGATAAAAATACTAATGGAACCCATTCAACATGGGTTTTCCCTTATTTACAGGAATGCAGGTTATCACTAAGTGTTCCAAAAGCATTTTCAATTTATTTAAACCACAATACTTATTAACTATATGCACTAATGTGCAACAATGTGGAATTTGCAGAATAGAATAAATTTCTATGGTTGAGTATCACAATATATTTGAAAGTAAATAAATAAAAATGTATATTTCATCTTTAAAATCTCAAAGCCACAAATTATTTCGTAAAAAATAAAAAAGTTATTTATAAAAGCTCACAGTAAAGTAACATAAAAATAGAAACAAAAAATATATCCATTGGTATTCTGCTTAATATGACCCAATGGCATACCAGATCATTAACCGTAAACAAATAATGTTGGCTATCTATAGTTACCATCTCCAGACCGAATAACAAGAAATAATTGCCTTAATTGGGTAAATAATTGCACATTGCATACCACTGAATTATGTCCCGTTATTTACTAATTTTGCAATACATTAAGCCAGGTACCTAATCACTTAGAGTCTATAGTCTACATACAGTGTCTAGGTTGCCAAGCAGAGATTGTAAATACATATACAGTATCTGATATATTCGACAGTTGATCTCCGCGCACGATGGACGTGTTGTCTCGATTAGGTTGCTATATTTTTTACGCGTTTCAGTGGTTCATAACGCTAGGATACAGCCTGGTTTTTGACAATGAAAAAACCGAACGACTGCCCACGTTTGACGACAAATTGTTAACTATCAGTGCCACAAAACTAGCAGACAAGATAAGGAGACAGGAGGTATGTAAAAATAGACTTCTATATCTGGATATAAACATCTTATTTGAAATTGTGAAAGTTGGGCTGTGCCCGATACGGACATGTCGGCATGAGATAGTGAGAAAATCATTCATTTATTAAGTTGTTAATAAGTGTTTATTGTTTATGTCGTTCTCTTGAATTTTGTAATAAACTTGAAACTCGTGTTATGTAAATGTGTTCATAATATAAATCTGAACTTATAATACACGTGAATTAGTGTTGATCGTACTTGAACTGAGAGATAACCTTCAACCCATTCATGTGAATAAAAATCTCTAATCTGTTACATTAATGAGCCTGATAACAGAGATAACATAACAAATCAATTAATAAATGGTATTATATTATATTAAGGACTTTTATTTAAGCAAGCTATAAAATATTAAGAAATCTAATCGTTTTCACTACTCTAGGTCAAAATTATTGCTTGTCAAAATGCATACTGTTTCCTACTTCTTCGGTAAAACTATGCATTTTTTTTTCAAAGAAAGGGTGCTATAAGAATGGAGATTATTTCTACAATGATATCATATAAATTGAGAATACTAACGTCTTTTTTACTACTCTTGCTTGATTAGGTCATATAAATAACATTTTAAAAGTATAATGTTCAGTTAATTTTTAGAATTTTGTTTACCATTATTCTTTTGATGTATGAAAACAACAACTGCACAAAACTTCATCGAAAACTAACACATTTTTGACACTTTTTGTAGATAAGCAGTGAAGATGTAGTGAAAGCATACATAAAAAGAATTAAAGCGGTGAATCCCATAATAAATGCTGTGGTGGAAGACCGATTTGCAGCGGCAGTTCAAGAAGCCAAAGAGATAGACAACCATTTGGAACGCTCGCAATTTAAAGACCAACTGGACGAGATTGCAAAAAATAAACCTCTTTTAGGAGTACCGATAACAATCAAAGAATGCATTGGGGTGAAAGGTAATTCACGAAAATAAGTTGAACTATGTTATGTTAAAATATGTTTAATGATAATGATAAAAATTTCTACAAAATAAATTAAACCTGAAACAATAATGGAATAACAAGTGGTGGAAATAATGTTTTGTTGACATTCTAATAGGAATGAGTTTTACTGGATGTTCCTTGACCAGGAAGGGTATGAAGGCAAGTGACGATGCTGATGTTGTGAGGCTGGTGAAACAATCTGGTGCAGTTATATTGCTGGTGTCAAATACTCCAGAATATTGTAATAGCTTAGAGTCTTATAATAAGCTTATTGGACGTACTAGAAATCCGTATAATTCTAGATGCACATCTGGTGGCTCCTCTGGTGGAGAGGTAAGATATTACCCAAATTATCTCCGCTTTGATTTCATTTTTTCATGTTTTTTACACAATACACCAAAGTCTTAACCGCCAAAGTCTAAACTAACTAGCCATGACAACAAAACAGTAACTTCTTTAATATTTCAGGGTGCATTGCTTGGAGCTGGTGCATCTCTAATAGGAGTAGGTTCTGACGTTGCTGGTTCTATTAGGTATCCATGTGCTTGGAATGGAATATTTGGTCACAAACCCACAGCAGGAATAACACCACTAGGTGGTACTTTCCCTACGAGTACGGATCAAAGATTCTCAGATTACCTGGTTATGGGTCCCATGACACGATATGTTGAAGATCTGAAACCTCTCCTGAAAGTTTTAGCAGGTAACAACGTGAAGAAATTGAATTTGGATTCAAAGGTATACAACTTGTACAATAATAACTAGAATGTCAGTCGAATAATGTATTTTTCTTTGATGATATATTAGGTAGATCTCCAACAGCTGAAGATATTCTACATGGAGCACTCTTATTCTGAATTTGGCCTTACCAAAGTTGATAAGCAAATTCAGAACGCTATAAAGGAAGCAGCAACATACTTGACCAAAAGTTTTAAATGTGAACTGGACGAAACTAAGTTTAATATCTTCGATCACTGCTTTGAAGCTAGCAGTGCACTTATTTTTACACTAGACGATGCCCCATCAGCGTTAACAGGTTCTAAGGTTAGAAAATTTTGACAAATTGTATTATCCAATATCTTTTCATGTTTTTTTTTTTGAACATTTCAACTTCAGGTAAAATATAGTTATCCAGTCGAACTACTGAAATACCTCGTCGGTCAAAGTATCTTTACACCACAAACTCTCTTCTTCACCGCCTTATCGAAGATAAACTTCGGTACACCGAAAGCTAAGATACAAGAATACTTGAAAATAGTGGAAGATGATAAAAAGTTTCTACAGGTAAGTTACCGCAAATAATGCTTTTGATAATTTCTGTAATACTACTTCATTTTGTAGGAGGCATTAGGTGATAATGGTGTTCTCTTATTCCCTAGTATTTGTTCGACAGCTTTTGAGCATTACGGTTACATTGGTGGAATGCCAGACGTCAGATTTAATGGTATAGTCAATATTTATGGTTTTCCGTCGACCTGTGTTCCAGCTCGTTTGAGTAAAAACGGTTTGCCAATTGGTTTTCAGGTATACATTCATCTATGCGGTGTGGTGTAACAGTGTTGACGCTTTTCTGTTCAAATTCTTGCTTTCTGTTCAAAGTCAGACTCAAAATGCTTTGATTCTGACTTTTTTATTTATTTTATATTAATTATCACTTCATTTGCAGATTATAGCAGCGCCATATAATGACCATCTTTGCTTAGCAGTTGCGAATGAACTATCTACTTATTTTGGAGGATGGCAACCACCCTGTTAATAAAGAATAATTAATTAAAACATTTTTGACAATGTTGTTTCATAATAACTATATTTTTATATTTTAATACCAAATATAAATCTAATTAACGAAAAGAAGTTGTATTATTAAATGTTCTATTTATTTACCTAGAAGGTTTGGGTTTTATTCAAGTTTGATTTTAAAAAAAATGTGTAGACTTATGCAACTGTATGAACGACAAATCTGCGGGTTTTATATTAATCTTATATACCATATAACATAATTATAAACTCATCTGAATTAGGTACATAATTGACGTCACAACTACCATGGTAAACTGGTTTTAGCGTCAATTTTATATTTGATAGTATAGACCTTGTGAATGTCGTGTCAGTTGAAAATAGATTCCAGGTAATATTTAAAAACCTTTAATCATTCTGATACCCAATCAGAGCAGGGTCAGATATCGGTTTGAGTAATAGATCAAAGATTTCTACTGTACTACCTGTTATTTATGTGGATCCATTGTTTGGGTTGCACTGGGTAACTGTAAACAGAAAATATGGTCGTTTGCTCGTCGTTAAGAACGGTAATATTGTATGTTCCTCTACGTTGTATAAATCTACTGTAAGTACATTATATATTATGTGATTATTGTGCTAACAAATTATAATAACAAACAAATCTACCTATTCAGTTATGCCGATATTCAATTAAAATAAAAACTGTAATAATATGTACTACTTCAAAACTAATTCACGCTACTATCGAATTAAACACGCATTTCAGGTAAAAAAGATAATCAGTTGTTCTGATATTTTTTATGAGTGCTATTGTACAAATAGCTGGCTATAACTAGTAACTAGCTATTATATGTTTCTTTCTTTGATCGTGTAGTGTTGTGTTTTGTCATGATTTTGGGACCATTAAAACCTATTGTAATTTCAATATTCTTGAGATGTTCAGCTTTGGTGTAAGTACAAAACATTAATCTGCTGTTAATACCGGAAACAAGAAGCGAATTTCATCACAAATACAAAGAAGCTATGAATAAATAGTGAAATACTGTAAACTAGTTACAATGAATAAAGTTATTATTGGTATATGTGCTTTGTTTATATGTGTTAGATAACAGCAATTCTTTTCAGCCACGATCTGCTCTCAGCTCTGCAATAAATATCTAGCTTCTAATTTTTCAATATGCACACATTGTGCGTCATTAATAATTTGCGATTGGCTGAAACGCAAGTATGTATGTACACCAAAACAAAAACAAACTTATCTCGTTCTATTCTCGAGTATATATTAAGTACCTCTTTGTGATGTATACAGAGATTGGTTAAATTTGAATAGTAAAGAATCGAGGGACGTTTTAAATCAATGGGCGCAATGCAAGAAGTGGATATTTCAGAGACAATCACTATTTCATCTGAAATTGTTACCGACAGGAAGCACTGGGTGCGTCTGGTGGCAATCAGAACCGGTGCTGTATGTTTACTCTTGGTGGCCAAATTGTTTGGACCCTTATTTTGGGTGTTATCATGGAGGAAGACACAGAAAATACCACCTATCGACAACGACATCTATAAGATCAGTGCCACAAAACTCGCTGACATGATTAGGAAAAGAGAGGTATTTACAGAATTAGATTTTGAATTTTTTTAACCTAAAACTAATATTATGACATATTAATAATACAAAAATTTAAATTTTCATTTTATTATCCATTCTTCAGAAAATTTTGTTCTTTAATTGGCGGTAGGACTGACATTAAGAATGTCATTACTAGATTTAAAAAATGATTTAGATTTTAACCATGTAAAATATCTGGTGTGGTATTTAAAATCACTGCAGGATGAGATGGTGTCAATTTGGTCAGAATCGGATTAATCCCTAAGAAAACATGTAACATTTGCCATTTCCGGTCGTCAGATTCTCGCCAAAAATAATCCAGTTCGTCCCCCGGTAATTCTAAATACGTATACCAAATTTCAGCCCGATCCGTTGTTCCGTTTGGCCGCAATGGTGTTCACGGACATACACACATATATACGTACATGCATTTTCCAGAAATCATTGCAATTGGATTCAGGGGACCTCAAAACGTGCATTTTCGCGAAAATCTCGATTTTTTCCGTCGATTTCCGTATACATTTTTAAAGTCACCAGATGAACTGTTATCAGTTTGGTCAAAATCGGATGAATCCCTAAGAACAGACATGTAACACTTTGCAAAGTAATCATTTTGAGTTTCCGTAGAGACTCAAACTGCCAAAATTTTTCATTGTGTGATGTTAAAAATGCATCTAAAACCAAATTTAAGATTTTCTTTTTCGTTTGAGTTAATACTGCTACAAATTTCTGTTGAAAAATTGATAAGAAACCACATTTTTGTAGATTATATCGTTCTAGCGGAAATTGTGTTTCTAACAACTCTAGTCTTGTCACTATGTTTATTTCCTTATAAAATCAAACGCAGATTGACATAATTATTAGTTCTTGTAGATAAACAACACGCGCTAGCAAAAGATGTTTATAGAAAAGATTTTGTAGGCCAATATTAGATTTAGAGATTATTTCCCGAAAAATAATTTTGATTTGAAGCATCAATATTTCTCTGACGTAGATATTTGTTACAATATATGCTCCAATTGGAGATATTTACTTATTTAAGTATTGGGCAGAAAAATATACCTTTAGTTTTTCCTAGTTAGTTCTAAAAATATCAAAATTATAAACTTCCTATATTTTGTAATTATTGCATTTGCCAGATACGTAAGTACATTCAATCCTAAGCGATGATTGTGCTATCAGTATAAATTTTTACAGAGAAGACATAATCGGGGTCGTTATTATGGATCAAATTATTGCCAACGTTGTTTTGAAGCACATTCTTGATTATGTTAGAACACTGATAAACACACCTACACAACAGCTTATTGCATACAAACATAATATTTATAAAGCATAATAAAATATCAGCTTATTTGTAATACAGTAATAAAACCGTGACATAACCTCAATTCCTCCACTCCATAGATCTCCTGTGAAGAAGTTATCAGACGGTACATAGATCGCATCCAAAAAGTCAATCCTGTGATCAACGCCGTAGTCCATGATAGATTTGCAGAAGCCATCCAGGAAGCTCAGAATGTTGACAAATTCCTTTCGGAAACGACACAATCTCCAGAAGAAATCGAGAGGATAAAGCCACTTCTTGGGATTCCCGTTACTGTTAAGGAATCTTGCAAACTGAGCGGCATGAGTTTTTCCGTTGGGAGCAGGACACGAACTGGCATGACTGCTGAGGCCGATGGTCAAGCCGTTCAGAAGATTAAGCAGGCTGGAGGAATACCGTTATTAGTTTCGAACACTCCAGAGACCTGTTTTGGAATTGAATGTGATAATTTGATCTCTGGTCCATGCAAGAATCCTTACAATACGAACTACACCTGTGGAGGGTCTTCAGGAGGAGAGGTAAGGATTTTGCAGTTAACAATCCTCTTACACGAAACATAAGATCAAATAGTTATTTCGTATGGTATGGTCTTCCATATCTTGATATATTGGTTTAGCATAAAGAACACTGGGTCTAAGACGCTGCCCAGCGGCACTCCAGCATGCTCTGTTGTGCAGGTTTAATCACAAAGCCATTTGTTATAGGGTGCGTTGTTAGGAGCAGGAGCATCAATTGTAGGAGTGGGATCAGATTTGGCAGGTTCTATCAGAATACCATCTCTATTTAATGGGATTTTCGGGCACAAACCAACAGCTGGTAAACGTTATTTTGTTTTCATGCAATAGGTTATTAAGAAATAGAAACGATTCCCGATTCTAAAACAATATTTGTTGTAGATTTGGTGCCAAACGAAGGTCATTATCCGTTTATCGAAGACGAAAACTTCGCAAAATTCCTTGTAGTTGGACCTATGGTAAGATACGCTGAAGACTTAAGACTGATGTTGAACGTGATGGCCAGAGACGAAGTAGATATAAAAGAGAAAGTAAGACAAAGATTCAAATAAATTCATCAATAAGCAATTACATAATGACTCAAACTCCAGATTAACATGCAAGATATCACAGTCCACTTTATGCAAGATATGGACGTTTACTATCAACATTCGGTTGACTTCAAAATTAAGGAAGCCATGTTGCACTGTGTGGAACACCTGAGGACTGGGTGCAAGTCGAAGATCAGCGATGCTAAGTTTGAAGAGTTCAAGACAAGTTTTGACATGAGCACAGCTGTCTTCTTCAACGTCCAGAATAAGCCAGACTTATTGGTTGATCAAAATGACCCATCAGTGAGTATTTTTTAGGAAATTTTGTAGAATGTGGTGTTAGTATTTCACTTTTAGATTAGATACAACTTCTTTTCTGAACTTCTGAAGCTGCTATTCCGAAAGTCTACACTGAACTACAATAGTTTGGGGTATACTTTCTTGCATGAGGTCAATAAGATCATCGCTAATGACAACAACAGTAACTACTACGAAAAAGTGATGAATGATTTCAAGGATAAGTTTATAGTAAGTGATTTAGTTTGGCTTGAAAGATTCAATTAATATTTAATCCTTTTTACAGAATACTTTAGGTGACAATGGTGTCTTTCTTTATCCTACACTGCACACCTCGGCGTTCCAACATAAGGCAACGCTCTTCAATGTTTTGGGCATCACGTATAGTATGGCTTTTAACGTTATGGGTTTTCCGTCTACTCATGTTCCATTGGGCCTAAATGAAAAAGGGTTACCCATTGGTTTACAGGTAGTAGCATGCCCTAACAGAGACGCAGTATGCTTATCTGTAGCTGAAGAATTAGAACGAAGATTTGGTGGATGGACACCACCACCATCATCATAAGAAAATTAGATCGTTCTTTGGAGGCTATACGATGAATTGGATAGTATACTACGGAACTATTAGACTGATAACTAATTTATTAATATACATAAATTATGACTTGCCTTAGTAATTATTATTATTGTTATTACTAAATAAATATACATATAAAAGACTTTCTTGTCGTGATTTACTTAATGCTATTAAATGGTTAGTAGGTACATACAGTCTATTTTTACGTTGTGACTAGTATCCTAGAAGCAAAGTAAGATGCAATGATTTTTAAATCCGAAAGGTTACAAAATATAAAAACAATAAAAAAATCACGTAAAAACTACTGGAAATTCCAGCAGTTTTATGTACAATAATCTGTCGAAAGTAATTAACGATGTTTAAATGTTTCTCAGTTGAAGTAATGAGTTGCAACGTTTATAATAAAAAGTTCTTCTAAAAAAACTGGCCTTCTATAGAAGTCCAACATTATTTATTTTTTTTTCTAAACTCGTGTCGAACTTATCATTTAGGTGGCTTTTATTGCGTAATGAATCTAGATCGGTCAGTTATTTTAACCCGTAATTGCACGTCACGCAAAAGCAATTAAAAACTTGAAGGATTATCATAATATTTACTTGGTGTAGTTATATTAAACACTCGCATTTTTCACCACCAATATCTGTTGACAACAGATGCACAAGCTCTCAGCCGTCCTTTCTTGCGTTCGTATTTATTTACACATTTATATAATGGAAATTTGGTTCTTATTAATGAGAGTTGTTGGACATATTGTATTATTTACAATATTGCCGATAAAAAGACTGTTCAATAGACAACGAAGAACACCATTACCAAAGATAAATGACTCAATTTTGATGTGCAGTGCCAAAGTGTTAGCTGAGAAAATTCGGAAACGAGAGGTAAGCTTTTTTTTCCATATGTAATGTTTATAGTTAAATGATTTTGATTGGTATTAAAATTAATATAGATCATTAAAGGCTTAAAGGCGTATGAAGAATGCAAAGATTTGGAATGTTATAACACAAACCACAAAAATTTACTGAAAACGTTGAAGAATTCTTTGATTTTACCTCGCTGATGTAAGCATGTAAATGTGACTGTTAGTAGAAGTAGAAGTAAAATCTGAAAAACAAAGAAAAAGAACTGGTAACAAAACATTTTCCTGGAGATTTGTCATTTTGGTGCTGAAATCTCCAATTTATATAAAAATTTTGGACTTGGTATTAATTAAAAAACATCTGGGGTGGCCCTCACCCTACTTTCCGACTACATCGTTGCTAGAATGAAATGTCTAAACAATTTTGCAATTACATATTCAATTTTGTAAAACCATATCCACTCTGGACCCTACCTGGCGTTAGTTTCTATGACATAATGACCAAATGACATTTGTCATCGTGACATTTAATGTCATGTCATGTCAGTGGCAGTGACGTTTGTCAAAATCTGACAATTTGCAACACGGCGACGAAGGCTATGGATTCTGTCTAAGCTCTAAGCTGAGATTCGACTTTGTTGTTTAATATTTTGTGTTTATTGGTATTGAAATAGCACAAGGACGGAAAATACTAATAATTATAAATAAATAACAGGAAATACTAATAATATTTTCAGCTAAAATCTCAACAAGTAATCAAAGCCTACATAGATAGAGTTAGAGAGGTGGACCACATTTTAAACGCAGTTATAGAAGACAGGTTTATCCAGGCAATAGAAGATGCCAAAGCTGTTGACAAATTTCTTACGGAAACATCGTGGTCTGTGGAAGAAATTTCCCAACATAAACCACTTCTTGGCCTTCCAGTGACAGTGAAAGAAAGCTGTTCTGTTCAAGGTATTGTTATTATTATTATAATTATTATAATTTTCGCTCAAAAAGTAGTAGATATATTTGTATACGATATAAATTGAATTTTGAAAAGCAATTATTCAATTTTGTGACAGCCACTTAGGACTACTGTTAAGCTATAGATGTTTCAAACTAAGAAGAGCACAGTTGTATATGCAACCAAATATACACAGGCAATTTATAAACCATACACTGGGTATGATTGGTTGCATATACAACTGTGCTCTTCTTAGTTTGAAACTTGAAACTACTCTACTTCTATAAGTGCTTATAGCCCCTAAGCCGTTTATGTCATTGATCTGTGATTTTATATTTGCTGCTACTTATAATGCAGTTGCCCCTGAAAAATATTTGTGTCATCACGTCAAACAAATTTTCAACATGTTTTGTCACTGCTCGATGGTTAATGCAAATTGTTTTATTGACAAACACCCTCAATAATGTAAATAAATCCGACATATACAGTGTGAGTTATTTAATCGCCGCGTTTTATGCAAAGGTTATAGGGACCATCAGACTTCTATTAAAAAAAAAACACTAGTTTGGTGTTCCACGCTCTTATAAAACACCTGTGCAAATAATGTCGGGTTATAGAAGACGATGATTTCTAAATTTTTTTTGTATAAAGCATTTTTTTCATGGGTTTACTTTATCATCTTTTACTCTATAGGTTTAAGTCTTGTTGTTGGTCACACATTACGAAAAGGGGCCAAAGCAGATAAAGACGGAGACGCAGCAGCACTGCTGAAAGATGCTGGAGCCATTCCAATTTTGGTGTCAGCAACACCTGCATTATGCTTGTCAATAGAATGCGACAGTTTGGTCCATGGGCGCACATGTAACGCCTATAACAATCAGTACAGTTCAGCAGGGTCTTCTGGAGGTGAGGTAATGCTCTTAGAATCATTCAAATGTTTTTTTTACTGCAATATCTCAGCTCTTTTCAGGGTGCTCTTTTGGGAGCTGGCGGATCTGTGATTGGAATTGGTTCAGATTTGGCAGGGTCTTTACGTATACCAGCAATGTTTAATTGTATTTTTGCTCATAAACCAACAGCCAGTAAGTTTTCGTATTTTTTTCACGACTGTTCTCCACTTCTTCAACCCCATGTTTTATTTTTAGAAATAACTCCACTCAATGGTCACTGGCCATTATGTAATGATGACCGTTTTCGTGGTTATGCCACAATCGGACCAATGACGAGGTATGCAGAAGATCTAACACTTATGATGAAGGTCCTCAGTACCTCCAAGCAAGTAGATTTTACGAAACCAGTCAATTTGGCAGATCTGACGGTTCGCTATATGGATCATCTGGATTTTCAGTTTCTTGTTCGTTCGGCCCAAATGGAAATACGGATGGCTGTCATAAGGGCGGTCGAATATCTTGGGGAGAAATGCGCCATGACGGTTTCGGATGAAAAGTTCACATTCTTGAGTGATATTTTGGATTCGTGCATATCAGTTTTTCTGAATATTGAAGATAAGCCGGATGTGTATAAACATCCATTTGATGGCAATGTGGGTTGTCCTTGATTTTAATATTAGGTCAATGTAATAATAAAAATGTTATTCGCAGAAACAATACAGTAAATTTTCGGTTTTTTGGAAATCGATGTTTTCGAAATCAATTATTCCCCATTTCCTCGTATGGTTTGATATAGCGGATAAAGTCAACGCCTGTATGCCGAGAAGTCATAGAGACTATCATATGGATAGAATTGCCACTTTGCGACAAGAAATGATAGTGAGTACATACTTTTTACAGTTCTTGACTTCCTTACTATACTATAGTAGTTGATACTATACTATTTGGTGACAATTAAGCACAGTGGTATATTTTGCATTTACCTGTCGACATCCACAGGTTCAAATAGCTATACCAACTTAAGGATAAAGACATATTTTGGTTCTTAATTTGGGCTCAAATTTTAGATACTGTCAACAGTTGAATGCATCATGTATTTATTCTTGTAGCTGACAACATGTTGCAAACATTACCCGTGCTTTTAGTTAAGGTGTCCAACACAAATCGAACATATAAAACCATTCATAACACAAGCGAACAAATTTCCAACTTTCTGATACAACCACAAAAAAAAGTATTTGTTCCAGATTATATTTGCCTTACATAATTAGAAACTGGAAGTAGATTTATTGTAACAGGTCTAGATTTACAGATACAGCGATACTTAAAAAACTGAGAAAACGGCAATAAAATCAGTTATCAAATTATATAAATTCAAATAATATGCAAAACTGCTGCTTTCAAGCTGTACTTTGATGAATCGATAAAAAGCCACCATTCAAAATGATCGTGGGGAATATCAAACTCGTTCATAAGATACTCTACATCGTCACATACACGTAAAAATAATTCTATTTTAACATATGCTTTAAAGGGCTCGTTACGCTTTGTAAATGTAGTCACACCTCGTCCGAAAAGATTCCATTCCTGTAACCTAGAAACCAATAACTCGGATTTTTCTTTTGTCTAAGTCTTTAACCAAATCATTCAGTTCGCACTGGTTTATAAGGTGAGAGGTCTGCTTAAAACTTCAAATGATGAATCTTCACTACTTGCCTGATTTGACGGAGTGATTTCAAATACTCTGTCATATCAGGCAAGTTTCTTCAAACAGACGAAATTTCTTCTGTGTCAAAAATCGTAGATGGTGAAGTGGATGGCGCATTTGGGAGAGGATGGTTCTCTCCATGGGGGATAGGTCGCGATGCTGACGGCAAATTTGGATATTTTATTTTATGCTTATCCTTTGTCGAATATTCGGAAACGACTATCGTACAAAAATAGCAACCATCTACATGATTGGAAGGCTCTCGCCACAACATGGGAACTGCAAACGGTATTTACTTTTGCTTCCCTTTCATCCACTTTAAAAGTCCGATCTAACAGGAAATACAGCATATATCAGCTGTCCATGTCTTTTCCAGATCTCCAATTTTAAATCCAAAATAGTAAGCTGCTTTTACCTCTTTCGTAATTTTTTTCCAGATGTGCCACTATCTTCTTACATTCATATTTTAATGCACAGAATGTCTGTATATCATAATTTGATAAAACAACACAAACAAATTTGTTGATTCGTAATATTTTGACCAATCTGTTATGAGAACGTATGCACAGAAGGCTAATTCAAGCGAAATATATAACTTCAAATAAAATGGATCTTAGACCTGTCACAACACTTTGATAACTTGATCTATGAAAAGGGATGTTAGGTCAACAAAAATATGTGATCTCTGTTCTGGTTGTTGGACCCTTGTTCCCTTGTGTAATCAACAAGTGTTCACATTTTAGGACAATCTTGGTGATAATGGAGTATTAATTATGCCTACATTTCCAACGTCAGCTTTTCGCCATAAAGAAGTTGCCTTTCACTTGGGAGGGGTAGCTTATAGCTTACCATTTAATCTATTTGGGTTTCCAAGCACACAAGTACCCATGGGCTTTGATGCCAATGACCTGCCCATTGGAATACAGGTAACGACTTTTAACGATAAGACAAATCAAATTGTATATATCTTTTGAATTTAATCAATAATTTTATTCTATGATTTAACTTTTATGTATTGCTTAATATACTATAATACTACTATAATTTAATCGGAAAGTTGGGTGGGGACCACCCAGGCTTCATTTCCATGGATTATACTACTTTCCTTCTCTCCAACCGAATCACAAAGTAAATCTCAATGATGGTGATAATGTATTTCATATTTGCGTTGTTCATTTTGCAGGTAATTGCTGCCCCATATCAAGACCATCTGTGTATTGCTGTTGCTGAAGAACTATCAAAAGCATTTGGAGGTTGGATACAACCACCTACGTAAAACGCTATTGTTGTAATTTATATTAATTTCGAAATATTGTTGTACTTATTTTGGGATTGTAATTATAATTAGGTATTTATGATTATATCGTAAGAATTTTCGTAGAATTTTTTTTTAATTTTGTTCAAAGTGACCCATTGGAAGCAGGAAACAATAAGAACAGGAAAAATAAAAAATGGTACTTGACCTGCAATATAAAATTATTGCGTACTATTATTGTTATTACAGATACCGGTTATCCGGACCTTGTTTAATGATTTAAATAAGAGGACACTAAGATAATTTTGTTCAACATCAATAGTTGTGTGATAAACATGCAACAGTATACGGTAATCAAGAATGAATAGCAGACATTACAATACAACTTCTTATCAAGTGCAATGATAAAGTGACTAATACAGTCGTTAACGGTTCAGTTTTAATGATATATTTAGACGCGCAGATTATATGTTAACATTGATAATTAAATAACCGAAAGCGTCGTGTTCCTCTTTAATTTTATAATGAATATCGTATTTTTGATAATACGTATCGTAGGCCATGTTGGGCAAGTTACTATTTTGCCATTGAAGAGGTTCTTCAATAGAAGTAGACGCACTCCTTTACAAAAAATCGACGATCCAATTTTGATGATAAGTGCTAACCAATTGGCGGAAAAAATACGGTCAGGAGAAGTAAGTATTATTATAAATATAACATAATAATCCATGTCAAATATCTAATAAACTTTGATCTCTAAGCTTTGATTATAACAGTTATTCCAGATCAAATTTTGTTAGAAGTACAAAATAGCAACATTTTTTAGCTCAAATCAGAGACTGTTATCAAGTCTTACATCGACAGAATACGATCAGTCAATGACGTCATCAATGCTGTAATTGAGGATAGATTTATAGAAGCGTTGAACGACGCCAAGGCAGTTGATCAATTTATTTCTGAAACTACATGGACGCTAGAAGAAATAGCAGAGAGAAAACCATTGTTGGGTGTTCCACTAACAGTGAAAGAAAGCTGCGGTCTTCAAGGTTTAAGTTATGCCGTTGGATTTAGCCTTAGGAAAGGGTTGAAGGCCGAAAATGATGGAGAAGCCACTGCTAGGTTACGGGAAGCTGGAGCTATACCAATTTTGGTATCAGCAACGCCTGAATTTTGCATGGCCATTGAATGTTTTAGTTTGATTAATGGACATACGGCCAATGCTTATAATAATTTGCACAGTTCTGCAGGGTCTTCTGGTGGTGAAGTAAATATATTTTATCATATGTCGAGAAGAAATAAGACTTTACTTTATAAAACTCGAGTTAACTCTGTATGCTTTATTCATTTGAATAAGTAATATTTTACTTGAGTAGTACAAAATTCAGTATTAAGACGATTGTCACTGAGCATACCAAACATTTCTACTTAAAGACATTTTTAGGGTGCTTTAATGGGTGCAGCAGGATCAGTTATAGGCATCGGTTCCGATTTAGCTGGTTCTATACGTATTCCAGCAATGTTCAATGGTGTTTTTGGCCATAAGCCGACTTCAAGTGAGTATGTGAGCCGATTAATTTATTTCTTCCTAGATGACAGTAACTCGTCGGCGTGTTGTTTGTTAATTAAGTTGCTTGTAGCGCCTAAACCGTTCATCCCATTGATCTGTAAATTGGTATACATGTTTAAAATAAGTAGAGGATGAGTTGGTATCAACTTGGTTAAGACCCGATTGCCACATACAGTGAAAATCTTTGTTTTAAATTTATAAGACAACGCATTTAACATTTGACAGAGTAAAATTAGATTAATTTTTGTTTTAGAAATTGTTCCAATATCTGGACACTGGCCGATGTGCAAAGATGAAAGATTTTACAACTATCTGACAATTGGTCCAATAGTACGTTATGCCGACGACTTGAAGCTAATGATGAAAGCGCTCAGTGTTAGCAACGAGATAGATTTTACGAAAAGGGTCAACGTAGCAGATCTCAACGTTTTCTTTTTGGATCGGTTAAATTTTCATTTTTATCTACATCCGGTACAAAGAGAAATCAAGGAAGCTGTCCACAAAGCTGTCAGATATCTCGAACAAAGCTGCGGCTCGAAAATCTCTACGAAGAGATTTGAATTCTTGAATAGTGTTACGGAATCTTGCGTGTGTCTCTTCGCTTGTATCAATGACAAGCCGGATTTATTTCAGGATCCATTTGATGAGAATGTGAGCAAAATTGAAGAATTTTTCTGATCAATAAAACTAAATTAATTGTATAAATATGTACATACTTGAATTATAGTTGTAATTATTGTTTCTTTTGAAATAGTTGACAGTTTTATTGGGAATCAAAGTTTCTGAATTGAATTTTTCGTTTTTTTTTTGCAGATTAGATACAATGGATTCGTTGAGTTTTGGAAATCGTTGTTTTCGATGTCTTACGTCACAAATTTTATGATTCTCACTGATATTCTTGGTAAATCAATGGCTAGAATATTTAGAGGTTCTCATGATTACCACTTGAAAAAGTTTGAAGAAATCAGACAACAAATGATGGTATATACTTACTTAGTCTCCATTAAATAGTAATAATAATGAAAATCAAATTCAAAGCATAAACTGGTGTAAAAAAACCGTATTGGAAAATTATGAGTTTTTCTCTCCTAACTAAATGAGGAGTGTCACACATTTGAAATGCACGTAGCACAATAAAACATTTGCTCAGATAATTAAGGATTAAGTAGGCCGATTTGAAAACAGTAATTGTCACTTTTGACAGTAGAAATACATATTTTCTACCTCCTTCAGTTCTGAATATTCTGAAACGTCTGTAATCATCTCTAATGCAATTAAGCAACATAAATAGCAGACTCTGGTTAGATATAACCTCCGGTTGGGTAGAATCCTTCATGGTGGCCACAGTACAATGCTTACTGTCGCGTTATTTCAAATCTGATTCGCTCAGGAATCAGTTATTCATGTAGTAAAAATTAGTATGTCCGTATTTTAGGACCATCTTAAGGAGGATGGCGTCTTCATCTTGCCAACCTTTCCCACTTCGGCGTTTCGGCACAAGGAAGTACCCTTCTTCATCACTGACTGTGTTTATACGCTACTGTTTAATTTGTTTGGATTTCCAAGTACACAAGTACCCATGGGGCTTGATAGAAATGGATTACCTATTGGTATACAGGTAAGTGTAAAATATACCTAGCTAAAAAATGTATCAGCATTTAATTTTGATGTGTTGTCTCTTCTTTTCTTTAGGTAATTGCTGCACCTCACCAAGACCATCTATGCATTGCTGTTGCCGAAGAACTAGCAAAAGGCTTTGGTGGTTGGATTCCTCCTCCTTAAAAAATAATATATCTATGTACATGCCGCTATATACATAATATATATTATACATAATATTATTTGTATTAATTCTATTTTATGAAATAAGATTACAAGACGGAGATCAAAGTTTATCAAATTTGTTGACGGTCGTTTTTCGCTAATAATCATGAATTTATAATATAAGTACTCGCCTGCTCGGGATTAAGAATTTCAAAAGAAAAAGTTACCTTGATTTTGCATACTTTATCAACTTTTTCTTTCGTTAACCAATTATCTGTTTCGATAAACGTAACACCGTGAAATAAAAATACCTTGACATCATTATTAGAAAACCGCTCAGAGCAAAATATTTAGTTAGCATATCATTCAGTCTTCAAAATCAGTGGATTGCAGTGATATAGATATTTGTTCTCGGATGTGACAAGTGAATATTTTAAAAATAATTTCGCTATTGGCTGGTATAATTAAGTACCTGTTAAGTAGCCTATAAGTGATCTAAGCCGATTACCATAAAAAATGCTAATGGTTTGCAAGGAATAATCGAATGACGTGCTTCGGACTAAAACAAAACAGGCTCAATTATAAACATATGAACACTCATCGGCACAGCCTGCTATATCAGACCACACATCGGACATTAATATCATCATCTCTACATGTTAAAACAGTGTTGTCAATCGTGTAATTCACTATAGTTCAGTATACTCAACAAGTCAATCGCAAAATAAACGTAAGTATAATAATTTATTTGAGCCATTCCCTGAGAAGGTGAACCTCGATGTAAAATAAAAAAGTTTCATAAAAACTACTAACTGCCAGATAAATTATAAACAAAAACCGTGAATAAAACATAAATTTCAAAAAGAGAAGAAAAAGTTTATTTTTATTTTATATCTCTACTCTACAAACTCTAAAAGTTATAAACCTACATAAGTGTGAAAAAAGTAGTTAAGGTTACCAGCACTGCAAAGATTGTTTGTGTTTAACATTTCAAATGTGTTTTGAGCGCAATAAATTGCACAACCTGGCTGCTTTCAAACAAGTGTAATTGCATTTCAAGAAGGGTAAGCATTTTGCATTTTGCATTTTTTTACTTATTATAGCAGCGTTTATTGTTTTATAGCAGTGTTTCCATAGTTATATAAAATATTAACAGAGACACAGAAAATTTATTGTACAATTGTCCCACCCGTGACGATGGAACGGCTTATTTCTAAACTCATTGATTTGGGTATTCAATTAATTCCTGTCGGTTTTGTGCATTGTCTCCAATAATATATTCATAGAATTGTTTGCATGTAAATTCGAAAAAATGTATAAAAATATTTAATCATTCTTGTCCAAGAATAGAATGAAAATAATCACAATTAAATTTGATATTTTAATGAAGTAATGACTTCTCAAATATAACATCCGGTTGATGTAGAAGAAATCTCAAGGCAAACGGGAATACGGGCAGAAAACATTGCAAAAAATTTCCTTTACTTCTTTATGTTTGAGATAATTGAAGGAGTAACTATACAAATAAATAAATCCATTAAAAATGCGAAAGGACAAAATGCATTTCTGATTTTCTGAATTATTGTCTGAATTTTTTAGCCTATTTCAGTGTCCAAATAGTTTTAAAAATCAACGTAATTTTATATTTTTTTACAGAAATTAACATTGTCTAGTCTTTTTGGTATCAATTAAATCTAGTCTATAACGAAGTCTATAACTTCTAGAATAAAAATAATTTATGGATCTTTGCACTTCTCATTTGGTTTGAATTAAGAAGACTTTAACAAAGGTACGTTATAATCAAATGTCAAGGTGTTTTACCATGATTAGTTTTAACATTTTTTACACAAACCAGATTATGTCATTATTTAAATAAATATCTACAACCGTTTTAAAAGTTCCCCGTTATGTGCATATCAACATTAAAAGTGCTACATTTTTTTTCATGTCGAGATAAATATGTACATCTCTTTTCAATCTATACTTTTTACAGTATGAGTTCACAGGAAATGTGATTTTGCAACAGAAAAGTTTCTCTCTCTCTCTCTCTATTAAAACATGATTTTACACAAATGAAAGTTGACCAGAAACAACTGAAAATAGAATTCACATTAATGAAACCTAATTTCACACAAAGGAAAACAGAATTATCAATTCTGAAAATAAATTTCATGTAAGAGATGACGATAAAAAATTTAGTTCATAGAATTTTCTAATATAAACAGCAAAATATTTTTTCTAATGATTTTGAAAGCGACACTTTCATCCCTTGTGAAACTTAGTATGATATAGCTATTTTTGGTACGTTTTGACAAACTGTATTTTGTATTCAAAGCTAGTTATGTGTTAGATATCTATTTTGCATCGATATGCTTCACTAATGGAAACTAAAATATTGTGACAAAATAATACCCCTTATTATATGGCTTATGATGGTATATATAGTATATAACATTTTCCTAACATTGTATAAACATTTAAAAATTAATGCGGTATATTTATCTCACACTCAATTTAGTGTATTGCTTGATATCAAAGTCTTTTACGTCTCTTTTTACTTTCCGACTAGTACCCTAGAAGGAAAGTATTGTCGACGGAAAATGACGTTTCGAGATTTTCGCAGAAATACGGGTTTTGAGGCCCCCTGAATTGATTGCAATGATTTCTGGAAAAAGTCTGTCTGTTACATGCATATTCTTAGGGATTAATCCGATTTTGACCTAACTGGTATCTGTTCATCTTCCAATGACATTAAATATGTACACCAAATTACAGATCAGTGGGATGGATGGTTTACGCGCTATAAGAGTCTATAGAAGCACTTTAACAGAATCCACAGCCTTCGTCACTGTGTTGCGTATCTATTTCCTGGATTTTACAATTAAAAACAGTTTATTAGTTTGCATGTTGTGCCCCTCGTCTCCATTTCCTCAATATCAATGTGCATTACTTTTTCATGTAAAAGTACCTATATCCTGCATTTTACAGTGAAAAATAGTATTGTACCACTTGATCTCAATGACTTTTGATTTTTTTTATATACAAGTATCAACTTCCTGGAATGTACAATTAAAATCAATTGATGAAGTAAGTTGTAAATTGCAGCACACATGTCCATTATTAATTAAAATTAAACGATGAATAGCTATAAATAGCATCTGCGTGGAAAGTTACTGGTTTGTCTCATATGCACCAGACCTTTCATTCAATGTTAATAACGTCAAACATAGGTACTAAGTGTCAAGGTTTTGAGAATCATTTACCCTAGTTCACAAAAAGAGCGCAACAAACATTTACATTCGGTACCTTCGTTAATAAGTTCTTTCTACAACAGTCAACATAATTATCATTGATTGCCACAAACAAATACACAATTTTTATTTGAACTACTTTTCTCTAAAGTATACCTTTCAAAATTTAACTTGATCGTTTCATGAGCAACTTTTTACAATCCCTAATATGTCACATCATGGCACGTCTGAAGAAACCGATTTATATTCCTCAGTTAGGCAGGATTTTACTTAAAAATTGTAATACAATTGACACATAAATATGTACCTATAACGTCATCTTCAAGTTTACAGGACAAAGTACACAAAAATATGCACTCGCTTTCAATGTATATAATTTGCTGTAGACTACTGTTATTTAGATAATTATACCAGTTTTTTTGCATTCTAATTATTAAAATATCAGACTTATTAACATCACGTGTATAATAACTTTAAAAGTCAATGTTAACAACCATATGATGTTAGTGTACAACAGATCGTAAACAATTTATTAGACACTGTTTATACCTGCCTTATTACTATAAACACCTTCAATGTTATAATTCATCCACATTATTTTTAACTTTTAAAAAATCCGGGGTGGCTTTCACCCAACCTTCCGACTACCTCATTGCCACAAAGACAAATTTGCATATGTATGCAGTTTTGTGAAACCATATCCAATTTAGACCCCAACTTAACGTCTGCCATACATTGCCATTGTATGTTGTAATAGTAGGATGGTGGGTTCTTGGAATGTGATTAGTGCATGACAAAAAAATGTTCTAAAACATTTAAAGTCAAACACCACGACCCCCCAAACACAAGCCACCACTATTATTGCTCTTACACTCGCTCTGCACGTGAGTTCTTGCAATGGGATCAGTGCAGCATTTTAGCAGGCAAAACTAATTAAACTACTCATATTGATATTTAACTCAAAGGAAAACACTTCTCAACAAAATAACAAATTTATTAAATTAAAAAAACATAAAAATGAATGAATAAAAAATATAAAAGAGACACTTAATTCATCCTTAAAATTACCATCTAGAGGAGCTGTTAGATTCTCGTAAAAATACAAAGAAGTGAAAACACAAAGGAGGAAATAATAATTAGCTTACCATTTACAAAACACAAAACACTACACTAAGTTACATTATAAAAATAAATGAAAAAAGACTACATCTTAAGTGGAATGCCGAATGTCGGCTGTTAATCTCGACTGTTCTCTACAGAATGTTTTTCTCTTCATCTTTTTGTCTTGAACTTATACCTCTCATGTATAAACTATCTCGGTCCACGATACCATAATTTATAATTAAGCAAATAACACACACACACAAAATATCAAGACACAAAGCACTTAACGAAAGGGCCCTACTGATTTGGGCCATAAAGAAGAAAGATTTACGAGTCTTCTAAGTTGAAAATATAACAAATCATACCCATGCGTGTGAAAAGGTCAGACAGTATCACCATTCACATATCCGGCATCACATACAATTTATCTCAAATTACAATGAACAAAATATGGATGCAGCTGAAATCCCCAATTATTACAATGTCATGTCATGTCAGCGGCCACTGACGTTTATTAAAATCTGACAATTTGTAACCACAGCGACGAAGGGTGTGGATTCTGTCAAACCGCATCTATAAAAGCTTATAACGCCAAAACCGTTCATCCCATTGACCTGTAAATTGGTATACATATTTAAAGTCTCTGGAGGGTGAGCGGTTATCAGTTTGGCCAAAATCGGATGAATCCCTAAGAAGATACATGTAACATTTGCCACTTCTGGTTGTCAGATTGTCACCAAAAACAATCCATTTCGTCTCCCGGTAATTATAAATACGTAAAATTTCTACCCGATCCGTTGTACAGTACAATATACATTATAACTTGACTATTGTACTTCAATGAGAAATCTGTTTCATTTTTTTTTACAAATGTACAAAATTTAAATAAGTGTATCACATAAGTAATATATAAATTTAACGACTTTAAAACGTTTTTATCATTATCATAACACTGTGACGATAGATTCGCATTATTTCCAAGTGTGCAAATTCAAATGTGTAGGTAGATATGTTCGTTTTATGCAATATATGGTGCGTGACAACAATAATTGTCTGTACTTATAAATATGTCTATTTACGTTGATGCAATAATGGTCGATCGTGATTTCAAAATCAGGACAACTTATAAAATTTCAATTTATATGTAACACGCGATAAATCGGAAGGCAATAAAAATCCATACGTGGCTATTTGATTTCTTTTTAGAGTATGTACTGCTTTTAAATAGAAATATTAACGACAGTTACGTAAGTTGATACCAGCCTATAAAATTAAGAGTATAATTTATGGATTGATGTTACAGTATTTACTAGCAAAATCAGGTTTCTTAACTAGAATGATGTATGTATATTGTCTAGAAAAAGGTTTATGTAGTATAAGTTTCTTTTTATAATACCACAGGGTTCCTATTGAATAATTAAAAATTTGACAAATGTTGATCTCTAATGACTGCTAATAACTTTCGTAATCTTTTCTGCATTTTTATAGTTCTTTCAGCTAATCGTACATTGTTTTGGTCCCATACGTTTCTATACTATTATTAAATAGAGCTTTACATGAAAACGTGTTCCTCCATTCTCTACCAATAATAACAAAGCGGACTAAAAGCAATCTAACAATAAAAGCCATCATACACAACCTACAAATTAAATAAGGCATTTAGCGTGCATTTCGCAATGTCAATGACATTTATTCCAAATTCATGTCATCTTGAGTATGTTTGTCCTGAAAAGTCCTACTTAACAGACAATTTTGCGAAATCTCTGTACAGTGCGTACATGGGTAGTGCGAGTAACATCCCATGTAAGAAAGGTCGATAATGTTCATAAAATTGCATCATAAGAAGTACAAGGAAAACAACAAAATACTTGGTTTACTGTAAGTTGTACTATATAAACAATACACATACAGTATCGGCACACAAGAATGATTTTAACTTTCACACTGGACATTTAGCTGAATGGAGATTCAATTTTAGCAGTGCGTGTAGTAATTGCAGTGGCAAGGGTACACATACTCTTTTACTTTCAAACCGAAAAGAGTGGTCCGACATTGTTCTCGTTATTATTTTTGTTTTAAATAGAAAATGTACTTCTATTTGATCTTTAAGTGGTACCAGTCGCCAACAAGATGGAATTCGGTTTCACAATAACGATATTGCTGCAAAAACTCTTAGCAATACTGCTATTACCATACTTCTGGTGGGCAGGAAACAAACCAAAGAAAATCGTGCCAAAGATCCAGGATAAATTATTGCTGTGCAGCGCTACATCGTTAGCAGAGAAAATTCGAAGGAATGAGGTATGTTTCTTTTTTTTTTTTTAGTTTAAGTCTCATATGATTTATTATGTTTCTAATTTTAGATCACGACTTCCAAAGTGATTCAAGCGTACATTCAACGAATAAAAGACGTGAATCCCTTGCTCAATGCTGTGGTGCAGGATAGATTCGAAGCTGCCATTGCAGAAGCTGAAAACTGTGATAATTTTCTAAGTACTTGTAATTTGACTGAAGAGGAAATAAAAAAGCAGTACCCACTTTTGGGTGTACCCTTAACAGTTAAGGAAAGCTGCAGTCTAAAAGGTAAATCTTACTATCTTACTATACTATAAAATGTAATAGGATCTTATATTTATTCCTTTATTAAATTTAGGTATGAGCTACAGTGTTGGTTCAATCCACAGAATAGGAATAAAAGCACCTGATGATGGTGAAGCTGTAGCAAAGCTAAAATCCGCTGGTGCTATACCATTAGCCGTCACAAATACCCCAGAACTGTGCCTTTCATGGGAAAGTACAAATTTATTGCGCGGAAAGACCCTGAATCCCTACGATACAAACAGAACCAGTGGCGGATCTTCAGGAGGAGAAGTATTGCCTTCAACTTCTTCGGAAGTAAGATTAATAATCACTTTTGTTTCAAGGGTTGTTTGCTGGGATGCGGTGCCTCCTTAATAGGTGTTGGTTCCGATGTTGCTGGTTCAATTCGTGTTCCAGCAATGTGGAATGGCGTTTTTGGGCATAAACCAACACCCAGTGAGTAAAGTGAGATCTTTGCTGACCAAAATTTATCGCAAATGATTTTAGAGGTTATCTCCATTAACGGGCATTACCCGAATAGCTCAGATGATTCGCTTAAGAAATACCTAGTGATTGGACCAATGACGCGATATGCTGAAGATCTCCACCTAATGACCAAAGTGATGTGTGATGACAAAATTGACTTAAAACTAGATGACGAGGTATACGTATATATTCTTTTTACGGATTAAATGCTTCATAATAACCCAACAAAAATTGGTTTTTAGGTAGATTTATCAAAGATGAATGTATATTTTATGGACAACGTTGACAGTGGCATCTTGACATCATCAGTCGAAAAGGATATTAAAGCAGCAATGCAAAACGCTGTAAACTACTTGCAGAACAGAAGCAAGATGACTGTTAAGGATTATAAGTTCGATTTGACACAAACATGTGAGATGTGTCTTAGGACAACCGAAATAGATGATATCCGCTCTGTTATGGACGAATCTCCTAGCAAAGGCGTAAAAAATCTTTATATTGAGATGTTAAAAAGTTTATTCGGTTTCTCAGACTTTTCTCTCAACGGATTATTCTTCCATTTATTGGTAGTAACACGGGCATTTGTGCCCAAAAGTAGATATGGATATTACAAATATAAAGCCGAAGCCTTAAAGAAAGATTTTATGGAGAAACTTGGAGATAATGGTGTGTTCCTATTCCCTTCTTGGCCAACGCCAGCCATAGGGCATAATAAAATATTCCTGGAGACAATCAATGTTGTATATCCATGGTTGTTCAATGTCCTGGAGTTACCAGCTACGCAAGTTCCCTTAGGAAGGAACAGCGAAGGGTTACCAATTGGAATACAAGTAAAAAATCCATATTTGATTTGAGTATTTGTGATAAAATGCTATTTTATTAGGTTGTGGGAGCTCCATTCCAAGACAGATTATGCTTGAGAGTTGCCAAAGAACTAGAAAAGTGCTATGGGGGATGGACAGAACCATAGTAAACTGTGATTTTAACTAGAAAGTAGAAATAGGGCTTACGAGAAAAATGTACCTGGAAATAAATACCTAATGATAAAATTTGACATTTAATAAATAGAATAAATTAAAACTTATTGTTTCAAAATTGTTTTTTCTACTTTGCATTCACAATGCACACATTGTAACACTGTTTTCGGTGTTACAATTAGGAAATTGTAACACCGTTTTTAGTAACTTTTTTCTAAGATTGGTGACATTGATATCAAATGCATGTCAAACGAAAATACACATAACCACAAAAGGAAGCACAAATTGATTTTTTAGAATCGCACAAACTGCGAAGTATGTATATTTTTATACATATTTAAACATGCGTGTTGCATCCTAGGTTTCGTACTACTAGTATATGATGGTATATAATAATTATCAATAATTACTTTCTCACAGATATGTGAATTTAAGTGACAGATGACAGTGTTACCAACGGTTGCACCCATAAATACTCTAGATTGGAATTTTACCTAATATACTTCTAAATTTTTATAAAATTAATGACGCAAAGTAGATAAAATAGTATTACACTCGTTTTATAAGACATATTGGCGCATTTGTTCATTTGGGTCAACTCATGCGCCAATTTGACGTCTTATAAAACTTGTATAATAATATACTATTATTACATCCTTAAGCTTAGAGAATTATCTATGTCTAAGGTTGGTAGAATTTCATTGAGATAAATCGGGCAAAATCCCAGAATGTTGTCAGACTGTCACTCAAAACAATCGAGTTCGTTGTCTGATAATTCTAAATAAGTATAGGTACCATGGTACCAAATTTCAGGTCAATCGGTTGTTCTGTTTGGGAGCTATCGTGTTCACAGAAATAAATACACACCACATAATCATCACATAATGTACATACACACATACCCACACACATTTTCCAGAAATCATGGCAATTAATTCAGGAGATCTCAAATCGCGCATTGCCGCCGAAATCTCGAATTTTTTGAGCGTCGAGTACTCCAACTAGAGTCCGACCGAACATTCGGCTTCGGCTTCGGCTTCGGCCACCTTCGGCCAAAAAATACACCTTCGGCTAAATAATCGGCTTCGGCTAAAATTAGGCCGAAGGTTTAGCCGAAGTCGAAGGTTTGCACAGCGCTTGCGCGGTCACAGTGCACATAACAAACAAATTACAACTCACAACACCCACGACGCACTGTTGTTAATTTCGCGATTTTACGATAATATTTCACATAATAAGATATGTCACTTAATAGCAAAATTAAGAACGTAAGTCTAGGCATAAAGTCAGATACTCAGCCATATCAAACAGCAAAATGTTTTTGAAGGTCATACTGGGCGCAGCCATTGGTTGAAAACCATGAATGAATATACCGCACTTACCCTTATCGGTTAAAATCGGCGAACTTTGACGGTGACATTCATTGTTCTTTCTTTTATTAATTGTGGCTTTTGCCATTACATCATGTACATATGTTGGTCCGTTAGGTTTGTTTAAAACCTAAAGGACTTAAAAACTTATCCATATTTGATAGTCCCAAAGAGAAAAACAGTGGTTTTTATATGGCTAGAAAATATAAGTCTTATGATTTCTCATGTTTTAATTACAGTAGGACTAAAAAGTAGGTACGCTTTGTAGAGTTGGAAACACAAATGATAAGTTATTATTACCTTACGTAATTATTTGACAATATTTTACTATTTTACTCTACTCTGTTCAATTCTTTTATACGTACAATCGTAATACTTCCGACTTCGGCTTCGGCTTCGGCCGAAGCCAATGAGAAAAGCCGAAGTTCGGCTACGGCTTCGGCTTCGGTCAAAAATTGACCTTCGGTCGGACTCTAACTCCAACGCATACCCGTGCTAACATCTTGTGGCAAATTCATTAATTATAAGTCTCACGATTCACCAACAGATGTCGCAACTCGCAAAAGACAATCAATACATACATAACCTCTTACGCTTGTGTTTTTATAAAGGTGTTTTATTTTATTAATTTAATAGCGCAGGAGAACGTAACATATAGTATATGTTGTAAAGATGTTTGGCACTTTATGCTCTAGTTTAAATTATATCCCAAAGACCAAGTCAAAATCGAAGAGAATACAACCGAAACGAAATGGGCCGTCTTACAATATAAGCAGACCGAACACCAGCGAAAATAAATATTGTCTAGGAGAGATATGGTTAGGCACCACAAAAACGCTTTTACCGGAAGATTGGACAACCTGTAGGGCTGAGCTTGCGAGCAAAGATGATGTTGACAAATTATTTTTACATTTTGACACTTGCATCGTAATCTCTACCGTTACAACTGATTACCAGTTTCTAAAAGGTAAGAGTACGCTATCACAGAATTATTTTATTAAATACATGCTTTATTTCTAGATTTATTATCGACTAGATTATTCAGTATAGAATTTAAAATTGCGGATGATGAGAATCTTTTGGGATGTCTTTATTTCTCGAAACTACCACTGCCAAAACTTACAAATAAATTGCGGTCTGTTTGCAAGACTGTATTTTCACTTACACTTAACCGAAGTTGTGAATACAACGGTAATTTGTTTATTTACGAGGTGTTTTATTCGAATTTAATACTTTGATTTTATTTCATAGAAATTAATACTATTGAAAGTTCCTGTATGATTGAACATTACAATGACTTGTACAAAAATGTATCTGCTTTACGGGAAGATGTTCCATCGGTCAATGTTTTCCATCTGCAGTTAAAACCAGAATTGCGACCGTATCAACAAAATGCTGTTCGATGGATGTTACAACGAGAGAAATGTGTCGAATATTCAGGTTTGCCTTGCTATTATTTACTCTTTTGTTTTGTTATAAGAAAATAGAATGGATTGGGTATAACAACCAATAGGAAATTACCAATTTAAATGTATTTGGTCATATTCAATATTCTAAATAAATTACAATTTAAAATAATTGTGCACATTCAATAATGTAACTGTACCAATGAGAAAATATCTAGACTTGCAATGTCCTGCGCTAAGTATATCCGCCTCGACGAACGAAAGAGTCGCCGCTCTGGTGGTAGATATTTGAAATAACCAATCGGGGTAAAAAGCGCCATCTACATTCGCTTGTTCAGGCGAATGGCGCATTTCATTGGCTATTTGCCTCAACGAGCGAACGAGTACCACTCTGGTGGTAGAAATTTGAATTAAACATTTTGGAATAAAAAGCGCCATCTACATTCGCCCGTTCAGGCGGATACTCTAAAGTACTACAACATGCAGCGCCATCTAGGGTTGTCACTGAGCTAATTTAAAACATAATTTGAAAAGTCTATGTTCATGTCATTTATCTTTAATTGTTTTTTTTTATTTTCTTTAATTTGACCTTTTAAATGACCAAATTGATAATATTCATATTTCTTGTCTATGTTATGCAGAAAAACTTCACCCACTCTATGAAAAAGTCACATTGTCTTCAGGCGTAGAGCTTTATTATGACAAATATACGGGACATATTGAACTGACAGAGCCTATAGTCGAATATTCGGAGGGTGGGGGAATCCTCGCTGACGAAATGGGCTTGGGAAAAACAGTTGAAATACTGGCGTTAATTTTACTAAATCGGAGACCAGAATTAGAAGCTTGTGACAGACCAAAAATTATCGAAATAAATGATAAAATGGAGACAGAATCAGAAGAGACTCATAAACATTCCAAAGAGAGTTTAGATAATTCGACAGAATTAAATGCTAAAATTGATGTAAAACCAGACGATTTGCAATTAGAAAAGACTGAAATTCGAAGTAACTCCATACAATTAACTGAAAGTTCAGATAGTGCTATAGAAATAAAAGAAACAGTCGATACAAATCCTGAAAATTTGCAAATAGAAAAAACCGAAACACCTACAGTGGAAGTGCTGACGCGAAAGCGAAAAATTCGGAGATCGAAAAACCAGAGTGACGATAGCTATGTCATAAAGGAGAAGAAGGTGAAAGTAACGGCGAAGAAGTCAACTTTGCGTGTCGCCTTGGAGACCTGGTACGATAACATGTTGGCCCCGAAGGACTACGGATCGGACGAGACTGGCGTCAGGTGCATTTGTGGCGAAACCGACGATGAGGACACCGTTGAGTGTTCCGAATGTCAGAAGATCCAACACGCCTCCTGTTTGGGTTACAAGAAAAACTACGGGCTTTATCTTTGTCCCCAATGTTGGATGGATAAGGTAAAATATTTAAATTTACGATATCCGTTTGATAAAATTCAAAAAATGGTGTGGTTATGTTGCAATACCAACGTCGCCGCCCATCTGACTACTAGCGACCTCTGTATTGACCAGGTGTTGTTATAAAAAACGTTTTTTTTTTATTTAAAACAAAAACAATAGTTTTTTTTTTTGTTAAAATGTGTTTTAAAACATGAAACAATGTTTTAAAACACCTCCAAAAATGTTTTAAATCATGTTTTTTTGTTTTTTTATTTAATTTTTCAAGGCAGTGTCAGAAAAAAATAAATTATTGTTTTTTAATATAAGGGGATGCTCATGGAGATTTAAGATTAATATAAATTCTATCCTTTTACATATGTTGGCTCTCTTGCGTTGATAGTAGGTTCTCTGTTCCATTTGGTGTTGTAATGGCATTCCCTGACGGTTAGGGGAATACCTCACGGGTAGTCAGTTGGATTTAATACAAAACAATTATTTACTATTATTTATTTTAAAAGTTTTTTTACTGTTGTTTTTAAACAACCCTGGTCAACATACAACATTTAAGGTAAGTAGTCTCTAAATGATTCTATTGATTGTAGTTTGGAAAATAAACAGTAACAGTAGAAAAAAACATGTTCTAAAAACTTTGTTTTAAAACATTTTTAAAACAAAGTTTTAAAACAAATATTTTAAAACATAACAACCTTGGTGTTTACATCTTATCTAGTGTTTTATTGTCTTTTGCAGCCTTTGATAGAATCTGGCGCAACATTGATAGTAACTCCAACTTTCCTTAAGCAGCAGTGGTGCGAAGAGATTTGCAAACACGTTAGCGGTAAATTTCGCGTTTTACAGTACGGCAGCGGACAAGCAATAAAAAATGTCTACCCAGCCGAGCTACTAGAATACGACATTGTCATCACCACATATAATATTTTACAGAGTGAGCTTAGGTTAAGTGAAAATGGCCAAGTATGTTTATCGCGATTTTTAGCTGCGGTTTTGTTTACTCTAAAATGAATTGTTTTAGTCGGTATCTTTGCGGCGACCGCCAAAATATTCATTGCCTGGTAGTCCGATTACGCTTGTTAAGTGGTGGAGGTTATGTTTGGATGAGGCTCAAACTGTGGAAACCCCCGGAAATATGGTTTCTGTGATGGCGAAAAAATTGTGCGCCCATCATCGTTGGGCTGTAACAGGTACCCCAATATCAAAAGATATTTCAGGTAGGAAGTTTTCAGGTAGGTAGGAGGTTTGAAACCAAAGAGACCACAGTTGTGTATGCAACCAAATATATGCGGGTCAGTTATAAACTATACACTGGGTATAATCGGTTGCATATGTCACTGTGCTCTACTTAGTCTAAAACTACTCTACTTATGCTCTGCTTATTTAATTATGAAAAACTTAAATAATGTTTTTAAAAAATTATCAGATATTGTAGTAGAACATTTTTAGATCTGTACGGTTTAATTGATTATTTGCAAATGTCACCGTATTGCGAATTAGAAATTTGGGACAATCTGTTCTACAAGCCGTACATAAATGGTAGAAAGGAAGCAATGCATAAATTTCTATCTCAAATTCTCTGGAGAACAGCAAAAAATGATGTCTTAGATCAGGTATGCATTTTTGTTATCTCTTTTGCTACATTTTATGTGTTTGTTATACTGAGTTGGAGATACTATTACGATGAATAAATGCAATAAATATATTTTAGATTAACATCCCCAGACAAACCGTACAAGAGTATTGGGTGGAATTTCGACCGGTTGAGAAATTCTTTTACGACAGAGAACACGAACTCAGCTCTCATGAGTTTCTCTACAAACTGAGAAACATACAAATGGATGTTCCAATGAAATTGTTGAATAAATCAATTCTGAAGAAGGTGAGTTAAAAATGATTGAATGTGTATAAATAATTATTTTATCAGATAAGGTTTAAATAAAATATGATTTTAAACAATGTGATGTTAATTAATTTTAATTTAATTAATTTATTTAATTAATCTATTAATTGAATTAATTTATTTATTAATTGAATTAATTTATTTATTAATTGAATTAATTTATTTATTAATTGAATTAATTTATTTATTAATTTAAATATAAACTAAGCAATTAATTATTTCATTAATTATTTAATTAATTTTGATTTTAAACAATGAAATTGTTGAATAAATCAATTCTGAAGAAGGTGAGTTAAAAATATTAGTTTTCTCAATGTGTATGTAATATGTTTTAAATAAATAATTATTTTATCAGATAAAGTTTAAATAAAATATGATTTTAAACATGTTCTCATCAAAGTTTACTTGGAACAAAAAAAATTGTAAAATATGTATTTTGTTTATATTTTGGACAAGATATCCAGATAAAATCCAACAGCATCATTACAAACAGTTTTGGCTAATTTGGGCCGACATAACTTCCAAACCGTTCCAATTAAAACATTTCTAGATCATGACTCCGTTGTTGGCGTTACGTCAAGCGTGCGTCCACCATCAAACTGTGAAAGGGCGTTACCTAGCGACATGTAAACAAGTGAGCTCCATGGAAGACCTCCTGGACGCTCTGATCGCAAAGAGCCTCAGCCAATGCGAGGAGCACATCAGAAGCATAGTTTCTGCAATGAACGGTCTTGCCAGTGTTTATTTGCTGCAGCAGAATCCGCCCGCCGCCGCGGAAGTGTACCGAAAAGTTTTGGCTTTGGCCGATCAGTACTCGTCGAAAAATCCCGATATTACAATGGAAATCGATAAGTTGCAGTTGATACACACCCTGTATAACTTGGTGGAGATCTTGGACCTGTACCCTGCGATACCGCACACTGCCGAGGACGATGGTTTGAAGGAGAGGTGGAGACACCTGGAGACGGAGTATTTAGGCAGGATCATGAAACAGGTAGGAATTTGGTTTTGATTTAACTTTGCACTTGTTTAAACTGGAGCAGGGTTCCCCAATTTCTTTTTTATATATAATATTTCTTATTTATGATAATATAGATGTTTCAAACCAAGGAGAGCACAGTTGTGTATGCAACCAAATATAAGCTAGTCAATTATAAACCATACACTGGGTATAATTGGTTGCATATGTCACTATGCTCTACTTAGTTTAAAACTAATCTACCAACCACCGTTCAACGAACAAATTCTTGTTGTAGATAAAATGTTTTTTTTTCCAGCTTATGTCTGTTATGACCGATAATGAAAAACTGACTGTGGAAATCGAAGAATTGCAAAAGAAATTTGTCCTGCCGGCAGGGCAGTGGTTTGCCGACATGTTAGACTGGATAACAACAAACGATCACTTTAGAGATTACATTAATAAACTGGCGACGTTGGCAGCCAATGCCAGCGTGGTTTACGAGTAAAAATTCTTCTATGTCGTTCGAATACAGTGATACAACTCAAAAACAGTCAAAACTCATTTTTAAATTGTGTACTAGAGGGCCTCAACTTGAATATGAATACCAATTTGCCCTCTGGCGGCAGTCGGACAAACTAAACTAAACAAACTAAGATCTTTGAGTTATGTTACTGTTTTTGCCGGATTACGAAATGACATAATAAAGCCACTATTGGTGAATTTAAAATATTTTTTTTTTAGTCCTTGCTTGGGTGAACGTAGCACATTGTATAAAATTGCCAACTGGGATGAGAAGATTGGCGCTCTAAAAGTGAAAACGATATCGGCCATCGATGAATTATTGGAGTTTGATGAGGAACGAGAGTCTTATACGATTCCAATGAGTATAATCAATGAAGCGTCGAAATGCCACTTGAGGCAGGAAAAGAACTCAAAGAAAAAGAAAAGTCTAGGCGTCAGTTGTCGGATATGCGTCGCCAGCAACTGTCTGAACGAATACGAGAGTGTTTTGTTTAGCAGCCAGCAGAAACAGGACATGGCTCTGAACGCCGGCAGTTGGAAGCCAGCCGCCGAAGAATTCATGGTTAAAGGTACTTTTTGAGCATGAAAATTTCATACCCATTTTATTTTATTTACCTATATTTATTTCCAGCGCTTTACAATACGGGAAAGACGAATAAGGCCCCTAAAGATTTGCTTCACGATGGTGAAAGGCATTTGGAGATACTGGAGTTAATAAGGAAGGAATTTAAGGAAATAAGAAAACTTTGGACTTTCATCGATTCTGTTGTGTGCGCTTACGACGAACTTGACATGTGCAAAATAAGGTTGCAGATTAGGGAACCGGAAAATAATGAAGATGAAAATGCGTCAAACACGCATCAAAATAGAGCAATAAAAGCCCTAACTGCCGAAACAACTAACAGACTAGCTGATATTTATTATATGCAAGCAGCAGAGGTTGGTTTATCGTATTGTATACATAGAAAAAGTGTATAGATGTTTCAAACCAAGGAGAGCACAGTTCTGTATGCAACCAAATATACGCGGGTCAATTATAAACCATACACTGGGTATAATTAGTTGCATATGTCACTGTGCTCTACTTAGTACTCTAATAACCATAGCGCGAATTCTAAGCATATTGTGTTGCTTATTTACTAAAAATAAAGGCTTAATAGTCCACAGTGTAGCAATAACATAAAATTAGATATTAATAAAACCATATTTCAATCAGATTCCCTATCAATTGGCACACTTAAGTTCCCAAGAACGAGCAGGCTTGAAAATGCTGGAAGCTAACGTCGGCACATACAAATACTTGCAGACGTTGCACAAGCAACAAACAAAAGGGGAAGATCCGGACCCTTGCCCTATTTGCAAGTGTGTTCTGGACAAGCAATGGAATATTCTCACTTGCGGGCATTGCTATTGTATAGAATGTGTCCAGGTCCTCATTGGGCAGGTAAGGTCTTCAGTTCAACTCTTGATCAAGGCCGTTTTTTAATATATATATATATATATATATATATATATATATATATATATATATATATATATATATATATATATATATATATATATATATATAATTATATTAGTTATTTAGAATTGATAATTTTCAGCAATCATCTATCACAAAACGAAAATCTATCAATTGCGCCATCTGTAGAAAGGTGATAAGGGTTTCGGAGATCAGTTATATCCATAAGGATGATAAACCAGTTAGAGAAGGTGAGCAGGAAATTATGGGTAATTGTTCGTCGAAAGTTGAGGCAGTGGTGAGATTAGTACTTGATTTGAAAAAGTCCGATCCTGACGTAAAAGTTTTGGTTTTTTCAAACTGGCCGGCTTTATTGAAATTGATGCACCCAATTTTCGAAAAGAATAACATAACCACGGAGGTGTTGCTCTCGTCAAAATTCGATAAATCTTTCAAGAATTTTAAGGTAAACTAATGTACCAAATTGACTGTAGCTATTGTAAATCTTTAATTTTAGGATATGGTAAATGGTATTACAGCATTATTATTGCCTGTCAATTTGGGTAGTAAAGGGTTGAATATCATTGAAGCAACGCATGTCATCTTTGTGGAACCTCTACTAAATCCTGGCGATGAACTGCAGGCCATTGGACGAGTCCACAGGATAGGCCAAACAAAGTAAGTTCTTTTTCTTAGAAATTTTAAGTGAAATTAAAAATAAATATTTTAGACCAACGGTTGTTCATAAATTTTTTATGAAAAATACCATAGAAGAGAGTATATACCATACAATGTCCACCAATGCGGAAAAATGGGATGCTAATAAAGTCACCTTGGGGCAGATAAAGGAACTGTTTGATTATGCGAATTTTAACGGTGCGAAATTGGAGGATATTTCGCAATCTGAAGTCTCTCTGGGAACTGATAATTTGACAGATTCTGAGGAGAACACTAGTTCAACTAATGTTGAAGACATATCTCAAGATTTACAGTGAACAGTATTTTTTTTTTATTTTTATTTATGTTTGTGCGAGTGAGCAGTATTTTGAAGATAGATATAGTTATTGAGTTAAAATTTTCACTTTATAAATGTTTTATTTTCTGGAGTTCATTCAAGGGGGGAGCCTCGTATAGATGACAACAAAATTAGGAAAACTTTGGGAATTTTTCTGAAAAAAACTATGCATTATTTTTATTTCAAATTTTTACTGTACATTTTTGAGTATTTTGAGAATAACATTAAATTTTTTATATTGCAAAATTTTTCTTAAGGGAGTCGTAAAAAAATAATAATAACGGTCAAGACGTTTCTTTTTTCTTCTGAATCGGCGCATGATTTTGTGTCTGCTGTATCCTTCTGAAACATTCCAACATGTTTTTTTACTTTCCGACTCCTAGAAGGAAAGTATTGTAATCGACGGAAAAAAAAATTGGAGATTTTAGCGGAAATACGCGTTTTGGGGTCCCCTGAATCCATTGCAATGATGAAAATGTATGTATGTATGTATGTATGTGTGTATGTCCGTGAACATGATAGCGCCCAGACGGAACAACGGATCAGGCTGAAATTTGGTATACATATTTAGAATTAGCGGGGGACGAACTGGATTGTTTTTGGTGATAATCTGACAACCGGAAGTGGCAGTTGTCAAATACGTTTTCTTAGGGATTCATCCGATTTGGACCAAACTGACAACATCTCATCTTGCGGTGACTTTAAATATGTATACAAATTTACAGATCAATGGGATGAGCGGTTTAAGCACTATAAGAGTTTATACCTATCGGGCGCCTTCGGCTTGTGTCGTAATGGAGGGCTCACGGATGGCGCACTGTATGTGTCAGCATTTATGCAGGCACATGTTTGGCACAGGCTCTACGCCTCTGAATATTGAGAACGTAGTGGGGGGAATTCGAGTGTCAGTTGCCTAAAATTTCCGGGCACTGGTTATTAGTATTGAATGGTGCCTTGTGTTATGATCTAATAGTATTATTATTATCTTACGGTCATTCGTTTAAATGTCAACATTATAGCCGGAAAGTTGGGTGAGGGCCACCCCAGATATTTTTTGTTTTTATCATACCAATATCACGTCCACTTACCTAATTTTAATGTATAAAAAAATGTGTAACGAAATGGCGAACTTTTGAAAAAAAATTGAAAAAGATTTTTTATTATTATTGCAAAAAAGTGGTTAAATAATTTTTTGTTGCAAAATCCAATAGGTATGTCGACTAGCTGATTAAATTATCTTTCAAATGGTATTTTTTCTTTTCATATATACGTTGAAAACTTACTGAATAATTTCACGCGCCAACTCGGAAATTAAAAAAAAAAATTTTTCTCAGGAAAATGCGATTGAAGTTTGCGATAGAGGAAAAAAGTATTTTTATTTTCTTAATTTTCGACTAGTACCCTAGAAGGAAAGGATTGTAGGAAAATTTTGGAATTTCAGCGGAAATACCCGTTTTGGTGTCCCCTGAATCGATTACAATGATTTCTGAAAAATGTATGTATGTGTGTAGGAAGTACCTTGACAAAAATGTCTGTATGTAACTTTAAAATTTTAACAGCATATTCTTGAAATGATATACTTTCGATTTATACAATAAAAAAAAAAAAATCGATTTTTCGACTCATCTATACGAGGCTCCCCCCTTAAGTTTTAATGTAAAAATAAATTATTTTTGTAGGATTCTATTTTTTCTTTTAATTTAACAACCATAACACATCAAAGGATTGAAATATTTACTGGTAATTTTTGTCATATGAACATTAACTTTTCACTGGTACCCTGAAACAGTGTTTCCCAACCTGTGGTCCGCGGACCGCTGGGGGTCCATGGGTCTATCACAGGGGGTCCACGGATAAAGATAATAGATCTATGGAGTAGCAATACTACTCCACCAACTACTATACCAACTACATGGACAAATTTAGCACCTACAAATGTCCAAACTCATCTACGTCATTAAAAAAATCCTCAAGAGGCTGAAGCAATCTTTTGGACAAACACCAACCAACTTCTTCGGCAAATTTAGCACCTACGAGTGTCCAAACTCATCTAAGTCGTTAAAAAAACCCTCAAGAGGCTGAAGGAAGCTTTTGGACAAACACCAATCAAACTTATCAGGCAAACTCAACTTTTTGATTGAAATATTGCACCAATGAATGTCCAAAGGGTTATACACCTGAAGAAATCTCCTCAAGAGGCTGAAGCAATCTTTTGGACAAACACCAATCAACTTCCTCGGCAAACTTAGCACCTACAAGTGTCGAAACTCATCTAAGTCATTAAAAAATTCCTCAAGACTCTGAAGGAAGCTTTTGGACAAACACCAATCAAACTTATCAAGCAAACTCAACTTTTTTAATGAAATATAGCACCAATGAATGTCCAAAGGGTTGTACACCAGAAGAAATTTCCTCAAGAGGCTGAAGCAACCTTTTGGACAAACACCAATCAACTTCCTCAGCAAATTTAGCACCTTCGAGTGTCCAAACTCATCTATGTCATTAAAAAATTCCTCAAGAGGCTGAAGCAATCTTTTAGACAAACACCAATCAACTTCTTCGAAATTTAACACCTAGGAATGTCCAAACTCGCAGTTCTTCCCAACTTTTTTTATGGGCGGAAATAAAAGTTTTTTGGGGGTCCGCGGACCTTGGTAAGGTGGCGCTAGGGGTCCGCCCTTGAAAAAGGTTGGGAAACAATGCCCTAAAGCATTGTAATTGACGGGGAAAATGTTTGGAATTTCATCAAAAATACGCGTTTTGAGGCCTCCTGAATCCATTGCAATGATTTCTGGAAAATGTCTGAATGTATGCAATATATTTATATTTAGAATTACCAGGGGACGAACTGGTTTGTTTGTCAGGTCAATGTGGTGAACGGTTTGGGCGCTATAAACCTCTTTCTGGGAATTGCATTCTTTTTAATAATAAACCACAACATTCCTGCCCGAAGACACGTTTATTGATTATGATTCTACCTGCTGTTCTATTGCTTCTGGTTTTTGCGAATTAAATTCTTTCTAGTCGTAAAATACCACATTCCTGACCTGAGCCATGTTTATTGATTATTATTAAGAGTAGCTGTCTACCTACTGTTTTATTGTAGCTGGTTTTCCCAGAAAATATAGGTACAAAAAAAAAAAAAAAACGCGACGCCATCTGTGGGCGTGTGTCCAAATTTTTGCTTGTCGGTAAGAATGCAACCTAAGCCGTTTTAATCATTAATACATAATTAATTAATTATATCTTATAATTTATATCAAATTTTAAGTACGAATCGCAATGCAGAAAATCACATTCATGACTTAGTTCAATTGCAACAGATTGTACAACAGAAATTCGACTATTTTAAACAAACATGTTGTTATATGATACCATTGTTTATGTATTTATAGTTAGTCAACGGAAGGTTAGTTAAGGGAGAAGAAATCCAGGGGGCGATGCTGTCGAAGGGAGTTAATCTCAGGCAGGTTCTTTGCTTATAGTTACGTTTCTCGATCACAGATGGCGCCTTTTGAATTTCTTGTACTCTACCATTCGGCTTGACCAACGAGATGTAAGAAATAACAAAACACAAGGTTTTGAGCGAACAGGCACAGAACAGGTGGTTAGGCGAACTTGTTCGTACATTTCCTATTTCCTATTTTTTCCTATTTGTAACTTTTTTTAACATCTGTATTACCCGGAATTACTTATTTTCCTGTCAGTACATATTTGGTAATTATTTTTTAATTTACTACATCCCTTTTCCTGTATTTCACACGTTTGCCTCGCCACGTTTTATTTTTTCTCTATATTACTTGATACAAAGAGATACTGAGAGTATAGAGATTTGTGCGACTGTACTGTAATGATAAATACATTCCTTGTAAGTGATTCAAGTTTCAAGTGATTTTGGCATCAATGATGTTTTTATGCTGATGAAACAGACAAAATGCGGTGTATTTCTTGATAAATATATTTAGATTTTCAATTACGTGTGGAAAGACTTTTATGCCCTGGTCATACTACGATGTTTTACTAGCGTATTATATGCTACTGACTGCTAACAGCATGGTGTGACCACTCAGCCAGCCCACCAGCGCTTGTTTAACTTTTACAGCTCATAACATAGAAAAAATAAACGTTGCAAAACATGCATGCAACTCTCTCCGTCTAGCGCCCGGCCGGAGCCGAGCGTGTCGCCTCCGTTTGGCTAGCGAGGCGCCGTGATAGTAACCAGGAGTACGAGATGTACCTATTACCCCAATAATGTAAAACAATAATTTTATGACCATACTTGGACACGATTTTTTGTCACATATGTACATAGTTTATTGATACGCACACAGACATAAGTACATATATTTAGATATAGGCAATCTCGCAAATGTAAGTAGAAATCGCTTATCGGAAAATTGCTTGTGAAAATTTCCAAAAAATAAAGCGGAACAAAACTTTTTTCTGCGGAACAATTCGGCACAAAACTAATACAATACTGTGGCATCGAGAAATTGTCAAAATTCCAAAAAAACTGTTCTGGCCCCCCTCGAAAAATTGCTTATATCTCCGGAAATAAGTCGGAACAAAAATGTTTCTCAATGGAACAAAACGATACAAAACTAACACAAAACTTTGGCATCCAAAAATTTTCAAAATTCCAATGTAGTGGGGCTGGCATTTCCCCAGCCCCCCTCAAAAAATTCCTATATCTCGCGAACGGAAGAGGAACAAAACTTTTTCTTTACGGAACAATTCGACATAAAACTAACACAAAACTTTGCTTGCTATAACCAAATTGCAAACACCGTAATTTAATTTGAATATTTCGGGGAGGCTGCAGACCCACAAAACCACCCCCTAAATCAGCCCCTGCAAACATGGCTTTAAGCGATACAGTTGTTAAAAATACTGATCACATAATGAATAATGAATAATGAATACTCGCCGGTCAAGAAGTTATGCTGCAACGTTAATTGGAATGCAAAAATGTCAAAATGTGGGGTGGTTTTAGTATTTGCTGCTTGCTGTAGATTATTAACCGGGTGTTAACCAGCATAATGTGACCACCCAGCAACCGCTATTTTTGCATGCCGGTGAATGGTTTTGGCTGTTGCTTGTAAAATTAAGCATGTTGAATTTTTATTAGCCGTTATTTTGAGGACAAATATGTGGGTATTGTAGAAAATAGCAACCATCGATTATAATAAATTATTTAAAGCAACAATTATTCATTACTTTTGTTAAATGTGTAACTAATAAGATAAAATTATAAATATGTGATTTATATTTTTATTTTAAATAATATATTTAAATATTTCTTCAAAATTTAATAACCAAATATTATGTAATATTTATTAGTTTCTGTGACGTGTTGAGTTTTATTTGAAGTAGAAATGCATAGATACTAATATCTTTTGTAAAATATATCAGATTTTAATTATATCAATTGTATATTTAATTCTATAATTGTGTATTATATTTCAATTAATACATTGAACGGAAAACTGATGGAATTACTTTTGTTTGAAATTAATATAAATAAAACATTAAATATAAAGTAGAAAATAAATTACGGATGAAAGCAGTAACTTTTGAACAATTTATTAATTTAGAAATATGTAACTACATATTTCTAACAATTTAGAAATATACTGTTAAACAATTGAAGACCTGAAAGAGACTTTCTTATTAAAATATATAATTTAATTAATAATAATTGAAATGATGATTTAATTAATAATTAAAATATTTTTGTAAATAACTAATTGTACTTTTCAACTAAATACTTCTAAAATATAGAATTTCTAATTTTATTGTCATCGTGGCCTTGCCTATGTTATTTACACCCGTGTACAGTGCTTTCAAAATTTAGTCAGTTTCAAGGCAGGTAGTCAATAAAACCCCACAAATTGGTATCAAATATGATGTTGCTGCTAGCAGCGCCAGCAACTAGCGGCTAATAAAACAGCCTAGTGTGACCCTGGCTTTAGAAACAAAGGTTAGCAACTACAACTTTTGCAACCGATTGCAATTAACGATACATCGTTGGAAAGCCCACAGCGAACTGAGTCTACTATCATACTTATTGCAGAAGAATCAGTTGCTAATTACTGGCTAAAAAATGATTAGAAATTGAATTGCTACCTTCTTATTGACGGGCAACCGTCAAAGAAGTGGTGTCGGCGTGTTTGCGGCACTTTGAATGCGGCCGCCTTTGACGGCTTCCTTTGATAATAAATTCGCCGGCAGATCGGCTCCGGTGTCCACTATATTGTGCCATATCACGCATTAGTACAAGAAGGAAATTATTTCTTTAATGCGTTCGTTTTTAATGTCAGTTTGAAAAGCTGTGTGAAGTTAGCAACAAAAGCCAGCAACAAAATTTTTTTTTATCCGATTGCAATGAACTATACACCGTTGGAAAGCCCATGACGAGCTGAGTCTACCATAGTTATTGCAACGGGATCAATTAATAACTATTACCTAAAAAATTAAAAAGAAAGTCAAAATTTCAATGAATTTCCATGTCTTTAGAACCGCATATCTTCGCCAATACTTCATTATACTTATTAAGTGTAACACCAATCGAAAGCGCAACCTTCGGTTATACTACCATAGTTATTGCAACCCAAAATTTTGCTGATTAGTGCCTCAAATAAATTAATCAAATATGAGTATTTTTAACATCCGGGTACCATATGTAGTCCCACCTAAGTTAAGTTAAACAAACGTATTCGCTTTGTGTGATCATATCGATAAATACATCAAAAGATAGCTGAGACCTACCTCTACCCATCATAGTTAGTGCAGAACAAAATTATAACAACTAGCGGGTGAAATAAATTAGTGAATTCCAGACACATTTCCATCGGCAATTGGTCGACGGCGAACAGTGCTATGTAAATCCTTTTGTGCAAACTTTTTGCAAAATCAAATCTTACCGATATATACATCAAAAGATAGCTGAGACTTCCACCTACCTACCATAGTTATTGCAACGCAAATTTTTAACAATTAGTGGGTGAAATGAATTAATGAATTCCGGTCAGTTTTTCCATCGGCTATTGGTCGACGGCGAACAGCGCTATGTAAATCCTTTTGTGCAAACTTTTTGCAAAATCAAATCTTATCGATATATACATCAAAAGATAGCTGAGACTTCCACCTACCTACCATAGTTATTGCAACGCAAATTTTTAATAATTAGTGGGTGAAATAAATTAATGAATTCAAGGCACTATTTCCATCGGCTATTGGTCGACGGCGAACAACGCTATGTAAATACTTTTGTGCAAACTTTTTGCAAAATCAAATCTTATCGATATATACATAAAAAGATAGCTGAGACTTCCACCTACCTACCATAGTTATTGCAACGCAAATTTTTAACAATTAGTGGATGAAGTGAATTAATGAATTCCGGTCAGTTTTTCCATCGGTTATTGGTCGACGGCGAACAGCGCTATGTAAATCCTTTTGTGCAAACTTTTTGCAAAATCAAATCTTATCCATATATACATCAAAAGATAGCTGAGACTTCCACCTACCTATCATAGTTATTGCAACGCAAATTTTTAATAATTAGTGGGTGAAATAAATTAATGAATTCAAGGCACTATTTCCATCGGCTATTGGTCGACGGCGAACAACGCTATGTAAATCCTTTTGTGCAAACTTTTTGCAAAATCAAATCTTATCGATATATACATCAAAAGATAGCTGAGACTTCCACCTACCTACCATAGTTATTGCAACGCAAATTTTTAACAATTAGTGGGTGAAATGAATTAATGAATTCCTATAGCCAATTCGGCTATATGGCGACGACCAACGGTGCTATTTAAATCACGAGATAGCTGAAACTTTCATCTACCTACGGTAGTTATGGCAGGGCAATTTTTTAACAATTTAGTGGGTGAAATAAATTGATGAATTCCAGGCACTTTTTTGATCAGCTATTGGACGACAGTAAGCAGTACTATAAATCGAGTAGCGTAAATGGTAGAAGATTGACAAAATCGACAAATTTTATATTTTTATATATACGGCAGCAGGAGAACTTAAAAAAATGTTTGCATAAATTTATCTAAAACAAGATATGAAAGACGAGACGTGTATATAACAAAAAAGTGTATCAATAATATCAATATGTCATCCAAGATTTCGATAACAAAAGCTTAAGGCGATATTTAGAAATGCGATTTTCATTTTAATAATTGAAACAAAAAAAAAACATTGTCACGACTCGAACTGACTCTGCCGTGACGGGAATCACGCATTAGCCAGCGCATCCTGAGAAAATTGATATTTTTCGTCCCCGTCGACCAATTACCGACAAAAAAAGTGCCTGGAATTCATTAATTTATTTCACCCACCAATTGTTAAAAATTTGCATTGCAATAACTATGGTAGGCAGGTGGAAGTTTCAGCTATCTTTTGATGTATACATCGATAAGATTTAATCTTGCAAAAAGTTTGCACAAAAGGATTTACATAGCGCTGTTCGCCGTCGACCAATAGCCGATGGAAAAAGTGTCTGGAATTCACTAATTTATTTCACCCGCTAATTGTTAAAAATTTGCGTTGCAATAACTATGGTAGGTAGGTGGAAGTCTCAGCTATCTTTTGACGTATATATCGATAAGATTTAATCTTGCAAAAAGTTTACACAAAAGGATTTACATAGCGCTGTTCGCCGTCGACCAATAGCCGATGGAAAAAGTGCCTTGAATTCATTAATTTATTTCACCCACTAATTATTAAAAAATTGCGTTGCAATAACTATGGTAGGTAGGTGGAAGTTTCAGCTATCTTTTGATGTATATATCGATAAGATTTAATCTTGCAAAAAGTTTGCACAAAAGGATTTACATAGCGCTGTTCGCCGTCGACCAATAGCCGATGGAAAAAGTGTCTGGAATTCACTAATTTATTTCACCCGCTAATTGTTAAAAAGTTGCGTTGCAATAACTATGGTAGGTAGGTGGAAGTCTCAGCTATCTTTTGACGTATATATCGATAAGATTTAATCTTGCAAAAAGTTTGCACAAAAGGATTTACATAGTACTGTTCGCCGTCGACCAATACCGATGGAAAAAGTGTCTGGAATTCACTAATTTATTTCACCCGCTAATTGTTATAATTTTGTTCTGCACTAACTATGATGGGTAAAGGCAGGTCTCAGCTGTCTTTTGATGTATTTATCGATATGATCACACAAAGCGAATACGTTTGTTTAACTTAACTTAGGTGGGACTACATATGGTACCCGGATGTTAAAAATACTCATATTTGATTAATTTATTTGAGGCACTAATCAGCAAAATTTTGGGTTGCAATAACTATAGTAGCATAACCGAAGGTTGCGCTTTCGATTGGTGTTACACTTAATAAGTATAATGAAGTATTGGCGAAGATATGCGGTTCTAAAGATATGGAAATTCATTGAAATTTTGACTTTCTTTTTAATTTTTTAGGTAGTAGTTATTAATTGATCCCGTTGCAATAACTATGGTAGACTCAGCTCGTCATGGGCTTTCCAACGGTGTATAGTTCATTGTAATCGGATGAAAAAAAATTTTGTTGCTGGCTTTTGTTGCTAACTTCACACAGCTAGTTTGAAACACTTTTGCGGTTTAATGAAATTAAAAAAGAGTTTTCAGTTTTCAACATACCTGCTGAGAATTTCGATTTTTGTAATGAGCCTTTTATGATTACAACATAGTCGTCGGCTGACCTTGAAATGCAAATATCTCAATAATTTTTTTTCGGCCGTTAGGTCGTTTCTGTCGGTCCAGTCGCATATTTTAGAAATATTGAAATAATTAATAAATAGGTTGTTTCCAATTCAACTATTTGGGGTAATTATAATTATAAATATGTAAATGAAAGCATTAAAAAATTTTTTTTGAAGAAAATAGTCTGAACAGGTATGCTGACATTTTCAAAATGTTTTGAAAAATATGCTTAAAGAAAAAATATGTATAAGCTGCTGCTAAAAATTGACAGGAAATTTAGAGTAAAAATTTTCCAGAATGGAATGAAACCGTCAAACCCATAGGAAATACCTGTTACTGGTGAGGACATTAATATGATCCAAGAAAATATCATCAAGAATGAAATCTACTAATGAAAAAAGGTGCGCAAAGTTAACAATTTTGAAAACCGGGTAACCTTGGAAATATCGGCATTATTTCGGTTTTTATTATATGTATTTAGTAATTTCCATTGATTCCATAGTTATATACAAACAACAAATTTTATGTATTAAAATTCTATTATAAACACAATATTGTCTTATTTCTTTAAAAGTTTAAGCATATGTTAGATCGCCTATCCTTGTGGGCTGACTGAAGGCCATCAATTTTAACCAACAAGGACGGAACATTTGTTCCATCTTTATCGCGAGTACAACGATTCTGAGCTCAGCTCAAGTTAAGTTAGTTTTACCTTTGTCCAATAGAGGGCAGCATTATGCAGGGGGTGTCGGTTGACTAACTATAATATGTACAAACAACGATGATACGTACATATTTGATTTTTATCTGAATACAGACTTAACAAGCCTTAATGAAATAAAACAAACCTAAATACCCAAACTCACATCCTATTTACAAACTTAATCACCACTTTCCGGTCAGCTACATACCACAGAAACAGAATAAAATAGATAGCACACCGGTACCTAAATAAAGCAACACACCATTGCTTTGTTTCCGAACTGGAATAAAGTAAAAACAACAAGTAGTCGACAACAAAGGATCAAATAAGATCACGGGTCAACACCCATCTGTAGGTTACGCGCTGACATTCACGTATGAAATTACGAACTCTACGCACGAAAATAGAAAGCCTTTATTTTGATATTATACAAGCCACTCAGCGAGAGGAAGAGTGACCGTGGTTACAGAAGACCACTAAAATCTGGTAAAGCAGCACGCTCACTGGATCGACTCGACTCCGCACGGTACGCACAGCACGTCCGGCTCGGCAGCGACCACCGCCCACTGAATCGGCGGCAATCGACGTTTCTGGTAACACCCGACGCGATGTTCAGTTGTTGAGGTGGACCGGAGTCTACTTTTTATTGGTACCGTACCAAAAACAAAACGGTCCATTTCTAATTTATTTTAACTTAAATAACATAGTCCATTTTTTTCGATATATCTGCCCAAGCATTTTCCTTTTTATTGTTGTCGTGGTAATACTTGTTACGTGGATCGTATACAACGTCATATTCCAGAACACACTCTATCAACATTTCATCAGACATGGTGTGCGCGCAGTACTACGTTGAAGCACCAACAAACACAATTTTTGAACTGATGGCAGGATAACGTTTTGGCATTCTTATGTATGTACCGAAACGCAACGCCTTACCGAAAAAAAAAAGCACAAAAAATATTCTTTGTATGAATCACTATGAGACAAAAGAGTTTTTTTAAGACTTTTGGTTACAAAAGAGTTATACTTATTGAACATCCTTAAAATGAACTGTGTAGGAGATGTGCGAGATTAAACTTTTTAGAACACATCCCTACATCTGACAAAAAATGTTTATGAATGGTTTCTGAGACAATAACAGTTTTGTTTTGTACCGAAAAGAGCTAAGTTGGTACAAAGGTACATGTTGGCTGTCTTCGAGTATGTACACCAGATGTACAGACACCAGAAGATTTTATAAAGGAAAGAAAGCCATCCGCCGAAAACACCCTTCAAATAAAAATTAGATTAACATTTAGCAAACTGAAACTGAACTGAACTAAAATGTCTACATCTTCGAAATTAATACAAAAATGTACTGAGTTTCTAGGTATTTCCACGTGCCATTTATTATCAAAAGATCGTCGGAAAAAATTAGAAAATTATAGATAATATACCGGTTAATCGGTTTTTGTTAAAATATTTACCGTTTACTGGTAAATACAAGCTGCAATAATTTTGAAACCACTAAACATAATGAAAGGACCATCCGCCGTCGAAGGCGCCGAACCAAAGTTGCCCCTTCAAGAATACCCTGCCGTTGCCGAACGTAGTCGGTCCGAGTCGAACGTACCGATCGAAAGCAGTGAGCGGGCACCCGTTACTTCCTTTGTGAGCAACTTCGCCGACAGCGTCGATGCGGACTGTGCGGAGTCGAGTCGATCCAGTGAGCGTGCTGCTTAAGACTCAGCGACAAAGACGCCGTTGGAGCATTCGAAAGGAAGAGTTATTCGGTGCCAAGAGGTTCTACGCGTAGATAAAACTAAAACCTCGGACAGTGCGCCACTATTCGAATTTTTTTAAACTTTTTGAATGGTACTACGGTACTCGAACCATTCCACGAACAGATCAGTGCGGACACTTGTTCACTCAAGACATCACGATCGGCAATGAAAAGCAAGTGTTTAAAACACGTGGCCGACGGTTGGTGACAATTTTCAGGATTTCTAAAGACTTAAGAAAAAGGTAAGAAAAGAATTTTGAGTATTATGTGTTGCTTTATTTATTATAGATTGTGCAATTAATATTTTGTACAAACTTGTCAAACCAGTTTTAAACAAACTTGAACGAACTTTCGATTTCAGCACACAATGACCCTAATACCATCTAATAATACCAAATAGTTTTCTTTCATTAATTGAATCTATACTTTATAAGTAATATACACAGTAAGGTTTTTTAAATAAAAAAAAAACAATTAGCAATTTATAATCACATCTTAACTTGACCAAGGTGACTTATAAAATCATTCAAGATGAACTAAATATCTATATACGTACATCATTATCTACATTCAATATTTGTTCTATTACATGTCACTCATCGTAAGGTGATTATAGAGCGCTGTTCTATTTGACGATATTTTTAAATTGAGTGTCCTTCGGTTTCTGGATGAGGTGATTTTTTAAAAATAATACATTTTAGTGACATTGACATTGGACATGGACAAATATCCTCTGCTAATAATATAACGGTTATAAATCGCTAATATGTTGTTTATTACGGCTTATTAGCACTCATGTCATGTGCTTTTTTTATTTTAGTTATCGAAAATATTTTTAAATTGTCAGGCTGTTTTTTTCTATCTAGGTATGTATATATTTCCGTTTATGTTTGGAGAATGCAAGGCTGTTGTGTGACAGTGAATGCATCATAAGTTAAAATATTTATAAATATTGATAAGATGTATTCTATATATAAATACAAGGAATTTGTATTAGTTTTCTGTTAATAATGATAATGTTATACATGAAGTTTAAATTACTTCTGGAACATCATATATAAAATGGCAGAATTTGTGTATTTATTTATTAGTGGAATGTGGAATTTTGTCAATATGACATTTAGGACTGGCTTATTCACCTACACAAAATTTGTTATAACTATGTGTCCGATATTGATTTTGTTGCCCCATTTTTTGCCATTAGCACAGAAAGATGTGTTAATGGCATATTAAAGTAGCAGAGTGTAGAACGTGAATAAAAGAATCAAATGACGAATTATGTACACCATAATTAGTGATCTATTATTTGAATGAATTATTGTAACACAATAATAAAATTTGACCTATTTTTTACCAGAGTTATAGAGGACTTTACGTGTAGGTAACTAAACCAGCCTATAATGTTTGTACTGTTATTATTATTTTTACATTTGACTTATGCCCGTTTGCACCGTATTTATTAAGAACGACTTAAATTTAAGAACAGCTTATCTTTATGCCTAACTTAAGTCAGGCATCATTTGCACCGTTCGCATGTCAGCCTTTCCTAACTTAAGCATTACTTAAGGGTTTCTGACGTTGGCAACACTGTAAAGTTCTAGTTATATTTGGAAATACTTGGGTCTAAAATCAACAGTATTGCGTCACTTGTCAAAACTTTCATTAGGTTAATGTGGCGGCAAATTTGAATTACTTTCATAACTACAAAAATTACGGCACAAAAAAAAGAATTTATGATCAAAATGAAACCATTATTTCTAATACACAATAAAACTGTAATTTTACATTACAAGCTCCTAAAATCGCTTGATAACATGATAAATTGACACATACAAGTACTGTCTTGACATTTCTTAAAACGACATTTCATGTGCAATGTGTGTGTCTACACCACAATCAACCAATCACAACTAAGCTTATGTTTACGCTAGCTTTAAGCCGTCGATTTTCTAGGCTTAAGTTAGGTCGTTCTTAACTGTAGTTAGGTAATGGATATGTGACGGTGCAAACAAAATCGATGACATAAGTACGATCTCATTCTTAAGCCTTTCTTAACACAAACGGTGCAAACGGGCATTAAAGTATTTCAGATAAATTCAGTAACATGGCGAATTATATAAAGCAGAGTAGCTGTTGTCCATGATAATTATTACGTGATGTGAAAAAATGTCGAAAGGTCATTAAATCATCGCTTTGGAGATAGTTCAGATTACTCAATAATGGCATAACAAAAGGCGTTTATCACCTGTTTAACCAATTTGCAAATTTGCAAACTTTGGAAAACATTGACGCTCTGTGAATCATTGGATCAGATCTAGATCATTTGGACCTAGCTTCCTTATCTACAACAAAATAACGCAACACTGCAATATTATAAATCATGCTATTTTGATAACAAAAATAATACTTAAAACATTATTTATTACTATGCAGTGATTTCAATAATCGGCATGATGCAATACCCCACATAACAATTTAGAGACACGTTCCCAGCATGGTGCTAACACGTCGTGCTAGTGAGTCCGCATATGGGAGCAATATGTCAACACATTGTGCTTCTCACGCGTGCTTGACACGCGTGAGGAGCGTAAGGTTCGTAAACAAACGTAAACAGTCCTACACGGTGGGTGACACCTCGCGAACAGACCGAGTCCTCACAGCGTCTGCACGCTGTGCTGGCATGACGTGCAAACACAGTGCGGGCACTATGCAAATTACACGGTTGTGTTTACGCTATGTTTTCTTCGTGCCAACACATTGTGCAAACATATCGTGTTCGACACGTGCGTGCTAAAAATTGTTATGTGGGACGTTAATAAAAGTACGTTCAAGAGATATTTTGCTGTTTATGTCACTTAAACATAAAAAATAACAGTTCTCAACCAGTTACATAAATTAGCATACAATAAACGAATTGCAAAATCGTTCGGGCGTAATATTATGTATAAAAGATTGTTGATGGCATTCATATATAAGTATAGAAACGGGTATAATTCTTGTCCTTGACTTAGCGGTCTCTCATATTGCATAACAACAATAAAAAAGTCATACTTAGATTTATACTAATTCTCCTACGAATATGAATTATATTTCTGTTCTATGTCTATTTTCTTTTCTATGTCTATTAAGTGCCGACACGAGAAACAGTGTCTGTCTATTGTGTAGAATACCGGTCTAAAACGGAAATGAATTAATGAAATAATTGGACAATGAATTTCCATATCATTAAACTGCCAATAAATGTTTTTGTGTATCTGTTGGGTAGAATATTTGCACAATATTAACAATGGTGAAAAGACCTTAACATTAATAAATACTTTAAGATAAAACGGTGGATCGTAAAACATAATTCAATGTCAAGTTTGTTATTAATCCCAATTTACCGTTTTGTGTCAAATTGGATAATTTGTCGTATTAAGATGTTTGCGTTTTTTAAGAAACTTGTAAAGTTAGTGTACAATTTGTTTTTAATTGGTAGAATAAACTTTTTGTTAATGAACAATAAGATCACGAATGTACAATACCGCATTAGCTGTAGAAGTTTACAAAATTAAGAAAACAACGCATGAGTAACAACAGTAACATGTGAGTCAGTACGACGCAATATGTCTCATCCGATTTGCGACACAAAAAATACTAAGATTAGTGAGACTTGAGGGGAAATATGGGTCTTCATGCATCAATTAAATTAATAGATATAATTTGCTAAGTTTGACACTTTGGCAAAGGTGAACAAATGAATAAATTATGACCAATTGGGGTCACAATTCTGATATAAAAGGATTAATCCAGTGGCAATTCAAACGAAGTACCGTTATCAACTGCTGTCACTGGTTACTATTTTATCAAATTTGAGGTTGTTGACTTTTCAATAGCTTCAGTTTTAGTTGGAAATAAACACTGAAAAATCGTTTTTATTTAACGATATTTGAAGAACTGTTGAAGTTGATAAGGAATGCATGAATGCTCCCTCGAGTTAATTTGAGGACAAAGATAGAAGAAATTGACACACTAGTCTGTGAATTCTTTTTCTTTATTTCCAGTGTCTAAGATGGAGTTATTTGGAATAGAATTTGCTCCATTGAATGTCCCAATGAAGAGGCGTATGCAGACAGTAGCCGCAGCTTCATGGTTCGTCACAATGGTATTTGGAGGCTTCCTAGGACTCTTCTTCGCGATATACCTCGTCCTTTTCACGTATTGGCGATGGCCTGTGGTTCTTTACCTAGTCTGGGTATGGTTTATAGACAACAAAGTCGCCGAACGCGGAGGAAGACGTTCAGAATGGGTCAGAAGTTGGACCTGGTGGAAATACCTAAAGTATTACTTTCCTCTAACCCTAGAAAGGGTTGCCTGGGTCAATCTAGAACCAGCAAAAAACTACTTATTTTGTTGTTTCCCTCACGGAATGCTCTCAACTGGTCCGTTTTCGGCTTTTGGTACCACTGAGGGAGGTTTCAATGACTTATTTCCTTACCACACGCCATACGTTCACACTTTGACGCAACATTTCGTCATGCCCTTCTTCAGGGAGTTGGCTCTGGGATTAGGTGGAGTGGACGCTTCTAAAACCTCATTGAATAACGTCTTGGGTAAACCAGATGGTGGTAATGTGTCAGTGCTGATGGTGGGAGGTGCTGCAGAAGCTTTTAACTGCCGACCAGGAGAATACCGGGTAATCCTGAAGAGCAGGAAAGGATTTGTTAAGATCGCTTTGAAGAATGGAGCACCTCTGGTTCCTGTCATATCTTTTGGGGAGACGGATCTTTACAATCAAGTCGCCAATCCTGAAGGGTCCAGGATTAGGAATATGCAGGAAGCCTTGAAGAAATGGCTAGGTATGGCTCCGGCTATACCTATTGGTAGAGGATTCTTCCAGTACAATTATGGAATTATTCCAAAGAGGAAACCTGTCACTACATTAGGTAAGTTAATTAACTTTAACAAAAATCCTCTTTTTGCGCAACAGAACGTTTAATTACAAAAGTTATTAAAATTTCTTTGCTGATGTTGAATTATATTATTAGTATATAGTGTTACAATTTGTGATTTTTTAGTGGGTAGGCCAATAGAAGTAGAAAAAGTAGAGGAACCTACTGCAGAGCAAATAAATGATTTGCATACACGATTTATGAAGGAATTAACCCACCTCTTTGAGTCCGAGAAACATCGCTACCTGAAAAATCACGAAAAAGTACAACTGGTGATTGAGTAACAGAAAATAAAAATACCAGTGAATTGTTGAACTGACGCGTATATATTTTTTATTGTTAGTTGTGATAATGTTATGTTTAAGCATGTTTTATAATTATTATTAGTTTAATAAGTTAAACGCTGTTAAGCTTTATTTCTTAAAAATTATTGTTATAATATTTTTAAATAATAAATTTGATTACTATTTTGCAGAAGATGGCTTTTTGTTATTAGTTGTTATTGTTTGTACCGTGCGCCGTTTGTTTTCAATAATAAATTTATCCAATCTTGCTTTAAATGCTGTCAACTAATGCATTAATTATATGCTGAATAAACAACATACTATATCCATTAATAATTCCAATTTCAATTTATCAAGTATATTGGTTGCAAAAACCAACAATTGTAGTCGTTGTTTGGAATTTGTTGAGATCAGTTCTAATACTGATTTTTCATTTATCTAGAAAGGTTATCAGATTTAAATTTACAGAAAAAAATTTGTTAAGTATTAGTGATATAGAGCTAATCATCCATTTCACCTTTGACTTATAATTTTTAACAGATAAATCCACCTTACATTTAACAATTACGACACAACCTATGTACTGGATGTACACACATCAGCAAACGTGTAAGTAATTTTTGAAAACTTCTCTAATTTGATATAATAAACCTTTTCCTTCAGTCTAGATCTTCCAAAATGGAGTTATTTCGAATAGAATTCGCCCCTTTAAACGTCCCTTTGAAGAGACGACTCCAAACTCTTGCATCTGCTTCATTCTTCTTCACATTCATCTTTGGAAGCATCACCTGTTTCTTTCTAACAGCATACATCCTCATTTTCACAACCTACCTAAGATGGCTAATGGTTCTCTACCTAACCTGGATATTCCTAATCGAAAATAAAGTTGGCGAAAGGGGCGGAAGACCATCAAAATGGGTACGGAGTTGGTCTTGGTGGAAGTATTTAAAAGACTACTACCCCCTATCTTTAAAGACAGTTGATGGTGTCCATCTAGATCCAGCCAAAAACTATTTATTCTGTTGCTTCCCCCATGGGATCATGGCAACAGGTCCCTTCTCGGCTTTTGGTACTGCTTATGGTGGTTTCCATGACATGTTTCCCCATCACACTCCTCACGTGCACACTCTACCAGTTCATTTCCAAGCACCTTTCTTCAGAGAACTTGCGTTGGGCTTAGGAGGTTTAGATTCTTCGAAAAAATCATTGAACTACACTCTTGGAAAACCAGGTGGTGGTAAAGTGTCAGTCCTCATGGTTGGAGGTGCCGCTGAAGCGTTGTACTGCAGACCTGGAGATTACAGGGTGATTCTGAAGAAGAGGAAAGGCTTTGTCAAGCTAGCTTTGAAGAATGGTGCACCTCTAGTTCCTGTGATATCCTTTGGTGAAAATGATTTATACGATCAAGCGGAGAATCCCAAGGGGTCAACAGTGAGGAAGATCCAGGATGCTTTTAAGGAATTAACTGGATTTGCACCTGCTCTGCCGATTGGGCGTGGCTTCTTCCAGTATAGTTTTGGTGTAATAGCTAGGAGAAGACCAGTCACCACTTTGAGTAAGTTTTGTGATACTCTAACCATAAACAAGTGTTGCATGATGCTTCTCTTTTAGTAGGCAAGCCTATAGAGTTTGAAAAAATTGACGAACCCACTTCTGACGATATAGACGCTATGCATTCGTTATTTATGAAGGAACTGACAGATCTATTCGAATCCGAGAAGCATCGTTATTTGAAAAACCACGAAAATATACGATTGGTTATTGAATAGTCGGATTATATGAAGTGATTCATTTGACAGACGAGTGTTGTCATCTAATGACTCGCAATTTGTGCGTGTTTATGTAATGTTTGAGTGTTTTATTGTTAGTTTGTAGAGTAAATACTATTGTAATATGTATTTTTAAGAAATTAAAATCGTCGTTCATCATACACTATGATTCTTTTTGCAGAAACTGACCTTGTGCCATTTTCTGCCATCAATACAGTCTGGAAAATATGTAATGCATTTTGAAATACATTACTTTTGTGAGATTGCCAACGCATTTATAGTTTTTTTCAGCCTACCATGGCAATTTTTTCAATTCAAACCTATCTTAATTAGCTTAACCATATAACCTTTTCATCCGTAATCGACCTTGACCACTGACTGATGCCAATAACATTAGCATGTGGACGGCCTTAGGGACCAACCTTCCACCTGTTTGTTCTCCTTTTTTGTACCAGTTCTTTTACCACCTCAAAAATAAATTTTGCCGTTAACTGACGACCATAAAATCCGACGACATAACAACGAAGTGCCAGTTCATCAAACTGTTCTTGAGTTACAAAGATTCTCGAATCATGAAAGGACTATTTGGTGGTGTTATTTTCTTTTCAGCTGTGTTACAGTGGTTTGTATCTTCAGCACATTTACGTAAGATATTGTTTGTTTTTTTTTTTGGAATCTTTATTATTAATAATTACAAAAGTGCAGACTGCAGGATCTCAACTAACTTTTGTAGTCTTTGGTAGATTTTGATGATGTATCAATACTACACTTATCCTGACCCACGACAAGTGTTGTAGTTTATTCTAGAAGTGATGTAATTCGCTAAAACCGGTTCAGTAAACAGCAAATAGTCTCGATAATAAACTTATCTTTAGTCTGGAATGTTGTATTTTATAACGGAAAAGAATTTAATTAAAAAAAAAACAGTTGCAATAAAATATAGCAGGTGACTCAATAATAAATTTGCCTTCAGCCAGGAATGTTGTAGTTTATTACTAGAAATAATTAAATTGCTTAAAACCTGTGGTTTTATTATAGTATTCTATAATATTTTTAGCATCATACATTACTCCTTGTAGTCTGAGTGATCCAGCCTTTTCAGAATGTGCCATAAAAGAAGCTAATAAAGCTGTACAGCATCTAGCAAAAGGTAACTTATCAATTATATTTGCTTTTCTATGCACAGAAATAACATTATTAATTATTTAGGCGACAAGAGATACAAAATCCAAAAATTGGACCCCATTATCTTGCCTGTAGTCAAAATTGAGACTGGGCCAAACTCACGACTTTGGTTGAAAAACGTAACAACATACGATTTGAAGAGATCTTTGATTACTTCTTTCAAGTAAGTTATATTGACTTTACCTATGATGTGTTCAGGAAAGAAATATTGTCATAAAATTCATTTTTTATGTATATATTTATTTTAGTATTAACACGCAACAGAAAACTTTAAAAGCTTCTGGAGCTATAGATAGACTCGAATTAAATGCTCAATACGATGTAAAAGGAACTCTACTATCAGTTCCCATATCTGGAACAGGAAGAGGGAATGTCACAATAGGTATTTTATAGATGTTTCAAACCAAGGAGAGCACATTTGTGTACGCAACCAAATATACGCGGGTCAATTACAAACCATACACTGGGTATAATTGGTTGCATATGTCACTGTGCTCTACTTAGTTTAAAACAACTCTACATGCATTTATTTAATTTTATACAATGCACATGTTTGTTTTAGTAAACGGTAAATACACATTCTTGGCGAATTACACATTGAAAACCATCGATAACGAGGAGTACCTCAATTTTGAGGACACAAACCTAGTTTTTGATGCAGAGAGAGCCTATTTCTATTTGCACAATATTTTTGGAGAGAATCAGCAATTGAGTAAGAGTATACTATGTGATATATTCCATTAGATTATTCCTATCTATTATTTTAAGGTGATGAACTGAACAAAAATATAAACGAAAATTGGGAATTTATCGCAAAAGATATCTATCCATTTTTCGGGAACGTAATGAAGTCTGTAACAGAATCCGTCTATAATGGAATCTTCCAAAATGTTCCTTTTAAAGAAGTGTTTTTACCATGATTTTTATCCTTTGCAAATTTATCTGTGATAAATGTTATATTAAAAAATGGTATGATATCAACCTGCTTATTTTAAACCTTCCCCAAACTTTCGCATATCCGCCTGAACAGGCGAATGTAGATGGCGCTATTTACTCCGAATTGTTTAATTCAAATTTCTACCGCCAGAGTAGGACTCTTTCGTTCGTTGAAGCGAATAGCCAATGAAATGCGTCATTCGCCTGAACAATCGAATGTAGATGACGCTATTTACCCCGAATTGTTTAATTCAAATTTCTACCACCATAGCGGAGACTCTTTCGTTCGTTGCGGCGAATTGACGACAGGTAGCGGAATGTGACAGTATGTTTATTAGGTTGCCTACCTACAAAATATATTAGGTTGCCTATCAGTAATCTAACCTAAAACAAAACTTCAATCAAATAATATGTAGCTATCAAAAAATTCAGCACTTTCACTGTTTGCCTGCGTGTAAAGTAATTTAAAATGTCGAAAGCTTGCGAATGCAAGGGCGCTGGCCGAAAGAAAACGTATGACCCTGTAACTCATATAGTTTTCGACTTGGATGGTTTATTATTAGGTAAGACAATCTCTAAATTCCATACTGTTTCCTCTTAATAATAATTCTAGATACTGAATGTGTATACCAAAGCGTGTTCCAGCGAATTGCCGGTCAATATGGAAAGACATACACACAAGAAATTCGAGTGAAAGTGCTTGGAACTCCCGAGTTTGACTCCGCAAGGATTGCAGTTGAAGAAATGAATTTACCATTGAGTCCTCAAGAGTTTTTAGACATGTATAGGCCAATTTGTAAAACGGAACTGCAACATCCACCAATAATGCCTGGTATTTTTTTTCTGTGGTTTAAAATAATAATTCATTGTGTAATATTGCATTATTAGGGGTTGAAAGGCTGATAAGGCATTTGGGCAAGCATCATATTCCTTTTGCAATCGCTACTTCGGGTTATGCGGAAATTACCGAGATCAAATTGACCGATTTTAGACCGTTGTTATCGCATGTTGATCATGTTGTTTGCGGTGATGACCCCCTGGTTAAAGCTGGTAAACCTGCACCTTATATTTACCTAGCTGCTGCTGCTAGATTTCCAGATAATCCAGATCCTTCTAAGGTAGAGTAGTTTCAAACTAAGTAGAGCATAGTGACATATGCAACCAATTATACCCAGTGTGTGGTTTATAATTGACCCGCGTATATTCGGTTGCATACACAACTGTGCGCTCCTTGGTTTGAAACATTTATAATTTAAAATTTAGGAAAATTCCTTGTGCGACATATGATTATGAAATCTAATGATGTCATTACATTCGGTTGTAATGAGAAATAATCTTATCTTTTCATGATGATTGTGGTCAACAATCACTTGAGTAATCTTTAGTGGGTTTTTTATTATTAGTAAATATTTTTTTTATTCTGGTATGTTAACTTTCAAAGAAATGTTTAATTAAAAGTTTGTTAATTTAACTGTAATCTTCCATAACATGTTTTTTTTTTGTTTGGATGTATAAATCTGTTATTATTGTATTCTGTTTAAGTGTCTAGCATTTGAGGATGCTCCAAATGGTGTTATGGCAGCGAGGGGCGCAGGAATGCAATGCGTAATGGTGCCCCCGAGTGAAGTGCCAGATGATCATCCCGCAAGAAAAGAAGCAACACTAGTCTTGAAGACAATGGAACACTTTGTACCTGAACAATTTGGCCTGCCACCTTACGATGACATGTATTGACCGATGTAAAATTTAGATAAATAAATATACACAGCTACATTATCTATGTTTATTCTTCATATACATATGTTGATAAAATATATATCTATGGAAAACAACAATATATAAAATTAGTCTTTTTTCGGGGTGTAGTACAAAGAATCCACAAAACATCTGATAAATTCCCCTACAATAGATCTGTCTGGGAGTTCCTGAGCAGCACCATACATCGCCAACTTAGAGGAAAAAATATTTAGAAAAATAAAAATAAATAAAAATTCGAAAAAATACCTTTCCTCCAACAGCTTCCTTAGGATTTTTTAGTATTTCTGTTAAGCACTCTTGTACATCCTTAACAAAAGCATCTGCAACACCAGGTTGTGTGTGGACGTGGGTAATGCAAATATGAACACTAAAATTTGTTTTTATGGTTCATATATGTGTTTATATCAAAACTTAAAAAAATATATGTATGTATATATTATATAATATGTATACAAACCCTGATGGATATTGTAGAGTGTTCAAATTCCACCCAAGCTTATTTAAGGCATCAGCAAGCCTGTAGATTTCAAATTCACTGGAACCCATTGCAATAACGCTTGTGGCTGGTTGGCCAAAAATAAAGATTCCAGGTAATTCCCTTAATCTAAAAGTCAAACTCTTTCAATTATTATTTCTCTGACAATAATATAGAATACTATATTTATATTAAGGAGGAATAAATTCATAATTTGTTGCAATTTGTTTTTAAATCAGGCGGATAAATCCAAGAAGACAGGTTTACACTAGCACTAGAACATATCACCGGATATTTCGAATTATTTTGAGGTTGAACGTGTTTATCATCCTCATTATCTGTTTTGTGGTTTAAATTAAAGGTAGCACGTGACTAAATACCAGTGGCGGCTCGTCAGGGGTGGCAGGGTGGGCACTGGTACTGGTATTCAGTGTTTCACATTTTTATTTGGACGCTATTAATACAATATTTGTTACAGTTAAGTATTTGCCTAATATAAATTCTTTACAACCACTGTCTATATGCCTGCATTATTATATTGAATACACAATCAAATCCAACGCTGCTACGCTACTGGCCGTAGAATTGGTAAATAACTGTAGTGTATGCAACCGAAACTACCAGGTCGGGGTGGCAATTGAGATTATGCCCACCAGCGGTGACGGTTTTCTACTGCAAGCGCGTAAACTGTCCAGCAAGCCGTAGGAGTGGGGGTAGCGAAAAATTCATGTGTGACGTCAGAGGTCTGACGTCAGAGAAAGTCTGCCGTTTTATTAGGGTTGTTTAGTGTTTACTCGACCTTCTTGATGGTTTGTTCGGTTAACTACTTCTTAAAAATATGTCGGTTGAAATTTGTAGTGTTTACTTAATAACATATAGTAACACTTCATTAAATAAGTCCTTAAAACTGCATTGATATTTTGCCCACCCAATTAAACTTATCACGAGCCGCTACTGCTAAATACGTATGTGTGGTAATGTTGATATTGCAACATAACCACATTATTTTGAAAGTGGAGATGTTATTATCTTCTATAAATGTTGTATTTAAGCACATAGTATTTAGAACAAATGCTAGTTTTAACATATTAAAATCCCGCAAAATCTTGTTTACAAAAACAACTTTGCTTTAAGAAATAGCGAGGTTATGTTGCAATACCAAAGTCGCCGCCCAAATTGACTCCTAGCGACCCCTAGACTGACAGGTTTCACAACCACCTGTTTGATCAAAATTTTAAGTGAAATTTTAGCTTTTTGAATTTTGTTGAACAATACTGTATACACATTATCAATAAAATTTAAATGAAGTTTATTACTGACCGTTTTTCAATGTACTTTGTAGTGTGAATAACTTCTCTTGTAGCTTTAACATAACCCTCCATGCCAAGGGTCAACATTGTTGCCCAACAAACAGCAATGTTGCCTCCAGCACGTGAACCACAAACAGTTGGAGATCCATATACACCTCCAGGCCAATCAGTTGTTACTGTATATTGATGATGAAGATACCTAGAAAGAACACGTTATTTATTACCAGTACAAACCTAAACACCTCACAAAACTATATGGTATACAAAGCATTAGACAACATCAAAGAAGGACAGACTTTTTTTAGACAAAAATCACAAAATTACTATAAATTCTTACTTGATATCTCTATAAAGAATTACCGAGGTTCCTTTGGGGGCGTATCCGTATTTGTGGGTATCTGCTGAAATGCTCGTAACTCCGGGTAGTCTGAAATCACACAAAGGAACGGGATAGCCAGCTTCCGTCATAAAGGCAGTCAAAAATCCACCAAGACAAGAGTCCACATGGACCGGAATATTGTATTTCAAGCCTAATTCTGAAATGGCTTCAATGTCATCCATTGTTCCATACGGATAGTTAGGAGCTGAACCAACAAGCTATAAATTTTTTTTTTAAATTTTGATCTCAAATAAGTTCTATAATCAGTATCATAGCAAAAGCTGAAAATAGCATTTTGCAGACAAGATGTAGTTTGGAGTTTGGAGTCAAACTTACCAATACAGTGTTGCGACCAATTGCCCTCCGCATAGCCTTAATGTTAACTTTGTATGTGTCAGTATCAACAGGAATTGACTTAACACGCAAACCAAAATACTGAGCTGCTTTATCAAAAGCACAATGTACTGTGACAGGAACAACAATTTCCGGTTTTTTAATCCCTTTTATTTCCCTGGCATAATCACGGTAAGCCTTGCAAGCCATTAATATGGATTCAGTTCCACCGCTGGTCATCTAAAATTCGAATTTAAATTATTATGTAAAAAAATGTACCTTTTTCTTCTATACAGTTCCACAGCCTGAGTCACCATGGAACAATTTCAAAGCCATCTTGATGACTTCTGACTCCATTTTGCAAAGCCCGGGGAAAATATCGGGGTGTAGGGGATTGGTGTATGCGGTACGACCGTAAACATCTTTAACTATGCTTGCAACTTCTTCATTTGTTGTGTACACTGAGCCTGATACTCTACCACCCTTCCAATCGTAATGACCTATGAAAAGAATCAATTGTTTAAAAAAGTATTTCAATTGTTAAGTTTATAGCTAACCTAAGCTTAAAGTATCATCAACTTGTTGCATTAATTTCTCAGCTGAAATTCCATTTTGTGGTAGTGTTGTCATGTAGTTTAAATGGCCAGTTCTTGCTTCCACCTCCGTTTGAAAATCCTTCTGAACTTTTTTGATTTCATGATCTAACTTTGCTCGAATAGCTGGGATTTTTTTTAATACACGAAAGAACGCTTTCTTGGATCTATCTAATAAACCTAAAAAATAGATTATCTAATACTTCACACTTGATTGAAATTATCTAATACATAACTAATTATGATTACTTACATTCATCATCAAATAAAAAATTATAAAACCACACAGATAGTAAAACCGTTGATGCTGTTATTGTTGCTATTTGCCATGGTTCTTTCCCTTGAAAATGGGTGTTTAAACCCGTTTTAAAAGCACTTACGGGCACTTTTAGGTGATCCATTTCACACCTTAATCGCCGAATATCGACTGGGAAAGTGTTCAACAAACTGATGAAATTGAGCTGATAAGAGGAATGAGTATCAAGCCCTTATAAAGATAAAGAGTGTTGTGACAAAGCAACATTTAAGCACCATTAATAAAACTAACAAAGAATTTTTATTTGAATTAAATAGCGAACTTTGTACACTACTTAAAAGTTTTTCCCGGTGTATATCTAAAGTTAGGTTAGCTTACTTGACAGTTGATGTCACAGTGACAACTGATGGAATAATTAAAATATAATTATTTTAAATAATTAATGACCATAAAATGTGGTTTTGAATCCCAGAGTTTAAAATGTTTCTATTTTAATTGAATATTGGTTTTTATTATTGAATTATATAGTTGACATTTTCAAACAGAGATGGCGCTACAAGTAACGTAAAATTCAAACACTAGATACAAAATCGAAAAGATCAACGCTTTTGAAATTGTATTATTACAATCAAATATGAAATGAACATATCCATAAATTTAAATAGCATGGAGTGATTTAAACGAAAGAACCCAGCAGCGTTAAAATGCATATCAGTCCGAAATGCATTTTTAGCAAATACTAGCAATTCTTCTTTGAGCATATCCGACTGATAAAAATATCTCTCATTAATTATTCTTGTTAATTTATAACATAATTCAGTGGTTTGTCTTGACTCCTTGAACACGCGATTTGCTTGGTTTATCAATATAACCGGAATCAGCTAAAAAATAAAAAAATGTTTTTAGAACATTTCTAGTAAGAAATATTCTCTTGTCAACAAACTCGAACTCACTGCAGTAAGGGCTGTCCAAATTATGGTACTTGTGATAAATAATTCGCCAAACGATGATGTGGTATACCCATATCTTCCCGTTCCGTATCGAATAAATTTAGTAGAAAATAGTAAAACACTTGATAAGCTATAAACTGTAAATAGTAGCATAACAGAGCCAAAAATTGTGTTAAAGTGTTTGATGCAATCGGATAAATCATTAAAAGAACCTCGCAGTCCTCTAACATCTGTGAGGAAAGAATTTTGCCCAAGATTTTTCTTTGAAATCTCGGTCAAAATATGATTTATACATCTTAGTCTATTAAAAATCGAAATGATTAAATTCCTTGTGAGGACAAACATGATAGAAACATGATAGTTTTGTATGTATTGAATACCATAATACACCATCATTGTTGAGCCAGTCTGATATAAACTCCAAAAATAGAAATCCAACGAAAATATAGAACAGAAAAACATCATCACCATGAACATTTCACAAAATAACATTCGATATTGCGGCTGAACTTTAACATACGTTGCTAATGTTTTATCGACGGCCAATAATGTTTGTAATAGCGTTTTAAATAGTATGCGATTGTGGAAAGTTAACGTGAATATCGAAAGGACATTTAGCAGGACCAAGCTACAGTTTGTAAAGAAGTCAACGCTCACAAACGAAATATGGGATCTTTTATACGAACTTTTGTTCTTTGTTAATTGCAACATGATGTTTAACGCCAATATGGCGATCAGCACAACACATGCATACAATCTGCTGAGCAATGTTGATTTTCTTCCTTCAGTTTTGTGGGTTTTCTTCAAAATGTTTAGATTTCCCAAAGCAAGAACACACAAAATTACCGACAGAGGAGTTATGTATCTGATATGGATCATCTTAAATTTTATCTAGTTGTTGCGCAATATATGTATGTCTACTCAATGGCGTAGAACTAATAATGAAAGTAGCACCATAAAGAGCACTTATGATATTAGATAATTTATGTAATGTGTATAATAAACAGTAAGAGAATCGTCAAGTACAGCTTTTATGTAACAAATCACGTTTTGGATACAAGAAAATATTGTAATAAAACATGGTACATACTTGGTACAAGGATCAAATTCTTGAAATCTCTTCTCAAAGGTGAAGGTTTTGTTATTACTGCAAGCAAAATGGATTCCGAATTGCAAAATCGGTGACTTCATGAACTGCGCAACCGACAAAAATCAAAGACTTACTCAGTTGTTACTAAAATGTTTAACGTTGCTTTAAAAAAGTAGAAGTAATACTATTAATGGAAGATGTTAGTTTTGTTACTTTCAGTGATTTGCATGGTAATCGATGTAGAAAGTTTTAAGCGACCAAATATTGTTATAATACTAGCAGATGATTTGGTAAGTATGTAATAATTTACTCGTTGGTGATGGATCTACAATTTACAACTTTGTAACCTTTGATGAATTTTGATGACTCTTTCAATATCTCAAAGATCTATTGTCGACTATTTACTTGATAATACAATTTTGCAAATATCAAAGATTAAAAAGCTATTCTAGACAAAATTTGTCGGTTATTTTTGTAAATTTTAATGATTTTGATGGCGCTCTCAGCACGTTAAGGTCTACCCTCTGATATAAGACGCAAAAACATTGGCGCTTTATTTCAATTCATGAGAAAATTAGGTCATGTTTGAGCACGGTGTTTTTGGGATTATTTTGTAATTTCTAGTGATTTTGATAGCTGTTTCAACTTCAGCATATTATAAACATATTCTTCGACATATTCTGTTACAATTTTGCTAATACGAAAGATCACAAATATATCAAAAAGCAGTTCTAGATCAGATTTTGACAATTACTTAGCTGCATCATCCTGGGGTTTTTACAGAACATTTTGATATTTTCTTTTTTATATAAATGGACCATTTATTTGTTGATTGGTCTTTTTAACAACTACAGGGCTATAACGATCTAGGCTACCGAGGCAACAATCAAGTAAAAACTCCAAACATAGACGCATTAGCCTACAATGGAGTTGTACTAAATAAATTTTACACCCTTCCGACATGTACACCAACCAGAGCTGCTCTGCTGACAGGAAACTACCCAATAAGATCTGGTATATCATTATAGCATTCCACATTAATAAAAAACACCACATTTCCAAAAAGGCTTTCAGGGTTTTCCGCTAGCTGCCGGTGAAGAACGTCATATTCCATGGAATATGCCGACAATGTCAGAACAATTGAAGAAATTGGGCTACAAGACACACCTGGTAGGAAAATGGCACCTTGGTCATGCCTACAAGAATTCCACGCCGCTGATGCGTGGATTTGATACCCATTATGGTTACTATAACGGATATATTGGGTATTTTAACCACGAGATAATTGGACGAGTAGGTATTGCTGCTAATTACCCGATTGTTGAAAATCACTGAGTTAGTTTTTTGTAGGGTATGCGAGGTTTGGATTTCAGGAATAATTTTGCTATTGCTCAAGAAGATACTAATAAATATGCGACTGATCTTTTTACTAGGAAATCTGTAAAGATTCTTACTGAACATGATTATGCAGAGCCTCTGTTCTTGTTGTTTTCGCATCTGGCACCACATACTGGAAGGAACAACGTCGCTCAGACGCAAACTTTACTTGAGGAACGTGATACTGTGAGCATGAATAGGAATTTTGGTTATATTAAGGATGTAAATAGAAGAAGATATGTGGGTAGGTACGGAGAAAATCTGTTGGCTTTTTTTCATTCATTGGTGGTGTGTGTCTTCCTTTTTATAGATATTGTAAAATCATTAGATGATTCTCTTGGGACACTAGTGAAGGCGCTGTCTCAAAAAGGTGTTCTTGAAAATACCATTATTCTTTTCTTGTCTGATAATGGTGGTCAGATTGTTGGGGCTCACAAGAATTTTGCTTCAAACTGGCCATTGAGAGGGGTAAGAATTTATGTTCTGTTAGCACTATGTAACAGGATAATTTTAGAGATCGCATCTTTTAACAGGTGTTATAGTATAAAGCTATGATAAATAATTTTCTTCATTATTTTACAACAGGGAAAATTTTCAAACTTTGAAGGTGCTATAAAAGGAATAGCCGTGCTGTACAGCAAAAACATAGCCTATAAAGAGCCAATCAATAATAATTTGATACACATATCTGACTTATTGCCGACGTTATATGCAATGGCTGGAGGAAATACGACAGATTTAGGAAACATTGACGGAATAAATCAATTATCAACGTTGTTTTTCAACAAACCCACAAAAAGAACTGAGCTATTGGTCAATATTGACGAAGTTGCTAATATGTCCGCGATTATTTCGTACAGCGGACGTTACAAATTAGTGCAGGGTTCTATACAGAATAAAGCTTACAACTTGTATTCGACAGAAACAGGAAGAAATCCAGAATACCCCCTGTACAACAGAGAAGCAGTCCTAAAAAGTGATGTAAACGTTGCTTTAGCAAAATACAAACTTTCCCGGATAAATACGGACAATATATTTACGTATAGAGGCTCATTGATGACGCATGATTGCACAGCGCCCTCTACGTTTGACAGTAGCTGTCAGGCGCCATGTTTGTTTGACCTGGTAGAAGATCCTTGTGAAACAAAAAATATAGCCTTGCAACATCTTGATATCATACAGGAATTAAAAAATAAAATGTCCACATATTTTGATGAGTTGATTCCACAACAAAATAAACGGGTAGATTTGAGAAGTAACCCATATTATTTTAGTGGTTGTTGGACAACGTGGTTGGAGAAAAATCCCATATGACAAGTTTGGGATTTATGGATAAATAAAACATACAGAGATTAATATTCACACTTTATTAACCAAAAAAAGAAAGATGAGGAGAAAACAAAACATCTTACCTAAATATCATCTAAACATCTTGCATAATATTGGAAAGAACAATATAAGACATGTGCAACATCTAAAATTGTCTTTTGTTTCATTATATATGTCTCGTTACATAATCTCAATTATTACTTTATTGCCTTAATATCATTTTAAAACTACATCAGTATAATACATAAAATATTTGATAATAATACCATATGTGAGCTGTTACCCATTCATAATGACTTTTTTTATTACTGTATGATATGGGATTTATTATTATATTATTGAGCAAGAATATCCAGAAAATCAATTTGATTGAAATATTATGATATGTCGAAAAGATATGATACTTATCAAATGATATGTTTCTAATAAAAATGAAAATAAAAACATGAGTAACAGCATTAATATATACTGCTAATGCAAATCTTAAGTCGTGTTGTGTATTATTATTAAGCAAAAAGCGCTATATTAAATAGCAATACACATATACCTACAAATAATTAATCTTTATAACCCTAATTAACAATTACAATGTTAATAAAATCCATGTGTTCTTTTTTGTTTACTTACGTTTTTACCCTGAATACGTTGCCAATACAAAATTATACAGTTATAATTATTATTACAAAGCCGATGCGTTTCCAACACGATCACAGTGTACTTTTAAACATTTACTGGATATGTCTACTATTTTCATGTTGTTTGACAATTTACTAGAAGCATTACAAATTGCACCAAGAAGCATTGCGACCATGTGGGAACAAAAAAAAGCGCATATATTACTGGTGCTTCATTTAATGTAATTTATTATTACAAAAGTTCTACTTATTCGAATATTTCTTAAATTTACATATGACCCTGTTTAGATAAAGGCTATAAATGTACAAATAGGCCAAACAATAAAGTGCTGAAAATCCAGAAAAAGGCAACTGGTATGTCCTTTTGTGTTTTATTTTCAAATAATTTTCCTTCCTGTGTTTTGGTGATGCTAACATGCCTATTCCTTCTAGATTTTTTTGACCACTTAAGATTAACTATTGCTTGGCCTAAAATTAGATCTCACCGTTTTGTTTCTGATTGTGAATACTTATTACTTTTTGGTTTCAGGGCGCTGAGATACATTACCTCTTCGCGTAGCAAAGCGTTTCTTATTATAACAACTCTTTTCACAAAACTTCCGCTTACGTTTCGTTACTACATCGATACAAAATTGAAAATATATATACTTTCTATAGTTTGCATACAATTTTATATCATTATAATTTGTATATTTAACAATTTCTTTTCATAAGTTTTAATAGCTTTCATAATAGTGAGAACGTAACCTTAAAAAAAACAAGAAAAACACAAAAAATAACGTTTTATTACACAAGTTCCAAATAAGGAAGTATCTTAGAACATAGCCTCAAAAATACTACTTGATACTTTTCAATTGATGTTGCGGCTATCGCTTTAGTTTGTTATTTGTTTTTATTACATTTGTTTTTATTACAAATCGATTATAATACCGTTGTAAACGTTTTAATATCCAAATATATGTTCATATGAAAACTATATCTGAACTTTTATTAATTTGGCACAATGAAGTGCGATGAGCATTAATTTCTACACAAGCTATATCCAATGATTGCCTGCACAACACGACACTATTATGAATTAGCTTGACGTTAAGGCCCCTGCTAACTCACTACATAACCACAACTACGAGACAATTGCCTCTCATCGGTACACTTTTGTTTTTCTTTTAGTATACCATCTTATTTATAGATTACACAGATCTGCACTGAAAAAACGTTGTTCTTTTTTGGCGAATTTATGTGATTCCCATAGGTTTTTTCATATCACATATTGGATAAACATTAATACGAAAATTGGAGATATTATTCGACTTGACTTATATTTTGAAAACCTGTGTAATTTTCAAGTCTACGAACAAGTTCAATATTAATAAATTTGGCACACAAAGAATTTAAAACATTAATAAACGACATCCACGTGCATGATGGGTTATTTCTTTAAATTAAAACAGATTGTCCCCATTTATAGTCAAAGGTATTTACGATTCTCCATCTTTTTTTTTTTTTAATATTACCGTGAGACACAAAGTTATTTTTTTTTAAACATTAACAGACTAGATTTTATATAATAATGTATATCACTACATATGTACTTAACAAGCTGTGCTTATGAATAAATACTTATAAATAAAATGTTAAACTACGAGAACAAGTCTTTTTAAACGCAATGGTAGCTACATTATCAAGACTAAAAAAAATTTAAACAACACAACAAAACATGACTAGTTAAAAAATACTTCAAATTTCTACTTTAGTAATTCAGATATTTTTAAAATAATGCTTTTTCTTTAGATCACAGCTAGCTACCACTAAACGTGTAAGTTTTTCTTTATAAATACTGTAACCACAGAGCTAGAATAATATTAGATAAAAGTGACATGAGCAAAACGTTGAATTTGGCACCGTTATTTTTTGGAAGAGACAAAGAACTATTAAATAGCAAAACAATCGAATCAAACACAGCCCTAACGATTTAAAAACAAATGCAAACACGTCATCATCTGCTCATATTCACCCAATCAGATCAACAAATATCTTAATAAATAAAATAATAAGATATATAAATAATATTGCACTATCTCTACGTATGTCTTTAACAAAAAGAGAAGAGAAAAAAAACGAAGTCTCTAAATCAGAATTACGGAGACTATGTTTAACAGTCCAAAGTTGCACTAACTATTAATAATTCTTTTATATATTTCTTATTTATTCTAAAACGGGGATTTGAAATACAGGGCCTTTTAGTGTCAAATCCAGTCATTTTATGTTTACTAAGCATAAAAGTAGTTAATCCCAGATTGGCAGGTATGTCTATGCTTAAATGACTGGAATATCGTAACAGGTTGATGACATTCTTTCGATCTCGAATAAAAGTGCAGTCTTATGGTCACAAAAAGACCGTATTCGATACCCCCGAATATTGTACAACTACAAACATCACTAAGTATTTTTGTTTTGTTTTAAATACAAACATATTAACACGTTTTTTCTGATATCTAAATATATATAAATATGTTTATATAAAAAATTAAAAGTAACAAATATATTGGTTCTTGATCCCGTTAACCAATGTATGTATGTTTCTTTTTATTATTATGTACTATGTATTTTATTATTTCCATATTCTGTATGACGACAATATTGTCACAGCTACTTGTATTATTTGTTTCCTTTTTTGTTTGCTTTAAACAGATTGCACATGTTTTCAGTTTATCTTTTTCTCTTTACCTGTAATACCAGATTGGCAGGTCGTAGGTGGGTGGTATTTGGCACTCCTGGTACCAGAGCCCACCCAGTTAATGTATCGGGGCCTTCACAATATGGTTTGGGGCGATATAGTGGTAGCCAGGCATTGGCAAACCAGCAGTCTCCATCGATATCCTGTCACATCAAATGTTAGGTTAGTCATAATAAAAAATAGCCAATATTTAAAAAAAAATCCATTATAAATGGATACATGATTACTATATAAATAAAAACACTAAACAAATAAAAAAACAAGTGAATCATGTTTACACGAGGAAAAAATGACTAAATATTTTAGCAAATAAATTTGAATTTTTCGGTTAAACATGTTTGTTGTCCTTACTAAATGTTTTGTGGCTAAAGTTTAGGGTGTCTAGTAAAGCTAAACTAAAGTTTAGGGTAGTCTAGTTAACTGAAAACCTACTTTAATATGAAAAAAAAAAGGGTTATTCTAAGATCTATAGGTAATATAGAATCATTGTCATTTGCATTGTAAAGGTATATAATGATGATGTAGGTAAAAACAAAAACAGATGGGATAAATAAACAACTGAAATGTGACAATGTTTCTACGGTACAAACAAAATGAAAACAGAGACAATAAATGAATTGGGTATTCCTTGGTATTCAGGAATCATGTTATAGAGTTATGTAAAAATTCGATTTTGGTATAGAATTAGGAAATATTTGGAAGGTCAAGCTTACCGGGAATGGAGTCTTCTCAGCCTGGAATGGTCATAGATGGTAAGGCACTTGGTACTGTTAGCGAGGCTTAGGAAATATATATTCATTACCACACAACCAATTAACCAACTTTCACACTTTTGGTAAATTTGTATCAATTTCTGCAGTAGGTATTGACGTACATGCTCGATAACTTTCCACTTGCCTTTAGTATCTTAATTACAGCTCTGGTGAAATCATAAAGGATTTTACTTCAATCTAAATTATTTCTTTGGCTATTCATACCTACCGCAAGATTCATAATTTTTCTTAAATTGAAATCCCTCTTTAGTGTTATAGTACAATGAAACAAATAAATAATTTACACATATTATTGTATTGGTTCCAATAGTCGTACATCTAGATTCAATAAATTTGAGCGAATATAATAATAATAATAAGAATAATATATGTTATAATTATAAAATATGGTGTTGAAAAACCTCATTATACATTTTTTGCTCAAACAAACAGAAACACAATATTGTAGCGGTAGTACAAGTCACCCTATAGAAACTTAGCTAATGACGTTGCATCCTAATTATTTACACAAAAATTTGCACTTTCCGATTTTCAACGGACAGCTGATATGTGAAAGCTGTCTAGAATTTTGCAATTTTTACTTCGCTTAATGTATCTCGAAATCTACCCTTAAAGGCTTTTTTACGTTACTTTTTGTACAAAACTATCTAAACTTATCCTATTGCCTTGATATATCCTATGTGTATGGCAAAGAAAACCTATACTTCAATATATAAAGAGCTGTATAATAACACGATAAAGAAAATTAACATAAATATATAGATAAAAAAAAATTTCAAAATAATACAAAAGGAATATAAGTAATATAAGAAACAAAGTTTGTATGCTTAAAAAATTATTGCTCCTTATATATTTTGTTTACTGAGAAGTAATTACATTCGCAGGTTTACGAAAAATCCTTCAAAAAGTATAGTTTACAATCCCCCTAAAAATCTGTTATGAAATATAAGCTTCAAACATTTATAACACGATTTGTATTTAACAAAATAAACAGAAGAAATACAGAGAGAGAGACAAAAAGCATCAAAATTTAAAAGAAAATCTTATGACTCCACATGATAGGACTTCATGATTCTTTTGTTTACTTGTAGATCACTTAAAGTAAATTTGAGGTCACAAAATATCATCTATACAAGGAACACAGTAGTACTGAAAATAAAGAAAAATATATATACACCTATAAGTAAACAAAAGAATAACAAACTAAATCACAAGACAACAATAAAAATTAAGAATAAATTCCCACGATGAAAAAAAGACTTTTGTAAATCTGCGAATTGCCTAAATTGAAAAACCACCTAAGAGATAAATTAAACATTACGTTAACACTATTTGCGTACCTACGATATATACGCTTGTCAAACATAAACATACAAAGAAAAAACAAACAAAAAAAAAACACTCTTTCACCAAACTCACAGAGCAGTAGATTTGGTTTTTCCTTGGTGAATTCTTTAGAATTAATTATCATCTAGTGAAATTGAAATTTGGTTGTGGTAGTACTTATAATAATAATATTTAACGAGCCGTTAAAAAATGCAACGGACCGTTAAAACTATATAACGAGCCGTAAAAAATTTAACCAGCCATTAGTTAGTAGGGATTGAATTTGTTGCGTTCGTTCTTGAGTTTGGAGCCTTCGGTGGGGCCGCCACTTCCACCTGGGGATCGTAACCGGGGGGTGTAGTTCTTGTGGGTGCGGTGGACGCCTGTGGTCTGGACAGGAGGTGCGCCCGTTTGGGCGCCCAGTAGCTCGGTGAGGCCGCCTAACGCGCTGAGACTTGTCAGGGCGTTAAGGGCACCAGGCTTAGCCAACAGCTGGGCAAGGGGGATGGCACTGGCCAAGGGAGAGGCTGTAGAGGACTGGCTGGATCCGCCAGTGCTGGGAGAGTTTTGGGCCTCAAGGTTAGCTTTCTGCAGTTCAACACTAGACGGGAACAGAAACACACAGAAACCAGGATTGTAGTGATTTTTGTTCTTTTAGCTTTTTTGAATCAATAAAAAATGTAATAAAATGTTTCTTTTTTTTTGAGTGGAACAGGGATTGAATTAATTTTTGACAGCTCTACGCAGAAACAGAGCTACTAATTTTGATGAAACTTTAATGCTTATGTAGCAAAACTGCAATAAAACAAACTAATACAGCTTTACTATAATCAAATTGCCAATATTTTTCTTTCTAAAATTTTTAAAGTGCATTCACATTAGGACAAAACGACAACGGGACCGACTTGCGGTCAAAGTGACAGACACTTTGATTCACAACATTAAATGTTGTTTGACTGACACATAACCAAAGAGCATTTACTGTCACCATGGTGACAATGAATCATTGTACACGAACAACACCGTTTCTGTCATTTTGACAATTATGAAATAGTGTTTGCAATTGCGAACAGAACAATTTTACGTTTGATAAAATGGCGTCAAAGTTTGCTCAAAGTTTGCAAACTTTGACTGTTGGTGAATGTGACCAATGATGGTCTCTCTATGGTTAATAATATCGTATGTTCAATGAAAAAAGGTCTAGCGTGCCATGGAAAATATTGCCTTATGTCATAATCCAAGTTTTAGAGGTTAGGGTTAATCAGTTTTGTTGTTTTGTTACTTCTTTCTGACGTTTTTATATGTCAATTTCTTTGTACTGGTTATCGAGTTGTCCTAATATGGCGTACTTTTAGAAAGTTCCTGACTTTGGATGTAATTACAATAAAAAAAATAGGGGTTTAGGGCAAAAAACAAACTAAAATAAAAACAAAACAATTGATGTGTTGTTGAGGATGGTATGGTCGAAACATTCTCCAGGAAAGTGAGGAGTAGGATGTCTCAACTCAGATCAAGAACACATCAAAATCTTTTTTCTCTTTGTTCTTCGTTAATAACAATGTTTTGCGCATAGTTCGTCCACATATCCGCTCTAAAATCTACGTACAAACTATATACATCCGCACACAATCTCACGCAAACCATGGTTAAGCAACAAGCATAGTGCCAAGTAACAAAAAAAAATCTTTAATTTTAACCTCTTTATACCGAAAAACTATGTACATACTAGTTTGCATTGTTGGGATGTGAATTTTTATCGGGAAAAATGATTTAAGCGAAAAATATCAACCTCATGACGCACAAAATATACAGGGTGACAAAAAAAAACAGAACTGAAACTTTATCATTTTTTATCTCCAAAACTGACCCATTTTTCATCTATAATTTGCCAAAAATTCCATCAAACTCCACAAAAGATACTGGAGATCAAAAAGTGCAGCCTGTATATTTCTGTCAGATTGGTTCATGTGATTTCCCTGCGGTTGTGTTGTAATTAAAAGCAGGAAGTGCTTAATTTGGTGGTTAATTCAACATACTGATCGTTATATTGAGGACGGGGCCAGACGGAATAAAAAAAAAAATCAATCATCGGGATAAAAAAAACAGAGACAAAAATTCGACGCGATGGAAACATATTCCGGTGTCCACCTAACCTATAAAAAGGCAAAATATCGAAGAGAACTTACCTCATGTTGATCAAATACTGCGCCAGTGCAACCGAATCGGGATTTCCGGAGATGGTGATCGTTCGGTCGGTGACGCCGCTCTCCCTATCGTCGCAGTTCGAGATGCGGATCATAGCGCCGGAAATCTGACGGATCTCGGCAATCTTGGTGCCACCCTTGCCGATGATGCAGCCGATTAGCTCGTTCGGCACGGTCATCTCGTGCGTCTGCTGGTTCGTGTTCTGTTGGTTGCGTGTGTTCGACGTACGCAACTGGGAGCCCGCCAGTGCGGCTAAAGCTGAAACGCATATATTGAGAATAATTTTCAAGCCTGGATTGGTTTCGTAGATGCATTTTGAATTTCTATTATGACTAATATGTCAAATATTTTATCAAATATGCATTTCTTTTTTTTTTTTTGGTCTGGCCAAGATGACCAAACGTTCTGATGTAAATTTGCCACATTTATCGGACATTGGCAATACGTAGAGTAGTTTTAAACTTTAAGTAGTGCACAGTGATATATGCAACCAATTATACCCAGTGTATGGTTTATAATTGACTCGCGTATATTTGGTTGCATACACAACTGCGCTCTCCTTGGTTGAAACATCTATACTGTCCTAGTCTATAAGGACTATCCTACCTGCTGGATTCAAACCTCCGGTGTTGGTGGGCGCTAGACCACCTAGTCCCAACGCTGCCAATCCTGCCAAAGGACTTTTCCCCAGAGCACTCATCTGTAACAAATTTCAATAATCTCCCTGTCAGTAAACACAAATATTACCATAAAAACTGTCATCAACTGCTCCTGCTAAGTACTGTACTTTTCAAATAAAGCCCCAAAAAATGACTTATGTATAAAAAGAAAATGCCGCTAGGGCAAATTACATAAAACAATGTGTTTATATTATCCCACTGTGCCCCTCGGCAAACACCACAGTCTATATGGGCCCCACTGATATCGTATGGTGTCCCTTATTCGTGAAAATAATTCAGTTAATATAATAATACATGCAGGTGCTTTAAAATTAATACACGAGTCGTCGAGAGACAAAATAATACTGTCTCTAATAATAGTAATGTCTCCAATCAACTTAAATACTGTATGTACAGGAAGCAAAATTGTCTGAGATATGCAGCACTGTTAGCACAAGCAGAGCCTCTGTTAGAAATAAACATTTCTAATATTCAAAAAGTCCTTTGTCTCCATTACGGGTACATAATAATTGCATCATTATCAAATTATAAAAAATATAAAATAAGCGCATGCAATAACAGCAAAAATACTGTAAATTTAATATTGTGTCACCACTATCACTACTCCTTAGGAATGTAACATAAAAAGCAACATTCAAAATATGTACAATGCAGTTTCTATTGGAACCAAATGGACCACGAGAAGTCATGCTTGGATTCAGACAGAAAAACAGATGGTTTACAAAAGGACCTATAAGAAACATTAACATCACTAAGGACAAGATTAATTTACACTAGGAATAATATCTGAATACTTTTTTAACAGAATAAATAAACTAAACCTTTTATTTTGCCTAGTGGGTTTATATGATGTACACAAACTGGTATTTGTGTTTTAGATGAGGCTAGTGGATTTATAATGATAAAGGCAGACAGAGCAGAGACTGTAAAATAAATGCACAAATTTCTTTTTTCTTTTAGCAAATTCTTCAGAATTCTTCGGGGTCAATCAAATTTCTGAAATAATTATTCTACAACTCTGTCTAAAGAAAATCTTGGTTTATATTATTCCACAATAGTATTCCGATGAACCTCAAAATTTTTCCTCGGAGACAAAATCAAGACACAGAAGGGGTGGGGTGGGGTCTAAATAGGGTGGCGGGGGCACCATAACGACCATCATCACAAAACTTACATCTGGCATGAGATGCGCGGGCGGCAGCGCGGCCTGCAAGTGTCCGTTCTTGAGAGGCTCGAGCGGCATGAGGGGGCCTTGAGCGGGGGCGACGGCGCCGGCCAGCGGGTGGCCGAGGGGCAGGTGGGAGTACAGAGGGGCGGGGGCGGTCATTAACGAACTACTTACGTCTGCGTGGGCGGGAACGGCGTAGTTGCCTTGGATGGTATAGGCCTGTCCGCCGGCCAGGATCACGGGGCCACCCACTTGGGGTTTGGGGCGGTAGGGTATGGTTGCTCCTTTGGGAGGGGACTGAAAAACAAAGCAAACAAAAAAATTTTTTTTTTAAATTTTAAATTACGAGTTTAATAGTAAATTAACGTACCTCGAGCATGACATTACAGATGTGATAGATGCACTGGGTGATTGCTTCCCCCGTCCCGGAGATGGTGACGGCCCTCTCGGTGGAATTCGGTAACATCTCGGATGCGACCTGTATGGAGGCCCCCGTCACCTCCCTGATCTCTTTGATCTTGGAGCCACCCTTCCCTATGAGGGAACCGCACTGACTCGCCGGCACTATCAAACGTAGCGTTATAGGCGGCCTAGGAACACCACTGCTTCCACTGTTGATGTCTTGGAACTGGGAACACCACTGAGGGGTGCACCAGCACGAACACACGTACAAACTTTAGCAATATGCACGAGCACAATTCTAATAAATAACTGGAAAACGGAAAATACGGATTAGGGGGGAAGTGGAGGAAGATGGACCAGAGAAGAAGGATCATGGTGAAAGAAGGAAGTAAGAGGAAGAAGGAAGAGAAATGATAGAGGATAAAGATGGGCGAAAGATAGAAAGGAAGAGTACAGAAAAAGCAAGAAACAAAAATATTATTAAAATTAAAGAGAGAATAAAGAAGGATGGAAAGAAGTAGGAACAGGACTAACAGCTTTTGTCTTGAAAATTGGACATAACATGTTGTGACAGTTAGACAGACTCTTACCTCTTCGAACTTTTTACAAATCAAAGTAAATGCTTTGAAAATGGCGCTTGTGGATCCGGTTACTGTAACGATACGTTCTGGACAGGAGCCGTCTGAGATGTTTATTTTGGCGCCCGATTCTTCTCTGAATCTCTTCACAATTTCACCTTTCTTGCCTATGATACTACCCACTTCCTGAAATACGGAGGAAACATTGTGTTTAATTCAAAGTATGTATATACCTGTTAAACTCAAAACATGATGCTCATCAAGAACAAATGTCATTAAGGGCTGGTTTATTTACTTAATATGTAAAGTCCTCTGTAGCTATGTGTCAGATATGTAAAATTTAGTTTTTGTGTTATACCTTAATTAAGTAACCCATCACTAATCATGGTGTACAGATGTCGTCACTTGCCTCTTTTATTCATGGTCTACACATTGCCACTAACATATTTCTGTGTTAATGCAAAAAAAAAAAACTGGGGCAACAAAATCAATTTATCTGACACATGGCTAATCAGGACTTTATAGGTAGGTGAATAAACTTGTCCTAAATAAATCGAGATTAAATTAAAAGAATATATGAATGCCATTTCGACACTAACAAAGATACCTATACCTACTAACTCATTTTCTGTAAGTTTTAGAATAAAGCAACACAAATAAAGATATTTTGGTAATCTATTTCTTACTCAAAATGGCAAAAAAATTGAGTTAGTACAGTCTTCCTTGAACGAGCCGATTTGCGAGTCAATATACGCCCTCACTAAATTGCCATTATACAAACAAATCGCCATTATGTTTAATTAGTTAAAAAATAAAAAACCAGAGTAGAATCGCCTTCATTCCATCAGCACGTAATTTTCACAGTTTATATTATCCAGTCTTTTTAGTTTCCGAAAAGTACCCTAGAAGGAAAGTATTGTAATCGACGGAAAAAAAAATTGGGTTTTCAGCGGAAATACGCATTTTGAGGTTCCCTGAATCGATTGCAATGATTTCTGAAAAAATTTATGTATGTGTGTATGGCCGTGAACAGGATTGCGTCCAAACGGAACAACGGATCGGGCTGACATTTAGTATACTTATTTATAATTACCATGGGACGAACTGGATTGTTTTTGGTCTTCTTAGGGATTTATCCGATTTTGGTCAAACTGATATCAGCCTACCATCCAGTGATTTTAAATATGTATACAAATTTGTTGTTGCAAATTGTCAGATTTTGACAAACGTCAGTGTCAAAGACATGACATGACATTAAATGTCAGTATGACAAATGTCATTATGTCACAGAAACTCTTGATAGAAACTGACATTAGGTAGAGTACAGAGTGGCTCTGGCTTCACAAAATTGAATAATTACAAAAGTGTTTAGACACTTCATTGTGCCAACGATATAGTCGGAAAGTTGGATGAGAGTCACCCCAGATATTTGCTATTAAAAACATTCCTAGTTGAAACTTATCCATCATGTTCTCGCTAGCTAAATTATGAATGTGGACGAATTTTACGACTAGGAAGTGACCTTGGCGTCTCATATTTATAAATCGGGACGAAGCGGTGTGTTGACTACCTCTAGCAGCGCGACGCGTATTTTGATTTCCCGAATTTTTGTCACCACGCCAAACGGTGTAAATTTTCGCGGTGTTCCATACCTGCCAATTCGCGCAGACAGGTCTAGACTATTTTACAGCAGATGCAACGAAAATTTGCGAATTCATGCGATGTTGACGCATCCATTGTGTCTTCGCATTAGTATTTTTAAACCGTTTTCATATTTTATGCAGTACCTATAGGAATATGACAATTCTTGACAACTTCAACAAATTTCGGAATTTTATTTAGATAAAATCCAAAGTACCGTTTTAATCAGCGAAGTACATTAAGAATTGCAATGATTTTCGAAAAATGTCTGTGAACATGATAACGATAAGGGTACAACGGATCGGGCTCAAATTCGGTATAGATATTTAGAACTATCAATAGACGAACTGGATTGTCTTTTAGGACAATTTGACAACCGGAAGTGGCAAATGTTACATGCGTTTCCCAAGAGATTCAACCGATTTTGACTAAACTGATACCAGCTGATCTTCCTGTGCCTTTAAATATGTAAGTATACCAATTTACAGATCAATGCATGAATGGTTTAGGAGTTATAAGCGTCCATAGCGGTTTAAAAGTAGCCGTAGTCTTTTTGTTACTCCCAATGTAAGACACATTTTCGTTGTCAAAAATAAACTCATAATATTTACAAGTAGAACAATAATGTAGCAGGTTAATTCGGCGAGATGACTAACATGGGTGACAGCTGGCTTAAAACGCAGCAGGATTGAAGTTGGCAAATGATGCACACAGAGCTCATAGTGGCTCATAGTCTGGGTCGGTATTTTCAAAGTATTCGCTTGGAGAACGTGTGCGCAGCGCGCACCGAGCGATCGGTGTGTCGATGCGGATTGCTTTGAAAATATACCGTTTGCCGCTTGCAATCTAATTGTTATTTATCGCGATTGGGTGCTATCGGTTGCACAAATCGTAATCTATTTCGGGGATTCTGCGGCTTCTATATTGCGGCCAAATTACCTTTGATGTTGGCCCAGATAAACCCGACGAATACGAACGATTTATCATGGAATTAATTTGACCAGATTGTGATCGGTTAGCGGGAAGATTACAAATGACAATCGCAGGTTCGAAGCGTTGCAAACGGAACGTTGCTCATGATTTATAACATTTTACTTGTGAATTAAAATAATAAATCTTTTGCTTTAAATAAATACATAAATGTTGAATAGAAACTATATTAATGAGCATTGTTATTCATTCTCTCGACTTGAGGATTTATCATAAGTTGTATGATAAATCCTCAAGTCGACTTTATTCAAGTTTAGAAGAAGCATTGTGTTTTAATAACAATACAAAATGGAAATATTTTTCCAATTTTGTATATAAGTAAAAAGTACAAAAAGTTGGCACTAAAAAGAATGTAATAAAACTCCACAAGATTTTGAGAATCCTTGTCATTTGTTGTCAAAACCTACCATTCTGAATATAAATTATAAATAAATATCTGGGGTGGCCTCACCCAACTTTCCGACGACACCGTTGGCACAATGAAGTGTCTGAACACTTTTGGCATTATTCAATTTTGTGAAGCCAGAGCCACTTTGTACCCTACCTAACGTCAGTCTTTCTGACATAATAACATATGTCGCACTGCCATTTAATGTCATGTCATGTCAGTAGCGCTGACGTTTGTCAAAATCTGACAATTTGCAATACAGCGATGAAGGCTGTGGATTCTGTCACTCTGCTTCTAGAAACCCTTATAGCGCCTAAACCGTTCATCCCACTGATCTGCAAATTTGTATACATATTTACACTAGATGGTGAGCTGATATCAGTTTGGCCAAAATCGAATAAATACTTCAGAAAACGCATGAAACATTTGCCACTTCCGGTTGTCAGATTGTCACTAAAAACAATCCAGTTCGTCTCCTTGGCAATTAAAAATACGCATACCAAATTTCAGACCAATCCGTTGTAGCGTTTCGACGCTATCGTGTTCATAGATATACGCACACACACACATACCCACACACATACATTTTCTAGAAATCATTGCAATCGATTCAGGGGACCCCAAAACGCGTATTTCCGCGAAAATCTCTTTTTTTTCGTCGATTACAATACTTTCCTTCTAGAGTACTAGCCGGAAAGTAAAATGTCTTTTTTTGTTCGCATTTATAGAATATTTTGGTTGGCCCCTTCATTCATTACTCAACAGTCTAAAAATCACATCTGACTAAAGGGTCTTTCCCAATGGCCATCTCGAATCTCGAGTGACTCGACGACCACACATTCGACATCGCCGCGAAGTTTAGCAAAGTGGAGAGCGGCGTCTAAATGGAGATGGCGGTACCTATTTAACGTCTAGATGGGACATTAGGAATTCGTTGGCAAGTTCTGTCGCTGATTGACCCGACCCAACACTACCCAGTAATAGTTTTTGGGAACGAGGCGTCCGCCAGTCCTGCAATTCGCTCTATAAATAAACACCAACAGCGAAGAAGAGTACGAGAAGAGAGACGCGTCCACCTCATACCTGCGTCTACAATCCACGGCATCGATCCCGGCGAATATTTGCGTAATTAGTGGCGGTTTTGGCATTATTGTCATCCCTGAGGGTAGAAAAATGCACGGACCGAACGTTTCTATTTCGATCGGAATTTATCTGTCTGGCCTGATGGTATTTTGCTCGTTTGTTTCTGGGTGGCGGATGCCACATCAATTTTCCGAAGAGCCGTGTCAACGGTTTAGCCAAAATAAAATATGGACTGCGTTATTTTTTATTGAATGGGCGCATTGTCGTTAAAAATAACCCGGAAAGGTTGCCTGAATGTCTCTGGACAAATAATTTCGAGAATCGTCTTCGGATAGATTTACTGACCTTTTTATTTATTTTTTTTGTGCTTCAGTAGGGTCAATAACCATCACAGTCGACTTTGTGCCAAATATACCGACATTTGACGCAAAATTGAATTGCGAAAAACCAATTCAAACAAAAGGTATATGCTCCTTTTGTTTGTTAAAGTATATGACAAAAAGAAAAACAATTACTTATTTATTACACAACCTAATGAGTAAAAAGAAAAGTCAAAAAAAAAATCGATTTTTCGTAGAATCTGAATAAAGTATAATTTTTTGCAAATTATAAACACTCCCAAATATTAATATTGGCACTGCTTTCAGCATATAGCTGGAATTCAGAGGAAATTTCTATACAATTATTTTTCTACTTTGCATTCACAATGCACACATTGTAACACTGTTTTCGGTGTTACAATTGGCAAATTGTAACACCGTTTTTAGTAACTTTTTTCTAAGATTGGTGACATTGATATCAAATGCATGTCAAACGAAAATACACATAACCACAAAAGTAAGCACAAACTGATTTTTTAGAATCGTACAAACTGCGAAGTATGTATATTTTTATACATATTTAAACATGCGTGTTGCATCCTAGGTTTCGTACTACTAGTATATGATGGTATATAATAATTATCAATAATTACTTTTTCACAGATATTTGAATTTAAGTGACAGATGACAGTGTTACCAACGGTTGCACCCATAAATACTCTAGATTAGAATTTTACCTAATATACTTCTAAATTTTTATAAAATTAATGACGCAAAGTAGAAAAAATAGTATATTACACTCGTTTTATAAGACATATTGGCGCATTCGTTCATTTGACAAACAACTCATGCGCCAATTTGACGTCTTATAAAACTTGTATAATAATATACTATTTTTTAAGCCAATGCAGATCTGGTGGACAAAGTTTGAGAAACCTTGTGAGACAGTCTTGTCGACAGTCAGTTGGGACCGACCGAAAACGCTAAGCCCCCAATTTGACGTCTTATAAAACTTGTATAATAATATACTATAACACACTTAGGAACTGACATATAAAATGTCAGACAGAAACGTCAGAAAACTTAAGCAACCACAACAACAACAAAACTGGTTAACTTTAACCTCTAAAACTTGCATAACTGTCAAATTTTATAGTTGCCAACCTACAAAATTTTTCATGTCAAACTAGACTAGTCTCATACATGGATGTTATTTCTTATTGTTTTATAATAAAATCTAGGTTATGCTAAACTCATGGTCAAAACTATGTATGTTATAATTGCTATTAATATTTTTTTGAACAATTAAAAATATGACTGTCTGCTATTTGTTGCTACTAGGCATGAGGCCAAAAGCTTTAATGATAATAAAAAAATGATAAAAAAAACTTTGATTCTAGCTAAAATTTTGTTACTTTATTGCATCATTCATATATTGTGGCTAAAATAATGAGCAACTTTAGCCTGATATATTTTTCCACTAAAAATAATGAATTCAGCTGCATAGTAAAACAATATTATTTAAACAAAGCAATGCACATAATATGTGTTTAAAAACAAAACAAAAACATACCTACTGTGAATAGAAATGAACAATTTATAAACCTCTTGATCATATACACAGGAAACTATATCATCTAGAATGCTAAAACATCAACAACCATTTTATCGTAACACTCATCCAATTACAATAAACACACACAAATACGATAATCTACCTTACGTTATACAATAATAGAAAACGCATACGACTGCATGAACATTGGTAACAGTAAACCCAAATATATTGATTATTTGAGTATCTATAGGATTTCTCTTTCAATCCAATTACAAAATTTATATGGATTCCTTTACCGAAGTAATGTATGTATCTCAGGTAAAAATAGTAAGTTAAAAAACATATAGAATAAAATCAGATTCACATACCTTTCCTTGCATGATCAGCCGGATGGTGAGTGTTACGTTCGGATCGTCGTTCATCATGTTTTTCTCTTCTACGTCCATTACCGGTGATATTTTGAACGGGGGGTGGATTTATAAGGCGGGAAGGTTGATCGGGTTCACTTCTAGAAATAAAAAAAGCTTACATTAAATACTAGAATAACCACCTGAACAAATAATTATTACTTTTTTTAATTATAAAAACACCCTAAAAAAATATATAACATTGCACAAATTCCCGATCGAAGGCGGCTGTGTGTAGAAGAAGAATCTAACTGTGATTTTTTTTCTGCACAAACCACAAGCAGGAAATAAAATAAAACTCATCCTAGGTCAAATGCCTCTAGATGCTAGTAAACCGTTATAACGACGCGTACATCGCAAAATAACCTATAGTTTAATTGGGAAATGGTCGGCTTTTGCAATAAATTAAATTATTATTTAGCGAGTGTTATATCCCGAGAGATTTTCGCTAAAAAACTTACCCTGAACCCTCGGTAAATTAAAAATAAATACACTTTGCGGCTAGGACGCTACGCTTGATGTGCACGTGAATGCTTCATGCGACAACGCTACCAACCTGACCGATTCAGGCAAAAATCACTAGCGTAGCCAGCGGTAAAATCACAAATTTAAACTTTTCAAGCGTACGAAAGCACTTTTTAGCTATATAAATCGAATTAATATTTGAAATAGCGAATGGGAATAGGCAAAATTGTGTCGTACCTGATCGGAACGGAGTTTGTTACGGGAATACGCTACATATTACTGCTTGGCGATTTTTCCCGTACTGTGACGCAATAGCCGATATACCGAGCTAATTAATAAATCTAATTATGTTCGGCTGAAAAACTAGGTCTTGGGTCGTTTTAGCTGTGCAATAAATTGCACTTGAGTCCGAAATGTTTAATTCATAAGTATTAGAAGTCAATGCACTCGCGAAGTGATTATGTCTATTATCAGTAATTACTTATAACAATGTTATACACTTAACAATGATTAATTTTCGTCATTTCCAATGATTACTGTACTATATGCCGTGGTTAATTAATCACATCCTTTAAGGAAGTGTTAAATTATTAGATTTATTAGATAATATCACACACACATGAAAGCGTTGTTGAACGTTTAGACTTTTATTACTACAGGATATTGTTTAAAGTGGTTATATTTGTTTTTATATACGATTATCACACGCTAGACGGTTGCATATTAATTTTTTTATAACCGTAATAAACAGAGGTTATAAACCGGGGATGTTGGGCTGCTGAGCCACTGAGCAGTATATAGTAAATCCACTCACCACGAGATGACAGCACCTGTGCCTAAATATTGTTTAATGCAGTGATTTCCAAACTGTGTTACGCGGTGCACCGGGGCCTCTTCAGAAGGGCACCGCAAAATTATACATTTTTATCTCTTACTTACGAATAGTCATCAATTCGCTTAGGGTAGGGCGTCGTGGAAATATTTGAATTGAATTTAAGGTGCCGTGACTAAGAAAAGTTTGGTAACCACCGGTTTACTGTAATTTCCAATGAAATTATATTTGAACGTACTTTACTACGACAAGTACACGTGCGTAGATAAATCGTATTGATCGGACGGCTTTGGCACAAGTTGTGTTTGATTTTTCTGCATATCAGATTTATGTGTTTCATTATTGCGATGCGGTTTCTATTCTATTTCGTTACAGGCTGTGCCCGTTTCCGCAAAAGAAATGGCGATATAAGATAGCGTCGAATATCGAAAAAATTTCTTACTTTTTATTATCATTTTTTTTTTAAATATAACGTATTTAGTATCATTACTAGCTCTGTGTATAAGTCAAAATTTTCGATTTTAGTTATTGGGCATTCTAGAAATATGTGGTTCAGGCTTCCCACCTGTCCACATTCGCAATATGGACATTTTAGGATACAATGTATCCTAAAATGTCCATATTGCCTAAAATGTCATTTTAGGTTATCTGTTATCTGTTACTGTTGTTACGAATGTCCGGCAGGGGGCGTTTCGGGTTTGACGTTACTGTGGTAATAGCAGCAAAACACGGGTCGACAAAAATCGATTTTTTGGATCGAAAATTGTTTTTAAGGCCGTTTTTTTGCTCAAAACTCTTTGCGAAGGGTATTTAGAGGGATCTTATCGTAAGACATGAGAGCGAGCGGCTTTTATAAGGTCGGCAGGAACGGATAAAAAATGTAAATTTTTGACGTTCATCGATCCGCTTGTCGGAATTTCTAGACGTCACGTGACATTTTCTCGAGGTTCGCCTTCACCCGAAGAGGTGCAAAAACGTGATATTTTTTCAAAATTGACGCATTTACAATATATCGCGCAGTCCACGCGGAATTGTGTCCTTTTTTCAATTCGAGCGTCAAAAGTAATATCGAAAAGCCCAATTTTGCAGCTACTCGATCGCAAATGTCGGCGAAAATGGGCTATTCCGCTGAACGCGCCCACACTTGAAAGTTCGTAATTAGTATAGGTAGATAGATAAGGGCGAGTTGTACCAACTTTGATCACAGCCCGATCGTTGTGACCGTAAGGGCCCTAAGGGTAAGAACATATTCTATCGAATAATCGTGGTTTTTAAATTAAGAAACCGAAAAAAATGATTTATTCACAAAAGAAAAAGAAAAAATCTTGCTAGAGGACGCGTGTGATAATAACATTGTCCAAAATCGACCCAAGCAATTTGACTCACAATGAATTCAAGGCTCCAAACCGTTTAAAAATAATTGTGGACGTGTGGTGGACGTTGAATAAATGTTTTGCCATAAATGAAACAATAAAAACTAAATTTAGTGTCTATAATTTTGTGATAGATTGCATGTTTTTCAATTTTTGGAGCATATTTTCTGTTTTGAAGCATCTAAAACTGATTTTTGCGTGTTCTAGTCACTTTTAAAATCTATCCTAGTCATTCCATGGTTAGATAGCATAGTAAAAGCAGAATAAATTTCTCAACAGCAATATATATCATAAAACACAATAAACAAGAAATCACAGAAAGGACATGAAGATTGAAATTGATGTAGAAAATAATATTCTTGTCACTGACAGTTGATGGCGCGTTTCGAGATATCGAAGTTTTGGTGTTCAGTTGAACATCTGGTTTAGGATTTGACCGCGTGTTTATAAGTTTAAATTTGAAGTGTTGCCATTAGCTAAGAAGAAATGCTTCCGGCTTCCTTTGGGGTCAAGGGATGCAAACGAACAGATCTTTGGCTCTTCTTATTTCAACCACCGTCATGTAAAGTACACGTTTTGTGGAGCGTTCTTAGGCGCTTAAGTTTATCCCTGGTAAGTCTTTTCAACTCGTCTCGCATTTCATTGTAAATTAATTTATTCATATTTCTGCTAAAAGTGTGTCTGTCTAAATCAACTCCTAGGAATTTAAACGTCAATATGTTCAAAGCTTCATTCATTTTTCTATGTAACCTATCAAACGGGATTGTTGATTATTATTGTTAATAGATGTTATTGTTTTGATTAGTGTTTCGTTTCATTTGAGTAGTCTTGCTTTATCAGCCCTTATTAAATGTTAAATACTTAAACGCGTCAGTTAGTAGTCAGAAAATGTGTTCACAAGGTTCAAGAAAAAGAACCCAGTTAGTTTTGCCTTCGAATAAATTGGAAGAGATTTGATGAATTAGAATTTTGACCAGTAATTAAAGCCCTTAAACCGCGCTTGGCCAAAATGCTACCATGTTAGGGAGTCGCGGTTGTTCCCGCCATTTTGACCTCCTACATGTATGTCTGTGAACACGATCCACACGCAACAACGGATCGGGCTGAAATTTGATATACGTTTTTGAATTGCCAGGCGACGAACTGGATAGTTTTTGGACACCATCTGACAACCGGAGGTGGCAAATGTTTGATTCCTGTTCATCCTCCAGTGACTTTAAATATGTGCACCAAACCAGTGGGATGAACGGTTTAGGCGCTATAAGGGTTTTTAGAAGCAGTTTGACAGAATACATAGCCTATGTCGCTTCAACGTATACGTTTCAAAGCGAACGTCTCAAGAATAGGTACCAGTCCAGTAAATCATCCGCGAAGTCTGCAATCAATTTTCAGCGAGGGGACTTCGCGTCACTCGAGAATGGGCTGAAGAATAAGCGGAAGACCAGAGAATCCGACGTCCTGATCACCGGAGATGGAAACGGGACGTCCGTGGCACGCCGTCTTCTAATCTACATATTCGTGATGTGTATCCCTTCGCCCTGCGGCTCTTACCCAGACTTGGGGTTGGTCTCCTACAGGGATTTAAGGGGATTCCGCGCAATTTTCGCAGCTTACCGACGGATTCGAATTTCACTTTACCACTGTGTACCTAATATTCAACGCCGCGTTATGGATTTTCAGACGAAAAACTATTCTGTCTAGTGGATTTGAAATTTTTCTGTAACTTTACCATAGTATTGCAAAATTACTGTTTGAATAATATGTACATAATTGCTATGAGATGTTTATGTATGATTATTAACAGCATTATTCATAATGTATAGAATCATGATCCATCATGTATAGTACTCTTCTTTATGAGAATCTGCACCCTTCTCATAACAACAGACAACAACCGACAAACAAGCATAACATCATCAAATTCGTGGAATACCGAGGGTCCAAACACAATAACTAATTCATGACTAACCAGAGTACCGTGTCAGTTTAGTTGTTTGGTTAACATTAACAACATTTGCAAAGTCCCGCTAACGGCATGGAACATTATATACAGCGGGAGGCAATTGGTGTGTGTGGAAGTGTTCCCTTGGGAACAGACAGGTTAGATTATTACATCAGAACTGTGACCTGTGCTTCTCCCGATTCAATTAGGTAATGTAACGCGACCTTGCACGTACGTGGCGTATACCTATATCTCATGGGGTTGGACGCAAATTGGATAAAGGGTCGAAAGCTGTGTCACGTTTCGAGTAGAAGTTTCGTACTCGTTTAGTAAGTTACTGAGATTTACCCCAAGGCGCATATATTAGAGTTGTATGTGCTTTTTTAGAATGGACATTTCCAACTGAAAAAGTTTGTCGAGGCAAGAGTGACATCTGTAATAGGGGCAGCGGTAGTCGGGGTTACTTTTGTGACAGTTTGTGATAGACGGATGATCAAAAAGACATGTAAAAGGAGCTGAATAAAAATAGGAAACACAAATTAAGGTTTAGAGAAGACTTTTTCCGTAAGGCATTTAAGATTGTCTTTTTTACCGGGGAGAAGATAGCCATAAAAGATATCCATAATTTGTTTTGTTCGAATTTCTTAATGAAAGATATGTCAATCGATAGAGCTATTCAAGTAGTATACCCCAGAGTTTTGCCCACAAAAAATATCGAACGGTTTAGCAAAAAAATTGACTTAATAACCAGCGCGTCATCTAGAACAGCTCATGGTGTCCTCAAATATAACTGCAAATAACGCCATGCGCCAATACCGTAGAACATCGGGGATAACAAATTCGGAATCTACATGAAATTCTGCATCTAGTAATGGTATCAATACGACACTACCCTTATGGTCACAACCCCTCTTACATAAGTAAAGCTGTAAATTGGTGTGCGACTTATCAAGTGGTTTATATAAATGTTTATAACAATTGCGTAAGTGGATGCATAACTTTGATTAGTACGTCAAATTGTAGTTAATTAATAGGGGTAACTACCCTGAAAAGGTCGGAGTTTTGCCCACTCAATAACACCCCTTAAATCACAATAGTGTCGACCTACCCCATAACAAGGAATATGACGGCAGACAGATAAAATAATTAATAACTTTTGTAAATATTCTTGCATAACTTTGATTTATACGTCAAATTGTAGGTAATTAATAGGGGTAACTTTCTTGAAAAGTTCGGAGTTTTGCCCACTCAATAACACCCCTTAAATGATAATAATGTTGACCTACCCCATAACAAGGAATACGACGGCAGACAGATAAAATAATTAATAACTTTTGTAAATATTCTTGCATAACTTTGATTTATACGTCAAATTGTAGGTAATTAATAGGGGTAACTTCCTTGAAAAGTTCGGAGTTTTGCCCACTCAATAACACCCCTTAAATGATAATAATGTTGACCTACCCCATAACAAGGAATACGACGGCAGACAGATAAAATAATTAATAACTTTTGTAAATATTCTTGCATAACTTTGATTTATACGTCAAATTATAGGTAATTAATAGGGGTAACTTCCTTGAAAGGTTCAGAGTTTTGCCCACTCAATAACACCCCTTAAATGATAATAATGTTGACCTACCCCATAACAAGGAATACGACGGCAGACAGATAAAATAATTAATAACTTTTGTAAATATTCTTGCATAACTTTGATTTATACGTCAAATTGTAGGTAATTAATAGGGGTAACTTCCTTGGAAAGTTCGGAGTTTTGCCCACTCAATAACACTCCTTAAATGATAATAATGTTGACCTACCCCATAACAAGGAATACGACGGCAGACAGATAAAATAATTAATAACTTTTGTAAATATTCTTGCATAACTTTGATTTATACGTCAAATTGTAGGTAATTAATAGGGATAACTTCCTTGAAAAGTTCGGAGTTTTGCCCACTCAATAACACCCCTTAAATGATAATAATGTTGACCTACCCCATAACAAGGAATACGACGGCAGACAGATAAAATAATTAATAACTTTTGTAAATATTCTTGCATAACTTTGATTTATACGTCAAATTGTAGGTAATTAATAGGGGTAACTTCCTTGGAAAGTTCGGAGTTTTGCCCACTCAATAACACTCCTTAAATGATAATAATGTTGACCTACCCCATAACAAGGAATACAACGGCAGACAGATAAAATAATTAATAAGTTTTGTAAATATTCTTGCATAACTTTGATTCATACGTCAAATTGTAGGTAATTAATAGGGGTAACTTCCTTGGAAAGTTCGGAGTTTTGCCCACTCAATAACACCCCTTAAATGATAATAATGTTGACCTACCCCATAACAAGGAATACGACGGCAGACAGATAAAATAATTAATAACTTTTGTAAATATTCTTGCATAACTTTGATTCATACGTCAAATTGTAAGTAATTAATAGGGGTAACTTCCTTGAAAAGTTCGGAGTTTTGCCCACTCAATAACACCCCTTAAATGATAATAATGTTGACCTACCCCATAACAAGGAATACGACGGCAGACAGGTAAAATAATTAATAACTTCTGTTAATATTCTTGCATAACTTTGATTCATACGTCAAATTGTAGGTAATTAATAGGGGTAGCTACCCTGGAAAGCTCGGAGTTATGCGCACTCGATGACACACCTTTAATGATCATAATGTGGACCTACCGCATAAGAAGCTACCGCCACACTGAGGACACCATGCGCTGTTTTAGATAACGTGCTGGTAATCAAATAATTTTTTTCGTTAAACCGTTCGATACTTTTTGTTGGCAAAACTCTGGGGTATACTACTTGAATGGCTCTATCGATTGACATATGTTTCATTAAGAAATTCGAACAAAAACAGTTATGGATATCTTTTATGTACGTCTCTCGACCGGCCCGTTGCGTATGGCATATTAGGTGCACATCAGGGTCATTTAAAGGGTGTTAGATTGTCAGAAAAGACCACTATTTTCCAGATCGCGCGTCCTCAAACGATATCGCAGTTATTAAGATCTACCCCCTGATATTTGGCACTTTTGTGCCCTATTATTTCCATTCATGAGCAAAGTATGTCATCTTTTGGCACTGTGTCTCAGTTAATGCATTTGACAGATGTGTAAAAGGGCGGAAAGTTGTTTTTAAGTAACGAATTTGTGGTTATTTGGAAATACCTAAATCTGCCAATTGTAGCTTTTTTTCATTGCGTATATCTTCGGTCACAAAGCGAGTACAAATAAATCGTTGCAGACGAGTGAGCAGTTATTTAAAATCAACGAAAAACAACTGCAACATAACCATCACCAATTTAACTGGGTAAATATACCGTGTAAACAGTTTTCCCCTCTTCTTCGCGCGCGCGTCGCACCGCAATATTCGAGCGGACAATTTCCGAACACCGTGTCGCAAACTCATAACAGCTGTAAATATTTGCGCTACCCGACGGAAAAACGGAAACGGCGCGCGGCGGGGGATAAAAATCGCGAAACCCTCACGGCGAAATGAAGAAGGCAGGAGAAAAAACAAGAATCAGTGGATAATGATCTATTTTTCGTGTTCTGTTTTCTTTTCGGAGGAAAAATTACCGTCTAAATTTCCGATATTCAAGCGCCCGGAACGGTTTAATGAAAGGTTATACTCATTAATTAATAATTATAGTTCAATCAGCAAACCTCGCGGATTTAGTTCGCCGCGTCGAAGGCTGATGGAGCCAGCGGACGGCTCGTGAGGGTGCGTACCAAAACTGCGGTATTTAAATTTAACCGAGATTTAATTAAATCCGGTATCGGACGCGGGAGCTGTACCATAATTTAATTAATATCGACTTGATTATTTACCAACGACCAACCTGATATTATTACCATTATTATTATAAACTTCTAATCAAAATTAAAACAGATATAACATAAAATACTGTTCCGTTTAGTGGGAATAATTCGCGCATTATAACCGTCTCCTAATTCGTGTTTATAGCACCCGCAGTATCAATTAAAACCAATCGCACAGATTAAGCCTCGGAAAAATATTATAGCGCCAGCTCGAGGCACGGGAACGTTCCGAAGTTAAGTACCCGGATTAGGTCGAATTTCCTTCGTCGGAATCCGGTAAATCTGCTTAATTATAGGCAGGTGATCCCGAAACGGTCGATTTTCATCCCCATTCGAGTGGGTAATAGTTTGTGGGACGTCGGCCGCAAGAGACCGAGTGATAACCTGTCATGAATAATTCATAAGGCGAGAGTCGGGCAAACACAAGTGTCTCGGAAAAATGTGTCGGCAATATCTCAAGATCGGCGACATCCATTATGCTCCGCTAGACATGAACTGGACGAACAAACCCTCGAGGTTTACGGCACGTACGATCTCTTACACGTAGGTAAACCAGGGCTCTTTAGCATTTCTATCGGGGCGAGTGCGTGTGCATGATGGGCTCTTTGAAATGCCACGTTTACACTAACTGGAAGGATGTATATCATCTGGTTATCTTGAAAATATTTATTGGCATAAACTGTGCATAAAAGTGGTAATCCTTGTTCACTTTATAATTGAAGAATGTGCAAATGCCAGTCTTTCTTATGTCGCATCAGTGTAGAGTAATTATATATGAAGAACAATTGGAAAATGAAAGCGATAAATTTTGACTTGAAGGAAATTTGTTTCATTCAAAAATTTAACATTTTAATAATCTTTATCCCTCCGCCAAAGACCATCCATTAACCAACGGAAAACGCCAACACCAGACGAAAACCTAATTTCAAAATAAAAAAATTAATTTACGAAAATGTTCAATTAAACCGTCCCTCCCCTTCATTCGCTCCCCTTCCAGGAATTTGCTTACAAACTTTCTCCTGCTAATGAAAAATAAAGCGTCGGAACTGTTGGTCTGACGTCCCTATATAAGCGACCTCTAGGGTCGCGGTCCCGCAAATATATTATGACGGGATAATGCTTTAAAACCCAATTTAATTTTGAGCCCAGGGTACCGAAACGTACACCGCAATTTTACCTGAAATAAAAGCGTCTGGAAGTACATGGCGGACGGGCTGAAATGTTGCCTGAAATGCAAGGAAAATGAGGGGATATTACGCCAACACTCATATACTACGTGCTGGACCCAGGCTGCCTGGAATTAAAAAGGTATTTCCTAAATAACTTCTACTTTAGGGGGTACACATTTCTCCCAGTGGGGAAGAACGAAACGCACACGATATTAAAGCATTACGTAGAATTAGGTTTGGATTTGTAATTTCAGATTTACTGATAAATAAATATATTGGTGATATTAATAATAATGAAATTCATTCTTGATGACCTGTCTCAGAAATTCCATTGCTGAAAGTTTCATTTTCTACAACAAAAAATACCACGAATATCAGAATGTCAAGAATTTCACCTTTTTCGTTAGGCCAGGTATGCCTGTCTCCCAGTAATAATAACAGCGCAGTCAGCATAAAAGATCCGCCTTGGAAGTACGTAACATAATTAAATTTGCAGGATAAAAAGGCAGGAGACGCACAACTGAATCCAGTAATTTAATTTATTTTCGCATACCTCCGCCTGGCATCATTTCTCCGTTTAAAAATCATCACAATAATTGGACGAAACGTTTCATCTCTCTGTGCGGCCTCCGTCAGTGCTGTATATACGGCTGCCGACCTGCAGGGGATCAGCAGAGTTATGACTAGCTCCGCTGGGGAGCGCCACCGTTGCGACGGCACCGTCACGAAAATATTTCTTAAATTGAATTACGCGAAATCAAATATTCTGCTTCCCTATGCCGTTATAAGGATGTATGCATATACAAATAAGAAGAACTATCTACATTTCTTCGTAAAATTTGATTTCGGTAGCTGAGATTTGTATCTACTTCGAAAATTTTACATAGAAAGATTGCTTTGTCAGGTCAACTTTGCGAATAGAATATTTGTTTAAATTTACTTTTTATTAACGTTTTATTTGTGCTTTATTATCTTTATTAAGGTTTTAAGAGTGTTAAAGATTGTAAAAAAAAAAACAAAATGAAGGATCAGTATGTAAGTAGGATTAATGTCAACGCTTTAGTATCGATTGTTTGCACAAGAGGACGCTAAACAAAAAGTTCCCTCTCGTGTTAAATGACTGTTCAATAATGAGGTTTTAGCGAGGGCTTTGCGCGCACATCATCCGTTCCATCATTAAGAATTAACAGGACAGTACCCTTGTCTACTGCTTTCAGCGCAGACAGCGACATTTCTGGCAGCTTTACGAACTTTTGTCCCGAAATTTATGTATCGCATTTTAACATCTGACCACATTAGCCATTCATCATACGAACTACGACAGAACCGCAAGCGTCGTGACAGTTTTAATCGCCTCCTCTCCACGATACATTTAAACAAAGGAAGTGTAACACTGAAATACAAAACAGAAGGCAACAAAATTTGACAGATCAGCTTAAAACCTTCATGACAAATGACCACTGTATTCTAGGAAATTTTTCGCCAATTAAAGACATAGAAAGCAGAAATTCTACAGACGAAATAATAAGCGTGAATTTTTGCATGAACTTTTATGGAGTGACGTGTAATTTTATTGTTTTAAGCTTTTGAGACCCAGCGTTTTGCTAATGCAAAAGTTACGCTAAGCCTCTGTCTGCTTTCAACTTTAAACAAGGTCCATTTTGTTAACGCAATTGTCTGTGCTGTTCCTGCTTTGCTTACATTAAAACTACAACGGTTTTAGCCCGTGCTATGCATTTTAATTTTTTTTTCAGCATTACGATTTCATGCTTTGTTTTGAGTAAATAAATATTTCCATTATATTGTCGTTAATTATTAAAACTGTTATTTTAAGATAATTTTTTTTTAATTAAAAATTACACAAGGGAACAAGGGTCCAACAATCAGAACAGTGATTACATATTCTTGTTGACCTAACATCACTATTCATAGATTAAGTCATCATAGTGTTGTAACAGGTCTAAAATCCATTTTATTTGAAGTCATATACTGGCTTCTTTTATAAAAAATTATTCAAAATATTACGAATCAACAAGTTTTTTTTGTGTTATTTTATCAAATTAAGTTATACAGACATTCTGTGCATTCAAATATGGGAAGCGGTCAAAAAAGATGTTGTAAACATTCACGAAATATGTTTTGTTACATGTGCAGTTGTTATGTAGTGACACATCTGCAAAAAATAGGGAAGAGGTAAAAGCATCTTACTGTTGCTATTTTGGCTTTAGAACTGGAGATCTGGAAAAGCCATGGCAACCTAATATATGCTGTATTTCCTGTTAGATCGGACTTTTATAGTGTATGAAAGGGAAGCAAAGGAAAATGCCGTCTGCAGTTCCCATGTTGTGGCAAGAGCCTTCCAATCATGCAGATGATTGTAATTTTTAATTTTTGCACGATAAGCGTCTCTGGATATTCGAAGAAAGATAACCATAAAATAAAATATCCAAATTTGCCATCAGCATCGCGACCTATCCCCCACGGAGAGAACCATGTACTCTCAAGTGCGTCATCCACTTCATCATCTTCGATTTTGCACATAAAGGAAATTTCGCCTGTTTAAAGAAAATTCCCTGCTTTGCAGAGTATCTGAAATCACTCTGTCAAATCAGGCAAGTCGTGAAGATTCACCATTTGAATCTTCACCTTATAAACCAGTGCGAACTGAATGATTTGGTTAAAGATTTGGACAAAAGAAAAAGTCGAGTTATTGGGTTCAATGCTACAGGAATGGAATCTTTTCGCACGAGGTGTGACAGCGTCTTCATTTACAAAGCGTAACGAACCTTTTAAAGCATATTTTAAAATGGAAGGATCTTTACGTGTATGTCACGATGTTGAGAGTCTTATGAACGAGTTATATACATATTCCCCACAATCCTTCTGCATGGTGGCTTTTTATCGATTCATCAAAATACAGCTTGAAAGCAGTACTTTTGCATATTCTTTGAATTTATATGATTTGTTAACTGATTTTGCTGCAGATTTCTCAGTTTTTAAAGTATCGCTGTATCTGTAAATCTAGACCTGAACAAATACATTTTTTGATTGTATCAGGAAGTTGGAAATTTATTCCCTTGTGTTATTTATTGTAGGTATGGCAATAGGTACTCCAAAATGCATTATTTTTATTTTTTTACAGGATATATAGTTTGTCTTTTACAGGATATACAGGATACGCAGTTTTCTTTTTTACAGGATACACATATCCTTACAACAGGACCGTTTCTTCATTTTCGTAGACTTTGATGTTTTGATAACTTTGACGACATTGATGATATATGGTTTAGTTTAATTTACATTAATCAGAACAAAAATAATGCCAATTAATTGTTAATTCATTTACTTTTAAAAAAGAGTAAAACTTGACCAAAGTCCTTAATTATTCCACAGAGTATTCAAACCTTAGTCCACAGAAACATCATGTTAGTTATATTATTATACTTTAGTTGGAGAAATAATTATTTTAAAAATTGTCTTGCTTAGATGAATTTTGAAAAATTTGTCTATAAATCAAAATATACCAAAGATTACAACGGTTATAGGTTATAAAATTTTTACGCAGGGTATATTTATTATCTTCCGACAATAATGTGTTATTCTTTATAGCTAGCGTTTAAACATACAACGACAACTCCATATATGCCTCATAGTCAACAAATATTATAATAACAAAAACAAACAATTTTCCACTCAGCCTAAACTGTTAAACAAACAGTGTGACGCAAAACGTCCAATATCGTATTAACCAATTCAAATGTATTCCGTAAATTTGTCGTTTTGTTTTGATTTTGTTTGTTTGCGTCGACGCTGGTAACATTACGGTAACGTTGGTGTCAGTTTTCAAGGGCGATGCTGATGGTGTTTTTATGTACTATCAAACGTGCTTTATTATGCAAACATTCGAAATAGGGGGTTAAATTTAACGACCAGACGATCCCACCGGTACGGCAACCCACGTTGAGAGCTTCGCTTCCGCTCGCTGTTGAGTAACAACTTTGTATGGAGGATCTGAAGATCCCTTCTCGTTATATTCGTTAAAATTTCTAGTAACAAATTACATACCAAAATATACAATGCCTCTACAACACGCCATACTGCACCTGAACCTTGCAAATACAGAATAAAAAAGGACAAAAGTAATATTTTAAAATCAGTCATGATATAATACAGTGGTTGCCCCTTTGTCCACCGGAAAATCCAATTAATTTACTGTATCATCCAATCTCGCATCGGCAAATTGATCAGATCAGCGAAGATCGCCCCTTTGACCCCGTGCTGCCGGAAAATCTATGGGCCTTTCTCGTAAATAGGTCCGATTAATTTACGGCCTAGTTCGAGGAATTGCCGCCAGAGGCCGCGAAGACGATGAATCGCCTCGGGAAAGAAACTCGCAAAGGTCCTCTTTTATCCCCCATTCCTCTCTACACCCGCATCTGAGCCGTCGATCTACTCTGATGAGATTTCCTTTTACTTTTGTCGAGAGCAAGAATGGTGGATGCGCCGGGACCGTTTCAATTGACAGTGTTGTGCCCGTCAGGCCTTTGAAAACCTTTTACCAAAAAATCACCGGGAATATTCTCGTTATCTAAGTGATATAGATGCTGTGAAAGGTTGGTTGTCAGATGTCATTGAAAAGGGAGAGTTAGAAGTTGCCAGAAGTATCAACCAATGTCCACCGATGATTACAAAGGTATTGGAGAAGTTTTTCGTGGGCAGTGTAAAATATGATCCCTGTTCTGGTTGTAGGACCTTTGTTTCCTTGTGTAATTGGTCATGCTAATAGTGTGCTAAGAGATTTTACAGATTCTTTGTTTATTTATTTTGTATCTGACGAAATTACGTTTTCGTAATTTCTACTTTTTCTTAACTTAACAACTTTTGAACAGAATTGAATTTTCTTTCTCAGTAGATATCAATAAAGAAGGTGTTACATTAAAATTATTCTCTGAAACCGATTTTTCTGTTTTCATAACGTTAATCGCAGAAACAAATACTAGTAGTTTGTTAATTGAATCGATAAGTTTGAGCATCCTGTATAAACAGTGTAAGAAGCTTTTCTAGTAACTAGATAGAAACTTTTCGTGAAAAGATCGAACATAGTTAAGAACTTAACTAAAATCAAACTTTCTATAAGCAAAGTAAGGTAAAACCTGATGGTGTCCTCCTGTAATCCATGTTGAACTGAGGAAATTGTTTTCTTGCAAGTTTGTGGAGTTATTTCGCGTGCCATTTTATCGCGCGGAGGAGGGTTTTGAGCACCCCTTCGAGTTAATGATCTATCGTCCATGTTTTCTGAATCCTCTCGAAGTCCGCTTCAAACTAGAGCTATCCTTGCTGTCCTTGCTGTATTCGAGTCAAGTAGGCATGGTAGAGTCTATCTTCAGGGGAAACCCGATGACTCCTGGACTTTAGCTTCAAGCTAAAGTTCTGAATTCCTTAACAAGCAATTTTGATCGAAACGCCTTCAATTACCCTCTTGAAATGCATATTATGTACGCTTCGGAAGGAATTGGGAATTCTCTGGAATATTCGGGATATCAGCGAGAATTGTAAACGGTTGCGAGTAAATATAAGAATGTCGACTTTTGCCTAAGGGTGGTTACTAGGTTTTGCCGGATTTACTTTAGTCGACCTCGCTGAGATTTCCGCTGTCCAACGCGAAAACGGATATAGTCGACCCTTTTGCTTTTCTGAGAGGGAACTGTTTGTTTGTTATTAGGGATAATGATAATAATGTGGGATAATAAACATCTTCGGATGTTGCGAAAGAATTAATTCCGTAATAAGAAAAAACAAACTAATGAAAAGCTTGTACAAACAAACTGGAAAACTAAAGATAATATCAAATTGTATAAAAATAAAAAGCTGTCACTTTACTTAAATTATATACGCATATAACTATGCATAATGTTACATACTTGAAAGTATATTTGTATGAAAAATATTTGGTTTTTGCTTTTACAAGTCAATCACATGATCTATCGCTCTCGAATAACGTTCTTTTACATCCACAATATAAAGAAAGTTCATTAAAAGCTCTACATGACACCCTGCTAGAGAATCGTCGCCCAGCGAAACCAACATCCTTATGAATAAAGTTCCCTTCTCTTTCCTTGTCGGAAAAATTCTATCCGGCGGTTTCCCTTGTTCAATGGTCGAGTTTCAAGCCGTGAAAAAAGCCCGCGCCTACCATACCTCTCTCTCCCTCTCTCGCTCTATTCTCGCAAGTTCTTCCCTTTGTTGTACAAACTGCAAAGCACTGACTTGACTATTGATGTGTCAGTGCATTGTTCAAGTTCAGTACCTGGCCGCTGTAAGATAATATTGAAGTTGTGATAGCGTCTATTCAACCACCGCAGAAAGAGGGACACTTGGTCCGGGAACTTTCATAGTAAGCTATGTTGAAACTACTCTGTGTTGAAGCAATGGATATTTGTCTTGTTGTTCTTCGAAAAGAAAAAGAAGAAAGGCGATGTTAAGAGTAGTAAATCATAAATAATAATATAGAATGCGATAGAAAAAGCTAATTAAGTGAGAAAAAATCCATTCTGATGAACACAGTTCAATTCTTCGCACTAAAAAGTGATCTCTCCAGGAAAAAATAAAGTAAGCTCAAACATTTCGCAGTAAGCTTCCTGCTAATGATGTATCTGGCAACTGTTTGTTTTTTTTTTCGTTCTTTTTCAGAAACAGTAAATAGCCCATCTGCGCATCGTGTATACCTACAGCTCGTTTCTGTTTCAAATGATCTCATCAAGGTGCTTTAAGTAATTCCGTCTCTCGCTCTCTTTTGCTACCTATCTCGAGGTAATTTGTAAAACACATTTTTAGTGAAAGGTATTTCAAAAAAGAAGCACAAGAATACTAAGAGCTAAAAATGGAACTCCTAAACATGTTACCAATACCTGTTTTGTATGCTTTTATGACTCTTTCGGTAAATTAGTTATTAAAGAGCAATATTAATGAACATTTTAGGTATTTTAAGTATGTATATTAGTTTAGGAATTCGAATGGCAAATATTTGCGCAAATAACTTTCGCAAATACACAGCGCGTGTGTTTCGTTTTAACATTCAGCGGATTGTATGGCTGATACTGATTTTGGTCAAAAAACTTTCGTTACGCGGGCCGACAGGCAATGTAAATATTTCAGCTGATAATTGAATTATAAAATAACCATCCTATTGTTCGCAAATGAGATTGTTGGGCAGCCAGCGGGGATATTCGGGTTTTGAATGGAAAGCCACTGTTATAGTGCTGCCTTCCCAAAATCAATACAGCCAGAGCACCACATTTTGTTGAAAGGCCTTTCGCCATAATGTCACGTCAAGCTTTGTAATTACTACATTATTATTATCGGAATTTCAGCAAAAATACGCGGTTTATATATTTAGGGGACAAAATGGATTATTTTTGGCGACAATCTGATAACCGGTGGCAAATGTTGAATCCCTAAAAAAATATTTTCTCAATGATTTAACCGATTTTGACCAAACTATTACCAGCTCGTTCCTCAACGACCTTAAATATACAAACAGATTAGTGGAATGAACGGTTACCCGCTATAGGCGTTAATGGAAGCAGTCTGACAGTCGCTATTACTGCGAATTGGCAAATGTTGATGACCATCAGTGGCCACTTACATTAGGTTGGGAGGTTGTGTCTTCATAAAATAGAAGAATTGCTGAATTGAAGTTTTGATGCTACAATGTGTTAGTGAAGTGGGGACACCCCATATATATTTATTATATTGATAAATCACCTTGAATCTCATTGCATCGTAACTTCGTAAGGATTTAAGAACAACATGTTGGCCTGTGTTACAACATAGGCGACTATTTCAAAGAAAATTATAGATCACATTCACAAAGTTTTATTTCAGTCACAAACAGTTGTGCTTGCGGATAATTAACAGTATACAAACTCATTGAAAAGTACTATATTTACAGTTCGACAGCGGTGCTTTTAAACTGAGCGTGCCATTTATTATATACAGTAAAATATGTATTTGCGAGCATCGCTGCACAAAGTAAACAGAAGCTATTACAAAATGGCGAGCAGAGTAAAAAAATCCTATTGGCAAGCGAAACGTAGTGCACTCTTTGATGTTTTGCCAAACGATTTCCCGATCGTGAATGAATATTTCGTCAACCCAATAAAAAAGTCGAAATTTACCGAATGCAATACGCCAGAGTGCCTGCTAAACCCAAAACGCATTTTAGTTGTACATACCTAGAGTACTTCCCCCAAACATGAATACCTAGTTTTACAGGGCTCTTTCCGATTGTACCGAGAGAAAAGAAATATTTTTTTCAATCATTTCTTTGAACATGTTTCTTTCATGGAAAGAATATATGTTTGAAACAAAGAGGTAAGTATTTTTAAATTTAAAAAAGTGAGCTGCATAGGCTGAAAGAAATATGAATGAAATAAATCTGGTTTTATTTGAAATAAAGTGCGGTCTTGAGGTAAGTAATATTCTATTTGAAATTATTTGGAAGAGAAAGATAATAATAGATTTGAGTAAACAGATTATGTGTGTGAATTAGTGGTTTCATTAAACATTATTGCTATGTCTACTGGCGGGGAGATGGCGCTGACAACTCTACGCAACGCTACGCACTAAATTGTCAAACAGTAAAGAAGTTTCTTTTTATTTAAAAAGAACGTAGAGTTCGTGTCTTTCGGGTACCTGTATCATATGTTAATACAAACTTACCTTACATATTTACTGTATACATAACAAACTAGATTCTCACCTGAAACAAAGAAAAAAGAAATAAATTTTTGCAAAAATAACTTATTTTTTAAAATTTTAACATTTAGGATTGATCCAAAAACATTTAGGTTCTTTCTAACAAAAGAACGACCATTACAAAAATAAAAATGTGTATTAAAGCTACACATAAGCAGTCTTACAATTCTTTAAGGACAAAGAGCATAAAAAGTTTTCCTTAACGTAGATTTTATTTAAGCTTAAACAACATGAAATTGGTTAATTAATATCAGTTAATAAACAATGAATATGCACATAATAGAAAATGTAAATACTCTCTAAACCTTTATAAGCCTGATTACAACCGTTACGTTGTTTTGCATGCTGGAAAAATGGGGCAACCGCTACATAAATCAGCGTTTTAATTTTTGTCGTAATACTTACTAAATTAATTACGGTGATTTACGCGAAAGTTTTAGTAGAGCTAACGGTCCGCGGTCAACGATAATTTATTAGTTCTGCTGCAAACTCCTATAGTATGTGTACGTATGCAATTAATACTAATAAGATAACTTTACACAAATGTGCAGAGGAAATGATGAATAAACATTTAATAACATTTTTAACACCAAAGACTTTTCCTTGTTTTATCCATCGTACTAAAAAATACCTTCAGAAAAAACACATCAATAAATGACATGTCATTGTTGGAGTTTAACAAACTCCACCCGAAGTAATCGCCCCATTTTCCATTTTCCGCTGTCAGAAACGTCAAACAAAATCCATCGCTACGAAAAGCATCGACGGACGAAATAAAACAACCGCTCGAAGGGAACAAAAAAGAATAACACGAGAGGGTTCGTCTACGGAGTTGTTTTTGACATAGTTTCGGCTTTTCACTGTGTGGCCTAGGGCGATTATATTTTAATAGGGTTTGGCAGCGACCCTAGGGAGTACCGGAATGAGGGAGAAAACTTGCCGTTTGCTAGGTCGGTTTAGGGTTACTCTGCGGAACACACGAGTATTTTTCAGTTTGTTAAATTCTTAATAGGGTTGGAACTCACTCCAAATTGAACAGCGTAGCCACTTTTCCAATATTGTCAAGTATGGTCCACCAACAACTAAAGGGATAAGACACAGTTAGACTCTTGAGAAAGTTTTACAAGATTTGTCGCTTACGGTCGATATTTTTTACAATATCCAATAGAAAAATAACTGCTGAGTAAGGTCGCTATGAGGTAGGGTGACGATATGTGAAGATTACAATTATTAACGTACTGGGAGTAAACATTTCATGAACATAAATTAGCATTCAAGGTAATGGCGGTGTCAACAAACACCTAATTATCGCTTATGCTGTTGCCTCAGTGTATACCTAGTATGCATAGTTGGGTTAAATCGGCTTTTGAAAATACACTAGTCCCTTATCTCCACATACAGAGTGGATACCTGCCTATTCATAAGGCAAACACATCCTCCACGTAACCTCGCTTTAATGTATTATATCCCTCAATATGGTGCAGAAACAGCGAACATGGTTGTTAATTAAATAGCCCAATTAATGTGTGCAAAAGACATAATAGGAATAGCTACAGAATTTCCTTTACATTCATGCTAATACCAGAACTATTTAATGAACATGAAAGTGCATAGAAAATGACAACAATCAATATTCTAAAAATGAATAACTCCCATAGAATTGAAGGTCAACATTTGATGCACTTTTCGAGCATGTCAGCAAAGAGCAAATATTTGTTGAATTTAATGGCCTCTACAGGCAAACCAAACACGTTACGAGTTTACCACTCTAAATAAACAATTAATTTAGTACGAAATAACAATATCAGGGTGCTTTTATCGAATTATCCTTCATTAAATAATCTAAAACCCGTCAAATTACCCGTGCTAATCCCGCATTCAGTTGACTCATCCCCTGCCAAAACGCCCTATTTTACACTCCGTTTCAGGGATGTTTGAAACGTCCGCCCCCTTTGCCCTTGTAGCCCAATATTCGTGGCTCGCATATCTGAATTTTTTTACGCTCCAATTAGGATTTTATAACTTTGTACATGTGTTTGTTTTGTGAAAGAAAAAAAAGTAATATTTGGAAGGTGATTGTTAATTAGACTTTTGAAGTTAATAGCTGTGGAAAGTCGCGATCGTCTGGAGAAAATTGAAAAAGGGGGAACGCGGCCGGGAAAAAAGGCGACGGGAGTTGGGGGATACAAATTGAAAATGGTGGAAAGCGTGACCGATAAAAATCTGTCATTTCCTAAATTTTCGTGCCGATGTGATGGGAATTTAGCAGGGTGTCATATTAAAAAAGTTCCCAAGCATATCTGCCATCTTGTATTAGGGAATATCTTTCATGCCATTTTATGGTTAGTTTTCTATTGTGTGGTTTGCAAATTTCGAAAGAAACACTTCTATGAAGCGACCATCAAGCCATTATATCGTTATGAAGCCAAAATAAGTAGAAACGTATAAAATGGGACATGAAAATGAGCTTGTAATTATCACTTTAAAGATTTCCCATCCATAATATGAATGAACTCGTAATAGGGTAGGCAATAAAACTGCAAAATCCTCAAATTCAATTAAAGCGTCGGCTAATAAATCCACTGTAGGCCAAGAAGTCTTTTATTAAATTTCGCTCATTCGCTCCAGCAAATCATCGTGACGTTTATAGGGCACTAACTCCATTCCTCCCGCTCTTGCCGAGTCAGCGTTTTCACCGAATGATAATCTTCACCTCTAGACTCTTAATTCATGTAAAGAGGTTGTAACTTTAAACGTTGCTACTTCTCTTTTTCTAGTTTCGAGATTTTTGGTTTACGACGTAAGAAAATAGCATTTGTCTTAAGTTGAATAAGGCTGTATTTGGTAAAATGAATCGTTATTTGGATAATTTTCTAATAATAATGATTATGGGTAATTTTCATAACGATCTTATTGATTTTTTTTGCTAGGGATGTTGGGGATATATTTAGGCCATCAAAACATAGCACTCCCTTAGGTGTTTGTTTTTTTGCAGCAATAATTTTGAGTCGAGCACCCTCACGGAAGCTATTATGGAGGGCTGCTTGCGTTTGTTTGTCTGATTTATTTCGTGTCCTAATTAATTTGTGAGGAACATACAGATTTGTTTGCATGCGATCCTGTAATTTAATGCTCTGGGCATGTTATAGATATTTTTTTAATTAGGATCGTTTATTCAAGCATAATTGTATCGTTTTTACTTTGGTCCTTTATTAACCTTTCATACCTATGCGACTCAATTATCCGATTTAGAAACTTTCCTTGTAATTTTTTTGGTACAAAACTTTGATCTATGTCATGACATCCAATGACAACATATTAAGTTATAAACCTTATAAATGAAGTTATATTTTATGCCAAGCACAGCAACTACAGATGTTCAAAAACCGGAGTGGCCCCCACCTAACTTTCCGACTAAATTGGTGACACAAGTGTCTAAACACTTCTACTATTATTCACTTTCGTGAATCCACAGCCATTGTAGACCCCAACCTAACATCAGTCATAGAATAACATAATGCCATGGTATGTCAGTGGCATTCACTTTGATTAATACCTGTCAATTTGCAACACAGTGACGAAGGCTGTGAATTCTGTCAAACTGCTTCTATAAACGCTGTTAATTTGTATACATATTTAGAGTTACTAGAAGATGAGATGGTACCATTTGGTTAAAATCGGATAAATTCCTAAGAAACGCATTTAACATGTGTGTCATACATGCTTGCGCGATAATATTCGCCAGTGTGTCTTCAAATATCGCAAGCATCCTTGTACACCTGCATACAAAATATACGTTAGACAATTTTAATTTTTATCATGTTTCTGAGATATTTAGATTGGAGATTTCCGCGGTCCGAACCACTAAGTTCTAAATTTCCGGGAGAAAACCGCGCCAACGACGATAAAGTAGTCAATGTTTCACACTCTGTTGCAAGAAGCATCTTCAGGACGTAACAGTAAGACAGCTACGAAGAGAAGCTGTATGTAGTTGAATAGAAAAACTTGTTTTTAGGACCTTTTTCTTCTGGTAAAACAAAATACCATACATTATAAAATCATCGTAAATGTTTCATTTCCTCGTATTTCAGTAATAATGCTCACCTTAGTCCTTCATTGTAGGCTTATAAATGCAGCGTATTGTGACTAAAGCGAATTCAGTGTCGAAATCAGTTGTAAATAGATGATGTGCAGCCATATCGGGCAGTACTAAGAGCTCCATTAACGTCAGCTTTTAGCAAAGTAATCCGATTATTTTCGAACAGAAAACCCGCACGTAAAACCACGAGGCAAAGGAAAGGGAAGTTCGCAAGTATACATTCGATCTGATGCGAACGGGCAATTAGGCGATACCAGGCTTGTGCCACTTGCCATGTCCTATGCTATGTGTACTTTACTTAACCGCTGTATGTTCGGCATTAACTAGAATCCGCTTTGAATCGGTATGTTTGTGTCAGATTGTCGGCAAATTTGGGAAATTAGTAGTTAGTACTGTTGGCTTATTGAACCGAACTCAAATGAACTGCAGAGCTTTGCTAGGTATGTATCAAGCAGTTTCTGCTTTTGTGTATACCGATACAGTTACAAGTTGTCATGTAACTAAGAGGTTTGAAGTCCATAATCAAAAGAATTTGGCTGCTGAATTTATAAGGTGTTTCAATATGGTAAAACGTTGGAGACAGGTTTAGCCAAACATATTCGAAGACAAGTGAATTCGAAATGTACATTACGCAAGGCAAAGTGACGGGTAGATTGACTGTGACAACTGACAACAGGTCGGTCGCCCGAAAAAATAAAATCCCGGCAAAACTAAATAATAAACAGGCAATTTCCATAAATGTTTGATACGCGGATATTCGGGTCGGATACCCTAACCGTCAACCTCATGCATAATTCAAGCCGATCCGACGTCGTCCTCGATCGCTCCTGCGGATGGCGAGGCGCGAAAACGTCCCATTAATTATTTTTCGTCGGCCGGCGTCTTGGCCGGATTTTCATCGGAATTTCCACAGGATATCCCATCGAGTTCGGTTATTTATTTTTGGCGCTGTTATTTTTTCTTTGCCTCGGTGCCACGCTGCGAAATCGATTTGGGTAATTTTATGTGCAGACGAGGAAATTACTTTTGTAGGTACCGGAAAATTATTGATGCAGAAAATCGGGAAAATGTATGCTTCACCATAATCTAAATGTGAAAATAACATCTGATAATGTTTGATGCATGCAGGTCTTATTGTATAACCTAGAGCTGTAACCTATAAAGAATTAACCCTAATTTTTTTACTCTAAATTTTATGCTACATTAATCACCTGGTGCTGTTTTCTAAAATCCGTTTTTAGTATAAAATAGTATTTGAAGTATGAAATAACATTGACTTGGCTAATCTGAAATGAACAAAAGGTACAAAAATATCGTAAAATTTTAATAATGTGACACAGCTTACTGTTCTATCGCTTGTGACGCAAGAATTTAATAAAAGTCGACGAGAAATTTTATAATTTTCAGCAAGCTTGCCGTAATATATTCATGGAAATGCTTAGCTATAAAGGGCCATAACTTTGGTGCCGTAACAACTTAAATTACCTAGAGTGGCAAAGTCGCAACAAAAAAAATCACCAATAACTCTATAATAATGCTCCACCGCACACTTTATACCCCACCTGCGCTTGGTGGAGACAAACCAAAAACAAAGTCCAAAACTTGATGATAAATGCTGTATTTGCACAGAGAGTACTCTATTCTTGGATATCAAAAAAAGTTATTCTTGCGCATATAGTGTAGCATGAAGAGGATTTTTTTCTATACAAATAATATTTTATTCTAATAAGAATTTCAATATAGTTGTTTCAACGGTTAGCTATTCTTACGATTTAAGAATTTAGTATGTTTATGTTAAATATATTTTTCTCTGACGAAGAAAAGGTTATTCTTCTATAAAACAGTAGACGTTCGACTTACAACAACAAAAATATTTCGTAGGACGAATAATATATATGCTTCAACAAAAAAAAACAGTTTCTTGATCCACGATTCTTACTCTGAGAGATACATAGAAAGTTGTGCAGTTACTTTACAGATGGCGCTAACAGTTTCTCGCGTCTTTTGCCACATATCACCGCTATATAAGTTCGACGATATTGACTGTTCGTGTATTGTTTGATAAGGTCTATGCACAAGTGCCTTAGTTCATGGGATGACTTACAAGGATTACGAAGAATAGCCAGGATTGTAGTGGAACAGTCTACACAGAGAGAACACTATTCTTGGATATCAACAAAAACTGGTTTTGCGTATAAAGTGTATCATGAAGAGGATATTTTTGCTATCCAAATAATTCAATGGCTAGTTATTCTTCCGGTTTAAGAGATTTATGTTTATGTTGATTATATTTTGCTCTAACGAAAAAAATTCTTCTTCTACATATAAAAAGAGTTAAAAAAGACGTTCGTTTTACAACAACAACAACCATATTTTGTTGGGTGAAAAAATATACATCCTTCAACGAACAAACAGTTTCTTGACCCAAAAGTATATGTACGTATCACTAAAAACAGACGTAATTCCTTTCAAGCAGTTCCTTCATAGTTAAAACAAGTAAAAAAATCTTTCTGCGGATATAGAAACAAGTGATATTGTTCACTCAAAGATGTTCGTGTTGTATCGAATAAATTTTTCCCTCTGTGTGGTGAATCATAAAAAAAAACGTTAAAAAACTCAGCACTTCTCCATTATTTTTTTATTAAACGCCCTGATTTAAAATCACTTAAAAATCGTTTCTGATACAGAACGATATTTAATAACTTTTCCCACTAACTTTCATAGCCCAGATGACAGGCGTAATTGCTCGGATCCTTTCGGCTCTCGCAGCGCCATCAGTGAACTTTAATTGTGGTCTTAGCTAAATCGAAATTCTACGTGAAACTTATTCAATTTGTCGAACCAAAACAGGCGGCTGGAACCGTCCACAGTGGCATCCCATCGAGCGAAATACGAAGCAGATCGATGGCTTATTCTGTGCCAGCTAAATCATACCCTAATGTTCATTTAATGATTGGTAACTGGATACACTAACATGAGGGACTTGATCCTCTTACTCAATTACAAGAATCGTCTTGCAAATTGTCTATTAATATTGCATTCGGTAAAATGATGGAAAATTGAACTAATCTCCTACATACGAGACTATACGACATTAAATTCACAATGATGATGTTCCCTATAGAGTATAGTGAATAGTAAATAGTAAACAATCTCGCCTAGACACTCGACAGTTACAACAATGAGGAAGTGAAGTGAGAATTGGCTGCTGGGGTGCCCCATTCATGATGTCAGTGTCACACGAAGCAGTAGATAACGTCGTAGCTATTCGCGGATGCGCCCTCTCGTGAATAAAATTTTAATTAACGTTAAATTCAATGGCTCTAGAGCTGGAACGACCGCCCGCGCATAAACAACTTTAAGGGGATACAGATAATAAGACGGTACGTCAGAAGGTTGAGGGTAGAAAGCTGAATGTCAGTCATACAGTCGACTGGGGCAGCTTCGTTCCAAATCAGCGAGAAAAGCCGGTTCCCGCCGCTTTAACTTTGAATAATAGATCCGAAAACGCGGCGTATTGTTTCCGAAAACTCGCTTTAATTGAGTGGAAGCCATACTAATGGGGATAATATTTTCCACATCAAGCAAATTCACTCGAGTTTGATACATTCTCACATCAAGAGAAATGATAAGACTTCGAAATTCTACCCACATTATTGGACACCTGTATATGTAAATATAAATTTAACCAAAAAGCAGTTCGTCAAGCACGGCGAGAAAATTTACAAATTCAATTTGAACTTTCACGTCAAACATTCCAATCCTTTTTACGCCTTTGGGGCGTCTATAAAAGTGGACAAAGTGAAGTCAAATTAACCGCCCTTCGTCGCGCGAAAAGTTAAATTAGAATTCGACGGAAAGAAACGAGATCACAATGGGCAATTAATAAACTCAATTGAGGCCGAGATGGCCGGATCTATCCACTGTGTCACCGGCGCTTTAGGCGGGAAAAATGCAAAACGACCCTTTCAGATTTTAATTCGACGATTTGCATCATGAACGTCCCTGTACGGGACAGTTTTACGCAGCGGGATACAGAAAAAAGAGGAGAAAATTTACCGGGAAAGTCAATTATACCTGATGGTTACGAATGAGCACTAGAAAGCTAAAGTCATTTGGTCAGCCGGGAACAAAGACAAGTTCTTGATTGAGATTCACGTCATTTGGGAATGTGATTTGGGGATGAAAATATTGAAGGAAGTCTTAAATTTTATTAAAAAATTATATAAATTTTCTTAAATTGATAAATAAAAATGCTGTATATGTTAAAACGTTGGTTTTATTTTATAGTGCGTAGGTCAAATTTATGACTGTAGTCATAGGGAAAAATTTATTCGATACAACACAAATATCTTTCAGTGAAGAATATTATTTGTTTGTATATCCACAGAAAGATCATTTGGTTGGTTCAAGTAAAATACAAAATTCTCAGAGTAAGAATATGATTTTCTTGATGTTCCAAGTATTACATTTTCTTGTTTCAAGTATGAAGAAACTGCTTGAAAGGAATTGCGTCTGTTTTAAGCGATACGTATGTATAGTTTTGGGTCAAGAAACCGTTTGTTCGTTGAAGCATGTATATTTCTTACCCAACAAAATATTGTTGTTAGTGTAAAACGAGCGTCTTACTCTTTTTATATGTAGAAGAATAACATTTTCTTCGTCAGAGCAAAATATACGCATCAGCCAAACTCTTAAACCGGAAGAATAACTAGCCGTTGAAATAACTACATATATTAAAAAATTCTTATTAAAATAGAATATTATTTGGATAGCAAAAGTACCCTCTTCATGCTACGCTATATACGCAAGAAGAATTTTTCTTGATATCCAAGAATATAGTTCTTTCTGCGTAGACTATTCCACTACAATCCTGGTTTACATCATATAAGTCACCCATGAACTAAAATATTATGCACATATGTAAACAAACAATATACGAATACTCAATATCGTCAAACTCATATAGCAGTAATATGTGGCAAAAGAGTCGAGAAACTGTTAGCGCCATCTGTATAGTAATTGCACAACTTTCTATGTATCTCTCAGAGTAAGAATCTTGGGTCAAGAAATTGTTATTTCGTTGAAGCATATATATTTTTCGTCCAACGAAATATTTTTGTCGTTGTAGACGAATGTCTACTGTTTTATTGAAGAATAACTTTTTTCTTCATCAGAGAAAAATATACTTAACATAAATATACTAAATTCTTAAATCGTAAGAATAACTAATCGTTGCAACAACTATATTAAAATTCTTATTAGAATAAAATATTATTTGGATTGAAAAAAAAATCCTCCTTATGCTACACTATATACAAAGGAATAATTTTTCTCGCTATTCAAGAATTGAGTTCTCTCTGTGTAGAAACTTTGCATGAAACTCTTTAAAAGAAAAAGCTTTAAAATAGTAAGATAAATGTGTCTAGTTTGTTCATTTAATGCTAGAATTTACTGCCGGTCGAAACGGGTCAAACTTTATTAAAAGTTTTGTAATAGAACGTCGGTGGAGTCCTGGATATGATCGACATATCTCGCAGCTTAATTTCGGAACATCTATCTTACTATAAGTGACAGGCATGTTCTCCGTACTCTGTTCAATAGAATCCAGGCGGACAGGATGCTAGGTATATAAAAATTTAATTTCTGTAGGACACTTTCCCATCGATCTGGCCGTCGTTCTTCATGCTTCCACCTGACAAGTAATTGATAAAAGCTGGAAAGCGACACATAACTCAAGTTGCATTGGTCGAGTGGCATCCTGCCAATAAATAAAATACGAATGACTGAAATTTACTTGTTGTCTTTCATGTTATGTTTTATTATATACCTTTTATTATATATAACGACCATTAGTTCGTACCAGAAGTCACAATAACGATCTCGGATGACATATAAGTGAAAAATTAAACCCACGATAACGAGTCGGCACTGGAGATCCCTTGCCCCCCACCTCGTATATTTTCTATCGATTTAGCCAAAATATCAGTATGAATAGACGGGAAAACCTACCACCAGCCACCATCCCCCGCTATACGTATCTCACCAAACAATAGAAGAATGCTAACGAGCAAATTCAACTTAGCGAGCAGCAAATTTTAATGAGCACGGTTTACAGTGCCTTTAAGAGTTGCTACCCTTACGATTGAATATTAAAGTCGATTTTCGGCGGTCATATTGTAAGATTATTAGTGATAGCATATTAGATTGAAGACCTAATCTTATATAATTGCTATAAATGTAAATAAATGTAAAAAGTTATTGGCAGAAATAGATACTTACAGTTATAGATGAACTTAAGTAGGGGAAAACTATGTATACTATAAAAAAAGATGTATCGCTCTATATAGAGAGTGGTATCAGTTGGCCAATAACTGGCAAAACGCAGATGACTGGTGAAATGCAGAGCGAGCGTATATGAAATGAGCATTTGATTTAATATAGGTCAATTATTGTTTAGGAGGGTACGAGGTATATGGTTTATAATTATATGAATGCTTCTGTTTACTGCTCTAAATTTGTAGTTTGCAACTTTGCTGTTGTGCAGTGTTGTAACTGCAGAGTATGTCCATGCAGAACTTGACGATATAATTATATTGCGTAGAGTACTGCATATATAGCAGAAAGTTTCTCATAGCTATTCATCAAGTTCGGCTTTAGTGCAGTTCGCTGAGGTGTGCAGCAATATTTTACTATACATCGGAAACGCCAAGAATTCAAAGGGAAAGAGTCCAAGTACTATATGTCGTCCAAGTACTATACGGGTACGGTTAGACGAGAGACATTTTGTAGCGCGTCAGTCGCAACGTCAGAAACGGCGACAGGAAACCACGCTTTGTCGCGAGGTCGCGTCTCTTCCACTTAACGTATTAAAAAAAATTTGCACATTAATTTTCTAAATTTTAGTTCTAGATTTTCGGGAGATTCTTCTTGGAAAAATCGACTGTAAGCTACTTAGTAAAACATTTACATAAAAGATTATAGAGCTCGATAATATGAGCTATAATATGGCAGAGAGCCTTTTTGAGCTATTTTTCAAAAGCTTACATAATTTAATTTTGTTTACTGCACTTCATAAATAATACATTATTTTCAAATCTTATAGAATGTTTCTAAAAATACGTGTTGTTTAAATATTGCATACCATCTACATTCGCCTCCATATTAAATAAAAATAAAAGATACTACTCTGCGTTATTGCGATAATCAGTAATGAATAAGTTTAGGCCTTATCCATCGTTAATGTCGAACCGATCCAAATGAAATAAACCAACAATTGAGATGTTTGGTTAGTTATTTAGCTGTTTTTTAAGAATTAAAGTTATTATTAAAGTTAACGTGGCTCGTCTGGCCATAACTTCATAAGACCGTATCCTAATGTCCCGAATAAGTTATTTTGTATACCTATATAAGTCAACAATAGTCAAAGGAAATAATAGTGGACCCAATATTGATCCTAGTGGGACACCATCCGGAATAAACTTAGTAAACCGCCACGTAAAATCTCCTAGCAATTCTGAATCGGTATTCTATTGAATGTTAGTCTGCGGCAAATGTCACGCATACCAGAGAGATACAGTCATGCCCATTTACAGTCCACAATAAACGTCCGTACGAGTAGGATATTCCCTCGGGTGTACCATATTGATTGTGACGTTAGATCGATACCTACTGTAGCAAACAGCAGCCAGAGAATAAAGAGAAATCCACATACAGGATACCGGTGACTCGGTGACAGCATGATGTGCACTACATCCTCCTATTCCAAAAAGCTTTTAAATCTTGCGAAACTGCTTGTCGTCCTTGAATAATGGCGCCTACGGGACGTTAAGATGCGTTCACATATCACCCATTGCATGATTTGATTTAAATTTAATTTAAAATGTTTGTTTGTTAGTCTGTGGACACGATTGCGCCCAACGGTACAACGGATTGAGAAGACGAGCTGAATTGTTTTTGGAGACAATCTGACAACCAGAAGTGGCACATTTTACATGCATTTTCTTTGGGATTTAAGCGATTTTGATAAAGCTCATCCTCAGTGACTTAAATGCACACCAGTTGATAGATCAATGGAATGACAGGCAATAGGGTAGTATCCATAGTGGCCGTGGCTTGACGAACTTGAAAAATTGCGGATTAGGACGCTTCAATGTGCCAAGGAGGTAGTCGGAACATTAAGTGAGGGCGACCCCAGATATTTTTTGGTTTGTTATGGAATTGATGTATGAGGCGGCACTGGTTAGGGGTCGCTGCCATTATTCATCTACCGACCTCAGCCACGGTCGGGCGGAGAGGAGTTTCGCCCGCAATTTAGGGGATTGGAATTTAATAATTGATGCAGTAAATTTCCAACACACTGTCAACCCAGGCGAGAATATTTTAATTGACGCGTCCTGATTTCGTAACGAAGCAGGTGCGACCGAAGCGCCTTCCCAATCTGCGGGTGGTTGGGGCGGATTGTAAAAATTAATTAATCAAGCTTCGCCTGAGTGCGAAGTTTGCTTATCGATCATATTATAGACACCAATTTTGCAAATTGCTCAGAAAACATTACGCGCGGAGTTACAGTATAATTTGACAAATTTTCATTTCCAATAAGTTTTGTAATAATCTGAATACCATTTCTAACCTTCTGATGTATTTTGAGGATTTTTTCAGTAAATTAATGATAAATTCCTTGATATTTTACCTCGTTGTCATAATTTTGATAATAATTATTTCTACACAGAGAGAAAAAAAAAATTGAATGAGTTTCAGTAAAGTTTACTACATTCAAATTAGATAAATATTGCGATTTGCGACAGTGAATTACTTTTTTTAATTAAAATAAATAATCTTTCTTTAATTTAATCATTATCTTATTATGTTTGGATTATAATCAAGGTCCCATGTCAAAAAACACAATAAAAGATATGGTGGACTTATTAGATTATTTTTCTCCACGGAAATCCTTAGTAAAAACTACGGACTTATTCCGAAATGAAGAGGAACCACGATACTGTACGCTTTCTATGGCTCAGCTGATATAAGCTCAAACTAAGCCAACGTGTGCTAGAGCCTGTCAGCGCCATCTCCGCGCTAGTAGACATAGCGATAATGTTTAATGAAACCGCTCGTTTTTGATTCAAACACATAATCTTTTCACTCAAATCTATATGGGTTTCTCTTCCAAATAATTTCAAATAGAGAATATTTATTTACCTCAAGGCCGATCTTTATTTCAAATAAAACCAGATTTATTTCATTCAAACTTTTTCTGCAATTAAACCTAAAGTTTCTGGAAAATGTATGTATGTAAAGTGTATGTATGTGTGTGTGTATGTCTGTGAACACGATAGCGTCCAAGCGGTACAACGGATCGGGCTGAAATTTTGTTTACTTATTTAGAATTGCCGGGGGACGAACTGGATTGTTTTTTGCCACAATATCTTCAGGATTTATCCGATTTTGGCCAAACTAGGATCAGCTCATATTCCAGTGATTTTAAATAAGTATACTAGTTTACAGATGAATGGGATGAACGGTTTAGGCGTTATTAGCTTTTTATAGAAACGGCTTGATAGACTCCACAGCCTTCATCGCTGTGTTGCAAATTGTCAGATTTTGACAAACGTCAGTGCCACTGACATGACATCACATTAAATGTCAGTATGACAAATGTTATTATGTCACAGAGACTGACGTTAGGTAGGGTACAGAGTGGCTTTGGCTTTACTAAAATGAATAATTGCAAAAGTGTTCAGACACTTCATTGTGCAAAGGGCGTAGTCGGAAAGTTGGGTGAGGGCCACCCCAGATATTTACTTAAGAAATATTTCAAATAAAATATTTTTCTACTTTGCATTCACAATGCACACATTGTAACACTGTTTTCGGTGTTACAATTAGCAAATTGTAACACCGTTTTTAGTAACTTTTTTCTAAGATTGGTGACATTGATATCAAATGCATGTCAAACGAAAATACACATAACCACAAAAGTAAACACAAACTGATTTTTTAGAATCGCACAAACTGCGAAGTATGTATATTTTTATACATATTTAAACATGCGTATTGCATCCTAGGTTTCGTACTACTAGTATATGATGGTATATAATAATTATCAATAATTACTTTCTCACAGATATTTGAATTTAAGTGACAGATGACAGTGTTACCAACGGTTGCACCCATAAATAATCTAGATTGGAATTTTACCTAATATACTTCTAAATTTTTATAAAATTAATGACGCAAAGTAGAAAAAATGGTATATTACACTCGTTTTATAAGACATATTGGCGTATTCGTTCATTTGGGGCACTCGTCGCTGGCGCTCCTACAACTCATGCGCCAATTTGACGTCTTATAAAACTTGTATAATAATATACTATTTTTTAAGCCAATGCAGATCTGGTGGACAAAGTTTGAGAAACCTTGTGAGACAGTCTTGTCGACAGTCAGTTGGGACCGACCGAAAACGCTAAGCCCCAAATTAAAACTTCTAAGGAACCCATTGAAATCGAGGGTCGAATATGACGGGCGTTACACAGCTAAAATAGGTTGTAGGAGTAATTATTTCCTGAAACCCTCAAAATCCAAAGATTATCCATCAAAAAAGTCATAGGACATAGAAATGAATTTTTGGATATGCTCTTCTTAGCTCGTTCTCACAAAAATAAAACGCAAAATTTGGCAGAGACCGTACACGACTAGTCAGAGTAGCATAAAATATCGCTATATCTTGGCAGCGCGGCTAGGTTAGACAGACTATACTGTCTCTTTATCTTCTCCAAGAGACGTCTCCTCGTAATGAATTAGCATCTTTGGGTGCGGTTTTCATTATTCATGAGCAGCCACCAAGCGACACTTATTCTACGAGTTGAGAAACACGAGAAGCGAGCAAAAATTTGCAATATTTACCTACCCCGGGCGAAGTAAGAGGCCAATCAGCATTTTGAGAGGACGACGGAAGTGCCAAGACATAATTATGTTACATTTCCGATGCATTTCGTCCTTTTCACGCTGCTAAAATATTTTTGAAATGACGCTGAAAAAAATAGTTGTATAATAATAAATAATCTAAAATTAATAAAATGAAATATTAAATAAAAAAAAAATTGTCTAGACCAAGATTCGAACTTGCAACCGTTCTATTTTCTGCAACACCACTAAACAAAAACCTAACGTAATCCGACAAATTCTTCGCTCATCGATCGTCGTGCGGAATCGGAGATCATAGCCTACTCGATTAGTAGGCCGGATGCGAGTCAGTGGGTAATCCTGAGTACATCCTGAGCGCATTTTTCGGCGGCCAGACGCGCGCCGTCCTTCCCTGCGTCCGAAAACAGTCGGGGCACGTTCACGTGACGTTTGGCGACGCCGGCGTCGATACTCCACTCGTCGGGAACGCCGTGACGTCACCGACAATCGATGCCGTAAACAGAGACGGAAGGCGTGCACACCGCGTTGCCATGGCGACCGCAGACAGTCGAATATAAGCCCATGTTGCCAGGTAACATGCAGAATCATACGGACACAGGTGAGGTGCAGGGCCGTACTTACAAAATTTGTCTGGGCATTTTTTATGCTTATTTTGTTAATTTTCAAGGCTTTATAATTGTCATTATTATTCAGGATTATTACGATTGCATACCAAATACATAAATAATGGTGGCATGTTTGTTAAAATTAGCTTGATCGACTTTGTTTTCTAAAGGAAAGACAAAAATTCTTTTTTATAGAATACAATTTCTTCCGAAATCAATGATTCAAAGTGCCTCATAAGTTTAAGAAGTAATAACGTATGGATGCGTTTTTACATAACAAATTTGTACACGTGAAAAAGAAATACAGTATTAAAAAAACTAAATTAGTATCAAAAACTAGCTCTGTATATATGTCAAAATTTTCGATTTTAGTTAATTGGGCATTCTAGAAATATGTGGTTAAGGCTTCCCACCTGTCCACATTCGCAATATGGACATTTTAGGATACATTTTAGGTTATCTGCTATCTGTTACTGTTGTTACGAATGTCCGGCAGGGGGCGTTTCGGGTTTGACGTTACTGTGGTAATAGCAGCAAAACACGGGTCGACAAACATCGATTTTTTGGATCGAAAATTGTTTTTAAGGCCGTTTTTTTGCTCAAAACTCTTTGCGAAGGGTATTTAGAGGGATCTTATCGTAAGACATGAGAGCGAGCGGCTTTTATAAGGTCGGCAGGAACGGATAAAAAATGTAAATTTTTGACGTTCATCGATCCGCTTGTCGGAATTTCTAGACGTCACGTGACATTTTCTCGAGGTTCGCCTTCACCCGAAGAGGTGCAAAAACGTGATTTTTTTTTTCAAAATTGACGCATTTAATTTACAAAATATCGCACAGTCCACGCGGAATTGTGTCCTTTTTTCAATTCGAGCGTCAAAAGTAATATCGAAAAGCCCAATTTTGCAGCTACTCGATCGCAAATGTCGGCGAAAATGGGCGATTCCGCTGAACGCGCCCTACACTTGAAAGTTCGTAATTAGTATAGGTAGAAATCCTTTTTAAAGACGGTTCTGATGCAGACGATTTTATGGAGAATTATGCTCGAAAAGATGGAAAATTGCATACAATACAGGCTACCGGCTTTTCCTTCACAAAAAAAAACGAACGAAGAAAAACGGCGGAAAATAAAGTGCTCTGGTTAACAAATAACGGATTTTGACCGGTTTTTATCATCCAGCCCTCGTACTCGGGCGCTCATGATTTTTTAATTAAAGCTAATGGAGGGGTTTATAAAATTTAATACAGAAAAAGAAGACGACAGCTTGGTTGAGGGATTTGCTCATACTTGGAGCGCTTGCAGCGGAAAATTCTAGAAACATTCAATAGCGGTTATTATTGGAGAATATTAATTGTACATGGAAAATCCATTTTAAATCGAGCAAATAACTGTCCGTTAATAAATAAACGTTTCTGCGTCACCCAGACATGTGTCAAAAAAAAAAATCACCAACATCGCTCTAAACAAAGTATAAGTTGAAGATTAAATTCACTACACTTCATCCTTTGGGTGTTATTTTTATCATGCTTTATTATCAGACAACTGATAATTCAGTAAAGTGTCGCTTAAAAAATACATATCAAATGTAATTTATTGCTAGCCTTACTCATGTGGTTGTGCACCAAAAAATGATACGAATTATCGAATTATCTGCCGCAATGATGATGAAATAGATAACGATATTTCAAAGTCAACAACGCTACTCGAAGTGACTTGTTAAGATTTATTAGCCTATTTTCTCAATACAATTACTGCAAGTGACAATGATCCATGCGCTTGTAATCCATGATTCAATTGTGCTATATTAAACTGTACTAATTTCGGATTTAGTGTGAAAGCAATGTGACTCCCTGAACATAAAAATAAACAGCTGTGTGAAGTTAGCAACAAAAGCCAGCAACAAAATTTTTTTCATCCAATTGCAATGAACTATACACCGTTGGAAAGCCCATGACGAGCTGAGTCTACCATAGTTATTGCAACGGGATCAATTAATAACTACTACCTAAAAAATTAAAAAGAAAGTCAAAATTTCAATGAATTTCCATATCTTTAGAACCGCATATCTTCGCCAATACTTCATTATACTTATTAAGTGTAACACCAATCGAAAGCGCAACCTTCAGTTATACTACCATAGTTATTGCAACCCAAAATTTTGCCGATTAGTGCCTCAAATAAATTAATCAAATATGAGTATTTTTAACATCCGGGTACCATATGTAGTCCCTCCTAAATTAAGTTAAACAAACATATTCGCTTTGTGTGATCATATCGATAAATACATCAAAAGATAGCTGAGACCTGCCGCTACCCATCATAGTTAGTGCAGAACAAAATTATAACAATTAGCGGGTGAAATAAATTAGTGAATTTCAGACACTTTTTCCATCGGCTATTGGTCGACGGCGAACAGCGTTATGTAAATCCTTTTGTGCAAACTTTTTGCAAGATTAAATCTTATCGATATATACATCAAAAGATAGCTGAGACTTCCACCTACCTACCATAGTTATTGCAACGCAAATTTTTAACAATTAGTGGATGAAATGAGTTAATGAATTCCGGTCAGTTTTTCCATCGGCTATTGGTCGACGGCGAACAGCGCTATGTAAATCCTTTTGTGCAAACTTTTTGCAAGATTAAATCTTATCGATATATACATCAAAAGATAGCTGAGACTTCCACCTACCTACCATAGTTATTGCAACGCAAATTTTTAACAATTAGCGGGTGAAATAAATTAGTGAATGCCAGACACTTTTTCCATCGGCTATTGGTCGACGGCGAACAGCGCTATGTAAATCCTTTTGTGCAAACTTTTTGCAAAATCAAATCTTATCGATATATACATCAAAAGATAGCTGAGACTTCCACCTACCTACCATAGTTATTGCAACGCAAATTTTTAACAATTAGCGGGTGAAATAAATTAGTGAATTCCAGACACTTTTTCCATCGGCTATTGGTCGACGGCGAACAGCGCTATGTAAATCCTTTTGTGCAAACTTTTTGCAAGATTAAATCTTATCGATATATACATCAAAAGATAGCTGAGACTTCCACCTACCTACCATAGTTATTGCAACGCAAATTTTTAACAATTAGTGGATGAAATGAATTAATGAATTCCGGTCAGCTTTTCCATCGGCTATTGGTCGACGGCGAACAGTGCTATGTAAATCCTTTTGTGCAAACTTTTTGCAAAATCAAATCTTATCGATATATACATCAAAAGATACCTGAGACTTCCATCTACCTACCATAGTTATTGCAACGTAAATTTTTAACAATTGGGTTGCTTTCCAACGGTGTATAGTTCATTGCAATCGGATGAAAAAAATTTTGTTGCTGGCTTTTGTTGCTAACTTCACACAGTTAAAATAAACATCTATAATATATAATTAACATTGCCAAGTTTAAATGATGATTTCGCTCAAACCGTTGGCTCATATAACGCCGACTTCAGTACTATTTTACACTTGAGCATAGCAATTGCGAAATTCTTAACCTTTATTAGGAATGTCTAGGGGGAATTGTGTGAATAAAACAGTCGGAATAAGGATTAGTTTAATATGCCAGTCTGCTGAAGCACGCTTTAGGCGGCTACTCTAATAATAACGCAAATGTAGACCGTACATGAATCATAAGTGTGATTTTGATTTAGTTTTATTTACTGCGGAGAACACAGACTAATTATATATTATTAAGTGCTTATTAAACTTATGATGGACTGCTAATTTTTTTAAAACAAATATACATATAGCAAAAAGAACAACAACCAACAAAACAAATCATCCTCTAGTTAATTAATAACAGTACTTTGGTTGGATCTTGAAGAAAAAAAAATATCTCTTGTAGCCCCCACCCAACGTTTCGACTACATTGATACACTGTTTACACATTTATAAACTCGCTAAACGTATAAACCGATCATCCCATTGATCTGCAAATTTGTATACATATTTAAAATCACTGCACGGTGAGATGGTGTCAGTTTGGTCAAAATCGGATGAATCCCATGTAACATTTGCCACTACCGGTTGTCAGATTGTCACCAAAAACAATCCAGTTCGTCCCCCGGTAATTCTAAACTTGTATACCAAATTTCAGCCCGATCCGTTGTTCCGTTTGGGCGCTATCGTGTTCACGGATATACACACATACATTTTCCAGAAATCATTGCAATGGATTCAGGGGACCTCAAAACGAGTATTTTCGCGAAAATGTAGAATTTTTTTCCGTCGATTAGAATACTTTCTTCTATTCTAGTCGGAAAGTAAAAAAGAAACAAACTGCATAGACTACAATAACATATATTCGTTACACAGTGCAAAGTAACTTTATAAAACTTGAGAGCAGAGATGATGGCGCCACATGTCAAGGTAGACGAAGAGTTGCAAGATACGAGCCGTAAGCCTAGCGGCGGTTTCCTGCACTAAGGGCAACTTTTGCAACTCGGGCACAGTATCAAACTCGACGAATTAAGTTTAGTGCTTTTGTAGTTCACTTGTTCACTTCGGTGTCGCCAGATCGTAATGCATGTTCAGTAGGGATGTCATATATCAAATTCTCTACCCGCGGGTGTTCACTTAATAAGCTTCCTGGCTGAAAGGGCTGTACAGTCACATGAAAGACATAAAACACTGTTATATGGAGTACTGTTCAATATTGGAAGAACAGGCTTGTTTATATGGTGGCATATATAGTCAACCGAAAGCGTTAAACATCAATATATGCCCGTGGTACATACAAAATTTTATATCTGACCCATGGTTTTTGTGACATTATTCCTTACAATAGTGATTTTTTCACTGGGTATCCTCGCGGTATAACTAGTATTGTTTTACAGAAATCGGGCTGTTGTAAAATTTTGTGATGAGTCGCTTGGAGCGCTAGAAGTTCTCTAGCGCCCTTCGTCGCCTTGAAAACTTTAAATTGCTTTTGAGATGCTCCCCAAATAAGTACAATGCACAAAAGGGCCTCTACCAATTTGTTAAACGGCGCGTTTTCGCGACAGTTTCCGCCCGCTTTCCAGGAAACACGTCAACTCAAATTTATCCAATCCAAGTTAAATTGTGCATATTACAGCAAATTGATAGCGTCAATATTTACTGAGGTAAACTGTCTTTAGATGTTTACACAACTAACTTATAAAAAAAGAACGTATATGCACATTGCACACAGAAGAAAAAACATATACATATATTCTAATATATCAAACATACTTACTCGTCCTTTCTATTGTAATGCTTTGTTTCCAACTTGACAAAATTTTAACAGAGCTGGAACAGCCTGATTTCAAACATTCTATTAAATGCCATACAATTTCACTTAGAATTATGATGGCAAGGAAGACTCAGAAATGTTATAATACTGTGCGCCATAATGTGCAGTTGAGCTTTTCTTGTGAGCTGGGGTTTATATAGTGTAACAAGAACATCTAAGTCCAAGTTTATGTTCGAAATTTCGCGGCTTGTGACCTCATAACGATAAGTTCTCAACAACAACACAATAGGGTGGTAAGCTTACCCTGCATTGGTGCCAAACTATACATGTGTTTATATGGATTTCATACGTCAGTTAAAATTAGATTTTCCGATAAATTTTCATGTCGATGGTTGAAAGAAGATTCATTGTTTTGACAGAAACTGTCCACAAAAATATGTCGGTTCAGAATTTCAAACAATTAGGTTATAGTTGAATTCAATAAGATGAATTATTTTTAGATTTTAATTCGTTTTTTTTTTTCGCTGAGTATTTTTTTGCGCTAAAGAATTGTATATTTAATATAAAAATTATCATATAAGACAAACCCTCTTGTTTTTCTCAAGAAACAATTTCGGCAATTTTCGCTTACTTCTGCATACATTTGCGATTCAAATTAGGTATTATTTACAATTAGGTCGTTTAGGTATAATTTGCATTTTGAACGGCGTTACCCCACTTGGGGGTAGATCCCCTCTCCGGGTCGCTAAAATCCCAAACCACATTGCTAATGATTTAATCTAAGCAATAATTCAATTCAACTCCAAGCAACTGATTTAATTTAAAGATAATAATAATTATCAAAATAATAAACAAACACTATTTTTACATCACATTCTGTGTTTGTTTCAGTTAGGGTTCCGATTAACCGCTTTTACCGGTCATTATGATTCTCTAATTTACTGGTAAATTTTGACGTAAATTGTAACTGTAAAATGTTTGTAAATAAACGAAACGAATTTATTTAATTATTGACAGATTATTTTTTGTATATAACAACATGCGATAATAACAGAAAACTGGACTAAATTGTCCACATCTTCGAAATTAATATAAAAATGTACTTATTTCTGAGCTATTTATAATTTTGCAGTCCCTACTTTTAATTCATAAGTTTTTGTGTTTAGGTTAAAAACAATTGTTCATGTTCGGACATTCTCTGTAAGATATCAATCGGAAGTTAATTAAAATCCTTAAGGGCACAAAACCTACGTTAAAAAGTCAATCAAAAACTCACCATGCACAGCTGGGCTTCTTTTGTAGTTGCCGACTCTCGCGTGCGATCTGTTTGACGTCCAGGAATAGCCGGCGACACAACGCACGCAAAATAGTTCCTTTTTCTCTGCTAGTACACTTTTTTCTTGAATGTTTATGAAAGAGATCTCCAAGCTTATCAAAAATTCACAAAAAATCGTACAAATTCGGTTAGATATGATCTGGTTTGGATATGTACAACTAATTGCTTGGTTTATCTTACAGATTTAGAATCAATTAAATTTTTTTCAGGTGATTCTTCTTTTAGGTGAAAAAAGTTAAGGGTTGAGGGAGGTATATTGGGTTTGTGAAAGTAGAGAACCGCGTAGAGACAAGGCCCAGAGTGGACTAGTAGTGGCAGCGTGCGTTGTGATGCTGTGAAAGAGACGTGCTGTGTTTGGATGCTGCGCCGACCGTCTGACTCTCTCTTCCTGAAAGAGTACTTCGCGCGCTCGTCGGGGCGTTCTGTACCGACGCCGTCTATGCCTAGCGTCGGTTAGCGTCCGCGAATCGCCGACAAGACCCCCTACTGCCACACTTTACGCCAGACAGACTAGATGTCGAGAGACATACATCCAATGTCTTGATTACTGGACCGAAATATGGTTTGTCACCTTTTAACTAGAATTTACTGTAGTTACTAACATCTTAAATGACATTTGTTTGTGATTTTTTTACGCACATTAGCATCAAAAACCAGTTTAATACTTGCATTACATATTGCCATAACGCTGATCATGAAAAACCTCAAGGAAAAAATCTCATTTTTCCCGTCCTTGCAGTATAAAAAATAGTAATTGACAATTTGGTTGCCAAATTACAAGCAGTAACAGTTAGTGTGCAAAAATGGTTATTGCCAAAATAGCATTGTATAACGTGATACGGGACGCGTGTAACGGACATTCGGGTAGCGTTGCAACTGTTGCCAACTTTGTTAATAAAAAGTTTCTACCACAGCGCCCAGGACTACATTAATTGATTTTTTGTGTAAGCGATGTCTGGCGAACCGTTCACTGTTTTCCCAGTGGCGTACGCCGACCCGAAGGGGTGTAAACAACTACTTTCAGATAAAGGAAATTATGTTCATTAAATATACATATAACTTGGCAAATATTACATGTATTTTCTTAGGGATTTGACTGATTTTGGCCAAACTGATACCAGCTCATCTTCCAGCTACTTTAAGTATGTACCAATGGGGTGAATTGTTTAGGCGCTATAAGGTTATTTTGTATAGGTTCATCGAGTTAGTCAGATATTTCAAGAATAATATCATTTTGATTTAAAATGGCTTTAAATGGCTTGGTTTTAAAATGATGTTCACCATATGATGAATAATTAACAGAAGAGAATTGTGCTATTTCATCATGATATTAAAGTATAATAACTAATATAATACAAAATAACCAGCAATAATTCAGATAAAGTAATCCCTGTAGTTTCTTTTTTCCATTGATAATTGTGTTGTCATGTAATAACTATCATAGGTAGGTACATGAAGGCCAAAAAGCATCAAATTCTAATAAAAAATACTTATCGTTATCCCATCAATAAATGCGATATGTCATGCTAATAAACACAATCATCACTATATATGTCCCTATGTTCGATGCAGTTATAGTTTACTTCAAACATAGTGTCCTTATCTATATTATCCATAGTTATCCATCAGCATAATCCAAAATGGTCCAAATCGCTGGAAAGTACGTTCACGAAAGTAACGAAAACTTGCTCGAATATGTCAAGAGTTTAGGTAAAAATTAATAACGTTTTTGTATTATGTTATTCATCATAAATTAATCAATCGATAGGTATGGAGATTACCGACGAAATTGCTGTCAGAGTTGACAGTTCAAGGTCATCAATCGACATTGCCCTCAATGGTAATGACTGTACCATCACCAGCAGCTCTGGAAGAGGAGCGTCTTTCACTTTTGGGCAGTCTTTCAATGATGAGATCCTTCCAGGAGTTAAAGTAACGGTAAGTTTGATAGCATTTGCATGTTAATCAACAGGAAAACTAATAAAATATTTATTTTGTGTAGAGTGTCTCTACTCTCAACGGTAATAAAGTTGTAATAAAGTCAACAGCTTCCGATAACCGTTCCGGTGAAAGAATCTACGAATTCAGCGATTCTGGATTGGTTGTTGTAAGTATTTCTATAAGTTACCTTGTGTGTTATTGTTTTGAAATTATAGATTAATACACTTTTATTGGACGGTAAATAAAACAAACATTCTAATTATTTTATTCCAGCATTACATCTCCAGCAAAGCTACCGCCAAGAGGATCTATAAAAGGGCTTAAGTTGTCAAGGAGTTATGTTAATAAATTGTTTTAAGTATTATTATGTCTTTTATTTTGGCGTAGGTAGTATATAAAATGCAATAACAATAACATAAAATTTTACGTAAAAAATTGACCAACTGTAATCTCAAATAAGGTTTGTAATATTAGATGTTTTTGTTTTATTTAGCTTCATTCGGTTTTATATTATAATAAAGCCCTGCCAATTGTAAACATATGTCAAGTTCATATTTTGTAAAAATATTTCAACAAAATCCTTTATCCTCAATTCATATCAAACTGCACATTGGCATTGTTTCTCCACAATATTTATATAAATATTTATTAAATATTATTTGATGCGGTCAATGTGAATTTTTGTTACGCGCGGACGCCACTGGTTTGGAAACTGTGTTTGACGGGCGTACTAGTCCAGCAAACAGTTAATTCCATGTCCGTTCGGGTGCAGATGGAAAGAGTTCGAGAAAAAATAAAACGCAAAAACGCGAAACGAAAAAACCGGACGGAATGATTTTCATTTTCGGCAGTTATGCACTTTGTAAAAGCCAACCGCAACAATGGAACTCAACTTTACAATCCGCTGGAGCACATTGGCTTTAGGAACACACACCGCAAATCTATATGTACGTTTCGTTGTTGATGAGGATGTGCCCTACTTTTATTACATTGGATCAGTGCTGATGAAGTTTTACCTTTGAAAGTGTGTTAATATAACAAATATAATACTTTAGTTAGATATTTAACAACTTTGCAATCTACGAAAAAATATCCCATTCGACAAATTTTTATTTGACAAATGACCATTTTAAAGATAAAGTTAGGTTTTATTTTGTTGTTTCTGCACACACGGGTTCATGTGCAAAATATTAAATATTCTCCGTTGATCATAATGAAAGGTATTGTATAGATCTATTGAGAATTGACTATGTGTATGAATACTAGTCAATATAACTTTTATAAACAAACATAAATAATTTTGGTTTACATCATTTTCTTTAGCAAGTAAAAATAATCAATTTTCAGGTACAACCTGATTAAAACATTATTCTTTAAGTTATTTTTGTCCTTGCATTATGTTGACATTGATATTAACGCATTTTATTACCTATATTACACATAATTATATTGACATATAACAAATGATAATTATTATCGTGAGATAATATCATGATGAATTGAACTATTTATATTCAAGTATGATTTTTTGCTGTTGTTTTTTTGTTGAACGATTTGTTGGTTCAGAATGTAGAGAAGAAGGAGAAGAAGCGTTAAGCAAATAGAAAATATCTGGTGTGGCCTCCACCCTACTTTCCGACTACACTGTTGACACATTTATAAACTCTCTGCATAGAGAATGAAACACCAATTAAACGAATGACCTAAGATAATAATAACTACATTAGGATTATAACAAAACAAGACACCTCTAGATAGAAATAACTATTGTCACGTATACGTGTGTTTTCCTGCGAGGTTGTTGATTATTCTACGTTGTTTATTTATTCTTCATTCGCGATGTCCACATGTCCACAGGTCCTCCACATAACAAACCGATGGATACTGTTAGCGGCAATGTGTATAATTCCGCATTGTATACAATGCCTAGGCATTCTATACAATACCGCAAGGAATTTGGCAAAGTATAAAATGTTTACGGTTTTGCATACATTGCCTATGTGATGATTGGCATTGTGTAGAATGCCTAGGCATTTTATACAATGAGTTGTGAGAACTAGGCACAGTATATAATAAATAGCTTTTCAAAACTTGAAAAAGAAATAAAGATATACACTGAGAGAAAAAAAAAGAAATGTAAAATCAAATAAATGTATTTCTTTGAACATATTTCTTTCGAGGAAAAAATGTATGTTTGAAACATATAAGTATTTTTAAATTTAAAAAAGTGAGCTGCATGGGCTGAGAGAAATATTTTATTTGAATTTGACTTACACCAATCGGTTTTCCGTGATTTCCGTAATGTAGAAATTGTTTGGGTTTAATTGCAGAAATACGTTTGAATGAAATCTGGTTTTATTTGAAAAAAAAAGGTCGGCCTTAAAGTAAGTAAATATTCTATTTGGAAAAAAAGATAATATATTTGAGTAAAAAGATTGTGTTTGAATAAAAAAAAAGAAATTCACCTAAATTGTTAATATTTTACAACTAGCTGTTAATACAAATAGGGAATAACATATATTTTTGTAAATTTGTTGAAAGTTACAAATTTGGAACGATATGAAAGGGATATGAAACACAGAAATTTGGAGATTTATGTTTCATCCAAAATGTAATAAGCAATTTCTTCTTATTTTTGTAGTGCGTTTTTCGTTGCTTTGCACAGACATTTTTGGTTCGGAAACTTTGATAAGAATCGCACTTAGGTTGTTAAAATTTATTTTTGCAGACATGAAAGCTTTTTTATCATAAATAAATATAATACATACTCCATATAATCACATGTTCAAATAGACTGATATTCTAATAACAGAAAGATAAATGAAGATTCTAATACAATATAAATATGTATTTAATCTGGAAGCAAATTTTTCAAAAATGCTTTTTATCACAAGTGATAATAGTTTTCTATATCACAACTTTAAAGTTAAAGCAAAAAATAATACTCCAAAATTTAAAAATAAAATATGTCTAAGTACCTATATTATTTTTAATCTTAGGTACACATAATTATTTATTGCAACCAGTTGAGCTTGAATGGCATTTTTAAATATACAATACATTATTTTTTACACCCACATTTGTTATTTTGAGTTCATTTTGTACAAGAAAATGTTCTTGTAAGTAATGTAAGTTCTTTGTCCATTGGTACAACTTCTTTGTCAATAAAGTTTTTGGTGCAGAGTACAATCTGTGACCTAGTGTACATCCCTTTTAATGTGTCATTTCTTGTTCCAAGTTTATAAGATCTGTTTTCTTCAATACATTCTTACTGCCTCTTTTATTTTTATCAACATCAGGAATCGGAATATGAACTCTTGAGCCAGAACTAATTGGGAAAAATTACTTCTGAGTGGATTTCATCCTGCATCTCCAAACTTTGCTTAGCTTATTCATGATTCCTTAATACTGCTTCATTCTTTTTGCATAGTGGACACAAGCAATCACAAGTTTGTTGTTCTACGTTGCCATGTGCAGTTTCCCTGAGATCGCAGCATAGCAAGTTGATATACGAATCTCTTTGCCTAAATAATAGTTGGTATTGTATAAAACGCCTAGGCAAAGCATAAAATGACTCCTATTATATACAATGCCTAATGCATTTAGGAATTGTATAGAATGCCTAGGTATTTCATAGAATGTCGAATTATGTACATTGCCGCTAACATATATAAACACATACATACATACATACATACATACATTTTCCAGAAATCAGTGCAATCGATTCAGGGGACCTCAAAACGCGTATTTCCGTGGAAATCTCGAAACTTTTTTTCCGTCGATTGCCTATTTTGCTCCTAGGGAATAGTCGAAAATTAAAAATAACGAAATCAGCCAATACCGTGATTCATTCCTTGTGTAGCGATGTTAAATTAAGTTTAACACATTTCTAATGATTATAAAATGCACTAAACTTTCTATGAGAAACTGTCACCATGGTTATTTTTTGTATTATTGGTGATGTGACCCACAATGTGGGTAATCTAAAATCCACACCTTATCTTAATTGTTTTATTGAAAATCAACAAACATTCGATATTACATAAAAGTATAAATCATCTAGAATTTGAGTTTTGGAATTATGAACCGTACTGATAAAAGTGCACACGTATGATGATGATGAGGTAAAAGTCCATCTATCCAACCAACGATACTGTATTAATAATAATTATTGAATATTGTATTTTGATTAAAATATTTAAATCGGCAGAGTAGAAACTAATAACAGAGTAAGCATTTAAAAGATGTCACCGAAAGAAATGCTAGAAATACTACTAAGATGTATGTAATACACAATATTATAATATTTCTTATCGTTATCCCATCAATAAATATGTCATGTTAAAAGACAGAAAAATCACTATATAAGACATACCGATCATCAGACATCTAGTTTACTGTGAATCTGTGAGTATACCACATTTCAAAATCACATCCAAGATGGTCCAAATCGCCGGAAAGTACGTCAATGAGAGCAATGAAAATTTCCTTGAATACATCAAGGGATTAGGTAAAAATCATCAATTCGTACTGAGCATACATTATTGATCAACTACTATCCCATAGGCACGGAAATCACTCCTGACATTGCTGAGAAAGTGAACAGTTCAAGGCCAACCATTGAAATTGCCGTCAACGGTAACAATTGCACCATCTCCAGCACCTCTGGCAGAGGTTCTTCATTCACTTTTGGCCAGGCCTTCGAAGATGAAGTTCTCCCAGGAATCAAAGTAAACGTAAGTTGTATCATTCAATTTTTCTTTAAATAATAGAGACCACATAAAGGTGCAGCAAAAGATTTTCTATAGAATCCAAATTTGAAGACAGAAATATCAAATGGTTCCAGTATTTCTGGAAACCCGTATCAAAGTTATACGAAAATTGGTCGTTTTGTCATTGAATTTGGATTCTACGCAAAAATCCCATCGAAATCAGTTAGTTATCTTGTGAAGTTAATGTAACTTTCTGGATTGTTTAGAGTGTGGCTACCTTAAACGGAAACAAAGTTGAAATTAAGTCCAACGCAGCCGACAGCCGCACTGGACACAGAGTATACGAGTTCTCCGACAGTGGATTGGTTGTTGTGAGTATCTATTAGTCATTTTGGTGTGTTTGGCACCTAAAATTTGGACAAATTTTGATCTCCAATAACGTTTGTTATCGTTGATGGATTTTGATGATTCTTTCAGCAAATGATGGACCAAAGAAATTCTTCCGATAGCAACACTTTTAAAACATATTAACATAATATATAACCATTATGTTAACACCAACATAATAACATAACCTCAGTTGGTAACATGGACAGTTAGGTTGCAAAAACAATTATTTTAAAAACTGTATTAGTTAGCAAGAATTTTCAAGAATTTGGTTATAATTTTCTGAAAGAAACATAAATATCCAATAAGGATTGTTAAATTTTAAGTTTTTTCTTTTTTTGTTGGAGCTAAGTTTAATATGTTTATATGTTGACACTTTTCAGAGCTACATTGCACCAAACATTACCGCCAAGAGGATCTACAGAAGAATTTAAGGTGTATTTCAATGTAAATTGTTTAATAAATAGTTTACATCGTTATCATAGAGTTTTATTAATAAAAGGACCAATCAATATTTCAATTCACCTCCAATGAGGATACAATCCATGCAGAATAAGTTACTGAATTAAAAGCACTAACACTATTTTCGGATGATTTCAAATTACTCGGCCCAGTGGATAGAATTTGAGGTTTTGGCTAGTTGATTGTGAAGTTCTTATATCAAATTATTCTATTGTTCTTAATAAGTGAAATATGAAAGACCAAAACTTTCATATTTCTAACACGCAAGGATGCTGCTGTTTATAATTAGTTTATGGTTTATGGATTGGATCCATGGAAAAGATATCATTTGCCTGCGTGAGGCCTAGCGGTAAGACGTTAGCGTTGCACTCAGGGGGTCTCCGGTTCGAGCCCCTTGGCGAATGCTGGGAGCCAAACATCTTAAGACGTTCCACAGGCGCGGGCGGTAATAATAATACTCTGTCCTGCCGATGCCCCCTGTAATTGGCAAAAGCTGTTGGGGGATGTTAAGGCTTGGATTATTATTTGCCATTTATTAGCATATATTGGTATTTTTCGCAACGTTTAAAGCAACTGCACATTTATGTGACACTCAGTTTACCTTGCTCAAAATATATTTTTACAAAAAATTTGTGCACTTACACCTGATATAGCAAAAACAATTACAGAAAGTATAACATTGGTATTTTATCCACTTAATAAACATGCCGATTACATCATTACACAAACAAGTTTCCAAAATAAAACAACCGGTAAAATATCTTTTATTTATTTTTAATGATTCAGCCCGAGATTTAAAATTAATAGCATTTAGAAGTCAGCACAGTTTATCTTAATCTTTGCAAATCACTGTTTTAAATTTGAAGGAATATAATATGTGCTTAGGTAGGTATGAATCATAAATACTTTTTGAATTTATTATTACAGCAAGAACTAATCTGCATATTTAATTTTTACATTTCGACTATATAGTAGCCTAGAAGGAAAGTATTGCAATTGACGAAAAAAAAAAATCGACATTTCAGTGGAAATGCGCGTTTTGGGGTCCCCTGAATCGATTGCAATGATTTCTGGAAAATGTACTTATGTATGTATTGTGTGTATGTGGGTGTATTGTAGTATTGTATGTATTGTATGTGTGTATGGCTGTGGACACGATTGCGCCCAAACGAAACAACGGATCGGGTTGAAATTGGTATACATATTTAGAATTACCGGGGGACGAACTGGATTGTTTTTGGTGACAATCTGACAACCGAAAGTGGCAAATGTCGCATGCATCTTCTTTGGGATTTATCCGATTTTAACCAAATTGATAACAGTTCACCCTCAAGTGACTTTAAATATGTATACCAATTTGTAGACCAGTGGGATGAACGGTTTAGGAACTATAATCATTTATAAAAGCAAGTTGACAGGATTCACAGCCTTCGTCGCTGTTGCAAACTGTCACATTTTGACAAACGTCAGTACCACTGACAGGACATGACATTAAATGTCATTACGACAAATGTCATTATGTCATAGAAACTGACGTTAGGTAGGTGCCACAGTAGGTATGGCTTCACAAAATTGTGTTTAGACACTATATTTCATATGGTGTTTGCTATTGAAGGCTGACATAATTCATTGTGGAAATATACATAGTGAAACATAACAACTAAAAACAGGAAAAATCCCACAAAAGTTAAATTAAATTAAAATTAAAACGTTTGAAAAAAACATCATTTTATAATGTAAATAATTATTAACAAACAGATGTCATCTTTTGATGAAAATATATGTTTAAATCATGTAATCTGTCGATTATTTTTAAAATTAACATTGATAAGAATCGATGACCGAAAGAATTAGACCAAGTAAGCATAAATAATTCCTACCTAAATAAAATTAATCTAGCGATATAAACTGCGATAACAAGGACTATATAATCGTATGCGTATGGTCAATAATTCAGTTTATTGTTTCGACTTCGTGTTACATCAAATCACTCCTTGCAAAAATGGTCCAACTTACTGGAAGATACGAGAACGTCAAAAATGAAAATTTCCTACAATACATCAAGTCCGTAGGTAGGTATGCTTGATACTATTTAATTAATCAAATACTGAAGGTACTGATGCTATAACAACTACACGAAATATTTTCTATTGACCTATGGGACATAAATACATAGTCCACTTAAATCGACTAAATTGTAAAAAAATATAATGTAGCATAAACAATTTATTTTAGGACCTGAAGTTACTGATGAAATTGCCACTAAGATGGACTCGGCTAGACCTGTTATTGACATCCAAGTAAATGGCAACAATTGCTCCATCAGCAGTTCTTCAGGCCGATCACAGACTTTTACTTTTGGCGAAGCTTTCAATGATGAAATTTTTCCTGGAACTGTCGTCCAAGTAAGTGTGCCTTAATTTTCTTAATGTTCTGTTCGTTATATGATATTATGATATAATGATATCATAAATTAATAATATAATATAATTCACTATTCCTAACCTTTTCTTGCATTTTAGAGCACTGCAGTTCTAGATGGAAACAAAGTTAACATCACTTCCGTTAGTGGCGATAAGCGTTCAGGAAACAGAGTTTATGAATTTTCCGACAGCGGTTTGACCGTTGTAAGTATATGTTATAATTGTGGATTAGAAAATATTGTCTGTTATTAATACTATATCTTTTAAATTTCAGCATTACGTTGGAACGTCTGGTATTTCTGCCAAGAGAGTATACAACAGATTGTAAATGTTGCAGAATGGAAACTGTTTTGAAATGTTAACATTTAACATGATTATAACAGTTTAAATAAAGAAAACTTGCTTGACACTATGCCTATTTTTTATTTATTGCGATTGGTGTGAACAGAAACCCAAGTTCTTCAACAAACACATTTTTACTTCATAGCCTTTTGTAGATTCTTCTTCCAGTTGTGGTAGCACTGTAGTAATGCTGAAAAAATATTGTTTATTATTTTATCGTGATTTTTAATATTATGGTATATTAAAAAAAAAAAGTTGATATGTCAGTCTTTAACTTATAACCAAAGCGAAAAAAAGTATAAGATATAATAATTAATAACTCATTAACCATTAATTTTATACAAAAAAGTTTCAGATAAAACTTAACCATATGAACGGGGAAAGTATTTTCTATGGCCTTCATTGCATTTTAAAAGTGGTATCAGTGTCTTTCAATTGTTAAATAATTTTTTCAAATAAATACATATATTTTTTGATAAGTATGCTATTCTCTATGAAAAAAATAAATAACTTTAATTTGAAACGTTTGTTATTTAAGACTGGTTTATCCACCTACACGTACCTATTTTTTGCCATTAGCACAGAAATATGTTAGTGGCAGTTCGTACAACGAGAATAAAAGAATCAAGTAACGAGTTCTGCACATCATGATTAGTAAACTATTACTTGAATGAGTTGTAACACACCAACAAAATTAGACAAATCTGCCATATAGCTATACAAGATTTTGTGTGTAGGTGAATAAACCAGCCCTAAATATTATAAATTCACCAAAGATTACAAAAATTCAAATCAAACTTCGTCAAATTGATCGTTTTGTTGGCAGGGATTACAATATGTAATACTTACAACAATTAAGCCGGTATCTGTAAATTCATAAATCCTTTTTCCCAGCGATACATCTCCATTTTCAGCCTTAATTTCAATTTTGTTACCGTCCAGAGTTGGTAAACACTATAAAACACAATACAGCATTGTAAATGCCGATATAAATAGCTACTGGTAATGATCACCCACTTTGATGATAGCTCCAGTTGAATCATCATCAAAAACCTTTCCAAGAGTGAATGTTTGTGCTTTTCTAGAACTGCTTATCGAACATACATCACCATTAAGGGTGACTTCAAGGGATGGTCTTTCGCTATCCATTTTCTTCGCGAATTCCTCAGTAACTTGGGAATCTAAAAGAACAGACATATATTCCAAAATGTAACATTTCAATTTCATAGAAAAACTCACTCATTGATGTTAGGAACTCAATAAAATTCTCGTTTCTTTCGTTTTGGTATTTTCCATCGATTTGGACCATTTTGTCAAGCAGAACTGCCTTTATTGCGAACAATGTTGTTAACACTAAACAGGTCCAGCCTTAGATTTCGTTTTTATAGTACAGGATTTATTACTGTGCGATCAACATATTATATCAGGCATGATTGCTGAGATTAGCGGTAATGTCCGTATATAAGAAAATTACTTACTCGGCATGATGAAGTTTTTTTAAGCGATCAGTTATTGTCACTCAATAGGGGGTATTGAATTATTGAATGCAAGATAAAGATGCCCACCAATTTCGATGTAAATATAATAATGATAATGATTCTCATTATCACGCTACCTAGTCATTATGTGCTATTTTATTCCGTAGAAAAACTTACTCATACACACACTGTAGATTAACGGTTTATATTTTTGCAGGAATCCTCGAGCACGAGATGTTTTATGTTTTAATGTTTAATGTTTTATTTGTATTATAGGACATTCTGCATAATGCGATTGGTATTTTGGCCTGATTTTTCCGAAATGTCAACGTATTTGGGTGATGTCATTAACAGAAAACGATTATTACAATGCTCCTACATTCTCTTATACACAGCTTAAATCATGAAGAGAATGCAAATGATAAATGAACTAAACCATCAAATGAAACATGAACAAAACAAATATCACATATATGTTTTATAAATAATGTAACAAATAAATTCAATATATCAAAAGTAATTCTTATTTTGATTTGAACACTCTTCATAAAATATTTATTTAAAGAACACTTATATAATTTTAGATTGTTGTCTTTAATTCCTGAGATAATAATTTTCAATAACAATTTTATATGATTTAAGAACAATGATTAAATTTAAAAGCAATAATTGCTATATAATACAACTGATACATAGCCACTTAACTAACGCAAAATGTAGATAAGTCAAGTGCTTCTATGTCCTTCTTTTTATAAAGGTTCTTACCTTTACAGTCTGTTCTATTTCTCGTTTATCAGACCTACAGTGAACATGCAGGGTACCTACGAACTCGTCAGTAACGACAATTTTGTCGAATATCTGAAAAGTTTAGGTAAGATAGTCATTTAAAAATCCATAAAATGTCAAGTATGGTTATATTGCTTATGTTTTTATTGCTTTAGGTGTTGCCGATGAACAAACTATCAACGTCCTAGCCAGCCCAAAGTCAAAGATTACTGTATCAGTTGATGGTGGAAAATATAACTTGGTCAGTGACTATGGTGGTGGCCAAACAAAAGCACTCAGCTTTACTCCAGGTGAAAATTTCGAAGAGGAAGTATTAAAAGGCGTGAAATCAACAGTGAGTGTTTAAAATGATCAAACTTACTTAATCATAATTCTTTATTATTATAGAGTATGGCCACTGTGGATGGAGACAAAATCACCGTTAAACAGAGTGGCACTGACGGATCAAGTGCATCACGTGTCTATGATTTTAGTGGTGGAAAATTGGTTGTTGTAAGAGCTATTTATAATTTTATTATTATCATACAAAATTAATGCTTTTTTTGTGTTTTCAGACGTTGACATCCAGCTTGAGCTCCCTCACTTCAACTAGGACTTACAAGAAGTTGTAAATACATACTAAATTGTGTCAGTGAATAAATTATTTTAAAATATGTCGATTTATTTTATCTTGTAATATATCCTTTAGTTGATCATGAAGAAGGCTGTCTTTATTTTGACGAATAATGGCATGACTTGACATTATACAGAAAAAAATAGCTTGTTAACTAAACTAAAATAATAAAGTATAAGAATAATTTATTTATGGGGCGTAATCTAAACGAAATTAGGGGGTTGGCCAGGATGTTATAGATATTGAAACACATCTTGCATTAGTATACGAATGAGTCAATTCGTTGGATAATGTCGAATATATCATAAAATAATGGTAGGACATGGTTTCGCTTTCAGTGTAGGCCGAGAGAGGGCACTGGCTGTCCCTCGCGTCTACCCCAGCCTCCTCAATCATTTATATCGGTCGGAAAAACGTAAAAAGTGAAAACAACTCGTCGGCGCGACCGTGGAAGGGGCTGTTACTCATTTGTTACGATAAAAGTTCCGCGACAGAGGGTAAAACGCTTTTACGGCCGCGCGATATTTTACACATCGCAGTGTGTAATTTGCAGGCACAGCGATTCTAAAAATACTTTTCAGAAATGTGGTTTAAAGTGAAGTTTGTGATATGACGTTTTCAATAAAACATGTTTTATAAAGAGTTAGGGAGCAGTATAACACATTTACCACGATGAAAAAATGATATGACATCCCCGAACACTTAGCAGAGAATTGTGATCGATAAGGCCCTCTGAGAATGCCATCATCTGGTAAGCCCACTGTTCACCCCAAACGCGTCCCTATTTTTAAGTCCATTTTCTTTGTCTCAAAGACATACCGCGGCGTGGGCGACTGTTTGGCCGATTGAGCCCACACCGAACGCATCCAGGGATCGCCTCAAAGACGCAGAACCCCCTTACGCGAAGGTATTAAACTCGCTTCGACCTTAAGTTTCCAGAGACGACAGGGGAATAAATAAAATATTCATAAGGAAATAAATGCTCGAAAATTTCCCTCTCTCCACGCTTTTTGCTCTTACCTTCTTTGCTATACTTTCTTTTTCTCTTCGAGGAAAGACGTTACATTTATCTCGCGGGATAAGGAAGCCGATATATTATTCAAAGTGGGCTTTTATATTATATTTTGGCGTATGATCCGGACAATCTTCGCAGAAACGAATCGTAAAAGGAATCAGAATTTCTTTTGACGCAGTAACATATTACATTTTTCGATCTTTTATTGGTGTTTGAAGTATATTATAATCAATTGGCGTTATATCATAAGAGAACAATTCTTATGGTACTACACAAGGATGATTTACTCGGTGATTTACAACCAGATTTACAGCCCACATGAAATACGCGTTTTGAGGTCCCCAGAATCCATTGCAATGATTTCTGGAAAATGTATGTATGTATGTATGTATGTATGTATGTATGTCGGGCTAAAGTTTGGTATACATATTTAGAATTACCAGGGGATGATCTGGATTGGTTTTGTTGACAATCTAACAACTGGAACTGGCAAATGTCAAATGTGTCTTCTAAGGGATTCACCCGATTGAGATCAAATTGATACCAGCTCATCCTCCAGTGGCTTTAAAGATGCGTTAAAATTAGCAGATTTATCAGATGAGTGACTATGCCACAGTCACACTAAGCTTAGTTTAGCCGCTAGTTGGTGGTGCTGGTAGCAGCAACAGCAGCCAGCGGCTATTTTGTGGCCACACTACGCTATTTACCAGCAAAAATAATGCTGCCGTTGGTGCTACTACCAGTAAGCCTTAGTTCAAACTACAAAGTCAACTATTTCTGGTGCATTTTATATGTCATCAGGTAGGTACATACAGTGAGACAATGTATTGCATTTTGTCAGGAGAAGGTGTCACGATGACAATAAAATTAGAAATTTTTGTATTTAGTTGAAAAGTTAATGACTCTACTACAATTAGTTATTTAAAAATTTATTTTTATTATTAATTAAATCATTATTTCAATTATTATTAATTAAATTATATATTGTCATAAAAAGATCTTCAGGTCTTCAATTGTTTCCCAGTATATTTATATAAATAACAAATATTTCAAAAGTAACCGCTTTCATCCACAATTTACTTTCTATTTTATATGTAATGTTTGAATTCTATTAACTGCAAACACAAAAGTAATTCAATATAATATACAATTATATAATTGTATTGAATATACAATTGATATAATTAAAATCCGATATAATTATTTTACAAAAGATATTATTAGATATGCATTTATACTTCAAATAAAGCTCAACGCGTCACAGCAACTTATAAATATTACATAATATTTGCAGTGAATGCATAAAATGCATAAATAAGCATAATCCAGGTTGTTCAATTTTGAAGAAATGTTTGAATGTATTACTTAAAATAAAAATTATAAATCACATATTTATAATTTCATATTATTAGTTATATATTTAACAAAAGTAATGAACTGTTGCTTTAATCTTTTTACTATCATCGATGGTTGGTATTTTTTACAATACCCACATTTGTCCTGAGCCAGCAGCGCAAGCTCTAAATAGCGGCTAATGTATGTTCAACATGTTAACCTTTACAAGCAACAGCCAAAACCATTCGCCGGTATGAAAAAATAGCGGCTGCTGCGTGGTCACACTAAGCTGGTTAACAGCGGCTAATAATCTACAGCAAGCAGCAAATACTAAAACAGCTAGTGTGACCACCCCACATTTTGCATTCCAGTCAACGTTGCGGCATAACGTTTCGGCCGACGACTATTCATTATATGATTAGTATTTTAAGAACTGTACCGGTTAAAGGCCATCTTTATATATTGGGAGAATATTACCACGTATAACATTTATAAAACACATTTCAAAAATACATAATTTCCTGAGTTAACATTCATGCTGGTTGCTGCAAAAGTTAAACAAGCGCTGGTGGGCTGGTTGTTGCTAAACTCACTCGCCCACTGCTAAAACAGCGCTGCAGAATGGTCACTATGCTGTTAGCAGCCAGTAGCAAATAGCACGCTAGTAAAACAGCCTAGTGTTACCATAGCATTAAGTCGCGAATTGCCAGATTTTGACAAATGTACACAGAGAGAACTCCATTCAAAAATATTTTTGCGTATATCGTGTAGCATGAGGAGGATCTTTTTCTATCCACATAATGTTTTATTCTAGTAAGAATTTCAATATAGTTGTTTCAACGGTTAGTTATTCTTACGGTTTAAGCATTTAGTATGTTTATGTTAAGTATATTTTTCTCTGACGAAGAAAAAGTTATTCTTTTATAAAAAAGTAGACGTTCATCTTATAACAACAAAAATGTTTTCTTGGGCGAAAAATATATATGCTTCAACGAACAAACCTACATATGTTTTTGACCTACATATGTATACCTACGTACGTATCGTTTTAAACAGACGTAATTCCTTTCAACAAGTTCCTTCATACTTAAAACAGAAAAAGTAATACTTGAAACATCAAGAAAATCATATTCTTACTCTGAGAATTTTATATTTTACTTGAAGCAACCAAATGATCTTTCGGAAAATAAGAATGGTTTATCAAAAACTACAAATCACACACACATCAATAAAAACTCTTCAGAAACACCAATCAAATCAAGCCTATTTTCCAGATAGAACCGGTGTATCCAAAATAAATGGGAGTGGACCCTTTAAGGGTAATTCGCTAATAGGGTCTCCATTTCACGATTCTCACCCCTTTCCCTCCAACTCGCCGCTGTGCAGCTCGGTCAGTCATTTGACCTATTGATTTTAGACTTATAACTTTAAATTAATTTTAAAGTGGTCTGCGCCAGCCTCGCTCCAAGAACTAATCCAAATCACTCTAATGGATTAACATAATATTTTAATGGGCTGGATATACTGTCAGATGAAGAGAATGAATTTATTATTCAGTTACCCAAAGGTACAGTATTATACTGTGTGTTGGAGGAAAATTATTTTGTTACACAACAGTTACACAACAGCTAGGCAAAATCTCGAGCAATTTTCTTACAGATTCAACAAAATCCATAAAGATTACAGAGATTTGAGATAAAAATTTAGTATTAATACAGAGATTGGTGTATGTTATATTTGAGAAGGTTTTAACAAAAAAATTGAGAGAAGACATTAATTATAAATCGATATGATTAAGCACTGATTTAAATTTAGGCTTATGATAGATACTGAGTATGAAATTGATTTAAAAACTAATCTGTTTTTGTCAAACTATGTGTGTATGCTTTTATCTGTGGCTGTGTACTTTTGTCGATACGATGAAAGTCGAAGTGTATCTCACAAACTCACGCGATAGATAACAAAAAATAGAGATAGATAGGCAATCGTTTGTTCTGCTTTGGTCTATTAAGTCGTTGTAATTTGTTGTTGTTGTGTAAACCGTTCAAAACATGGTACAGATTGAAGGAAAGTACGAACTGAGAAAAAATGAGAATTTTGTGGAATACCTCAAAGATTTGGGTAGGTAAATATATTAATATTCACATTCTTATTTCAGGTTGACTTAATATTTAGATTGATATTTAAAATGTTATCGATTATATCTATCTGCATTAGATAATTAGTAAGTAACTAAGTTCTTATGTAGTTATTAATAGTTTTATAGTTCTATGGATATAGCAAAAAAAGAAACAAGAGGAAAGTAAATATGATTTTTATATTTTTTAGATTTAGCGTAGGTACTTATCTCAATCTTATCAATCTCTGAACTATGTTTAAATGTTGTTTAATTGAACTGATAGTGGTCAGTTTTTTAGACAGAATACACAATCATAAGTGTTTGTTCTATGTATAGGTAGATAATGAAAGATAGTCACGAGTACCTATTATATAACAGTAATTATCATTACTTCACTAAAAGAATATTGTATATACATATTTAGAATTACCAAGGACCAAACTGGATTGTTTCTTGTGACAATCTGACAACCGAAAGTAAAAAATGTTGCATTTTGACCAAATTAATACAAGCTTATCCTTCAGTGGCTCTAATATGTATGCCAATTTACAGGTCTATGAGATTTATTAACAGTTTATGCGCTATAAGCGTTCATAGAAGTAGCCTGACTTTCTTAGTATTGTGTTATAAATATTATCAAAATTGGTCTTATAAAATACGAATTCTGGTAGATGACTTTCCCTAACATGAAGAAAAAAGACAAACGATCAAAGCCCGTAAAAAAATAAAAAAAGATCAAATTTATAAAACAGTAATAATAATAATTTTTTGTTGGTTTCAGGTGCGGAGATGACTGACGACATTGTGAAAAGATTGGAGGCATCTAGGTCAACTGTAAGGGTGCAGCTGGATGGGGACAAGTGCACCTTCTACACGACAACGCCCGATGGCAACGAGAGTGCTCTAACTTTCACTTTCAATGAATCTTTTGTCGACGAGATCAGTCCTGGAGTTCAGCTGACGGTATACTAAGAATGCAGTTTCTCAACGTCACAGACCTACTTAAATTTATACGATATTTGCAGACAACGTCTACCTTCGACGGTACCAACAATGTAAACTTAAAATCGGAGACTGGTGACGGTAGAGGGGGTAATAGGCGTTATGAATTTACTGAAACTGGACTCATAATCGTAAGTTAATATCAATGGAATTATTCTTGATTAATGTATCTAAGGGACAAAAGTAACTCTAGTTTTATTTCTGATAGCATTATTCAACAATTGGTTCGGATATATGTGCGAGAAGAATCTATGATAGAGTATAAAGAAGATAGAAGAATCCCTGATGTGCCGAAAAAGAATGTTATTGAATTTATTTTTGAAAATAAACTTCTATTTTTTTAATTGGTGTTTTTATTACTTTTGCTTTGTAAAAATCAACATTTTATTGATAGATATGGTGTAAACTAATAAGAAATATGACGTAAAATTATTAAAACAGAAAATTATTAGAGGGTGTTAAGCTACGGTCTATCTACTGCGTAATCCGCAACGTGTGGTCCGCATACGTAATAAACATATATACTGCGCAATACGCAGTATATAGAACGGTTGCATTTAAAAACACAGTCACGTATAGGTGCGCAGTCCGCATGCGGCACTTACGCTGCGGATTACGCACTAGATAGACCCTGGCTTAACAGGTTTAAGTAAAAAAAAATATCTGGGGTGGCCCTCACCCAACTTTCCGACTACAATGTTGACATTTAAACGAATGTCCGTAAGATAATAATACTACTATTAGATCATAACACAAGGCACCTTTCGATACAAATAACCATAATATTATACTGTCACGTATCTGTATTTTTCTGCGAGATGTTTATTTATTCTTCGATCGCGAGCCGAAAACATGTGGCTGCATAAATGCTGACACATACAGTGAGCCATCCGTGAGCCCTTCATTACGACACAAACCGAAGGCGCCCGATAGGTATAAACTCTTATAGTGCCTTAACCGCTCATCCCATTGATCTGTAAATTTGTATACATATTTAATGTCACTGCAGGATGAGATGGTATCAGTTTGGTCAAAATCGGATGAATACCTAAGAAAACGTATGTGACATTTGCCACTTCGGGTTGTCAGATTGTCACCAAAAACAATCCAGTTCGTCCCCTGGTGATTCTAAATATGTATACCAAATTTCAGCCCGATCCGTTGTTCCGTCTAGGCGCTATCGTGTTCACGGACATACACACATACATACATACATACATACATACATTTTCCAAAAATCATTGCAATCGATTCAGGGGACCCCAAAACGCGTATTTCCGCTAAAATCTCAAATTTTTTTTTCCGTCGATTACAATACTTTCCTTCTAGGAGTCGGAAAGTAAAAATGAGAGATGATAGGTTCTGGCCAGCTGATAACAAAGTTTCTATATCAATTTTTCGTATTCTTCGTAATAACTGAAATATTGAAGGTCAAAATTAAGGACAATATTGTTTAAGTACCGCAAGTGGTTAATGGCTATAGCGATTAAAATAGATTTTAAATGATTTTGAAATAGTTAGTGATAACCTGCCTGCCAATCCGACGGCCAGCAGTAGAAAGACAACACAGCTTGCAATCCAGAAATAAAGCTGTAAAATCTTTATGAAATACATTTCACATGTCAATTAGTTTTGTATTTTTTTTGCTATGTAACGTTTAAAGAAACCTTTGTTCATATATACGACACTAAGTTGATCAACACAGGTTATGCGATAATTTTGCGGACTTGGTTTATGAACCTTGCTTGACTCAGGCCACATCCTCTCGCATTCAACGTGTGCAGAATAGCTGCCTAAGTGCGGGGCCATATTGGAGCTTCGCTCCTAGTAGAGAGCCTAGCTGCGCTCCTCGCAACAGAAAAGATTAACTTATCCTTATGAGGATGGCCGTAATGAGTCGCCTAGCGCCAAGTATCTATGCAGCGGCGCGAGGAGCGCAGCTAGGCTCTCTACTAGGAGCGAAGCTCCAATATTGCCGCGCACTTAGGCTAATATACGGTGTGCGCAAGTATGAAAGTATCTCCAACACCTTAGAAACAGCAAATTGGTTGAACATGAAAAAACAGGAGCAATTTTCATTTTCTTTGTACTGCTCACAAGTTTATTATATCGAAGACCCCTGCATATTTGTATAACAAGATATTTTTCAGAGTAGATGTACATCACTTAAACCTAAGGCACAAAAATACAATAACTATACGTTTTTCAAAAGATGCTTTTCGTACAACATTGCCGTTTTGTATAACCAGTATCCTGAAGGTTTAAAATCATTATCGTTAGCGACGTTTAAAAGCAGGCTTCGTGGTGTCTTGCAAACCTCCCAGAATTTAGGTCATGTTGGATGTTTTTTGTAAGTGTGCACCATAGTATTGTTTCTGTGAGCGCGCCGTAAAAGTAAAGCGTTCTGACAAATGTTTTGATTGTCTTTCTTTTTTACTTTCCAACTAGTACCCTAGAAGGAAAGTATTGTAATCGACGGAAAATGACGTTTCGAGATTTTCGCAAAAATACGCCTTTTGAGGTCCCCTGAATCAATTGCAATGATTTCGTGTGGGTATGTATGGCTGTGAACACGATAGCGCCCAAACGGTACAACGGATCGGGCTGAAATTTGGTATACTTATTTAGAATTACCAAGGGACGAACTGGGTTGTTTTTGGTGACAATCTGACAACCGGAAGTCACAAATGTTAAATGACAAATGCATCTTCTGAGGGATTCATCCAATTGAGATCAAACTCATACTAACTCATCCTCCAGTGACTTTAAATATGTTTAAATTTGCAGATCAATGGGATGGACGATTTAGCCGCTATAAGCGTTTATAGAAGCAGTGTGACAGAATCCACAGCCTTCATCGCTGTGTTGCAAATTGTCAGATTTTGACAAATGTCAGAGCCACTGACATGGCATGACATTAAATGTCAGTATGACAAATGTTATTATGTCATAGAAACAGACGTTAGGTAGAGAGTGTTATTTTATATTATTGTATGATATTTGTTAATTAGTTTATATTTAGTTCAAGTAATAATTTTCAAGGAATATTTTGTAAGATTAAGTAGAACAGTTGGCACATACAACTGTCAAACTGGTCTTCGCCTTTTGCGAGGAGATTTTTTTGTTTGTTTTTTTTTGTATCTCATATGTATTATGTTTGGTCTCTTTTCAATAAAGCAATGTTATTATTATTATTATTATTTTTGTAACTTTGTCCTTTGATGTACATATAAGTTATTATAAAACGTTGAATAATTGTTTATAATCATTTAATGGTCAGTAGCTCCAATCTATTATCCTTCAATGTTTGTGCTCTCCAACCTGGTACACCTGTATAAAACAACAGCTGATATACCTTATCACTAGGTGTTGATTAATATCTACAAAGTTTCGTGATTATAATCATTGCATTTATTAGTTCTTATTTTTATATGGTTAAAATACAATCATTAAAACGTAATCAAAATGGACACTAATCTACTTCTTATGTCATATAACCTGATCCAACAACAAGTAACAAAGTTGAATCCAGTGGAGTATGGAGATCACAATCAAAAACCACTCAATATGATAAAATGAATCACGTTCATTCAGTTTCCACCTAAACCAATACCAAAATAACACGTTATTAAAGCATTTGATAGCTATCGAACCCTTCGGTAACCAAAGGTCAAACAATTAGGTACATACATCAATACATCGACACTTGCTACCACTCAGAGATAAATACACGAGATAAAGCTTATATAAACGGCAAAATCAGTGCCCATAAAATAGTAGATCTTTGCCGTCTGTCCAAACAATCAACATGTCTCTCATCCCAGGTACCTACAAATTGGAAAACAACGAGAACTTCGTTGCTTTCTTGCAATCCTTGGGTAAGTTGACCGTCTGTTTTATGAGATAATTTGATAACTGTGCTTGTGCATATATACAGGTGTCCCAGCTGACAATGCCCAATTCGCTGACAAGCTCCGACCAAATTTGACCGTGACTGTCAATGGTGACAAGATCGACCTTGTCAGTGACTCTGGTGTCAAGAACACCACTACCACCTTTGTTCTTGGAAAGGAATGTGACGACCCACTCCCAACCGAACACATCGCCAAGGTTTGTCTTGTTTTACTTTTTATACTTTTACCATTGTCATTAGAATGATCGAATCTGAAAAACTGATTGAATTTCTTTGTTAGAGCGTTGCTACTCTTGATGGAAACACCATCAATGTGACCACCAAGTGCGCTGAAATTGGCCTTGAGGGATCTCGTTCTTATACCTTCAGCCAGGATGGTCTTGTACTTGTAAGTATCCTTGCATATGAGAAAGATGTTACAAAACTTGCAAACTCTAAAGATTGTACACTAATGTCGTGTTTCTCGTTGTTTAGACCTACCAAGGTGCGTCCGGTGAAGCCAAACGTATCTACAAAAGGGTTTAAGTTATTTTAATTTTATATTTTTAAGCAATAAATAATTATAAAGAAGTAAATTGTAGTTTTATTTTGTTTGGGATACCAAACTGCTTTAATCAATTTTATTTTATTGATGGTGCTACTTATGACATATTAGATCCAACATTCCTAATGTAATATGAACTTTGTAACCTGATAATACAGTATGCCTTAGGCACCAAATCTTGGTACAAAAGTTCGTCGTGCAATATACTAATCAATATATTCTGGTTCCACTTGATTCCACTGTCAATATCATCAAATTGTGCGAGCTGACAACTGAGAATTCAATAACCAGCCATGATATGAACATGGAATTCATCCGGGCGAAATTCAATATTGAAATTTACTGGCAAATGTAATTTGTATCGCCGCATTTCAGGCGCAATCGACACGATACCAGAGCATCCAGTAATTTGGCTATTAATAAATCCGTGATATGATAGTTCATCAAAAGCCTCGATGGTTATGTGAGTCTTTTTATATAATATACATTACAAATTTGCTGTGAAATCATGTCTGTAGAATTGTAATTTGCATAGCTATAAAATTCAATGTAGCGTAAAATCAACATGTTGCGGCCGCCTCATAAACATCAATAGCAACAAGATCTGTTTGCTTAGGGATCGATAGGTTTGCGCACCATATTGCCGACCGAATTACTGGCCACAGTGTGAACAGAGCAAAGCTTTGCTGCCTAGGAGGTATACAAAAGCTCTTGCGAAATAAAGTGGAAATTCCTTTCTCTATTACAAAAAGAGGGTTAAATCTCTATCTCAAAAAATGGCGGTAAAAATGTCAATAGAAATTGTTGTGTGAAATTCAATAAAGATTATTCAATGTAAAATTTTATATATTGAAATAGGGTAAAAATGGTTCATAATCGTAGATAAGTAGTATAGTCCACACCGTTACGCCACGGCTCGGCCACACTAGATTTATTAGCCGCTAGTTGCTGGTGCTGCTAGTAGTAACAGCAGCCAGCGGCTATTTTGTGGCCACATTACGCTGTTTACCAGCAGAAGTACTGCTGCCGCTGGTGGTTACTACTAGGAAGCCTCAGTTTAAACTACAATGTCAACTATTTCTGGTGCATTTTATATGTCACCAGGTAGGTACATAAAATAGAGAGACAATGTCTTTTGTCAGGTGAAGGCGTTCTAACCATACAATATTTCATATTTGATACCAATTTGTGGGATTTTATTGACTACCTGCCTTGAACCCGACTACATAAATGTTGAAAGCACTGACTGTGGCAACAAATTTCTTAATTCTCTTGCCGTTTTTTGCTAATATGATCTTAAATAACCGTACCACTAATCCCAGTTGCAAATCGATCAAAAAAAATTGTGACATTGATAAAAATAAGGTAGGCTGTTTGAGCAGTGGTTTGAAAAAAAATTGTCACTTAATTTTGACTCTTTATTACAGAGAAAGTATACTGTACTACCTTCGGCAAGTTATTTAAAAAAATGGGCCATTTAGTTAGGGTTTCAAAAAGGTACAACACTTGCTACTTGCCCAGAAAAAAAATGTTAAGAATTTTTATTTGAAATTAGTGCAAGAAATTCAACTTAACCTAGTTAGTCAAATGAGGAAATAAATTGAAGAATAAAACGAAAAGTATGAGACTAAAAAAGGTGATTTTATTTTACAAATTCAGATGCTCGAATTGTTTGCCTTTAGCACGAATTCAGGCTCGTCGGCATCGTCTGCATCTTGTTAATGCCTTAGCCACGAAATCGGACGCATAGACGTTTTTGCTCATAGCGTCAAGGTCGAACGGGTGAAAGCCTGCTCCAAATGCATGCGTAGGAGAGAGAAAGGAGCTCTGCGCTTGTAGCGTTTCGCCAGGAGTGAGCATTCCGTTGCCGATGCATAAAAATAAAGCTCAATACGTCACAGCAACTTATAAATATTACATAATATTTGCATTGTATGCATAAAATGCATCAATAAGCATAATCTAGGTTATTCAATTTTGAAGAAATATCCGAATACATAAATCTCATATTTATAATTTTATATTATTAGTTATATATTTAACAAAAGTAATACATTGTTGCTTTAAATTATTTATTATAATCGATGGTTGGTATTTTCTACTATACCCACATTTGCCCTGAGCCAGCAGCGCAAGCTCTAAATAGCGGCTGATGAAAGTTCAACATGTTCAACTTTACAAGCAACAGCCAAAACCATTCGCCGGTATGCAAAAAAAGCAGTTGCTGAGTAGTCACACTATAAGGGTTAACAGCGTCTAATAATCTACAACAAGCAGCAAATACTAAAACAGCGTAGTGTGACCACCCCACATTTTGCATTCCAATCAACGTTGCAGCATAACTTTTTGGCCGGCGACTATTCATTATGTGATCAGTATTTTGACAACTATATCGCTCAAAGCCCTCTTTATATATTGGGAGAATATTACCACGTATAACATTTATAAAAGACATTTCAAAAATACATAATTTCCTGAGTTAACATTCATGCTGGTTGCTGTAAAAGTTAAACAAGCGCTGGTGGACTGACTGCTGTTAAATTCACCCGCCAACTGGTAAAACAGCGCTGGTGAGTGGTCACCCTTTTCTGTTAGCACGCTAGTACAACAGCCTAGTCTGATCATAGCATTACCGCGATGTTAGAAAGCAAGACATTGGTCCTTCGTTCAGGTATATCGAATCCTATCTATGTTTACCGCTAGATCTGTTGACATGTAGCCTCCAGTCGTGCATGTCGCCAACGTAATATAGTGAGGTTTAATTTCCTGCCCACTGATTGACTCTGCTGCGGTTGCAAAAGCTGCGTGGGACAGAGTTACTGCGAAATACATTTTAAGCAACCGCCACATATTACGCAGAACGTAAGTATTGATTAATTGAAATGTTCTATTTGTAAGTACAGTGCAATTTGTCATCAATTTAAATAATATTTTAGTCCATAATTATTTTGACAATTCATTTTCTTCGCGCAACAATGGGAAATGATCTACAGCCTTGGTCCAGTTTTCCTTTTCAGTTTTAAAATCTGCTTCATTTCCAGAAGGTTTCAGTTTGGTTGTGCTGTAGCAAAACCTTTAGGAACATTTTGGAAGCACTTTGGGTATACAAGCGATACATTTAGTGGTTGCCCATCTCCTGTAACTGAATTAAAGCGCCCGATCGTGAGTGAAACATGTTGAACTAGGTCCAGACTGCGTCGGCTGCATTATAATGTATAAATTGATTATAGTCCCACCGCAGACGCCTTTTTGATGTAATTAATTTGATTTTCCTGCGCCTACGTCGACGTCGTACATACTCTCTAGTAGAAACTTCCTTTAATGTCATGCATATTCGAAGTATATTCCTGAAACACTATTGGCCAATATATTTTAACAACTATTTTTACTGATGAATAAATGGCATAGTTTAAAATAATTAAATACTTGCTAAACTAACGAGAAAACTAGGATTTGCCCTTTTTGAAATTAAAGTTAACCGCGATAAACTTCTAAAATACAAGATTATGCTGCCAGGGTTGGAGTTAGGCCGGCTATATATTTTCATAAAACTTCGCGTTTAAATCGCCTGTAAGCATTTTTCATAATTTAAAAAGTTTTCTGCGGTACACAGGGCCCTTGAGGCTAAAGAGAATGAGTCGTCGGCCACGTCACTCGCACATTATTTATATTCTTGCCTACTCGGTAAACAGGTGTTTCTCGTATCAATTCAGAAATGTCCTGAAATTGGATACCAACAAACAACCCCAACAAACAAATGTATTGTTCGGCTACCTTTCGAAAATACTTTGCCCCTGGGCATTTAAGCAAACCCCTGAGAGAGGAAGAGAGACAGAGAGTTGTGTTACATTTATTATACTCGTCTTGTAATTTATACTTTTACCCTTTAAATTCACAAATTTAAATATCTCTGGTTTATAAAGTTGTATTAGCAAAAAGGTTTTATTTACATCTGTGTGCATTTTACAACCATTCAAACATTGTTACCAAACAGATAATAGAAATCTTTATGCCAACCCAGTATTAACTTTTCCTCAAAAATATGTTTTAACAAAAGTTAAAATTAAAACCGATATTTGTAATATTTTTATTAGTAAGCAAGTTATGCGGATACAATCCAAGGTTCCAATACCTTCTCGCAATAGCATTATTACTTTTTTTTGCTCATAGCAGACCACCGATTTGTTTTGCCCTTTTTTTTTCGAAAGCCAGCCTTGGGGCTGGATGTGTGTGTTTGAGACAACAATATGCCCTGGAATACAGAAGACACAGGTCAGCGGAATAGAAAACAACTGTCGAGTTGCATAATAACTTTTAATTAACCTCACAACTCTGCCCAGAGGCGTCCGTCGGTTGCCTCCATACACTTCCAAGGACTTTTGTGGTGGTCACCGGCTCCATTCTTCGCAACCCCAATAGACCCTCGTTATATTCCATAATTTAAAAATAGACCCAGCGGCAAAGCTAAATTAAAACTTTAGGATTTGTTGTTCGTATTTGGGCTTTTGTGGTACCACTGAAGTTAATTTTAAATAATACCCTGAAATTGTCGAATTTATTATAGCTACAACATTCAGATTGTAACTCCACGTTGTAAATATATTAGACATCGATATTAACAGCCAATTGCTGCAGACTAGAAGCTTATTAAACGCGATTTCAATTTTGGTGGAGGTGCCGGATCGGCAAGATTCAGAAGACACACCAATTGAGACAACTCTATAAAAGAAAATAAAACGCAATAAACTAAACATATTACTTTACTTAATTGAAGCTGGATCCACCACTACTCAAAGGACCGTTTCGTTCTCGATTCGCCGAGTTCGAAGCTCCAACATTCAGAGTGATCCACATTGCAAATAAATATCTTAGAAATTGATATTAACAGCCAATTACTGCAGATTAGAAGCTTATTAAACGCGATTTAAATTTTGGTGAAGGTGTCGGATCGGCAAGATTCAAAAGAGACACCAATTGAGACAACTCTATAAAAGGAAATAAAACGCAGTAAACTAAACATATTACTTTACTTAATTGAAGCTGGATCCACCACTACTCAAAGGACCGTTTCGCTCTCGATTCGCCGAGTTCGAAGCAGCGAATCTGCTGCAAATTTGTTTGAATAACATCGAGATTTCATTTATCGATCATTCGAGTGGCGAAGGCGGGAATTCAGAGAGCGGGAACGATGCCCGTTTGCGCGGTAAAAGCTCACGTATTCAACCTAAATAAATGTTCACTATCGCGTGCACGCTCGAGCGCACTTGATTTGTATGAATCTGTCGTCAAATCTAGTCACCTTGTTCACCAATGTACAGATACGAGTCCTACGTCGGTAGGATAATTTTAACATCTGGTGAGAGTGGCAACAGCGAATGTTCGCTTCGATGAGTCCTCTTCTTTGGCTGTTAGATTTCAATAACTAATTGGATTAAGCGTGCTTGCGAAGCAGAAAATCTTGCTGAAAGTAATTCCTGGTACAAATTACATTAGTCTGAATGTGGGTTTGTACAATATACAGGTTGTCCATACTTATCGCTTCACGATTTTGTTCTTAATTAACGACATCGTATTTCGTTAGTCCTGTTTTGTATTGAAATTTCCGAGGATGTTCTTAGACTTCTTGGAGGTCTATGTCGAAGAACGGGTTGGGTAGTGCAGGGGAGAGGGGCGATATAGATTTTTGGTGCTTCCAGCCTGACAGTTAATTTTACTTGACACATTTCGCAATACTCAATTTTGAGGACCACTTAAAAGCTTTTATATTTAAGACCCTCTTACAGAACATGACAAAGTTTGCCAAGCCCAGCCGCCGTCGCGGCGTTGTCTCTTCCTTTTTTGTCTTCGTATCTAAGGAACTGATCGAAAACCTTATCCAGTCTGTTAAACATCCCCTGACGTGTTCAACGGTATATGTATATTAGCTAAAATCCACCGAAGAAAAAAATACTTAACGTAAAAAGAACGTCCACCTAAAAATTTGACAAATTACAACTCTTTTCATCTATTTGAACACATGTAATGTTTCAATTTTCAGTACATCTAGCATTAATAGGGCTTTATTAAGAGCCAATTAACTGACAGATCCCTAATTACTATACAGGGCATTTATTGTGACCATTGGTAAAAAAATCAAAGTTATGATCAATAAATGCTATTTTGTTACCTCTTTGAAAACTAACACATCGAAATGAAACAAAAACCAATACATTGCTACAAAATTTGGCTTTAAAACTGAGTAGGTAAAAAGTTGATCAAGGTCCTTAATTGTTCGCCAAGGTGTTCCAAACTTTGGCCACAAAACATCATCTCGTTAGACAGAGTAAATCAGTTGAAGAAATAATTATTTTAAACATTTTAATATTTGGCAAAATGTAAAGAATTTGTCTGGAAGTTGCTAAAAGAATCATCAAGATCCATCAGAGACTACAACAGTTACTTACAGGAATGGTTTGAAACTCCTTCCCTCAAATGGTACATATTAATAGAGTGAAGGTGAATGTCTTTTATATTAAACGTGATAAATGCTACCCCAAGCATAGCTGTAAGTAGTACGAACCCTTCGCCATTTATAAAAGTTACCTTCAATTACAGAGTCTCTCGAAAAGACATGAACTCGTTGCCTCAACCAAAACTTCAAAGAAATTTCTCAACGTCTCCCTCAATAATAATGTAATTAAGTTAATGGTAGCACAAGTACGTACCTAAATTCAGTAACGTAGTCGTCCTACTACATACTATTCAATTAATAAGCAATTTATTTTCTTAATGGAATCGTATGGCACACGAAAAGATAACCTAATTGTTTGAACAAACAATTCTGACAGTTAACTTATTTCGATCATCAGTGTGACTGGTTATTTTGCTGCAGCAACATCATACAAATGACAAGAATGTTTCTAAACATTCGATTAAATAAAATAATCGATGTATTCTCAGCACTTAGACCGCTATATTACTTTAAGATATTCCTAGGAACATGTACATATATTCACTGTGAAGGAATGGAAAGGTACAAAGTAAGCATATTTAGAATACTCCGACTTCTGATACAATACACAGCATTTACCACTGTGGTTCTGCTACCCATAAACGAAAACGAGACGAACGTATTCAGCAATTCTCTAGTAGAATATGTGAGCCATGGTCAAGGTTATATAGTTCTGTGCACATCTCTTGTAACAGTTATCACAGTATGCATGTATTCCACACAGACGTGTTTAATCATCAACAATATTCATGCGATTGATCTCGATTTAAGGCGTCTGGGAATCAGTTTTCACTACAAGTAAGTTTTCTAAAAGAAACTTGTCAATGTTTACTAAAATATTTACCATCTTGATTCAATCCTGTTATCTATAGATGGAGTTATATGGTGGCGTTAGCAAGCTGTTTATGCAGCGGTTTGACGATTGCATTTTATTTGTCGCTTACAGCGTTTGTTATTCCTGCTGATGATAATATGGTAATCCATATTATTCAAACTGTTGCATATAACTTTACATATTTTGTTCATATCTTGGTTAACGTGGACTATGGAAATTATGCTCATATCATAAAGGAGAGATATGGAATACTAAATAAATACCTTGGAGGCATGTTTGAATCTGTTGAAAATGGTAAGTAAACTGTATTTACGCAACTAAAATAATTTAGTCCAATTTTTATTTTTTCAAACGACAATCCGATTAGAAAATTGGTTTTGATCGACTCTTTAATTCGGTCTCCTTTAATTCGGTAAATCTTTTTTACATCCTACTGAAAAAAAAAAATCGTGACCATCGGTTAAAAATACCCAAGTTAAGGTCGATAAATGTTAATTTTTCTAAAACTCCTTGGAAACTAAGACATTGAAATGAAACAAAAACTAATACATCACTACTAAATTTGTCTTTAAAACTGAGTAGGTAAGATGTCGATCAAGGTCCTTAATAGTTCCACAAGGTGTTCCAAACTTTGACGACAAAGATCATCTCGTTAGACAGACTAAATTAGCTGAACAAATAATTATTTTAATCATTTTACCAGCTAGGCAAAATGTGAAGACTTTGTAGTAAGTTGCTAAAAGAGTCATTAAGATCCATCAAATGTTACAAAAGGTATATGAGATAAAAATTTGTCATTTTATGTGGCGGATCTTCTTGGTGTTACTTACAAGAATGGTTTGAAACTCGTTACCTCAAATGGCTCATATTAATAGAGTGAAGATGAATGTCTTTTATACTAAACGTGATAAATGCTACCCCAAGTATAGCCTTAAGTAGTACGGACCCGTCGCCATTTATAAAAGTTACCTCCAATTACAGAGTCTCTCGAAAAGACATGAACTCGTTGACTCTGCGACAACTTCAAAAATATTTCTCAACGTCTCCTTCAATATTAATTTAATTAAGTTAATGGTAACACAATAGTACATACTATTCAATTGATAATAAGCAATTTATTTTCTTAATGGAATCGTATGCTACACGAACAGCTAACCTAGTTGTTTGAACAAACAATTTTGACACTTAACTTATTTCGGTAAAATCATCAGTGTGACTGGTTATTTCTGTGTAGCAACATCATACATATGACAAGAATGTTTCTAAACATTGGGTTAAATAAAATCATCGATGTGTTCTCAGCACTTAGTCCGCTGTATTACTTTAACACATTCCTGGGCACATGTACCTATAAATTAACTGACTTAGAAGGAATGCAATTGTACAAAGTAAACATATTTAGAATACTGCGACTTCTGATACAATACACAACATTTACCACTGTGGTTTTCCTACCAACACACAAGCCAGAAGTATTCAACAATTCTCTAGCAAATTCTGTGAGCTATGCCCAAAGTTATATAGTTATGTGCACATCTTTTGTAACAGTTATCACAGTATGCATGTATTCCAAACAGACGTGTTCAATCATCAACAATATACATGCGATTGATCTCGATTTAAAGCGCCTAGGAGTCAGTTTTCACTACAAGTAAGTTTTCTAAAAGATACTTGTCTATGTTTACTATTATATTTGCCATAATTGATTCGATCCTGTTATCTATAGATGCAGTTATATGGTGGCGTTAACATGCTGTTTATGCAGCGGATTGACAATTGCATTTTATTTGGCACTTACAGCATATGTTGTACCTACTGATGATAACATGGTGCTCTATATTATTCAAACTGTTGCGTATAATTTTACATATTTTGTTCATATCTTGGTTAATGTGGAATATGGGAATTATGCTCATGTCATAAAGGAGCGATATAGAATACTAAATAAATACCTTGGAGGCATATTTGATTCTAGTGGAAATGGTAAGTAAACTGTATTTACGCAATTAAAATAAGTTAGTCCAATTTTCATTTTTTCAAACAACAATCCGATTAGAAAATTGGTTTTGATCGACCGTTTGATTCGGTTGACATCTGAAGTCTCTTTTCCTATATGGCGTACTAATTGTGACTATTGTCTTCACATCCTGTTGAAAAAAATTGTGACAATCGGTTAAAAATACTAAAGTTATGGTCAATAAATGCAATTTTTTTAAACTCACTGAAAACTCAGACATCGAAATGCAACAGATACCAATACATCGCTAATTAATTTGGTTTTGAAACTGAGTGGATAAGAAGTTGGCCAAGGGATTTAATTCTTCCGCAAGGCGATTCAAGCTCTGACCACAAGAAATAATTATTTTAAAGATTTTGCCAACTTGGCAAAATGTGAAGAATTTGACTTTAAGTTGCTAAAATAATCATCAAGATCCATCAAAGATTACAAAAGTTATTGGAGATCAAAATTTGTCATTATTTTATGTGGCGGATTTTCTTGGTGTTAGTTTCAAGAATGGTTTGAAACTCGTTTCCTCAAATGATTCATATTAATAGAGTGAAGGTGAATGTCTTTTATACTAAACGTGAGAAATGCTTCGCCAACTATAGCCGTCACTAGTACGAACCCGTCGCCATTTATAAAAGTTACCTCCAATTACAGAGTCCCTCGAAAACACGCAAAGTCGTCGGCTCAACCAGAACTCCAAAAAAATTTTCAACATCTACTTCAATAATAATGTAATTAAGTTAATGTTAACACAAATACGTATCTAAGCACAGTAACGTAACTGTTATACTACATACAATTCAATTAATAATAAGTAATTTATTTTCTTAATGGAATCGTATGGCACACGAAAAGATCACCTAGTTGTTTGAACAAACAATTCTGACAATTAACTTATTTCGGTAAAATCATCAGTGTGACTGGTTATTTCTCTGCAGCAACATCATACATATGACAAGAATGTTTCGAAACGTTGGGTTAAATAAAATCATTAATGTATTCTCAGCACTTAGTCCGCTATATTACTTTAACACATTCCTGGGCACATGTACCTATAAATTAATTCACTGTGAAGGAATGCAAAGGTACACAGTAAACATATTTAGAATACTCCGACTTTTGATACAATACACAACGTTTACCGCTGTAGTTTGGCTACCAATAAACAAGACGGACGTATTCAGTAATTCTCTAGCAGAATATGTGAGCTATGGTTTAGGTTATATAGTTATGTGCACATCGCTTGTAGCAGTTATCACAGTATGCATGTTTTCCAAACAGACGTGTTTAATCATCAACAATATTCATGCGATTGATCTCGATTTAAAGCGCCTGGGAGTCAGTTTTCACCACAAGTAAGTTTCATAAAAGAAACTTGTCTATGTTTACTATAACATTGACGATCATTGATTCGATCCTCTTATCTATAGATGGAGTTATATGCTGGCGTTAACAAGCTGTTTATGCACCGGATTGGCGATTGCAGTTTATTTGGCACTTACAGCATGTATTATCCCTACTGATGATAGCATAGTGCTCTATATTATTCAAACTGTAGCGTATAACTTTACATATTTTGTTCATATCTTGGTTAACGTGGAATATGGAAATTATGCTTATGTTATAAAGGAGAGATATGGAATGCTAAATAAATACCTTGGAGGCATATTTGAATCTATGGGAAATGGTAAGTAAACTGTATTTACTTATGGTTTTGATCGGTGCTTTAATTCGTTTGTCAATTATACATCGGGTTTGCTTAATAATATATTTTTCATATCTTAAATTTGACAATTAAAATCAATAAAAAACCACTTTACGCAAAAAAGTCACAAGAAGGTCATTTTCTAAAAACAAGAACAAATTGTTGTTAACTATTACAAGAAATAAAGTAATTATCTCGAAGTAAATGAGATAAGTAAACTGTCGGGTGAATGAATACCGCTTTTCGTTTAAGCGAAGTGCTTATTGACTTTTCCTAACTAAGTGAATATAACTATGCGTTATTAAAACTACAATACATTGGGAAGCACGAAACGTTTTAGTTGTACACGTTACTCCGGTAACCAAAAATGTCCAAATTAATCTCAAAATTTAAAAAGTTTTTTCAACCGCAAGATGTGTTTGACACTCTACAGCCATTCCACGGTTTTGCTGCAATTTTGGGTCTTTGTACATACAAACTGAAACGAATAAATGGCCAAAAGCTCTATAAAGTGACACTATTGCGCACTATTCGATATCTGCTTCAATACATCTTGGTGGTCATGGTTATTTTTCCTGATACATTTGTGCAATATGTTAACATGTTCATGTACACTAACGTAATAGCCAGCAACGTCAGCTTTTATCAAGAAGCAATAATTTGCGTCACCTCAGTTGGAAATGCGCTTTTCGGATGCTTATTCTCACCAAAAATCTGCTCAATTGTGAATAGGATAAATTTCGTCGATGCACAGTTCAAAAGTCTTGGGTTAACAATCTCAAATAAGTATATATTTCCAGTGTAGTACCTGAAAACACCTAAGTGAATAAAATTTTAGGGCATGTTTTCTTCAATCTCTACTTTCCACTTTCCTCGCTGCTACATCGATTGTTGTTGGCTGTGTAATACCATACCATCTTCTCTTTGGGCTTAACATGAGTTTTGCCCTATATTTATTACACAATTTAGCAAATATGTATCCTTATATTATTAGTATGCTGGTCGTTAACCAATATGGTATTTATGCTCTTGTTATCAAGGAACGGTACACAGTTCTAAATACCTATCTTGTGGATATGTTTGATAAAACACCTGATGGTAAGTAAGAATAGTTAGTTTTAATGTATTATTACTATTTGTTGTGAGCATTTATGCTGTCTATTGGTGTCCAGCAACAAAATATGGAAAACCCCATATTAGAAAACCCCTCTCTTTGTAGCTTTCGTAGTGTGTAGAAGTCCTTATAATTCTTTTTGCAACAGAGTACGAAACGTCGACAATTGCAACATCAAGAACGCGGTTTCCTCTCAGAAATTAAGAATTAATTGATTCGGATAGCGGAGATTTTCATTTTATATAATGGTTGTTAACAATTATAACAAATGAAATAATTAAAATAGCTTTTCGGTAAATGGTTGACGCTTACCCGTTTAACTAAATTGGTTATTGACCTTTCATAATACAAATTAATAAATGATCTATGGTACTCTACTAATACGATTCACGTTGTATACGTGTTTTACTAATAGAGCAAAAATGTCGAAATTTATCTCCTAGTTCAAAGAGTGGTTTTACCCTCAATACATCTTTGACACTCTGCAGCTAGTCCATGATATCACTGCAAATTTGGGATTTTGTATTCAAAAACTGAAAAAAATATAGCAGATGAAAACTTTATAAAGTAACAGTACTACGTACTGTCCGACGTATTATCCAGTACGTTTACATATTCGGTATTTTTGTGCATGATACCTTTATAAATTCGTTTAACATCTGCGGCAACTTATTAACAAGCAATGTCGCATTCTACCAGGATGCAATAGCTGGCGTGACATCAGTTTGGTATTGTTTTTTCGGATGTTTATTCACACCAAAAATATGCTCAATTATTAATATGGTCAATGCTATTAGGCAGACTTAAAAACTTTTAGATTAAACATTTAAAATAAGTAAGGATTGCAGTCAACGTTTACCTTCATACAAAAGCGGAACAATAAATATCTGTTTTCATTACTTTTCGATTCAACAGCAGCGTTTTGTTTTGGTTGAACTGTTTGAAAATGAATGAACCTTGATCTTGAGATAGCATACTCTCTAGTTTGTCATATAGTCTGTCAATGTCTATCAATTATTGTATTTACAGTTCCGCTTGTTTAGAAAACATTTCAGGTCACATTTTTTGCAAAAAAAACGTCAACCCAAAAATTTGACAAATTACAACTCTTTTGATTTGTAGAACCTATGTAATGTTTCTGTTTTCAGTGCTTTTAGCATTGATTTATTAAGAGCCAATTAACTGACAGATCGCTAATTACTATACAGTGCCGTGCGTTTCAAATTTAGACATCTGAAGTTTCTTTTCATCTTGTGGTAGAAGAAGTTATAAAATATCTTTTTTTATTACTATAGCGCGAATTAATTCTGACTATCTTCTTTACATCCTGTTGAAAAAAATCGTGACCATCGGTTAAAAATACCAAATTGTAGTCGATAAATGCTCATGTTTTTTAACTCTTTGTAAACAGAGACATTGAAATGAAACAGATACCAGTGCATCGCTAACTAATTTGGCTTTAAAACTGAGTAGGTAAGAAGTTGACCAAGGGATTCAATATTTTTTCGCAAGGTGTTCCAAACTTTTACCATAAAACATCATTTCGTTAGACAGATTAAATCAGCTGAAGGAATAATTATTTTAAAAATATTACTACTAGCTGCTAAAAGAATCATCAAGATCCATCAAAGTTATTGAAGATCAACAAAATTTGTCATTATTTTATGTGGCGGATTTTTTGGTGTTACTTACAAGAATTGTTTGAAACTCGGTTATCTCAGATAGTTCAAATTAGTAGGGTGAAGATGAATGTCTTTTACACTAAACGTGATAAATACTGCCCCAAGTATAGCCTTAAGTAATACGATCCCTTGGCCATTTATAAAAGTTACCTCCAATTACAGAGTCCGTGGAAAAGACATAAACTTGTTGGCCCAACTAAACTTCAAAAAAAAATTCTAAACATTTCCTTCAATAATAATTTAATTAAGTTAATGGTAACACAAGTACGCATCTAAATATAGTAGCGTAGTCGTCACATTACATACAATTCAATTAATAATAAGCAATTTATTTTCTTAATGGAACCGTATGGTAAACGAAAAGATATCGTAGTTGTTTGAACAAACAATTCTGTCAATTAATTTATTTCATTAAAATCATCAGTGTGACTGGTTATTTCTCTGCAGCAACATCATACATATGACAAGAATGTTGCTAAACATTGGATTAAACAAAATCATCGATGTATTCTCTGCACTTAGTCCGCTATACTACTTTAACACATTCCTAGGAACATGTACATATAAACTAATTCACTGTGATGGAGTGAAACTCTACAAACTAAACATATTTAGAATATTGCGACTTCTGATACAATACTCAGCATTTACCACTGTGGTTCTGCTACCATTAAGCAAGACGATCGCATTCAGCAATTCTCTGGCAAATTATGTGAGCTATGCCGAAAGTTATATAGATATGTTCACATCTCTTGTAACAGTTATTACAGTATGCATGTTTTCCAAACAGACGTGTTTAATCATCAACAATATTCATGCGATTGATCTTGATTTAAAGCGTCTAGGAGTCAGTTTCCAGTACAAGTAAGTTTTCTAAATGAAACTTGTCTATGTTTACTATAATATTTACAGTAAGTAATTCGATCCTGTTATCTATAGATGGAGTTATATGCTGGCGTTAACAAGCTGTTTATGCATCGGATTGGCGATTGCAGTTTATTCGGCATTCACAGCATGTATTTTCTCTATTGATGACAACATAGTGCTCTATATTATTCAAATTGTTGCGTATAACTTTCCATATTTTGTTAATATCTTGGTTAGCGTGGATTATGGAAATTATGCTTATGTTTTAAAGGAGAGATATGGAATACTAAATAAATATCTTGGAGGCATATTTGAATCTGCTGATAGTGGTAAGTAAACTATAATTATGCAAATTTGCAAAATCCAAATTTTATTTTTTTCACACGACAATCCGACTAGAAAATTAGTTTTGATCGACCCTTTAATTCATCATTAAAACTACAATACATTGCGAAGCACGAAACGTTTTAGTTGTACACGTTACCCCGGTAACCAAAAATGTCCAAATTAATCTCAAAATTTAAAAAGTTTATTCAACCGCAAGATGTGTTTGACACTCTACAGCCATTCCACGGTTTTGCTGCAATTTTAGGTCTTTGCACATACAAACTGAAACGAATAAACGGCCAAAAGCTCTATAAAGTGACACTATTGCGCACTGTTCGATACCTACTTCAATACATCCTCGTGGTTATGGTTATTTTTCCTGATACGTTTGTGCAATATGTTAACATGTTCAGGTTCACTAACGTAATAGCCAGCAACGTCAGCTTTTATCAAGAAGCAATAATTTGCGTGACATCAATTCGAAATGCGTTTTTCGGATGCTTATTCTCACCAAAAATATGCTCAATTGTGAATAGGATAAATTCCGTCAATGCACAGTTAAAAAGTCTTGGGTTAACAATATCAAATAAGTGAATAAAATTTTAGGGCATGTTTTCTTCAATCTCTACTTTCCACTTTCCTCGCTGCTACATCAATTGTTGTTGGCTGTGTAATACCATACCATGTTCACTTTGGGCTTAACATGAGTTTTATTACACAATAATACATTAGTTAGTTTTAATGTATTATTATTATTTGTTGTGAGTATTTATGCTGTCTATTGGTTGTTATATGGTGTCCTGCAATAAAATATGGAAAACCCCATATCAGAAACCCCCTCCTCTTTGTAGGTTTCGTAGTGTGTAGAAGTCCTTATAATTCTTTTTGCTACAGAGCACGAAATGTCAACAATTGCAACCTCAACAACGCGGTTTCCACTCGGAAATCAATAATTAATTGATTCGAATCGCGGAAGTTTTCATTTTATATAATGGTTGTTAACAGTTATAACAAATGAAATAATTGAAATAGCTTTTCGGTGTATGGATGTCGCTTACGCGTTTAACTAAATTGCTTATTGACCTTCCATAAAACAAATTAATAATGTAACTGATGCACAGTACTCTTTTAATACGACTCACGTTGTAGTTGTTCACTTGTTTTAGTAATAGAGCAAAAATGTCGAAATTTATTTCCAAGTTCAAAAAATGGTTCCACCCTCAAGACATATTTGACGCTCTGCAGCCATTCCATGCTATCACTGCAATTTTGGGTTTTTGTATCTACAAACTCAAAAAATATAACGGGCAAAAACGCTATAAAGTAACAGCACTACGCACTGTACGACATATTATCCAGTACCTTTTCATATTTAGTATTGTCGTGCATGATACGTTTACAAACCCGATTAACATCTCCGGTAACGCATTAGCAAGTAATGTCGCATTCTACCAAGATGCATTAGCTGGCGTAACATCAGTTGGGTATAGTTTTTTCGGATGTTTATTCGCACGGAAAGTATGCTCAATTGTTAATAAGATCAATGTTCTTGATTCAGACTTAAAAATTCTTGGATTGGACATTTCAAATAAGTAAGGATTACAGTCAACATTTACCTTCATACAATAGTGGAACGATAAATACCTGTTTTGATTACTTTGCTGCTCAATAGTTTGTTACATAGTCTATCAATTATTGTATTTACAGTTTCGCTGGTATGTGTATAAGAAGTTTACTGAGAAAACCATTTCAGGGCATGTTTTTCTCTATCTCTACTCTTCAGTTTCTTCACTGCTGGAGCAATAATTTCTGGACCTTTAATATCATATGTTGCGTTTGGCGGATTCAACATGAATTTTGCCCTATATGTATTACGCACTTGGTCGAAAATGTACCCTTATGTTATCGGTTTGCTGGTTGTTATGCAATATGGTGTTTATGCCCTTGTTATCAAGAATCGGTATACGATACTCAATGGTTATCTTGAAGATATGTTCCATAAAACATTTGATGGTGAGTGAAAATAATTGTTATAGTGCGTAATTATTAAATACTAGTTGTATCCATAAATATACAAAATCATTGGCAGTGTTTTTATTGTTTAAAATTTACAAAAAAATCGACAAGAAATCTTTGTGCGTGTTAATTGAACAATCATCTATGATCTACTCGAATTACCATTTTCTCCCAAAGGGGAGAAGAGTAAGTTATTATCTATCACAACAAATAAAGTAATTATCGTCAATTACATTTCACCTAAGTGTTTATTGATCTCCCATAATACAATTTGATATTGTAACGTAACTAAACTACAGTACTTTCTAACAGACAACGTCCAATGTTACATTTTTTTTATAACAGAAAGAAATGTCGAAATTTATCTTGAAACTAAAACAATTATTCCAGCCTAAAGACGTTTTTGGTGCTCTGCAACCATTCCATGTTAGCTCTGCAATCTTGGGTATTTGCACTTACGAATTAAAACGATTAAACGGACGAAAGCTCTACAAAGTAACAGTATTACGTATTGCTCGATATCTGCTTCAATATCTTCTGGTGTTGTGTATTGTTGTGCCTGATACATTTATGACTTCTTATACCTTGTACGCAAACGTGATAGCCCATAATATCAACTTCTACCAATCAGTAATAAATTGTGTAACATCAGTGGGGAATGTACTTTTTGGATGCTTATACTCACGGAAAATATGCTCGATTATTAACAAGATCAGCGCGGTTGACACAGAGTTCAAAACTCTTGGATTGACTATTTCAAATAAGTAAGAGTTTTATGTGCTTAAGAATTACGCTAAACGAATTATTTTAGGGAATCTTTTTCTCTCTCTCTACTCTTCAGTTTCCTGGGTGTCGCAACGTATCTTGTGGGGGCACTGTCGCCATATCCTTTATTTATCGGAATCTTCACAAATTATGCCCAATATGTATTACATGGCTTGGCCAATACGTATCCATTTGTTATGAGTATGCTGGTTTTTATGGAATATAGTATATATGCTGTTGTCATAAAGAATCGATATACGATACTCAATGCATATCTTGAGAATAGGTTCGAAAAACCCGTTGATGGTAAGTAAGAATAATTTGTGTTTACAGTGATATGGTGGTATAAAAATATATCATGTATTTCTAAATAAGACACATTCTTATTAAATTCTGAATAGAACAAAATGAATAGTCGATTAGTTATCCCTTAAGGTCATTGTATTTTTCATGCTCTAGAAGGAAAGTATAGTAATCGACGGAAATTTGTGATTTTTAGGGAAATACGGGGGTCCCCTGAATCAATTTCAGTATTATTTATTTATGGCATTGCGATTATTACGATTCAATTTGACCAGAATGTTATATGTAAAGGCCCTTTGCTTATAAATATATTAATTGATTTCTTATTTGGTCAGAAAATTTCCGAAATTCTTAGTAATACTTATCAGATTGATGTAGAGTTAAAAAAATCTTAACATATCAATTTCGTATAAGTAAGATTTCTTTTTTGCAGTAGTTTTTTTATTATTTTTTTATGAAAAATAATAAGTAACTCAATTTTAAGATATTAATTACTTTTAAATAACAAATGACAGCTGCTATAATATCAAAAACCTAATATTAAAGATAAACTGTGCTATTAGGAATTATACATTATGTTAAGATGAAATTGTTGAGCGTTAATAATTTAATGGATAAAGTAATTCACTTTGCTCACCACTCACAATATTACCTTATTACTGTCAATTATTAATTACTAACATTAATAAACAATGAGCTACAAATAAACAGTAAGAAAAAAATTAATTAAAATTTGTCGTTATTACAATTGCTTTTCCATTACCCAATGTACTATTACTTAAATTTGGTTATACACTTTACCCGTCAAAAGTTAGTGGACAGTTTCTTTTAGAACTACAAAATGTCGTTTCGTATTCCCGATATTTTTGTAGCACTGCATCCGTTTCACATTTTCACAACGATATTAGGAAAATCTAACTACAAATTGACGGAAGAAAACGGTCGAAAACTGTACAAAGTGACAACTGCACGAACAGTGCGAGTTTTGTTGCAATACTTGGTGGTATTTGGCATGGTTATTTATGATAAGTTTTTTCAAACGATGGGTGGCTATAGCAATCCGATAGCAAACAATTTAAACTTCTATCAAGATGTTATAGCATGTTCCTTATCTATCGGAAATATATTACTGGGTTGTGTGTTTTCGAAAAAGATCTGTTCGATAGTCAACAGACTTAACGTCATTGATCATGATTTAAGAAAACTCGGGGTTATAATATCACATAAGTGAGTCGATTTTCTTTTGGCGCTTGTTAGAATATCTTTAGAATAACGTATTTTTTAGGGCTTGTTTTTATCGATCACTCATCTTCAGTCTTTGGTGTGGTTTCAATATTATTATTGTTATGGTAGCTTTTTACTTTGTCAAGGGACGTTATATGAATTTTGCTATATATCTGATTCATGTTTCCTCGAGTATTTTGCCATTTGTCCTTAACTTATATGTCGTGGTGCAGTATGGAAACTATGCTCTGATCATCAAAGGAATATTTTTGCAACTAAATCGTTATCTTGAAAATCGATTTGACACGTCTTATAATGGTAAGTGTACTAACAGTGTCTTTTTACTGATGAAAATCTAAAGTAAAGTTTTATTTATGTCAATATATTATTTATGTCAACATACATTTAATGACCCATCAATTTGACGATATTTCTGATCAAATTGATTATCTTTATAAAATACATTTACCCATAATAGAGTGAATTAAGGAAATTTCAATTACTATTTCCTAAAATTAACAAATAAGAACAAAACGTAAGAAAAACTTGATAAATTTGTCGTTAATGACGTAGGGTTTTCCATTAACTAATTTGCTTGGAGGGCAACTAAACATTTGATCAACATCTTAATTCAGTTATACACTTCTGTGCATATCAACCGCAGTGCAAAGTAAAAGTTTCTCTTAGAACCACAAAATGACACTTCATATTTCCGATATTTATGCAGCACTACGCCCTTTTCATATTTTTACAAGTATATTAGGAAACTGTAACTACAAATTGATTCAAGAAAACCAACAAAAATTCTACAAAGTGACTATTTTGCGAACAATGCGACTTTTGTTGATCTACTTCGTGGTGTTTGGCATAGTTGTATATGATACATTCTTTGAAACGAGGGATTCCTATTCTAATACGTTAGCAAACAATATAAGCTTCTACCAAGATGTGATTTCATGTTCACTATCTGTTGGAAATGTACTATTCGGTTGTTTGTTTTCGAAAAAGAATTGTTCGATCGTCAACAAGCTGAACGTTATTGATTATGACTTAAGGAAACTTGGCGTAAAAATATCGCACAAGTGAGTCGAATTCTTTAGTAATTTCTTGGAATATATTTGAAATAGTTTAGAACAGTAGGTACACTTTTTAGGGCTTGTTTTTATCGGTCATTAATCTTCAGTCTTTGCGATGCTGGTATTACAGTTTTGATGATGATGGCATTTTACGTTATCTACGGACATAATATGAATTTTTGTATATATACCATACACAGTTTCTCGACTATTTTTCCATATGTTCTTAATTTTTTGGTTGTGATGCAGTATGGAAACTATGCTCTAATCATAAAGTTAATGTTCATGCAACTAAATGGATATCTTGCAGATCAATTTGACCATTCGTCTAATGGTAAGTCTATCAAACATTTTTCAATAAATGACATATCTCAATAATATTCAAAATGATGGGTATAATGATCGTTATTGATGTTATTTTTCCATTAAGTAATTTGCTAATACGAAGTAACTATATTACTGAAAACTAAACATTACATAGCTTATTTATTATCTATGTGAACATTCTGGCAGATATAATCAACAGTATAGAGTGAAACTTTCACTTAGAAGCACAAAATGACTGCTCGTATATCCGATATATTTTCAGCACTACGTCCTTTCCTAATTTTCACTACTATAATGGGAAACTGTAACTACAAACTTGTACAAGCAAATGGTCGGAAACTGTACAAAGTTACCGTTGTACGGACAGTGCGAGTTTTGTTGCAATACTTAGTGTTTTTTGGCATTGTTGTATTCGACACATTCTTTCAAACGTTGTTTGATTATAGTAACACGTTAGCAAATAAAGTGAACTTCTATAAAGACGTGCTTTCATGCGCATGCTCTGCTGGAAATTTATTAATCTGTTGTCTGTTTTCGAAAAGGATTTGCTCGATAGTCAATAAGCTTAACGTTATTGATTATGACTTGAGAAAATTGGGAGTCACAATACCGTATACGTGAGACAAGTAATTTCTTGAAATATTCCAGGAATAATGTACATTTTTAGGTCTTGTTATTATCGATCACTCATCTTCAGTCTCTTCGGTGGTAGTATTATTATATTTGTGGTCGTAACTTCTTACGTTGTCTTTGGACATGGCATAAACTTTGCGTTTTATATATTACATAGTTTCTCAAATATTTCTCCTTACGCAATTAATTTTATGGTTGTAATGCAGTATGGAAACTATGCTTTGATCATGAAAGAAATGTTTGTGCAACTGAATTGCTATCTTCTGGATCGCTTTGACAAGTTTTCCGATGGTAAGTTTAGCCAATATTATAACCATAATAACAATAGTAAATTGAATTTATTGGAAAAAGTATTTGTTTGTATTATTTGTAATTTATGTTAGCAACCTGCGTTTTCTTTTGTGTTGCTCTTTTCTAATAATAAATGAAAAGGGGTTTATTGATAATTATGTGGTCCAAGGATATATAATTGAAAATTTGAGAAAAAAAATAGTCAAACAACTTTTATGTTCAACATTTTTGATAGAACCAATAATTTGCGGACTGCAGAGAATAGTGCATTTAGTTGCCCAACTCTGTATTTTGCAAGTATTTACTAAATGATTGTACTATACTGTGTTTTTGACTCATATTGTCATATCTATATAATATAAATAATGAAAAGACACCAACGGATAAAATGTTAATCCTGACAGCAAAATTCAAATCTCTAGTTTTATCTCGAATTTCGCATATAGCGGTCGTAACGAGTTTCCGTGTAAAATTGAGTTAACATTTTATATGAAACGGCACCAGTCGACGAATCGCGTGTGCTTTTTTGCACCTGACAGGCTCGTTTTGGCCGTTGATTAAATTTCGCAATAAATCTTGAAACATATTCCATGAAAATCATAACACGGAATGTAAAATGTGCACAAACGGAACAAAACGATCAAACGTTGGGAAATGTCGGCGTTGTTCATTTGATATTAAAATATTAATTAAATGAATTTTCTCTTTAGCACCCGGTACAAATTTTCGGTAATAATTTTATTCCTGAACACTGAAATTATTACATTAGGCAGGTCCATGGGTATCAATCAATAGCTTTTAAAACTAAAATATTTTCCTCCACCAATATTCAATACATAGCGTGTACTATGTTTAAAATGTAATTATGTTAATTCGGCGAAAACTTTTGATATAAACTAATATATTCGCTCGGAAATGGCTGAATTATTAAATTTAGGTACCCTATTTCATGGCTAATTAATTATAAACAGAAACGATTATATTATTGTTGATAGATTACCGTTTCAAAATTTTATTGTTTACATAAATAATTTGATACTGTTAATAATGAAATTGGATTTGTTTTTAATATAGAGAAAACCTAAAATGTTGGAACCTACATATTTAATTTGAATTAGACCCTAATAAAGGATTTATTTTTAGCATGGACCGTTGAGAAGTCGGACAGCACGAAATCCGTACCGAGAAAGGGCAATTGGAAGGCGCTACCCTTATATTCGGACAGGAGCTCCATTATCGACACAGTGGCAGCTTTTCACATCAGGCTGGCGGATACAGCTGTCCTCTTGAATCAGGCGTTCCGCATCCAGTTGCTATTCTTAATAACAACGTCGTTCATAGGCATTGTTACCGCCCTATTTCTCATAGCTGTCAATTTTAAGGGAGGACAGTCCTCCGGCGCCGAAGCTTCAAGTCTAAACTACCTATTCACCATATGGGCAGCCACAAATTCTTTGGCGCTGATATTTGTCGTTCACACTACCTGTGGACTGTGCGAAGAGGTTTGTATTGTACTGTAGTTTGTTAAATATTTCTGTGAAATGACGTTTGTGTTCTTATTTTTTAGGCCAATAGGTGCCCGAAGATTCTTCACAGGATCAGGAATAAAACTGTCGATTCAAAGTTACATGAAACGGTGCGTTCTTAAAGAAATCGTATCATCATCTCAAAAGGAATCATACCTAAATCACAACATGAAATTTTAACGCATCTTTCTTGTTGAATAAGAAATGCATATTCCCGATGTGAACAGTCACAATGAAATGCACGGTACCGATATATTCGTTTCGTTGGAACAGACCTATTGTTTGCTCCGTCGCATCGCGTTGGTAGTGCCGAATTATTTTCATTTGCATCTCAATATTGCCGATACTAATCCATATTGTATAAAACCCAATTGGTACTAGTATTAGTACATAAAAAACTATTTAAAAAAAGTTGGGATTAAGTATTCGATAAGATCAAAATTGATCCATTCTTCTTGTTTCAGATTGAAATGTACTCACTGCAGATGTACCACAACCGAATGCAATTTTACGTATGTGGATTATTTCCACTGGACTACACTCTATTATACACGGTATGTATGAGTTCAGGGTTGATGTGGCGCGGGGGTGGAACGCAATATAAACCCTCTAATTAACGCTGTACCTAAATATTTCGCATACATTCCATCCTCGCTGCTACAAATTAATATGAAGTTGTATGAATTTTTCAGATTGTTGCCAGCGTCACAACGCACCTTGTTATTTTGATACAGTTCAACGGAGCTAACAGAAGTCCGCCATTAACAGCCACCATTAACAACGTGACTCAAATCTGAAGAATTTTGAAATTTAAATTATTGTAAAATGTTTTTGTAGAAGGGTTTGTACAGTTCTAATTAATTGACAAATTTGTGTTAGTTTTAGTGTTTTGCTGTTGTAGTATTCAATATCATGCGTTTAAATAATAATATATAGCTCATACTGCTTCGTATATTCAACAATCCTTTCACCCTAGTGGCTTAGTGTCTAATTCTCCTCCAATTGAGACACCATACATGCGCTAAAGCCTCTCATGACCCCTCGTCAACGATACCTTTCATGCATCCCACCGCTTTTTCAAGTGAGGGGGGCGGGTTTTCGGCAGGGGAGCATATGGGGGGAATACTATCTCACCTATGGAGAGCGGCGTGTATGAGGTTGATATGCTTGCATGGATGCCCACGAAGGACCTTATCGATCCAAAAACATACGGTTGCCCGAACTGCGCTGTGTCAACAGGCTTTTGCTAAATTAATCATGTTAATTGAACTGAATCATTGTGTTATACGTGCTGGACCGTACACAGGTGGATCTCCCCTACCCCACCTCTTCCCCTGTTTATTTATATAGTTCACCTGGTGATGGAAATAGATCGAGTGGTGCGTAGTAAAATTCCTGCTAGTATTGATGGATATTTGCAAAAAAAAACAGGGAGTTATCATTCGATGGAATGTGCCGACTGGAATGTTGTAATTCTATGTTTGCCTGCCTGCCAAACATAGGCTGTGTAGGACTTTGAAAATGATGTGAATAAATTCAGTAACATACAGGATGCCCAGAGAGAACTATCAATAAAAATTATTCTTGCGTGTTTAATGTAGCGTGAAGAAGATTTTTTTCTATACAAATAATATTTTATTCTAATAAGAATTTCAATATAGTTGTTTCAACGGTTAGTTCTTCTTACGATCTAAGAATTTAGTATGTTTATGTTAAGTTGTAATGGGTCGGCAACCCATTATTTATTTATTAAGATATGATCAAATTGAGCGAGATATTTGTAAGAACATTCGGGAATGTCAAAGGTTTTTGCTAGGGTTGAACTTCTGGTTTAGGATTTGACCGCGTGTTATAAGTTTAAAATTGAAGAGTTGTCATTGGTTAAGAAGAAATGCTTCCGGCTTCCTTTGGGGTCGAGGGATGCAAACGAACAGATCTGGCTCTTCTCATTTCAACCACCGTCATGTAAAGTACACGTTTTTGTGGAGCGTTCTTAAGCGCTTAAGTTTATCCCTGGTAAGTCTTTTCAACTCGTCTCGCATTTCATTGTAAATTAAATTCTTCATAGCTCTGCTAAAAAGTGTATCTGTCTAAATCAACTTCTGGTTTCAATTAAGCGTCATTATGTTCAAAGCCTCATTCATTTTTTATGTAACCTATCAAACGGGATTGTTGATTAATTCTTGCTAATAGATGTTATTGTTTTGATAAGTGTTTCGTTTCATTTGAGTAGCCTTGCTTAATCAGCCCTTATTAAATGTTAGGAAATTAGAAACGTCACTTGGCAGCCATAAAATGTGTTTACAAGGTTCAAGAAAAAGAACCCAGTTAGTTTTGCCTTCGAATAAATTGGAAGAGATTTGATGAATTAGAATTTTGACCAGTAATTAAAGCCCTTAAACCGCGCTTGGCCAAATGCTACCATGTTAGGGAGTCGCGGTTGTTCCCGCCATTTTGACTTCCTACAAATAATATAAAAACGTAGACGTTCGTCTTACAATAAAAATATGTCATTGGACGAAAAATATATATGTTTCAACGAAAAAACCGTTTCTTGACCCATGATTCTTACTCTGAGAGATACGTAGAAAGTTGTGCAATTACTTTACAGATGGCGCTAACAGGTTCTCACGTCTTTTGCCACATATTACCGCTATATAAGTTTGACGATATTGAGTGTTCGTATATTGTTTGTTTACAATGTAAACAAACAATGTAAACTTTACATATATGCATAAGTGTTTTATTTCATGAGTGACTTACAAGGATTATGCAGAAAACCAGGGTTGTAGTGGAATAGCCTACACATAGAGAACAGTATTTTTGGGTATCAGGAAAAATGTTCTTGCGTACATATTGTAGCATGTAGAGGATATTTTTGCTATCCAAATTTTATGTGTTATTTTTGTTGTGTTATTTTTACGGCTAGTTATTCTTACGGTTTAAGAGTTTAGTATGTTTATGCTGAGTATATTTTGCTCTGACGAAGAAAATGTTATTCTTCTACATATAAAAAGAGTAAGACGTTCGTTTTACATCAACAATAATATTTTGTTGGGTGAAAAATATACATGCTTCAACGAACAAACAGTTTCTTCATCCAAAGGTATACGTACGTATCGCTTAAAACCGACGTAATTCCTTTCAAGCAGTCCCTTCACACTTAAAACAAGAAAACGGAATACTTGGAACATCAAGAAAGTCATCAACCAAATGATCTTTCTGCGGATATAGAAACAAGTGATATTCTTCACTCAAAAATATTCGTGTTGTATTGATGAAATTTTCAGGTTTGCTCAAAAGGAATAATGTTGTGGTATACATGAGTCAGATGTGGCAGCAAACATTTTTTAAATTTTAGTTAGGTTTAGAAAAAAACATGCTTTTTTGGGTTTATTTTAAAGTCGTCACCACTGTTGTTCGGGAGGGTGTCATACAAACCCACGGTCGTATTTCGACCTTTTCCGGTACCGGATAGGGCCAGTGATATTTCAAATGAAAACTTAATTCCGGACCTGTCACATATGACAGGCTATATCTAGCCGCCGTCCAGGGCTCGAGGGTTCAACTGGGGAGACAATCGAACTTGGACCGGAGAAGGACCACCCTATCTTTCACCGGGCTCGCGTTTTTCCGTTATTATCTTTTTACGGCAGATTTTCAGTTAATTCCATTGACGGTCAGCAGCCAGTGGACGGAAATTAGCTACCTATCTTTGTTTAACTGGGTCCATAGAAGCAGGATGGAGAGATGGATGCTGTAGCATCGCATCCAGGTATGCTAGAGACAAGCAAACCCCAAACAAAAGCTATTCGAGACCACTGTTGCAGATTTAAATTCGATTTCTCGTTGTTCGAGGCTACGTGGACCGTAACAGTTTTCTGTGGGTTTGAATCATCATTGATTGATTTTATTTGGAACCAATGCGCAGTTTTATACAACTAAACTTTTATTAAAGCTTTTGCTAGAAAATAAGTTACACGGAGTCTTAAAAAAGTAAAGAACTTTGTTGCGTAAGCATCCACATCGAAATCTATAAATCGATAACCCTGCAAATTATATTTTTAAAATGTAATTACTGACAAAATTGAGTTTAAATTCGCAACAGAAATAGGGTGGGCGGTTGCCCATTATATCCCCATTCGAAAAACATCAAGTTAATACCCAATTAAATCCAGATAAAATATCATAATAATGAGAACGCCGTGCGCGGATAATCTCCCGCTCGTTAGGTCCATTTTATCTGCAGCTCGCAGAAATAATTCATTGTTTGGTCTCTCCGCTGACGTTATAAAGCCACATATTCAGCTGTAACCCCGGTTTATAGTGTTTAAAGTTCGATAATTATTCCGCCATGTGTAGTACGTTTGGGTTTAGTACGTTTTTAGTAGCATGAAATAGTCAAAACATAACCTGTCCGTTTGTATTCATTTGTAACCCGGGGGAAGTATTCTTGCATGCTAATTGTTTGAATTTCGACCGGGCAAAACTAGCATAAGTGGTTGCCACCCAAAGCTATCGATTGGTGCATAATTTGTTAAAATCGGATGACAGGAAGTGTTTAAAAAACTTGCTTTTGTCCACCGTAACACCCGACCCGGCACTTTCTCTATGTCTCCGGAACCCAAACTTTGTTAATAATTCTTACTCGCTAATTGTTTAAATCGCGACCGGGCAAAACTAGCATAAGTGGTTGCCACCCTTAGCTATCGATTGGCGCATAATTTGTTAAAATCGGATGACAGGAAGTGCTTATTTTTTACGCTTTTGTTGATCGGTGTTCAAGGCATGCGGTTGCACTGTGTTGTCCAAATCCCCACGACGCTAGTACTTTGTTATTTTTTTTTCAGGCGGTAATTGTTGTAATATCGATCGGGCAAAACTATGGGGAGTACATGAAAACTTGTGCTTTCGATTAATGTATTGCTCATTATGATCGGTTAAGTCATAGCCGAGATATGATGCCGAAAACTTTACTAAATTGTCGAAAAAGTCAACTTTCATTCGTATTTTTAGGGCACTAATTATGATTTGATCGACCGGGCAAAACTCATGGGGTATCAGGACGTTATGAGCTTTAAAATGATGTATCATTTATTAATATCGGTTGAAAAACAAACTTATTGCTAACTTTTATTGCTAACTTCCCCCGGGTTCATTTGTATTCATCACTTCTTCGTCAAAATCTAACAGCTACTAGCATATTTTGTATAAACTATACATAAATATCATCTTTCTGTGTGTAAAATAGTAGTTCATATCATCATCTACCAACTGCGTTTGAGCGAAACCAAAAAAAATCCCATCAACGACCCTCATAGAATATAGATACGAATGCGAGTGACACTTCTGGCAATTATATGCGTGTTGGTAACTGGTTCGAACCCCGACGCGTCCATTTCGCGTGATAAGCGGTGAATTTTTGATGAGATCCCCCCGCTCCGGACCAGTATAATCTCAGTTGTTTATTAAATTATTTACCCGCGGAGGGTTTTGGCCTACGTTCGACGCCCCGAGCGTAGAGATGCGAGACAGATTAATAAATATTACAGGGAGATTATAGCGCCGGCTGGCGTCGGATGCTATATGGCCAGATAGTCGACGTTGGTTGTCTGTTGCACTCTAGAAATTATCTTAACTTTACTACGCCCTACCAACAAACCTTAACGCTGGCAAACATTTTATGGTATTAGTTTATGTTAACGGTTGAATATAAATGAGGAGCAGACGGAATTATAATGGGCAACGTGGGCGTAATTTTGTCGCAATTATGTTTTTTATTGGTGTGGTTTGTAATGAATTTTTAAATATGGGTCAAACACATTTCTCCACTGCATTAATAACATAAACCGACAAAATTTGACCAAGTTTATGTACAAGGGACTTTCTTCCTTGTTACATGAGTGGTAAATCCTAACCTAACCCTATATTTACTATCCAACTGCCTCATTAGCAATAGGAGACTGAGTATCTCACCATTTTGCGAATAGGACTCGTAGGCTAATAAGGCCGAGGTTATACTGGAGCTGTGATACTAGCCTTGATACTAGCTGCGATACTAGCGAAGCGATTTACATAGCTATGATCAGTTATGCTCTGAGAACAGTTTATACAGAGTGTTGAAAAAAGTTAACCATTTTATTATCAATAACACCCATTTTTATATTTAATGCATGTGGGTAGTTTGTTGTAAATGTACAATTACAATTTATTAAGTAAATTCTCAAATCCTAATTATCTTGAAATGTTGCGCATTTAATAATAATTTTATCAATATTGTATTTTCATGCAAATATGTACATGCAAGAACTAGACTAGTTTACATAGATGTTTTTACATAAATTGCACCGCACAAATGGTGCAAACATTTTTGTATGGTTCTGTTCCTAACACGGTATTTTTACTTATGTTGTTTGACAATAATTTTATAAATACAAGATTAAACATGGTAACAACTTGCCTCAATCATCCCTACATTAGTATGTCCATTACCTATACCTACCCTAAGTATATCTAATATCTCACAGATATATTTATTATAAAAGTGTTTATCACCAACAAAAAATACAAAAAAACAAAAGAAGATGACGTCCTATTGTTACAAACTTTATTTCGTTTTATTTTTACAATATAAATGGTGTCATTGTTGTAGTACCACCAAAAATAAAGGTCTAGAAGAACTTTTGTATTCAAAATTAAATATAAAACATTTTTTAAAGTTTTGTATTAAAAAGATAATAAAGTTACAAAAAAAAACATTTTTTTTGCCACGAGTTGCAAAATGCAGGAAGCACTACGTACGTTTGCACTGGTAAAATAATACAAACCGAGTTTCTAATTTATTACTTACTTTGCTTTTAAGAATTGCGCAAATAAGCATGACCCAAAGAGTTACACACTCGTGCATGCAATTAGTGTGGATTGGCATTTTTTAGTCTCGTTTTGATAATCTTCCTTATTTTAGTCATGAGTAGTAACTAAATAAGTTAGTCAGGACTAACGTCACTAAAGGCCCAACACTGAAAACCCAGTGAATAGATTCGTTGTGTGGCGATTATGTAGATACTAACAGAATTTCAAATCTGAGGCTCTATTATATTGTAGCATCACCTTAATGCAATATCGAACTGAAATATATCACATTGACCACAGCATGCTGGAAATTATTAATAATAGCCGGTTCATGTGATAAATTCTTCACTTTAACCTCGCCACTTGGCTATTATTAATAATAACCGGTAATTATTAATAATAACCTGACCGTAACAGTCACACTTTTTAGTATTTGCTGCTTGCTGTAGATTATTAGCCGCTGTTAACTAGCATAGTGTGACCACTCAGCAGCAGCTATTTTTGCATGCCGGCAAATGATTTTGGCTGTTGCTTGTAAAGTTCAACATGTTGAACCTTAATTAGCCGCTATTTAGAGCTTGCGCTGCTGGCTCAGGACAAATGTGGGTATTGTAGAAAATACCAACCATCGATTATAATAAATAATTTAAAGCAAAGATTCATTACTTTTGTTAATTGTATAACTAATAATATAAAATTATAAATATGTGAGTTCTCTAACCGCATCATCGATTATGACAAAATTTGGGAGATTATAGATGCTGAACATCAGCAATGTTTGGTAGATGGATGATAGTAATTACTGATGTTCTATATAAACCAACCCTAAAGATAGATAAAGATATAGCTAATGTGGAGGAGAAAGATCGCCAAAACGAAGACGACTTGCATGAATCTGATTTTACTAGTGTCAGTTATAATTTTAATATTGTTAGCACCATTTACAACAAAAATACGAATAAATATATTTAATGTTATTAAATTATTAAATTTATTTAAGGTAATGACATATAATCTTTATTGAAATGCGCAAAATTTAACGTAAATAGTAAACATGAGTAGTATATTATTTAAAAAAGTAATCTCCGACATAAATTATTATTGAAACACTGCAAAATGGTCATAAGCCGCAAAATCCAAATTAATTGACCGCTGGGAGGTATCATTGGAAATTTAATACATTTTATTACATTGATACTATTTTATTACTGATTTAAAAAGTCCGAAAACACATGGTTTCCACACAAATCAATTTGATATTTGAGTAATCGCTTTAATATTTTGCGTTATTACTTATTAATAATGTGAAATGTGTGAAAATAATAAACGAGAATATTAATTAATAGTGGTTAATTAATATTCTCGTTTATTATTTTTTTTTGTTTTTATAGATCCGGTTCAGTTATTGTAAAAAAAATAATTTAATATCAGTAAAGTGACCTGGACAGAATCTATTTTTAGTCCTGTCATTCAAACTGACCTGTAACATTGCATGGATATCATTTCCGGAGATAATGCAACATTAGTTCGGGGTAGATGTCGTATATATCCAAGAATAACAGATTTTGGACTGTGGGTCTTAGTTATTTCATTCTTCGTAATAACTGAGGTATCAAAGGGCGAAGTTTATATGTAAACTGCGTGTCATATAAAAGTTTTCTTAAACATTACATCGCAAAAAATGCAAAAATAAAGTAATAAATGACAAATGAAATGTACTAGCATATAGATACTGCAAATCAAAATTCAACTTTTTAGGAAATACTGAGATTATTATATACTGGTTTATTCACCTACACGTAAAGTCCTGTATAGCTATGTGTCAAATAAGCTGATTTTGTTGCCCCATTTTTTGCCACTAACACAGAAATATGTTACTGGCACTATGTAGAATGTGAATAAAGTGACGAGTTCTATACACCATGATTAGTAATCTATTATTTAAATGATACAAAATTTGACCAATCTGACACATAACTATACAGCACTTTACGTGTAGGTGAATAAACCAACCCTTAAAGGGTTTAAATATGTACGATGAAGCTTCCTTCCGTAATACTTTCTGAAACCTCACAAAAATGCGAAGAAGCCGAAAACCATTTTCCAGAGATAGAATCTGTAATTATCAACTACGTATTTGATTTTCATATGTTGCATCACTCGCAACGTTAATTTTCAATGTTAGAGAAATTTCTGTAATAGGATTTGAGCATAAATAGTTTAGGTGTAGATGAAGGGAGAGTTAAAGCAGTGCCGTACGTGTACGTACGTGACTTGGAAACTTTGGGAGAGCGTGAAGCACACTGAAACCATTATATCTCACACGAACCCTAGCTAAGTTCATTTTCCAGTAATATCTTGAAGAGATAATATCAACTAAAGTGATTTGTGGTGATTTCTACACCCCTACATACCTACGCATGTACTCAGTATAAACGTAATAGTCTATTACACGTTTGATGGTCATGTAATGGGTCGGAAACCCATTATTTATTTATTAAGATATGATCAAATTAAGCGAGATATTTGTAAGAACATTCGGGAATGTCAAAGGTTTTTGCTAGGGTTGAACATCTGGTTTAGGATTTGACCGCGTGTTATAAGTTTAAAATTGAAGAGTTGTCATTGGCTAAGAAGAAATGCTTCCGGCTTCCTTTGGGGTCGAGGGATGCAAACGAACAGATCTCGCTCTTCTCATTTCAACCACCGTCATGTAAAGTACACGTTTTTGTGGAGCGTTCTTAGACGCTTAAGTCTATCCCTGGTAAGTCTTTTCAACTCGTCTCGCATTTCATTGTAAATTAAATTATTCATATTTCTGCTAAAAGCGTGTCTGTCTAAATCAACTCCTAGGTTTAATTTAAACATCAATATGTTCAAAGCTTCATTCATTTTTCTATGAACCTACCTATCAAACGGGATTGTTGATTCTTATTGTTAATAGATGTTATTGTTTTGATAAGTGTTTCGTTTCATTTGAGTAGTCTTGCTTTATCAGCCCTTATTAAATGTTAAATACTTAAACGCGTCAGTTAGTAGTCAGAAAATGTGTTCACAAGGTTCAAGAAAAAGAACCCAGTTAGTTTTGCCTCCGAATAAATTGGAAGAGATTTGATGAATTAGAATTTTGACCAGTAATTAAAGCCTTAGACCGCGCTCGGCCAAAATGCTACCATGTTAGGGAGTCGCGGTTGTTCCCGCCATTATGACCTCCTACAGTCACATTGAAAAGATTCACACATTTATGTATAATCTTTATGTATTTATTTAACCACATTTTGTTTCTTTCCTTTTGAATATTACAGGTATACCATTACGGCTAGTAATAACCAGTTTATTCATAATCTCCATTGTATGCATCGGTTTCACTGGCTGAATATCGAAATGCCTCAAGATCCTTATCAACAAATATTTGCTCAACAGAGCAGCGAGGTGTTTCCCTAAGGAAAATCAACAAGGACATAATTTATTCACCCAACAATATTTCACATTTACCTATACAATCCCTGGGTTCTACCGAAAAGGGTGCGTAGGCGTATTTTCTGATTTTATTATGGACATTCTCCGGTAGAAAACGTTCTGGGTCAAAACATTCCGCGTTCTCAAAGTACTCCTCGCTTCTGTGAAGTTGCTGGATGTTAAATATTATCCTAGTATCTTTAGGAATCACAACGCCATCTAGAAAACAACGCGATAAAACATCTTCTTGAATCATTTCTGTGAAGTGTACCTATTTCCACATCATTTCCGGTCATTCTTTCGATGATTGGAAGAACGGCGTTGACTCGCATTGATTCTTTGATAACTGAATCGAGATTACTTATTCACTTATTGCTGATACTGTTATATTTCCTTCGTACCGTTCTAGGGCAGATTCGATTTCATCAACTAGTTTCTGCTGAATTTCAGGTCTTTTTGACCGTTCAAATAGCGCGAAGCATGCTGTCACTGCGCTTGTATCTGCACCCTATTAATTAAAAGACTTGTGGAGGATAACCAAATACGTAAAGGAAAATGATGTTACCGCGACTATGATGGTATCAAAATTGTTTTTAATTTTCTGCTTGGAAAAACCTCTCTCCGCTAGAAAATCAACAATGTATTGTACTTTTCCGTTTCGTTTTAGTTGATTGGTTTTTACGAGATCTTCTGAGAAGCTGTGCAATGTAGTCAAAACTTTCTTTAATTCTTGGTAATACGTCGTCATTTTGAATAGGACGTCATTTTGTTGAATAGGTGAGTACATACGACGTCCACTTATATCAAAGTAGATATTTTATTCTCGCATCTATGATAGATCGATTGTTTTCCTGCTGGAAATTAAAATGTATCCCGAAAAGTGTGTCTAAAAATCCAAAACATTATAGTTTTAAATCAACGTTCGATGTTATTAAGTCAAGTACTAAATTCTCAAACAGTAAAGGAAGATTCTTGTATCTGACCCGTTTCATTCATTTTTTTCCTGTTCAGCAAAAACGTGCTGGCTGGATTTTTCTATGCTAAACATAAGTATAGTAAAATCATGAACAAACAACCATCTCATTACATATCTGATGCTTTAGCAAACAGTGTTATACATCTTACAAACCCCACAGTCCTATTTTAAAACCTCAACCGACATTAAAAATTTCTACCACCTTCCCAAAAAAACGAACCACGCAAACCCGCTAATCCTTCAACATCTCCCAGATAATTAAACACGGATTTATACGGGCGAATTTCAATTTGAAAGGTCCACGAGTGTGAACGATGACACACGTCCGAAAATTGGGTTGTTGGGCGCGCCGGGCGATATATTAAATCACGGAGGGGTGAGTTGTCGCTCGCGCGGCACACTGCTCGAAAATCTGGCGACACTTGAACGGTCAAAGCGATGTTTATTTCGATAATCCGGCTTGGAAACCCAACGGAGCGAGCCGTAGCGGTGGGTTGTTCGCGGTCGAGCATCACAAAGTGTTTTCAGAGGCCGGCGGTTAGGGATCCGTTTGCCAGCTACCCCGAGCGTTATAATTAGAGGTACAACGGTCTATATAGGGATACAGTAACATGTCGTACCTATGCTTAATCAGGCGTGCTCTCTGCCCTGCCATAACATCGATTTCTGCGTAGTAGTATTCCTTATCACGGTACACCCCGAAAAATATAATGACACCTTTCTTCTAATCAATACTGAAGAGGAATTACTTGAATTATCTATACGCATAATTCTTTTGCAATCACGATTTTTTCACGAAAATCACGAAAGTAAAAATCAATTAACACTAAAAACTTCTTCGAAACAGTTGGGGTGTTTAATTCCATTTCGGTGTAATCGATAAATGTTTAATGACGCTGAGAATTGGTTAAAAATCTTTGAAAGGACGTGCCCAAGAAATGGAAGCACGATCCTTTCCCGATAATAGACAAGGGAATGTCCTTGGAGTCGATAAATACTTCATTGGATTTTGAACGTTAACGAAGAAGGGCACCGGAAAGGTTTCGCTTTGTCTAATGCAGCGTGCGGACTCCCAGCGAAGAACTCCAGCGGAGGGAACTTAATTCTTAAATGTAATTATATCCACCTTTTTAAATGGACGGTCCGCACGAGAGCGGAAATGTTTAATGAAGTGCAGTAGGTCTCGTGTTTCAGCCCAACGAACACTGTTGTTGGAAGTAGGTACCCATTAAATTCCCTCCTCATCCAGGACATTTCATCAGGAAATGGATTAACCTGCAGATGCAGTAGAATAAAAGCCCTTTCATAAATGCAAACCCAGCGAATAGTTTTTTTTTTGAAATTGCGAGAAAAGTAGAACAAATCAAAACGATATGTTTTTCCAATCTATCAACGTATGGGGTAAATCCACTGATGTATCACTAGTGAACATACTGAAGAGTAAGCTTATTATGCAGTGACTCTGCCAATAAAATGGTAGAGTAGTTTTGGACACATCTATAGAAGCAAACACACAGCGACCGTTACTATGCTTCTATAAATGTTTGAAACCAAGGAGAGTACAGTTGTGTATGCAACCAAATATACGCGGGTCAATTATAAACCATACCCTGGGTATAATTGGTTGCATATGTCACTGTGCTCTACTTAGTTTAAAACTAGTCTACTAACAAAATAACACCAACATGTAAAGTTGATGCTGGCTCATAATATTTGTAAGTTGTACTTATAGATACTAACAATACTAATAATAAGAAATCAACATTTATATTCAGAATTAATATTGGGGTTTCTTGCATAATCTGTGTCTGACTTTTTACTTTCCGACTAGTTCCTAGAAGGAAAGTATTGTAATCGACGGAAAAAAATTTCGGGATTTCAGTGGAAATACGCGTTTTGAGGTCCCCTGAATCGATTGCAATGGTTTCTGAAAAATGTATGTATGTAAATGTGTGGGTATGTGTGTATGTATGTCTGTGAACACGATAGCGCCCAAACGGTACAACGGATCGGGCTGGAATTTGGTATACGTATTTAGAATTCCTGGGGGACGAACGGATTGTTTTTGGTGACAATCTGACAACCGGAAGTGGCAAATGTTACAAGCGTCTTCATCGGGTTTTATACGATTTAGGCCAAACTAATATCAGCTCGTCCTCCAGTGATTTTAAATAAGTATACTAATTTACAGACCAATGGGATGAACGGTTTAGGCGCTATAAGGGTTTCTAGAAACAGTTTGACAGAATCCACAGCACAGCCTTCGTCGGTGTATTGCAAATTGTCAGATTTTGACAAACGTCAGTGCCACTGACATGAAATGATATTAAATGTCAGGATGACAAATGCGCCCAGAGATGGCTCTGGCTTTACTAAATTGAGTAATTGCAAAAGTGTTCAGACACTTCTTTGTGCATAATATATAGTCGGAAAGTTGGGTGAGGGCCACCCCAGATATTCATTATTTACAAACACGAAGGAAAATAATGCTTCCTGAATCTATTGTAACGATTTTTCGTTGAATGTCTATGTGTTTTAAAACTTCTAAAAGAATATATTTTAATTTCATGAAGAAATGGTTTTGTTTAGTGTTCGGGGTCTTTGCGGTTGCTAATTAAGATTTCTATACACAAATCAGAATTTAAAAATAAAAGGCGGGAGCGTATGCTGCCATCTAACTTTTGTAGTGGACACCATAAAGTTCAACTACTTGCCCGCAGATGTCGCCTAAATATTCAATCAACTAGCGACACCAGCGACACCATTGACAATCCCGTCTGACACTTAACCTACAATTTTATCTCATGTTTACTATAACATAATTTTAGCTGAACATTACCATGCTCATCATGACCAAATACACGCGACTGCTAACTCTCGTGAGTTTTAACCAAGAATTCAAACTAGCACGAACAATTTCAACAAAAATCAATACATTAAGTAACCACAGAAGGATTCCTATAGCAACGAAATTGTTAAATCAAAGACCCCTAGTACCAAATCAATGGTATCCTTTATCTTCAAATAATTTTTCGACGAATCTAGACCAGAAAGAGACCGAAGATAGTATAAAATACGATAAAGCCTGCGAGGAAACTCTCGAGTCGTTGTGTGATTATTTTGAAGAATTGGTTGAGGACTGTGGTCATTTACAATCTGCAGATGTCTCATATAGTGTAAGTTATATGATAAGCTTATTGTACCAAGGTCTTTCTTATTGACTGTTGAATTTTAGAGTGGTGTTTTGACAGTTAATTTTGGCCCACCGTACGGTACTTACGTTATAAATCGACAAACACCAAACCGACAAATTTGGCTGAGTTCACCTACGTCTGGCCCCAAACGATACGATTTTGTCTCTGAAGGAGAGTACTGGGTTTACAAACACGACGGAGTGACGTTGCATCGCTTGCTGCAAGAAGAAATCCCCAAGATTGTTAAAGGAGAAGTGGATTTTGGAAAATGTTCTCATAGTCGGCTGTAATATTATATTATTCAAGGTTTTATTTATTTTTGTTTGATTTTTGTTAAATATATTATTTTAAATAGCGTTTGGTTGTTTTTGTTTTGTTAATTTTGTTTTCTTATCGTCAATATGGAGGTAATGGAAGATGGTAATTTGATGGATAAGGTTAATATCCTTATTCAACGAGATATGGAATATTATAATGTAAGTATTAATTAATTATATATATCTGAATTTTTGTGTACTTTAAAAAGATTTTGGCATAATATCTAATGTGAAATTATTCATTAAAAACAAGAAATCTACTTTTTGTTGAAAAGAATTTTTTATATGCAAAAGACCTGCAAAGAAGGAATTTAAATTAGAAGTTAACCTGACAACCAAATAAACACAAATGTATCATTCAAAATAACTTTATTTCAAAATAACAAATATTAGATCATAAACATTGATTTTTCAACAATAAAAAAACACCATAACTCAACAATAACTCAAACAATAAATAAACATCACATTCTTGAGGGTACAGTAAAAAACATAAATATATACATGATGGAATATAAAGAAAAGAAAGTGTAGTTCTAGAACAAAAATAGGAAAAACTATTCTCTGTCGGAATGTTGACAATTTTAACAGGAAATCACTGCATGCTCCAGGCACAATAATTGCTTGCAGTATGTGCAGAAATATTTGGTCTTGCGATCACGACTCCTTGGGCATATCGAACATCTACCTGTCTTGTTTGGTATATTGGAAGTTTGCCCAGTAGGTTGATCCTTCGTAAAATTACGAATATTCTCGCGAAGTCTTTTACTTAATCTAGGATTATCCTTCCGTATTTTTAGGTAGTCTTGAATCAATTCAAGGCCCAAGGTTTTTATAAATGTTCTTCTGGTCACTTTATAATCGTCATAGTTTGCCCTATAAATAACTTGGGCATTAATGGCGGCAGTGTTGGGTTCGGCACATAAGACAAAAGCGTTATGTCTTTTTGAAAACCAAATAAGGATATTGTTGGCTGTCTGGTCTTTACAGAAACAAATTCATTGGGAATGCAACGCTTATTTTTTCTAAGCGTGCCAACTGCTGTCAATTTGTGGTTCTTTAGTAGATTCATCATCAATTCGTAACTGGTGTACCAGTTATCGAACGTGATATTTCGGTTGGAACCAGAAATCGGTTCTATGAGTCTCTCAACAATACTTCCAGGTGTGTTACTGCAAGGCCCATCCGGTTGTTTTCCTACATATATTTCGAAGTTCACCACATAATAAGAACGGGCATCAACCAATGCATGCACCTTGATGCCATACTTAGCAGGCTTATTAGGCATATATAACCAACCCCCAGACTGAGGGTGAGGGGTGTTGGTTGGTCAGCCGAGCGGATGCTGTTTATTAGATGGTATTTAGTAAAAATGATATACAGAGTGGTGGGCGGGCTAGCTTATGCAGGCTTTGATGTTAATGCCCAAGCTTGTAACAATAGAAAAGGTACTTACCGTTTCAAAATAAATAAAGCTTAATATTTGTTCACTAAGGTAATCAATGAAAACAACCAAATCTTCAACAATAGATATAATGAAAAATAATAGAAAATTTAACAAAAATTTATAAAGTATGACAAAACAAAGGTAAAACGTTCAGAACTAAAAAAAATAAAAATGACAGAAATGAATTATACTTAGAATTACTTGAACAATAATACTCAATTATCAAATTAAACAAAGGTTAATAATAAAAAAAAAAAATTAATAAGACAGAACAAGAACTTGTATCGTGAACGTTAGAACAAAACATAAAGAGAAATAACGGTAAAACCAACTTTAACAGATACAATCATCAAAGTTACAGGTATCTAGAATTTTACGATATATTGAACAATTAATACGTCTCTTTTCAACCCTCTATCACAAGCGTAAACAAAACCAATTACAATTATACTCGGTGCTAGGCAATTTTAAGTCGAACACACAGTTCCTACCTTGAGTTTCGACAATGAGGTAATCCAAAATAATCCAAATATCCAAAATAAATGCACTAAAATCGTTCTCTCAGCAATGTAGGTACCACAATTAACACAACGCGGATTTCGCGAATTATCCGAACGAAGGAATGAACAAAAATTTATAATAAAAACTACACCAAAGAATTACCCAAAAATGAAAAATGCACTAAGGAATCACCAAATCAAAACTGAACTAAACTGAACTAACGTGAACTAAAGTGTCCCGTGGACAGCTCTGCTCCACTTTTTATATCAAACGGTGTAGTGTGTATCCATATGGATATTCTTGGGGCACCAATCAAGAACACAACTTTTGACTGTCTGATGTTCTGGTTGGTTACGCCTTTGCACTTTTTACCCCCAGTCTTCAACCTAGTGGTTAAGACAAAGGAAAATCTTCTGGATCTTTTCATTCGGGCTTGTCCGGGGCACCAATCAAATTAGTTAAACATATCTACGCTTTTGGACAAAGAATCTTGTGTTTTAAGATCCGCCCCTATAAACTCAGCAAAATCATATCGCTGGCTTCAGGGATGTTTACATTTGGACCGTGAGACCACTTGATAAAAGTTTTCTCACCAGGCGGTTCCTTTGGAACTCAATACTAATGATAATGAAACTTATAACTGTACCTTCGTTGACAAGGGCCAGACTAAACATATAAATATACTTTCATATTTTTGGTACCACCAACGTTCGGACCGATAAAGACTCAACAATGCCTCGCCTTGTGATAGAGTTTGTATACTCTTAATATAATACGGGAATAAAAAAATGTGCCTTAAAATACTATCTTTCAATGTTACTGCATTTTTTTGGGATAACCCGTAACCCGGGTGGTTACACTGCCCCCTCCTAAAAACAAGAAGGGCCACTTGCGCTAAGTGCCCTTACTTGTTACCAAACAAATAAACAAACAAACAAAATCGCCCAAATGCAGGAACATTGACAATGAATAAACTAAAGCTAAATGAGCGCACTCACTGTCACAATCCACGCACTTTACTACCGGCACCTCCACTCAATCTGCGCTTGGGTGCTGCAATGACTGCGGCCGGCTGATGCCGACACGAGATACTGGCCGGGGCGTTGACTGGATATATCAGGCTACTTGCCCGACTGCTCCCAGCGATGGTTACGCAGGTCTGGATACATAGACTGCGATTCCGGGGGTGAGCTGGCAGCGGTGAAAGCAGGAGGTTCCTGGATTCCTCCTGCCATGGACTGCTCGGTTGGAGCTGCTGTCGACCAGGGTGCCATCTCGATGGCATGTGAAGGACCATGGCCCGGGCTGGGACCCTCATGACTGGTGGTGGACTGCTGGGCTCCCCGATAATGACGCAACCAATAGGTAACGGCTTCCAGAAACTGGCCAACATAAGTAAACCGCATCCCATGATACGTTTGAAGATGGAGTCGTTGGAAGAGACGCTCTGGACCATGCCAAAATCAGTCTCTCAAACCAATCTTCTTGTTTCTTCCTGATAATGGGATGGGCCATTGTTGCACCTTGCGGATTTTACTTCTTCCTCGGCAGCCTTGAAGGTGATAGGGTTTTGACTGATAACCCTATGTGGACTGTAGGCGAGGCGTCAAGGGCGAAGGGATCGGCCTATATCCGACCAAGGGAAGGGACTCAACCATGGATTGCAAACGAGATCATTCCAGGTGTTCTGCTTGATCGTGCAGAAACCTGGAAGACCAATCTCACGACAAAATCACAAGCACTTTCAATAGGGCTTGCTTTAAAAAATTAAAATCTGATAACATGAAAGATTACTGGCATTGCAAAGTTTTGTATTTTTCCAAATCACTTTTTTAGAACTCGAAAGAATAATTAGTCACATAATGGTGAACAGTATATACAAACGCATGAAACAAAGAATATGGAATTCCTATCGAATTCCATACAACTGTAACAATTGGAAAAATACAATTTTTTTGAAAACTTGAAGGGTGAAGCTCTTCAAATTCCCTTCTTTCTATTATTTTTGCTAAGAGAATCCATTGATGGACCCGATTACGGGTTGTTCTTCTGCATCATCTGGGGGTCGATGTTTTACGTCAAAATTCCTGTCGATCCACTTGCTTCTGTCCTGGATCATATTTACTATCAACCCATCCATGCCGGGTCTTATTGAAATTAGTGAGCAGACCTCTATCCGATTTATTACCCTTCTTCTATCTTCCGGTGGGTGGTGTTTTGTCACCGGTATGGGCTTTTCTCCCCGATGTAGCACTGGTATAAACTTCTTAACGACTGGAGAATCTACGACTCTCCCTATTACCATTCTCTTTTTCATAAAAGCATTTTCTTCTAAAACCAAAGTTTCTGTAGCGACGCACTCTTCCATTTCGTCTTCAACCATCCCCTCCTTTAGGGGTTCAACGATGACGCTCTGGGCCACCAAAACTCGGGGATTCACCCCATCAACTTTGACCATCCCCTTCTTTGGGGGTTTACCGGTGACACTCTGGGTCACCATCACTCGGGGATTCACCCCATCATCTTCATCCTGAACTGCAACCATCCCCTTCTTTGGGGGTTTACCGGCGACGCTCTGGGTCACCAAACCTCGGGATTTCACCCCATCAACTTCCACATTAGCTTCAACCATCCCCTTCTTTAGGGGCTCACCGGTGACTCTCTGGGTCGCCAAAACTCGGGTTTTTACCCCATCAACAATCTTCCCAACATCCCGTTCAACTGGTTCGCCCTGTATACTACCGACCTCGACTCGGCTGGGCGATAACACCAAATTCGCTGAACGCGTCATTCTTGCGTCAGCTGTTGCTCCATCTGCTCTCTCCTTCGCTATCTCGCGATACTTCCGATCATCTGGGCGCGGCTTCTCAGCGCCAGCTGTTACGTCACTTGACCTTACGTTCGCTATCTCGCGATTTTTCTTATCGCCTTCTTCTTCGTCACTACTGTCGCCGTCATCGGCCGGGTGTAGAATCTCTACAGTTACCTCGATTGGAGGCGGGTGGCGAGTCCGGACGGACTCCGTTTTCTTCACTGTTGCCCCCTCCTGGACTACTTCACTTCGGTCCATCTGAGCCCGGTAGAGCTTCGTCTTGTTGACTTCTTCTTCTTCTTGGACTACTTCAATTTTGTCCAGCTGCGCCCAATAGGACTCCTTCTTCTTGTTTAATTTAGCTCCTTGGACTCTTGATACATTCTTCGGAGGGTTTAATGATTGAAAAGAACCGCTAGTACCTACTTGAGACGTTACTTGAGGAATAACGGCAGAGACACCCCTGTCGGAGTGCATTGATGAATTATTATAGTCACTGCTGGACTCATCAACACCTATCTCAGTTGCGTTTTCCAATTGAAACTCATCGAAAGCAGGATCAACATTAACCTCTTCCAAATTATCGGGATCCATTTCCGAAAACATTGGTAACTCAGTACCTAAGACACTGACCGTCCGTCGGTCATAATCTAACAAAACCTTATTTGACAACAAAAAATCTCGACCTATAATACCGTCAGCCCTTAGGCTGAGTTCACTCGAACAAACAAAACAATTAAAAAGAAAACCTATATCATTTAACTGAAAATCTAACTCCGTGATACCTAACATCTTAATTTCGTGACCTGTGATTCCTGTGATTCTCAAACCTCCGCACAAAGTATCATCTAATGCTGTAATAGGACAATCTCCGGCAACTCCCCTCCTAACAATAGTAATTGGTGATCCACTATCAATTAAAAATTTAAAACTACGAGAATTTATGACAAAATTAACAAAGGCCGGAGTTTCCTGAAAAAAATTAACGTGCGGAATTACGAACGTCTTATCGCCCCGGAGTTGTGCTGCACCCTTGGATTTGGGGCCGACCCAAGGGAACTGGGGTTTAACGCCTGCTGCTGGTGAGTTCTACTTTCTACATTCCTATTGTGATTCTGGGCCTCGGGACTTCTCGTTTGATACTGAAAATCTCTGTTGTGTGGAGCGGTTGAACGTTGGCTGCTCCAGGGCCCTCTATTTCTACACTCATTGGCATAGTGTCCGACTTGTTTACATTTATAACAGGTGGGAGTAAAATTTCTGGTGGATGATCTCTGTTGTGGCCGCTGAAAAAAAATATGACTGGAATCTCTCGGTGGATCGTAATGACAAAATCGGGCCGTATGTCCGCGCCTTTTACATTTGTAACACTCGACCTCGGGCGGATTTACACCGTGTACCTGTTTAACCCTTCGTCTAACTATCTCCAAATTGGTCTCCTCGAGTAACACAATCTCCGCTAACTCATCGATGAACTTATTATCCTGTAAAAGCAACGAACCACATTGCCTCAACAATTCCGGGTGGATACCAGTTCTAAATTGATGTTTTGCAATTTCATTAATTTTTCTCCTACATCCCTCGAGTTGATCCTGGGGAGTTCCTTCTCGATCGGCCTCGTATATTTCCGCGGTGACAAATTTAACTCTAGTCAAAAAATCCGAAACTGACTCCCTATCTCGCTGAAACAACTGTGACAACTTTGAAAGCAGCTCTCCTGATGTACGCTGTTTGCTAAATTTTTTAATGAACTTATCCCTAAACAATTTATAAGATACCGTCTCGTCTTGTAGCTCTATCTCGGACCTAAAAAATGTATATGCCGAATCCTGTAACCTATAAATGATCAAATCCAGCAACTGACGCTCCGTCCATCCTTCCAAATTTTTGCGCATTTCCAATTTAAACAAATAATCTCTAATATCACCCCTTCCCGAAAATGGTTCAACCGTTTGACATATTTTAGAGAAATTTATAAATGGTTTCGCACCATCATTTATTGGTGCCGCTGGCGGTGTGGATCCGCCTTGATTGTTGTCGGTCGGCATATCTAAAGTACACAAATAAAATACGATCTAAAAACTGCCTAGCTGTTAATATACAAAACTTTCAGTACTGAACTCATGTACGAGTTGAAAAGAGAACAAACTAGATATCTTTCCCGATATTATATTCAAATTTCACCTTTTCATTTGTTTACACCCTTAAAAACGACCCCACACCTGACACCAGTTTTATAACCAACCCCCAGACTGAGGGTGAGGGGTGTTGGTTGGTCAGCCGAGCGGATGCTGTTTATTAGATGGTATTTAGTAAAAATGATATACAGAGTGGTGGGCGGGCTAGCTTATGCAGGCTTTGATGTTAATGCCCAAGCTTGTAACAATAGAAAAGGTACTTACCGTTTCAAAATAAATAAAGCTTAATATTTGTTCACTAAGGTAATCAATGAAAACAACCAAATCTTCAACAATAGATATAATGAAAAATAATAGAAAATTTAACAAAAATTTATAAAGTATGACAAAACAAAGGTAAAACGTTCAGAACTAAAAAAAATAAAAATGACAGAAATGAATTATACTTAGAATTACTTGAACAATAATACTCAATTATCAAATTAAACAAAGGTTAATAATAAAAAAAAAAATTAATAAGACAGAACAAGAACTTGTATCGTGAACGTTAGAACAAAACATAAAGAGAAATAACGGTAAAACCAACTTTAACAGATACAATCATCAAAGTTACAGGTATCTAGAATTTTACGATATATTGAACAATTAATACGTCTCTTTTCAACCCTCTATCACAAGCGTAAACAAAACCAATTACAATTATACTCGGTGCTAGGCAATTTTAAGTCGAACACACAGTTCCTACCTTGAGTTTCGACAATGAGGTAATCCAAAATAATCCAAATATCCAAAATAAATGCACTAAAATCGTTCTCTCAGCAATGTAGGTACCACAATTAACACAACGCGGATTTCGCGAATTATCCGAACGAAGGAATGAACAAAAATTTATAATAAAAACTACACCAAAGAATTACCCAAAAATGAAAAATGCACTAAGGAATCACCAAATCAAAACTGAACTAAACTGAACTAACGTGAACTAAAGTGTCCCGTGGACAGCTCTGCTCCACTTTTTATATCAAACGGTGTAGTGTGTATCCATATGGATATTCTTGGGGCACCAATCAAGAACACAACTTTTGACTGTCTGATGTTCTGGTTGGTTACGCCTTTGCACTTTTTACCCCCAGTCTTCAACCTAGTGGTTAAGACAAAGGAAAATCTTCTGGATCTTTTCATTCGGGCTTGTCCGGGGCACCAATCAAATTAGTTAAACATATCTACGCTTTTGGACAAAGAATCTTGTGTTTTAAGATCCGCCCCTATAAACTCAGCAAAATCATATCGCTGGCTTCAGGGATGTTTACATTTGGACCGTGAGACCACTTGATAAAAGTTTTCTCACCAGGCGGTTCCTTTGGAACTCAATACTAATGATAATGAAACTTATAACTGTACCTTCGTTGACAAGGGCCAGACTAAACATATAAATATACTTTCATATTTTTGGTACCACCAACGTTCGGACCGATAAAGACTCAACAATGCCTCGCCTTGTGATAGAGTTTGTATACTCTTAATATAATACGGGAATAAAAAAATGTGCCTTAAAATACTATCTTTCAATGTTACTGCATTTTTTTGGGATAACCCGTAACCCGGGTGGTTACACATATATTGCCTGAAGGAACATCTTCCACGGAAGGATTCCAGCTTTTCATCTATAGTCAGATACTGTGAGGTACTGTATGACTGCTTACAGTTGTCAATAAATCTTTCCAGCATTCCACGTATGGCTGCTAGTTTGTCAGTTGCTAATCTCTCCTTACGATTTTGCACGTTGTCAAAGCGAAGGCAAACCATTAAAAATTGGAATCTGTTTAATGACTGTTTATAGACATACTGCGAAATATGTCTACTCCGGTACGATCGGTCTGCCACAGGTCTCTCAAGTTCTGACGATTGGAGCGATACATACCTGCTAGATACAATAGTCCCATATATGCTTTCACTTCATGGGTATTTGTTGGTTGCACAATGGATTTATTTTGATAAGCAATTGATTTCTACTGAATTTTCACATTGCTCCACTGCACAATGTCTTCGATCATTTGATTATCGATAAATAGTTGCCAACAATCCATAACACGTTTTTTGCATATTTTCTCACACCCGGCAAATGTGTAACAATATTATCTGCTCTTGTGCGAACACGTGTGTTTGGAGAAATCTTTCCCCAGTTTGTTCCATCTTTTGCCAGATACACTTGTTTATTTCTTTTTCCTGATTCAATTTCTTCATCAGTCTCACTATTCTCCATTTTGTCCTCTGGTAATATTTCCTGATCTGAGTCGGTGTTGAGTTCGTTTTCAGAGACATGATCAATATCATCTTCGCTTCCTGATTCGACTGCTTCATCATCAATATTAACTTCATCACGTAGAGCTTGAAGCCTTTGCTGTTCCTCTTTGTACGAGAGTTTACTATTATATTATTACTTGTTCGAACACTTATTACTGTATTTCTCATAAAACCACTTGTTTTTTTCATCGAAATATGACCAAATCAGCAAAAGTATTATTTTAAGTTTACTAACGTTAATACATATGTGGGGTCTAACAGACCCCAGAGCGTTTTAACCACAGGCTAAGCCTCCGGCTGTTCACCTAGTACTGATTTGCTATATGAATTACATGGTGGGAACATATTTAAGCAGCTATTGGGAGAGGTGTGTCCAAAAAATTGCTATTGGTGTATTTTCATCACGATTTCCCGCCGCTGGGGTTTGTGATACCCCACATATGTAACGCCGGGTTAACTAAATTTTCTAGAATTTACCGCATTTCAAAGCAAAATTGGATTACATATTGCAATACCAGCTGATTTAATTTAAAGACTGCAATCATAAATTAGAATAATATCACAAAATTCCACAATTACATCCCAGATACTTTCAGAATAAACAATCTGTACTCCAAGAACCAATATGTCCAGGAGTAGTCGGAGGAAAACTAGATTTTCCACGCTACGCGTCATTCGCCGCAATAAAAATAGTCTTGTGGTGGGAAGAAGAATTCGTAGCAGCTTACCGTAAAAACTCAGGCTTCATGAAGTTAGCTGACGAAAATTTTGACGATAGTGGAGAGTCAGCAGGTGGCTGCGGAGGCATCGTCAAGGCATCAGATCCAGCAAAATTTATTTCAGCAATCACTAAATCATCAGAACAATTATTAGGTTTGTATATAAATACACAATCTCTTCCTTTATCTTCACCAAATCGTTTTCTGCAGACCATCTCCACGTTTTGACCCAAGAAGCACTAGACCACGCTGATTTAACGGTGCTAACCGGAACCATAGGTGCAGCAGCTTTAATAAAAAATTGCTTATGGTGTTACATCCAAACAGCAAACGCCACAAAACCAAATTATAGCGATCAGTTGCAAGCAAGCATAAAAAAGTACCAAGAGATGTGTGAAGCTCTAGCTGAAAGACTTCTAGATTTGCATTGTCGATTGTTATCCTTGTATATACTGCAAGATTCTGAATGCTTGGATTGGGAAAACCCCAAAGCGTTTTTCGAATCTGAAAGGGGTTCTTATGTCATCCAGATGTGGTGGTTGTACATGAAGGGAACCATGGAAGATTTATGGAACACTGTTCCCCCGAAAATGGCTCAAAGAGTGTTCTCAGGAATGTTGAACGAGACCCTTACCATTCTGACGGTTCGTCATGGACAGGTGACACCATCAGAGGCCAGGGCTAAACTTCTTGCAGTTGACATAAGCAATATCTTGTTGTGTGTGGCCCAACTATTACCATCACTATGCGACAACGCAGAGCAACTGATAGGGTTGTATCTGAACACCCAGAACAAAATACTAAGGGATGTTCACGCAAAATGTCAAGAGTTGTTTGCGTTTTTCGTGTTGCGATGTTCACCGTTGGATTGTCTATTTAAAACCTTTAGGAAAGGACTGGAAAATGCTGATATTATGAAGTCTCGATCAAACAATTTTTGTTCGTGGATTTTGTTTTCTTTGCCATCGATTTTTAAGCAACCATCGACGGCCCAGAAAATGTCTGATTTGTCCGATGATGTAGCTATTTCGTTGGAGCTTACTGTTTTGTTAGCACAACCACAGCCACACTGGGCGTTGCTATTGAAAGTAAGTTAAAAATATACTCATTGCAGAAAAGATCAGTTTAACAAGTTTGAATCTTTGGTGAATCTTAAATTAAATTATACACAAGATCTTTGAAAGTTTTTCTAACTAACAGTAATTAGCGCATTAAGTTTTTAACACTATGTGGAGCAATAAAGAATCTTAATGTAGTTTTTGCCCGCTTATGTTTAGAGCCATATGAATTAGCGATATATTGGGTTCCAGAATGGAAATTTGTAGATGGACCTATTTTGTAGGTGCTGTGCATGAGAGATTGCAAGATCCTCTTGTGGATCCTACAAGAATCCATGGACCAATTCCAAAAAACCGCAGATTTTGCAAAAACCGACAATATAGCTCTAAAATGCGATGCATTCTTATGCACGGGAGATGGAGTATGCAAAGGAATAGACCAAACATCACAAACATTCACGCCACAACATTACTATGATATTATATCATCAGTAACCCACATCTTTCTCTCTACTGGAAATAAAGAAGACTTGAAAATGATTTTCTTACCAGCTATCATGAAATACGATAAATGGGGGAAATGTTTTGATAGACGAGAGATCTGGAATCAGATTACACCACCGTGGTACCAAGCAATCATGGAAATTGTCAGACCAAATCTATATCCCATAACTAAAACTGCGGTCAGTGCAGTTCAAACTGGCGCTAGCATGTACCAGGCAATGTCAATAGTGCTAGCTTGCTTGAGCCAGCTGTGGGATTGTATGAATCCAGTAATACCACAAATAGCAGAGCTTATACAAGATTTTCTACCTTTGGATGTAACATGTATAGGAAAATCAGCTATATTACAAATAGTACTCAGTGCTTTATACACCGACTTACTGCAATTATCGATGTTGGAACATAAGAAGCAGGTTAAGTTTACTTCTACACCTAAACGAGAAATGCCTCAAATGCCTGAAGATGTACAAACACTATCTCCAAAAGAGTCTATGCACAAGAACTCCATAACGAGTTTTGATGGCACCATCAGCACTGAAGATGCAATTGCTTTAGCTGTTGCTGAAGCCTTATGTAGTATCGATGAAGATAACAAGCACACCGAACAAATAGTCGAGTTTTTAGACCAAGTCAAGCTAAGCTTAGAACAAGAGGTTACCCATCATGGTTGTCAGCGTGTAGAACGTACCCAGCAAACAATAGAAATCCTAGCTAGCGATTTGCTGATTTCAAAATACGGAAAACGAAGTCTTAAGGTGCTCTACCACTTTATCAAGCACAATAGCGAATGGCTATACAAGAAATTAGGTGTTAATAAAACCACTGACAACATACTACCTAATAAAGTTAATTCTACTACCAATTCTCTCATACATTCTATGTTCCATATTGGATATCAACCTTTTGATCAGGTATGTTTGGTTTTTTGATTTTCTGTAGCATTACAGGGTTCTATTTTCAGCTGCTATCTGGTTCTTGGAGTCCGGATTGGGAAGCCCTCTTGCATACGCCATTGGGACTAACAAGCGAAAGAATATGGAGCCATCTAACATACCGATGGGAGTTTAACGATACAAACTATTCGAATTTGTCGACGAGCGATGCCCAAATCGTTACTACCTTGTCTACTACTTTAAAACCGAATTAAATCTATGTTAGTGTCGAATTATTTATACGTAATCCATAATATTTAAAATACAGCATTTAACAGCATACAACATTTTGAAGTTTGAGTTAGTTCGAGTATCTTGTCAACGGATATCAGAGCAATGTGTTTCAAAATTTTGAAGAAACATTTTTAAGCGTTGAATAACTTGTCAGAACACAGAAGAATATTTTGTTAGACTAGAGTATTTCAAGATATAGTGTAATATATTAAATCTTACAATAAGTTTGCATGGATTAAAAAAAACGAACTTCAATATAACCATTGCATTATTTTAATATTTAAGCATCACAAGACAAACAAAGACATTATAAAAGGTATTTATTACCTGTTAGTTTGGTCAAGGAAAACGTCACGCTTTTGTGACTTGCTGGATTTGATCTGGATCAATCTGATTTTCCTTTCCTAATCTGCAATAAGCGATATAAACACTGTGTTCTTAACATAATCACTACTTAAACTACTTAATATATCTCCAAAATTACCTATTTAAAAAATCGAAGAAGATCTCATAGCAGGTCATCTAGGGGTAAAGAATTTAACCAACAGGAAGTGGAGTCCTTAAACCATCACCTTCACCATCCTCCTAAAACTAAAAAAGGCATATTAATTTCATATTTATATAAACATTAAATACTTTTGTCGCGCCAATTCTAAATGGAAAAACCTCTCCTTGTCAACCTGAAAAAAAAAAACACAAACCTATTTTATAAATACCTACACACATTAAACAAATAATACTTACTGCAAATCACTTGCAAACATTATAATCACTATCACACTTCGGTCAGCTTTTGTTGACGATATTCTCTCTCTACAGAATTCTGCTTTGAGGGTCGTAATGAAAACCGATAACTCCGCGCATATAAAAATTGCTTAGGTCCTACCTTATTGCGTCTTCTACTCCTCCAACGGTGGATGACATCTCCTTGGACCTACCTTTCGATGTCTTCATCCCGGTAAGCTGCCTATCCTTAGGGGTCCTCCTCCAAGTCAGTCGTCCTCCGTCTTCGGACATTTACGGCCACCATTGAACTGCACTCGTATGGTTTAAGCACGCACTACTAAAAAGTATCTTTGGCACTACACTCGAAAAAAAAATGTCCACAAACTAATTAATATACAAGCCCCAAGGACCAATTCACTGCACTACACTCACACGTCACTCCGTCGGCGTTTATCTGCAATCTGCAACAATAATACAACTAAATATAATAAAAGCAAAATAGCAACAGATTCAGATGCATACTGTATACATTCACAATGTTTATTAAGGTCCAAACACTAGCAGTGTCGATTAGAGTTGAATTAAACTTAAATGTGTAAGTACACATTTAAGTTTTATTCAACTCTAATCGGTGTACGGTGAAGTTGCACCACATTAGGATGCGCAGTAGAGCATTTGACCAATCATGGGCGGAGAGTGTTTGGGAGATTTGAACGCATTCATGAAATGTGTTTTGATATAAGAATTGAATAAAGCAGATTTGTACGTCTGTAGTAATTCATCTCTGAAATGATAATTATTATCGACAACTCAATCGAAGTTAGGGAGCTCATGCTGCTAAATAATAATAAAATTTCTGAAATCTCGAACGTATCCGAGAGTGTTAGGTTATGTTTGACCTTGTTTACATAATGTGACAGCCGGAATTCGAATTTTTGTATGAAGATAGCTCTTATACTTTCAACAGATGTGTAAAGTCATAAAAACAGCCAATTCTTTTGTCATGAATATCAGCTAACGCTAAAACGAACCCAAGAAATTTCTATACCTACCAAAACGGCAGTTCTTCAAACATTTTACTCCATTAATTCTAACCTCCAACATAAATGCAAAAGTTACTTTTCAAACGTCGAAATGCGTGAAAGACAATGATTCTTGTGAATTTTCCGTTTTAAAACCCCTCTGGAATGACCCGCCTTATTTCGGAATTATTCAAGGTCAAATGACATCACACTGCGCATATTTTGTGGCGTTGTTGTTGTACGGAAGTGCGCTTCTTATTTTAAATCAACTCTTATAGCTTATCCAGGAATTCTTTCATATGGAAAACGGAGTATCCCGCATTCTGTACAAAATCGCTCAAGATCGCTCAAAACACCACTCAAAATATCACAAATAACCTATTGCAAATTTTCGCTGTAATTTCCGAATATAACACACGGTTTTGCCGTAAAAATTCTGTCAAAAGTGGCAGAGAGACTTGCTTTTGACAGCAAGGAGAAAATTTTAAATAATTCGGTTTTAATAACCAATAATTAAATATTATTACTTACGTTTTATGCTTTGCTCCAGATTATGACTCGTCAAATTGTTGATCCCACGACGGCTGTTTGACACTTCTATCATACAAAAACACGCACTTACATATAACGCGATCACTGCCACAGGAGATATGTTATTCTATATTGTATGTTATTGTTATTATTAAAATATATGGTTAAATGTTTGGAACCCACCGCTTATAAGGCATGTCGCAAACTGAGCGAAATTGTCGTAGTTCGTCAACAACACTGAGGTGCATAAAAAAAATTACCTGCGAACTCGATGCCCGACGCACAGAAGTACACATCCAACATCCCGTAAAAAGTCGTTCAAACTCGACTGAAACAGCGCAGAAAATATCACGCTCACGTACTGGAAACTTTTGCAAGTATTTCTTTATAGAATTCGCGGTAATTTTGTGGAAACCCTACTGAAATGAGTGTCGGCGGACACTGATGTAACACGTTGTGCCTTCGTCTAACATCGCGATCAAAACTTGTCACTCGATTGGTCTTCATGTTACTCGATTCCTTTCCGTGTCACTCGTCTTTCTAAGAAACTTGTCAAAGCCAAAAAGTTAGAATGCGTAACACGTTATACCTTCGTCTAACATAGAGATCAAAACTCTAAAGTCACTTGATATCATTTCGTGTCATTTGATACCTTTTCGTGTCACGATTTATTCACTATACTTACCTGTATTAAGTTTGATTTATAGTGCCGTAACCGTAACACTTAACCGTATCCGCAACCGTGCGGTAAACATTGCGCTTGCCTGAACTTAACGTAGAAACTTTATGGTCACTATAAACACCGTCGAGGAAGCGTGCAAGGTAAACTTTTCTACGTTACGGTTAAGTGTTACGGTTACGGCACTATAAATCGACCTTAATTCTCAATAACACTTTAATTGAAATGAGACACATAATGACATAGACATATCTACTTTATTTTTAATAAGCAAACATTTACATATGCAGCTTCCAATTCTACATTTGATAGAGTGATTTGAAAAGTCATTGATTGTTTATTTGATGTATTTACAGTTTATGTACACTTCTTTATCAACAGTTTATGTACAAATTGGTGCTGGATGTATTTTATACAACATCAAAGTATATAGCTTAGTAAATGAAGGGATTTTATCAAACAATAATAAACTTATTACTTATATTTAATCATATATGAGAGGTATTGGATCAAAAACCTAGCACAAACTTTGGATAAATGAGCAATATTCACATTTATGTAGAGTTTGCAGTAAATGTTGAAATAAGTGGTGTATTGATGGTCCATTTATCTTAAATATATGACATCTAAAGCGTATACACCTATAAAATTTGCGTCGTTTGAAGCGTTTGACTTTTCCCAATTGAACTATAAAATGTTTTCCTGCCTCCGAATGAATGTAAATTTATGGTACATAAGTTCTAAGCGGTATTCATAAATACGAAATGGACAGTATTCTCTATTACTCCATTTACAACTAGTTTTTAATGGTATATCAATTGAAAAAAGAACATATTTAATAGGGTAAAACCCTACATTCAGTCTTTACATCGTCATTCTCAAACAAGAGGCTAATTAGTTATTATAATATATTTCTCCTAGTTTAGACGCAGTTTAGGGTGTCATCTTTTTATAATATTATGTTATAAATATATGATACAGTTTTACATCTTTATGTACAAGTTACAGTGGGGTATCAATACTTGAAAGCAAAATTAACAGTAGGTAGTGAAGTTGCTAGAACACCCGTAATAGCCTGTAGCTTTAATTACATAATATGTATCTATCGTTCTTCTATAGATATGTTTTAATGTTGTTTGTCAAATTACCCTGTTTTCTCAAAATATTGAATAATTATATGCCTTCTAAGAATCAAGCAATTTGTTAAAATTGATCTGTAGTTGGTGTTTTGTGAATTTTAGGTATTTGGTAAGAAAAATACACTAAAAAAATTATGATTTTCAACAACTTTTGTAATCTTTGATGATTCTTTTAACACAATTCTTTGGTTGGGAGAGCCTGTGTGCGTTGAGTATATTTTTCCTACTCCAGAATATTAAATTTTCCAGTACATATTACAAGAAAACATTTCATCCACCAGTTCGTAAACTATAAAAGTTTTCAGTGTGGGTATCTTCGCACAGTCCAGTCCAGTGGGCATACAGATAGGATGGGGGTTTACATCCTGGTCTCCAGGAAGTCCTTCTTGCGTCCGGTCGAGTTTGTGTCCTCGCGGTTCCATTCTCTGGAGGACCGCGAGGCCTGGCACTATATCCAGGTTCTCCTTTCCCTCAGGGAATCCTTCTCCAAATCGTTCCTGTAGTGCTTATGTCAGGGCAGCTGTTTCATTTCTACGTTACTCTTCCAACGCTTGCTTACTTTCCCCGATGCGAAATCGTCCACATTCGTGTACGAGGTCTCCACGGAGCTTGGGTTCTGGCCTGCGTTATACAGCTGTGTTCTTAGTGTTCCTGCATTGAGAGGAAAATGTGTGGTTACTCAGTTGGTAAAGTTAATTTTCTAGATAGGTTTGAGTGTGCTGCTATTTGTTGTGCCTAAGTGTATGTCTGAAGATGATAACTTAATATTTTATAGAGGGTATAAAACTTAAGGAAACACTAATCAGCTACAGATGCTACTAAATTGCTAAATATCCGGGTTAATAAACTCATGCTAAATATTCAAAATTAATTTTAAGAACACGAATTTTGAGAAAAAAAAAAGAAACAAATAGATACTACAGTAATTCTAAATAAACCATACAACTTCAACTAAAAATTACAGCAAACAAATCTACGCCTTCTCATTTAGTAGCAACACCAAGAAATGTCAACAGGAAACCTACTGTACAAGTGATGTTACGTGAAAAAAGTGACGATGCCGAGTCTCCATCCGCTACATTCGCTTACTACGTCTACGAAAGCAAGAAACGGAAAAAGGACATGAAAAACCTAGTAACCTTACACGAGCTCACTTGACATTGATCTTTAAAGGACTTCCGACCAAACGGGGCGAACGATTTAGGATGCACAGGCACACGCAGAGCAAAGAAAAGAGACAGAAATAGAGAGAGTAATGCAGAATTGCACAAAGAAAACGATTAAACCTTATGTGTGATTAACCATTATAACCAGTATAACTTATATCATACTGAGCCCCCCCCCCACACAAACTAGAGAGAATTTCCGATAATTTTTGGATTTATGGATTTCAGCATACATTTGCTCGAGAACAGTCTCCATTTAACCCTCTTCATCGCTATCTTGTGATGGAGCTTGCGAATTATTAAAGGTACCACTACAATTCGTGCATATAATGGAGCACTTTAATCCAGTTTTTCTGTATCCACAGGCTCTCTCGCATTTTATTTTGCAATTGCAAGAAATCAGTTTTAACAAGGCGTACGCTGAAACTATTCAATTTACCAAAAAAAAGGTTATTACATAAATTATAGGAAATTTTCTCTAGTTTAATTTATTATATAACTGTTTTTATAGTAAAATGCGTCGGAAAGGAGATATTGTCAAAAAACTGTTTTTAGGCGCCATTTTTCTAATATGGCGGTGCGAGCGCCAAAGATACTAGGTGACAAAGCAGAAATTGGAAAAGAGCACATCAAAATCTATAAAATCATCAATTTTCAAAACTCCCGGAAAACTTTCCAGGTAAGTAACCTCTTTTTTGAGCACCAAATGACTGGACTAATAATAAAATAATCAATAATTTTGAAAAGCTTGATGGAGAATATTACTCGGTTAAGTTTAATAGGTCTTTGTGCAATCCGCCAGTTGGAGCAGTATAGAGAAGTATAGAGTGTAGGGAAATTGTACACATCTTTATATCAAGATGCTTAGAATTGAAAGAGAAAACATACAAACCATTCCTTATTACGCGGTTGTGATCCGGTGAGCCAGAGTAGGAGCGGCGGTTGCTGGTGAAAACACCTCGACGTGTTAATTTGGCGGGACTGACGTTGACGTACGGTAGCCAGGAGAAGAACTGTTTGAAGCCGCGACGGAATCTGAAAAAAAAAAGTTAAAGTCCTTTGTGATTTATTGAATTTTTAATGATGAAATATCATGACCGGGTGGAGCCCTTAAGCAGCTTAAGGTTCAAAACATGAAGGTGGAAAATTTATTTTAGCAGGGCATACAACGATAAAAACATCGTTACAATTTGTTGTAAAAATTAAGTGGGTTCGAAAAAAAATTGGTGTGTGTTATAAGCGTTTTTGCCGGAAAAACAACCTATGTTAGCTGAGCTACATAACTGAGCTATGTATATAAAACGGGAGGGCAGCTCTATACATACTCATAAAATGAAAAAAAGTGGTAATATGACAGAGTATATCGCCAATATCTAGTGTAAGAATGTAAGAGAAGAATCAATACATGCTTCACATTCCACACTCTGTCCTTTGTTGCTCCTTGAACATTAATTATTCCCAGACCGGGCGTACAATTAAGGCTTTTGTTCTCAACCGTATAACTTATCACTGACGAATTCCAGCGTATTCGTATTCGTATTCACTGCTCACAAACAGAATGTTTTATGCATTTAATATCCTCGTAGTTTATCTGTTCTGTATCTACGTTGCCAAGGCAATTTATGAGATACTGGCTTATTTGCAAAAGTTCTTTAGTTCTTTAAATCAGTATCTTTTTTACTTTTAATTTTTGACTTTACCAAACGAAAATTTAAACCATAACATGATCGATCCCATATAAGAATAGTATTCATAGCCGTCCCATTTCAAGAACTATAATTTAAGAATAATATCCGAGGGGTAGTAAAAATATACCCCTTCGTTCCTTCGGTCCTTTAAAACTTTACATAAAGTTCCTTATTCGCGTACAGTACTATAGAATCCAAGCGGTCGCCATAGAGATTCACAAATCTGGTAAATCCTCCGCATTTTGCATTTAATTTCTTTAAAATAATTGAATCGAAGTTGCCCAAATTGCCTTTATTCTACAACTAGCTTTGATCCAGCCACAATATACAGTCCCGAAAATATAAAATTATATAGATATAGTATTTCAGTTGAAATACAAATTTGCAATGCAAACATATCTGTCTTATTCACCTTAAATTTTGCTACAAAGTACGAACAGGAATAAAACCTAATATGCGTTGAATTGCATAAAGGAAGTGTCTACCATACCATGGCATTGTAGTAAAACTGAGCTCGTAAAACCGGAATTCCCATTTAAAGTTGTCTTGTGACACTTTTTGGCTACAATGGCCTGCAATCTGATTAAAACGCCTAGTTTGGAGGTGAGCTGTTGACAAAATTGCGTCTATCATTAATTCTAGATTACAACAAAGGACGTGATTTGGAAACTAGGCGCCTCACATTACGAGGGTTAACATTGTCACCGCTAATAGCGTCCTGTCATCTGATCCAATGAGACTGTTTGCAGGTAGGGTAATTTTATTCGGCGGGCTGGCTTATTGTTAAAGTTTGAGAGGACGGCTATTCTAATCGTAATTTATATTGGAGAAGAATAGTAATCCGTGTACAAAGTAATACGGGTAGACACAATGACGGTGTAAACAACAAAGGCTTTGTACGAAATTTAATGCATATTAGCCAGTAATACACAAAGGTAGCTACTGTATTAGTACTTCTAGTTCTACTGATCGTATTTCATTGGACAAGTGATCCTGAGTTGCTATATTTCCGTCGTGTCTTGTATCCATTCAGATCTTTGAGGAAAATAAACTGCAATATCGGACGGTGTATATTTAATGCTGCATTAGATTTTTTCCAAATTTCGATCAATTTTATTCTAATGATAGGACGAAGGCATAGCGATTGGGGCGACCACTACGTATACGGCAAGACTTCGTAATTAAATTTTCAATAATAAAAGGATCGAGGTGATTACGTTATGAAGGTTTCCGGGAAAGGCCGAACACAATTTGCATTTTTTATTGTCCTTTCTGTAACTCAATTAGCGGCCCGTGACGCCATCCTAGGGTCCTTATTCTCGCCAGAACTCAATTAATAGTTCATTTTTGTTGTCGGACGCGCACCACACCCTCCGGCCCCCTAAGTTCTAAAGCAAGTTCAATTACTATATATTAAAAGTTTTCGGTACAAGCTGAGTTCTAAAGTTAATGTTTAATTTAAGTTTTCAGAACTTAGACAATTGACAAACGCAGTTATGCACTACATAACTGCAAAATATAAGACGTAGTAGTAAATTTATGCAGAATATATTGTAAAATTTCAACTAGCAAAAGTGCTCAAAAATGTCTAATAAATAAATACTAGTGTGACGATGTATCGTCAGTCAAATTAACCAAAAGGGCTCGAAAAATGTTCTCGAAACAGGTGTAATATATATAAGACTTACCTTGCATTCAGCCAGCAATATATGATCGGGTTGTACATAGAATTGCTCATGGCAAGCCAATAAATGGCCAAATAGGTCTCTTGAATATATGGAAGTTTTGTCATTTCAGGGAAGAAGTTGGCGAATATGAAGTACAAATCGTATGGCAACCAACAAACAGCGAAAATTATGACGACAACCATCATCATTTTGACTACCTGAAACGAAATAAACACAGAAATTTAAAGCAACAAATATTTGAATACATACAGTGGGGTAGAAAAAATTTAATTGCTTTTAGTGCCGACTCTGGTTAATCTGTTGTTATAAATAAAACAACAAAACGTTAATTAATAATGAACAATCGCGTTGAAACATTTTAATATTAATAAAAGTCTGGTATACCTATATTTATTAAACAAACTGGCAAAGCATGTATAACAATCCCTTTATGATGATCGATATATCGATACATATATGAAATAAGATACATGACAAACACCAAGTGTCTAGTTACAAGGGTTCATATATAAATATTGAATATGCGTCTTCTGTTGAGGACTCGGCTTACATTAGAAAATTAGCGATCAGTTTACCGATCCAATAACATAATTGCAAACGCGCCCGTGTCGGAGATGTATTTGTTTTCAATAACGAGAACTGCTACGTACGTATGTAGTACAATGTATGCAATTTGCGTGGAATAAATATTAGCAAGCAACACGCAAACTCGACCTAACGTATTTTCAATTGTTTAGAGTGGAAATGTAGTAGGAATTTTTGTGTTTTATGATATATAATATACTCAGAGCAAGAAATACACATTATTACAATGCTGATCGAAAAGTATTGACAGGAAATCAACATTTTGTCATAATAAATTCAAAATGTGTCTCATGACAAATTGAACGTACGTTGAAACACCAGTCAACAGTACGCAATTATTTACACACTAAAATAGTAAAATATCATCGAAAACGCGAATTGTCGCTGCAAAATACCATTTTTTTCTCCAATAATTTCATCCGGCTAGTGGAAATGGATGTTGTATTTTAATTCCCTCGTCAGGTCTGCGTCCCATAGCTAGGAGCAGGTATCCATATTTCCTGCCAATGCAAAGCTGGTTTATGACACATATTGATCATTTTCATCCAGCAAAAAAAATGTCGTCATGGCACAGAGAAAATCGTACATATATCTGTTCTTTTATTACATAAAAATGAGAGGAAAGGAACAAAAAACGACTTATTGGATGCTCAAATAGATATACGTTGACATTTATGGTCGCTAAACCGGATATGGTGTAGAAATTTCCAATTTTTGTGTCCGAGGGTCCATCGTATCTTTTTATAGCGGGCCCTCAACATCAATATTGAAAGTGTTGGGCTGACAAGAATACTTAAAATCGCATAACTTATTCCCGGTTTAGTAGATGCTCACTGTAGTATTTCCCGCACTATTTTATGGATGCAATAAACTACAGGACATTTCAGCCCTTCATAGTGTCCTAGTTATCATCCTGTTCGGTCAAGATCTTTCAAAGAAGTATGTCGTTGTAATTATATTGTGTAATGCAAAGATTTGATCAAAATCAAATGAAAATTTTCTTCCTCCTTCTTACCCCTTGAAGACTTTTAGACATAAGTTTTTATTGTGCTCGTTAAAGGAACAAAGAACGAAATTTACAACAAAAAACTTCCGATCCGATAATTATACCATTTCGCAAGATCCGGTGATCAAAAGGTACGGCGGCAGTCAACCAACCGACGGCAGGTTGTTAATTACTGTCGGCTGACGTATGGTGGCGCTGCGGTCGCCCGTAGATAATAACGGCCTGATAATTGATTTATCGTTCGTTTTACCTAACCGATTTCGGTTAGATTTATTGTGCATCACCAACTAGCGCGGGGAACATTACGCTTGCAGCGCCATCACGTCGTAATTAATACAAATTACACGGACTTCCGTCTTCCGTCGTCCAGCTATATGCATGCTGAACGCACCGTGACGCATTATCATACGCGTATGACGATGACAAGAATAAATTTTGTCAGAGAATGTCAATCACAGGCAGTTCAGTATCAAAGAGTTGCGCTCAAATGGTCTCACAGTAGAGATAAACGATGGTGCGATCAAAAATTGTCGCTTGTCGAATCGCTTATTCTCTTGTGATATTAAATATGTATACCAATTTACAGATTAGTGGATTGAGCTTTACTGTATGAGAGTTTTTGTGAATTGTAAAAAAATACCCTACCATTTTCGGCCCAAACTATGTATAGGGCATAGTTTGCAAATACGGCCCAAACTATGTATAAGTAAGAGAAACCCCAATCAATGCAGTGCATAAATAATGCTGCACGAGAAGGATTTGTTACATAAATTATTATTTATGTGAGACATACGTAAGTTACCAAAATTCTAGCCAAAACAGACATTAACGTTAATGGCTTCCACATTTTCATCACAGCCCCAGACCACGAGCTTTTCCCGCAGTTATTATCCCTTTATTATAAAAGTTTTAATAACCCCCAAACAGGATAGTCGCAAACTAAAAACTTCCAAACCAACAAAAAGCAGACCAACAAAACCCAAAACTAACAAAAAAGGACCATAATATCGACGAAACTCACGAAATCCAATAATAACCAAGGAGACGTCTATACCGCAATATCAAGCTTCACGCTGCATTCGTTTACGCAAAACGTGCATAACACCGACTACAGAATAATCCATTCCGCCAGAAACAATTGAAACAAAGTGAAGTTTGCCTTCGGGTATACTTGAATATGCACAGGAACAAGGTTCAGTTGTTAAGTTGCGAGCTGTATGGGTAAATATAGATGCACTTGACGCAATTTTCGGTAATGTAACGCCATTGTACGGAATAAACAAGAGCTTAAGGTCGTCTAAATACTCCCTAGTTCTCGCAGCGCAAGGTTTTGCTGTTATAATGTGGCAAAAGGCCATTTAGTTTCGCATTTAATGCCGAGGGGTTAAAGTTGATTTATTACAGTGGGTACACATGAAAATAATGGAGAAGGAAATAACGTGCATGGATATTGTAGGGAAAGCAGTATAAATGGTAGAAACCCGTTAAAAGGATTTGAAAATTAGTTTATAATTTGCGACAATGGGTTCTTTCATGCAGTGCCTGTATTATACCTGTCTAAGATATAACAAGAATACTCTAGTAGGTACTAGTAACTGTGGTTTATTGTTTGTCACATAACTACAACACAACGACACACTCGGCCATCTTATATCCTACTACTACTTATTGGTTACAGTACTGCCAACATAGCAATGTTGCCAACTTAATATCTTACACAACAATGTTGCCAACTACATATCTTACATCTCCCCTCTCAAATCTTTAACAACAATGTAATTCACAAATCCAATATTTTTGGTTTCTTAATCGTACGACCGGACCGAGAACATTTTGGAGCAGGGCTCTTACATCTAGCTATATTTATTTCACTTTTCGCTGTCTGCGCACTATCACTTAGATCGCGCACTCTGTCACTATTCGTTGTTAAATTGTCGTTACTATCATTTACAATGCCGTTATTAGTCATATTCATGTTAGTTGCGCCTGATGAATCTACAACTTGGCCAAAATCCGAATCACCAAGACTCTGTTCGTATTTATTGTTAGATTTTCGCAAATCGACTCTATTTCTCCGTACTACATTACCTTGATAATCTTTAACTACATAAGATCTTGGAGATTCATGATTTTTTAGAATCTGTCCTGGTTCCCAAAACTTCTTTACATGATTATAAACAGTAACATCTGAGTTTGGTTGTAAAACAGTCAGCTCTTTTGCGCGACTATTAAAATGTTTTTTTGCTAGGCTTTGCTTGGTCTCTAATTTTGCATGTACATTTTCACATACCGCGGGTTTTAACAATTCTACCGATATGGGTAGCTTTGTTTTACATATGCGACTCATTAAAAGTTGAGATGGCGAAAAGTTCATATTCTTTAAAGGTGTGTTTCGATACTGCAACAGCGAGGTATATATCTCTTTTCCTTCCTCTTTGGCTTTTTTCAGAAAGTTTTTCGATATCGACACTGCCTTTTCTGCTAGGCCGTTTGAACGCGGATAGTTGGGGCTTCTTGTTGTGATCATGAAATTCCATTCTTTAGCAAAAGCTTTAAAGTGATAACTATTGAATGGTACGTTATCACAGACAATTACGTCAGGCGATCCAAATCTTGAAAATACAGCTTTTAAGGATGAAATCACGGATTTGGCAGATTTATCTTTAAGTGTTAAGAGCTCTAACCAATTAGAATACGCATCAAAGACCACTAGGTAACTTATATTATTATAAGTAAAAATATCTGTGCCAAGTCTTTCCCAGGGTCTTTCGGGAATTGGATAAGGATGTAAAGTTTCCTTTTGATTTTTTGACGCCATTTTTTCACAGACTTTACACTTTTTAATGAATGACTCAATGTCTACACTCAAGCGTGGCCAATAAAATATTTGACGTGCACGCGCTTTCGTCTTCTCTATTCCCAAGTGACCTTCATGAAGCAAATTTAACATTTCACTTCGTAGTGAAGTGGGAACAATTAACTTATTTTCTAAAACCAGTAAGTTATTTGAAATGATTAACTGGTCTTTCAGTTTGAAGTAATGTCTTATGGCCTCTGGGACTTCACATTTATTACTTGGCCAACCATTGCTACAGTAGTCCATTACAAGCCTTAACTGAGAGTCATTTTTAGTAGCATTTTCAATTTGGGTTTTCCGATTATCTGATATAGGAAGATTTTTTATTACCGAATGAACTGCATATTCAAATTCAGAATCCGATTTTAACCCATTATCTGTTAGATACGCTCGCGATAACGTATCTGAAATATACATATATTTCCCGGGTTTGTAACTGACAGATAGATTGTAGTTGAGGAGTCTTAACCTCATTCTTTGTAATCGTGGCGATATTGCTTGTAAGTCTTTCCGAAATATGGACTCAAGGGGTTTGTGATCAGATTTAACTTTAACATCTAATCCGTAAATAAACAAATGAAATTTCTGTACTCCAAATACGATACTCAACATTTCTTTCTCTATTTGAGCGTATTTTTGCTCCGTTGCATTCAAGCTTCTTGATGCAAATGCTACAGGGTGGCCATTTTGAAGCAAACAGGCGCCTAATCCATCTTTTGAGGCATCAGTTTCAATTTCAATCGGCAAACTAGGATTGAAAAATGTTAGCACTGGTGCGTTTGTTAGCAAATATTTTAATTTATTTATGGCACTGTCATGTGCAGTATCCCAGGCAAACTCAGTATCGTTTTTAGTCAAATTTCGCAAAGGAGCAGTAATTTGAGAAAGATTAGGAATAAATTTCCCAACAAATTTTACCATTCCTAAAAATCTTAATAGTTCAGTTTTATTTTTCGGACAGGGCATATCATTAATTGCTTTGATATAATTTTTATTGGGTTCAACACCATTCCTCGAAAAGATTTGACCCATGAACTTTACGCTGCTATTTTTAAATTGCACCTTCGTTTTATTAAATCTAATATTATACTTGGACGCTCGCTCTAAAACCAATCTCAGATTGTTATCATGCTCAGCTTCAGTAGCGCCTGTGATAATTAAATCATCAAAATACAAACCAACACCGTCAAGATCACCAAAGATTTCATAGTTTTTCTTTTGAAAAACTTCTGGTGCCGAACAGATTCCAAAAGCCAACCTTAGAAATTGAAATCTACCAAATGGTGTACCAAATGTGCAAAGATCAGTACTAGCATCATCCAGTTCCACCTGCCAATACCCATCTTTCATGTCAAGTACAGTGAAGTATTGCTTGTTACTTAGCTTTCCTGCTATTTCTTCTGCAGATGGTATTAGAAAGTGTTCTTGCTGAATGGCATTGTTCAGATGCTTTGGGTCAAGGCAAAGTCGCAGGTCACTGTTATTTTTTTCAACAATTACTAGTGGGTGTACCCACTCTGTTGGTTTGTCAACTTTTCTTATAATTCCCTGTTCTTCAAGGCTATTCAATTTCTTTTTTAATCTTTCATGTAATATCTGAGGGACTCTCCTTATAGGACAAACCTTAGGCATGACATTTTCTTTTAAGGTAATGTGATGCTTACTTGGGAATTTGAATACAGTTGGATATTTCTTAACAACATCCTCAAGTGACTTGAACTTATAATTTTCAACATTGTCTACTCGCTTTAGTAGATTCAAACTTAAACAACCTTGCAAACCTAACAATGGCAGCTGACCGGAATTTTCAACAATAATAAAAGTAACCTTAGAACTACGTGCATTAACAAAACATTCTAAACAAACTTCACCTACAGGTTTGATCCTAAACTTAGAACTACCATATGAGACAAGAGTGACATTTGTTTTCTTAAGTCTAACATTACAATCAATCTTTTTGACAACATCTAATGGCAAAATGTTGACTTCGGCTCCAGTATCAAGTTTAAAATTGACTTCTGCACTTCCTACCTTTACTCTCTTGGTCCATACTGTCTCTGTGGGACCTGATTGAATTGAGCCTACCTCTTTAACTACAGCATTGACATAGAACTCTTCATCACTTTCTGGTTCTGTAACTTCCTCTTCATGAACTGCATTCACTCTCTTTTCTCCTCTCTTTACAGCTTGCTTGCACTGCGATGCAAAATGATTTCGCTTTTGGCACTTTGCACAGTTTTTTCCATATGCAGGACATTTCTTTTTTTCATGTTTGTAGCCACAATAGATACACTTTTGTACTGTGTGGTTTTTATTGCCTTGTAACTTCCTTTGTTCTGTCTTGATTGCAGCTACAGCACTGTCATTTTGTAATGCTTTCGCCTGAGTCTTACTTGCTTCAACCGCTCGACAAAAATCTACTGCTTTATCTAGTGTTAGAGTAGCTTCCCGCAGCAATCGTTCTTGCGTCATTTTGTTGTAAATTCCCATGACGATTCTATCACGTACCATGTCATCTTGGTCTTTGTACTCCGTTGTCTTTACTGCCTTTTTCAGTTCCGTCACAAAACTATCAAACGACTGACCCTCTTTCTGACAAATACTGTTAAATATGTATCTTTCAAATATAGGATTCTTCTTTGGGGAACAGTACTCTTCAAATTTCTTTTTAACAACGTCTAATGTTTTTGTGCCACTCTGTATAAACTCGAACGTATTATACAACTCCAGGCCGTCATCTCCGACAAGGTTTAGGAACACGGCAACCTTCTTTTCTTCCGGCTTCGTTGTTAATTCGCTGGCCGTCATGAACAGATCAAATTTCTGGCTAAACTTCTTCCAGTTTTCTGCGACATTTCCCTCCAAACTCAATGGCTCTGGCGGCTTAAAAATCGATTCCATCACTGCTTCCCTCCACGTTACAAACACCAAATGCAAATTTGTAGGTTATTAACCTGACACCATGTATTATACCTGTCTAAGATATAACAAGAATACTCTAGTAGGTACTAGTAACTGTGGTTTATTGTTTGTCACATAACTACAACACAACGACACACTCGGCCATCTTATATCCTACTACTACTTATTGGTTACAGTACTGCCAACATAGCAATGTTGCCAACTTAATATCTTACACAACAATGTTGCCAACTACATATCTTACAGTGCCTATTACAGCTATAAAGTCTGTCGTTATTAACATCGATTCTGTTTTACTTCCATTGATGTAGTTTTTGAGACTTTTCTTGATTTTTTTATACAACACCCCTGGGGTGGCCCTCACCCTACTTTCCAACTAAATCGTTGGCAGAATGGAGTGCCTAAACACTTTTGTAATTATTTAATTTAGTAAAGCCAGAGCCATCTCTGGACGCTACCTAACGTGAGTTTCAGTGAAAGAATTACATTTGACATAGTGACATTTAATGTCATGTAATGTCAGTGGCACTGACGTTTGTCAAAATCTGACAATTTGCAATACATCCACGAAGGCTGTATTGCAAATTGTCAGTGCATACATTGTCCCATACATTGTCCTAAACCGTTCATCCCATTGATCTGCTAATTTGTATACATATTGAAGGTCACTGGATGGTGAGTTGATATCAGTTTGGCCAAAATCGGATAAATCCCTAAGAAAACGTTTGTAACATCTACCACTTCCGGCTGTTAGATTGTCACCAAAAACAATCCAGTTCGTCACCCGGTAATTCTAAATACGTATACCAAATTTCAGCCCGATCCGTTGTTGCGTTTGGGAGCAATCATGTTCACGGACATACATACACACATACATGCATATATTTTCCAGAAATCATCGCAATCGATTCAGGGGACATCAAAACGCGTATTTCCGCGAAAATCTCGAAACGTCATTTTCCGTCGATTACAATACTTTCCTCTACTACTCGGAAAGCAAAAATTATGTGACCCATCGTTTGAATAAAAGTGGCGTTTTGTAATTATGTTAGTAAGTTTTATAATTAAGTTTTATAATTGTGGTAGTAAGTAATTATCATTGCTATTCCTCATGTATACCGCAATATGTTTACTTAATTAGTTAATTAAACTATGTAATTTACATTTCAGTCCACTAAAGCACAAACTACGTTTCGGTATTGTCATTTATATACATATGTGGCCTACATCTGCACCACTCGGCACATCTGCGCAACTATTGTAATGCACCAAAGTATCAGCACAAGTAGCAACACGTGACTCACTAATGGAACAAAATTTCTTCCGATATTTCGGCAGATATAATTGTTATCATACTAGTAGCCGGCATATGGCAGTTGCACATATCAATTAGGACGAATTTCTGAGGCAAAATTAGGATTGTAAAGTACATATCGCTGAGTATTTCAGAGGGTAAAAATTCCTTGCCGATTCGACCGACGACTGAAAGCAGAAATTGGTAGGGGTAGATAACCCTTAGGAGGAAAACCCTAAGGCATTTCAGATAAGACATTGAATTTCTGTTATAAATAGTGGAAAGGGACAAGGAACGGTATCGCTGATAATATCAAGGTTAAATGCGTATAGATAATTCTGCAGGATATATAGCTCAAAGCGTAATAGTTTTAGAGATAATTTATACTTAGTGCAAAAACACGTGTCTCTTGCGTAGTTTTTACATAATTATATTATTATAATAAAAAGTAACTCCAACCACCTCAATTTTCGTCTAAAAATAGCTTAAATATATGTGTTTCATTTTTGGCGAAGGCGCCGGTATAATATATTTGACCCTCAGTTTCGTTTGGAAAAACCTCACGTATGCTTCTGTAACCCGCATCGAACACGTCTTTGGTAGCAATTGATCGCGTTCAATCTATTTCGCAGTCTAAGCACATAAATTTCGACGGGCCAAAACAACCCTAAGCATATGTAATTGTCCGGCCGTTCCTTTTGCGTCACCTTCCACCGCCGCGCCGGCAAACAGAGTAACCCCGTCGACGTTATTTCAAGCGAGAACAGAGAAGGGGAGGATTTTTAAATAATCAACCTTACTCGGGCCTAACGAAACGTAAAACGACGGGCAAAAAAAAAGTTAAGAGATAAAATCGCCTATCGAATCCCTTAGAAAAGCAATAACAACGTCGATAAAAATCGTAAATTGGCCGGAGGGATAAAAAGGTGGTGGCACAAGGGAATGGGACGTTGTGGTCGATGAATTTAATATGAATTGTAATAAACCAGGTTCGGTGAAATTGTTTCTTTTTTGTTCTGGTAAAGTTGCTTTTTTTAAGGACGGCAATCTACTTGCGTTGTAATTCGAGACGAAACACCGATACGCTCTTATTATCGGTGTTATGGGGGGGTTGTTAAAATCGTTAATTTGCGAACCGCGTCGATGTTACGATCAGTTTTGCCCCATATTTACGGGGCATAAATTTGGGCGATATTGCGTTCAATGTTATGGGAGACATTTTGTATTCAAAATAAAAATACCGCATTAAACGCGTTAATCTTTGAAAGGAAAATTACCGTCCTGACCCAGATATACATAGTAAGTATTGCAGTACTTAGTAATTTAATATGATATCAGTTAACTTCATTTTCATACATAAAACTTGAAAAGACGTATAAAGAAATTTGTATATTCATCGCCAAAAGAGGCCTACCTAAAAACCTATTTTGAATATCAACATTTGTAGGTTTTGATGGGTTATGATGATTCTTCTTGGTACAATTTTTACTTAAACCTTGTAAATTTAACCCAAGAAACAAAATTCTTATAGCATAAATATTTTATTATGTAACTCTTAAATTTAACAATTAACTTTAAGCGCTTTCTTGCTTTATGTCATTCTGCAGGTTTTAGTGGTTAGTATAGACCGTTTGTTTTGTTGTTCTTTCGTTGTTTACATTTTTCTTGACAACCAAAAATATCAAAAACAAAACGTTGAGGTTACGTCTAATGTTTTCAATGTCAATTCTTAAATTGTATAGCCAATATAAATTATAGAAAAAGACTATAGTGTGCATTTGCGAAATCAGCAAAAAAAATAAACAAAGTGTTGTGACAGGTCTAAGATCCATTTCATCTGAAGTCATATATTTCGCTTGAATTAGCCTTCTGTGCATACGTTCTCATAACAGATTGTTCAAAATATTACGCATCAACAAGTTTTTTGTATTATTTTATCAAGTTAAGTTATACAGACTCTCTGTGCATTCAAATATTGGTCATCAAAGAAGATATTGTAGAAATTCACCAAATAAGTTTTGTTACATGCGCGGTCACTACATAAGTGACACATATCTGAAGAAAATTACAGAATAGGTAAAAGCAGCTTACGCTGCTATTTTGGATTTAGAATTGAGATCTGGAAAAGCCAAGGTCACCAAATATATGCTGTATTCCGTGTTAGATCGGACTTTTAAAGTGGATGAAAGGGAAGCAAAAGAAAATGCCGTTTGCAGTTCTCATGTTGTGGCGAGAGCCTTCCAATCATATAGATGATTGCTATTTTTGCACGATAAGCGTCTCCGGATATTCGAACAAAGATAAGCATAAAATAAAATATCCAAATTTGCTATCAGCATCGCGACCTATTTCCCATGGAAAGAACCATCCTCTCCCATCCTCGCCATCCACTTCATCATCTTCGATTTTTGACACAGAAAAAAATCGCCTGTTTGAAGAAACTTGCCTGATTCAAGATTCAAAATTTTAAGTTATTTGAACACCCCACGTTATAAACCATTGCGAACTGAATAAATTGGTTAAAGACTTAGGTTGATCAAAAGAAAAAGCCGAGTTATTGGGTACTAGGCTACAGGAATGGAATCTTTTCGCATGAGGTGTGACAGTGTCTTCATTTACAAAGCTCGAGCCTTTTAAAGCATATTTTAAAATGGAAGGATCTTTACGTGTGTGTCACGATGTTGACGGTCGTATGAACGAGTTTGATATTGGAGATGTTGATGGTGGCTTTTTATAGATTCATCAAAATACAGCTTGAAAGTAGTACTTTTGCATATTCATTGAATTTATATAATTTGTTTACTGATTTTGTTTTTTTTAAGTATCGCCGCATCTGTAAATGTAGACCTGTTACAATAAATCCACTTTCAGTTTTAGTTATGTAAGGCAAATATAATCTGGAACAAATAATATTTCTTTTTGTTGTATCAGAAAGTTAGAAATTTGTTCCCTTGTGTTATAAATATTACAAATCATAAAATGTAAGAAATTCTCTTTTCACCGCAAAACCGTCCTGCAATTTTGAAACTCGTAATAAATAGTGAAAATAATTGCCAATACAGACAGAAAGAAATGCAGAAACAGCGTGCGAAAGAGAACGTTGGAATTCAGTTCGGCGAGTGTAGGACGTAAATTTTTGTGCCGTCCTTTCTTTTTTTGTGCGCGGAAATCGACGGATCAAAGAACAAGAAGAAGAAGGCATCCAGTGTAACGTCTGCTTCGCAGCGTAAAAACTGAAATGATACACCGACTTCCTGTCTACTGGAAATATCTATCGCGCAGATGACATACGGAATTTACGATTCGGATAGCGGCCTTTCTTTTCTCTGCCCTCTGCTACCATCTACATCCTGCGCGTTTATAATGCGTGACAGGAATTTGCCTTGAATTTTATCATAATATTGTACTTTTATAGCAGACGAAATGTACGTACGTTTCCGTTCGGATTTTTTCTGTTATTTTTACCAGTTGAATTCCATTCTACTTCTACCAGTCGAATAACATGTTTTGTCGTATTAGCTTTTCTTTACGGCACAGGGCAACTTTTCAATTGAGACGACATTTTGAATGTCTCTTACATCTTGGTGAAAAACATAAGAAAATTTATTTAAAAAAAGATTAACAAGAAATGCTATTTTATTATTCTATTGAAATTGATCTTTTTATATACTCTGATATCAGAACAATGTCACTACAAACGCATTTTATTTGTTTCTCAACTAAATAAAAAGTCTGTTACCATGTGACACTGTTCTATGACTCCATAATTCTTATGTCCGAGTCACACACTTTCTTAAACATGCTGTCTAACCGCAATAACGATGTTGTAAAATCAATACGATCATCAGTGTATATCCTGATATATCATCAGTGTATCAGTGTATCAACGATTTGTACATGTTGGATTTACTGCGGTGATTAGTGATTTAGGTCTGTTAACATAGTATGCCCTTTACATAAGTTACTGATAGTCATCAGTGCTAAATAGTACATTCTAAGCAATCGCATATTGTGTTAGTTATGTACAGTTGTCCATCAATTCAGTACATTGGTCCATACATTTTGAAAACAAAATGTAGATAACTACTCATTTAATCTGTGTAATTTACAAAAAAATACTCGAAACGTATGGAAAGATGAATAGGTAGTTTGTCTCATACAGACAAATTAGTTAGACAAATGTATACCTTTGTTTAGGTAATACACAACGCCATCACGGTATCGTTTTTAAAAACTATTTCACAACTGGATTCGAGCCGTCACACAATGCTGCATTCCATAGTAATAAGTCACAAAATGACTAAACGATAATAACTTCAATTCTTAAAAAGCAGCTAAATAACTAACCAAACATCTCAACTGTTCTCAACATTAACGATAGGCAAAACTCAAATCGCTTTGAGAAAGATATGTTATATGTAGCAAATGTACCGTTTCGGCTTAGTATTTTAAAATGAGACAAAGGACTCACCCGTCTCTTGTTTCTGATATTTTCCATCTGTCTCTGGGTGCACTCCCCTATGCTCTGCGAGCCCCATAACTCGATGCCTATCCTGACGTATGTGTAGGTCATGCTGCCAATCGGCACAATGTAGGTGACGAAGAGGAATAGAACGTCGTATCTGCAAAGAGGAAAGTCAATTATCCATAGTCATTAGTGCACCGATTCCCTTCTAGAGGGCAGTCGGAGGTAAATTGAAGAAATTCCATTAAGTGCATGCTACGTCCTTCGACCCTTCTACGCGTCCTTCCTCGGCACCTAGCACCTCTCGGGTCCATCTTGAAGCTCTGGATGCAATTCTAGAGTGAGCGAAATGCCGTTTCCATTGTTTCAATTAACTTGAGTCTTTCTGTCAGAGCTCCAAAGTAATCCGGTTGAGTAAAGTGAATTTCATGAATAAAGGGCGTCTCTGGTAGGTTAAATTTGATAATTTTTCAGGAAGGATTTTTTTGGCTGTATTTTGATTAGTCATTATCGATATATATTCGATATAAGTACGCCATCCGTTACATATACACAGACATTATGCAGAAGTCATTGTAATGTATTCAGGGACCGGATGTTTTTCAGAGTATGTTCGCTGAAATCCGGATTTTTTCGTCGATTACAATACTTTCCTTCTAGGGGATCTATAGCGGGAAAGTATAATGCGTATTCTAGTACAATACTTACGTTTTCTGGTATACGTCCTTCCATTCAGGATAGCAGACGACTCTGTTTTCCTGTTTGTCAAGGAATGTCTGGAACACCAGGAGATACGGCGTGGAAAATATTATGCTGACAATCCATATGGAAATTGCCACACAAAGCGTGACAGTTTTGCCCATCCTTGGACGAAGTGGTGTCATAATGGCCATGTATCTAATTAAAACAATAAAAGTTAGTAAGATAAAAAAAGCCCTAGGTAAATACAAAATGCTGAAAATAAAACAAAATATAACTTCGACAAAAATTAAATATTACCAGAGCGTATATAAATGAGTTGAATACATCCAAGTTTAAATCAGATTTAACAACACAGAGTTTTAATTAAACCTTTTGTTGTTCGTTGATAATGATAAATAATAAATTAAAATTCTATCAAATGCATCAAAACGTTTGATGTGAATGTTTCCATTCCCAAATAAAAATCTCTTGAATAATTTATTGTTACCCACAAACTCGATTAAATTTTAAATTGATTTACTCGTGTCGCTCATATAGTGAAAGAATAGTTGAAATATATAACTTTTTGAAGTGCCCATCATAGTTGCCATACAATATTGTACTAAATGCAATCGCAAGGGAAAAGCAGCCATTGGCATTGTCTTCACATACTAGTAATTAGCGCTTTTGATGGCGCCGGCGTTCCTCAGTGAAACAAAGGCCAACGTGTGTTTCCGTATTTGGCTCTCATTGTGGAACGTCATATTGCCTGTGAATTGAATTCGTAACGGCAAATAGCTTTACATTCAGAGAAATATCACATCGGAAATGATATTTTCAAAATAATTGCAAATAGACAACTCTGGTCTTACAGCGTAACAAACATAAAGACATAGATTTACTTGATTCTTTCAGAAAATTATAGAACAATTCCTCAAATGGCCACCACAAATTTAAGAAAGAATTACGTTCGAGTCTCTATGGAGACGTCAGACGTCAAAAGGACGAAGAAAGGTGCAGAAGTGGTGCAGAATATAATTAGCAGATGGTCCACAGACCAATCACACTAATAAAAACATGACATTTCATTAGCTTGATGAAGTGAAATGTCAGTTTGACTTTAATGAAGCAATAGTTGATTTGAAGTTATGTGAATTTTGTTTTTGCGATTTTATTATGATTTGGTTTAAGACGTGTAGGATAAAATGTGAGCTACTTTAATAGGAAGTGAATCGGCGCCGGTCCCGGTATTTTGAAGAAAAAGCAATATAATTACATGTATCAAGTTGTGTCAACCTAACAGCAGTTAAAACACGAACATGAACAATAATTTTTTCCGTCGATTACAATACTTTCCTTCTAGGGTACTAATGGGTACTAGTCGGAAAGTAAACAAAGAGAAAAGCCACCTTAGCACAGTAGATTTAATTCTTTTATAACACTACCCTAGCTTTTATTTCTCGCGCCATAAAAGTACGTCATCTTGTGAGACTGAGAACGATTTATAGAATGCAGAATGCAGACAAGGACTGCATCTGATATATTGCTTGGCACAGTGAAATCGAACTTGGGTTAGACGAATGCGAAACGACTGGCAATGCGAACTCGCACTAATGAAAAGACATTCGACAAATTGCATAGGCGTGTCTGGGAAACTGGAAAGCGTTGAATCCACTTGTCTTCTCATGACTGCGGACGGACGCCAAATGCACATCCTTGCAACCATGCTGAGAACGCATGTGTGTGATAGAATTGAGTAAAGCCACTGGTATACTATAGGAGTAATTTTCTGCATGTGTTTTAATGGTTTATATTTATTAATCCATGTTAAAAACAAATATTTTCTACCATTAACGATACAAAATAAAACACCATCAAGAGATATCCTCTCAAGAGCAAACCCACCCGATAACCAACTAAATCTGGTGATTTAAAATTAGAACCGACTACAATAACAATAGATTTTCATTAGCGACCGCTAACTCGCTTCGGAAATTACTTTTATCGGTCGATGAGGATTTGGAGAAGTGGGGGGGGGGCGAGGAACAGCGACGACTTCCCTCTATCACTTCCGCTATCCCATCCTTAGCTAAATCAAATAAATGCGACCGCGCGTGATACACAGCGAAAATGGATTTCGTGTGATTTCGCAGCGTTCCGTATGGATACCGCTGGCGCTGTAAACTATTACGTTGTTTCCGGGAATCGCCCGGGGTGACTTTTCGGCGTGCTCCAGCCACCCTCACGGACCACTGGAAATTGTGTACTCGGTCAAGCTTGGCAAAATATCAATTTTTACCGATACCGTGAAACGGGGTTACATCGGTCAAAAAGTCTCATTTTCGAATGTCATGTTTCACACCAACTGCTGTGTACAAGAATCAGGTTTAGAGTAAATAAATTAAAATGTCAAATTGTTATTAAAAATTAAAGGATTTAGATAATAATGTACAAGCCAAATCAGAAATCTACAGGAATTTGACTATAACACAAGGGAACAACTTTCTGATAAAGCAAAAAAAAACTTGTTACAGATTATAGATTTATTGTAACAGGTCTAGATTTAGAGATACAGCAATACTAAAAAAACTGAGAAAATAGCAACAAAATCATATAACAAATTATATAAATTCAAAGAATATGCAAAAGTACTGCTTTCAAGCTGTATTTTGATGAATCTGGGGAATATCAACCCCGTTCATAAGACCCTCAACATCGTGACATACACGTAAAGATCCTTTCATTTTAAAATTTGCTTTAAAAGGCTCGTTGTAATGGGTCGGAAATCCATTATTTATTTATTAAGATATGATCAAATTAAGCGAGATATTTGTAAGAATATTCGGGAATGTCAAAGGTTTTTGCTAGAATTGAACATCTGGTTTAGGATTTGACCGCGTGTTATAAGTTTAAAATTGAAGAGTTGTCATTGGCTAAGAAGAAATGCTTCCGGCTTCCTTTGGGGTCCAGGGATGCAAACGAACAGATCTCGCTCTTCTCATTTCAACCACCGTCATGTAAAGTACACGTTTTTGTGGAGCGTTCTTAGGCGCTTAAGTTTATCCCTGGTAAGTCTTTTCAACTCGTCTCGCATTTCATTGTAAATTAAATTATTCATATCTCTGCTAAAAAGTGTATCTGTCTAAATCAACTTCTGGTTTCAATTAAGCGTCATTATGTTCAAAGCCTCATTCATTTTTTATGTAACCTATCAAACGGGATTGTTGATTATTATTGTTAATAGATGTTATTGTTTTGATAAGTGTTTCGTTTCATTTGAGTAGTCTTGCTTTATCAGCCCTTATTAAATGTTAAATACTTAAACGCGTCAGTTAGTAGTCAGAAAATGTGTTCACAAGGTTCAAGAAAAAGAACCCAGTTAGTTTTGCCTTCGAATAAATTGGAAGAGATTTGATGAATTAGAATTTTGACCAGTAATTAAAGCCCTTAAACCGCGCTTGGCCAAAATACTACCATGTTAGGGAGTCGCGGTTGTTCCCGCCATTTTGACCTCCTACATCGTTACGCTTTGTCAATGAAGACACTGTCACACCTCGTGCGAAGAGATTCCATTCCTGTAGCCGAGAACCCAATAACTCGGCCTTTTCTTTTGATAAACCTAAGTCTTTAACCAAATGATTCAGTTTGCACTGGTTTATAAGGTGAGGTGTTCCTAAAACTTCAAATTGTGAATCTTAACAACTTGCCTGATTTGAAAGACTGATTTCAGACACTCTGTCAAATCAGGCAAGTTTCTTCAAACAGGCGAAATTTCTTCGGTGTCAAAAATCGAAGATGATGAAGTGGATGGCGCACTTGGGAGGATGGCCAATTTGAATATTTTATTTTATGCTTATCCTTCTTCGAATATCCGGAGATGCTTATCGTGCAAAAATAGCAATCATCTACATGATTGAAAGGCTCTCGCCACAACATGGAAACTGCAAACGGCATTTTGTTTTGCTTCCCTTTTATCCTCTTTAAAAGTCCGATCTAACAGGAAATACAGCATTTATTAGGTATCCATGGCTTTTCCAGATCTTCAATTCTAAATCCAAAGTAACAGCAGTGAGCTGCTTTTTTCAGTAACAAAATTTATTTTTAATGCATAGGATGTCTGTATAACTTAACTTAATAAAATAATACAGAAAACTTGTTGATTCGTAATATTTTGAACAATCTGTTATGAGAACGTATGCACAAAAGGACCTGTCACAACACTTTGATAACTTGATCTATGAAATGTGATGTTAGGTCAACAAAAATATGCGATCCCTGTTCTGGTTGTAGGGCCCTTGTTGCCATCTGTAATTTGCCGAAAGGGCCATGAAAATCCATCAGAGTTTACAAAAGTTATTGGAGATAAAACATCAAAAAAATAGTCTAGCTTCTATTTGGGTCAAATCCTCTCTCACATCAATGCAATCACAAAGAACCTCCCACGCAGAACCACTGTATACACTGTACAATATTTCACTATCGAAAATTCGGCCCGATATTACCTAGTCCGACGACGTACAAGCGGGACTTATCTACCCTTGTATTTATGTACCGTGACACCCACCGGCTATTACAGTTATAGCAATGGCTATTAAGTTTACTGACCTGTCTATCGAAATCGCCATCAGGGAAAAGACCGAAGCGCACACAGATACGACAGATATAAATTGGGATATCTTGCAGTACAGTTCACCGAATGGCCAGTGTCCATTCAGCATATAGACGAAACTGAACGTGACGTTCAACGTTGAGACCATCGTGTCAGCCACTGATAAATTCACTGGAACAAACGCAAATAAGGGGATTTGTTGTCTGAAATGTGCAAGCGGTGATGCATCGGAGTAACTAACAGTGTACGACAGGGAATTTGTTTGTGCTGCATGCTAGATTGATTACAGTAGCTTACAGCCATTTTATACCTTACGTACTATGAAAGTATACATATATTAACATTTGACTGATATCATTTGTCATTTGACTGAAATTTTGCATAGTAAAATAATGAAAAGACATTATATTGCTAATTAATTCGACCTAGATTTTTAATATGAATGATTCATGTAGATATATTCTTTTTCACAATGCTTCAAATGATATTCAAATAAATTTCATCTTTCAGACAGTTAAATAAAATCTTATTTCACAATTTATACGACAGTTAAGAATCAACATAAAACCTAAATGTCACGTGTTTTCCTTTTCCACAACAGCAAATGCACGTTAGCGACGTTCACTCTGGGGACAATAAACTGACAAAAATGTGTTCCAAATGGCCGCCCAACTTCATCCCCCTAACTGGGAGGGGGGAATAATAAAACACGTCTGTTTTCAGAGAATAACAGATTTCCTTAACGCCTTATTTCATTCTATTACGTTTTGTTTCCTTCACGGTCTACTCGTCTTTTATTCCTTTTTTGTCGTTTGATAAGTTTATTTCATTCGAGGTGGAATATCTACATAGGGCCGGAAAAAATACGAAAAAGAAAGCCAAGTTTGGAGAACCGTCTTATAAGCATTCTTAGGACGATTTAATTTTCCGATTGGTTTGAAAAGTAATTAGGTTGGAAACTCTGTTGTGGAAAGACAATGTTTACTGAAAAATCGATGTTATTTGAAATAATGCGATATTTTGAGTGTTTATAATTGGAAATTTTAATTGTTGTGGAAAACTTTTGTTGAAATATTATATTGTAGAAAATTACAACAAACTAAAGAATATGCCTATAATTTGATTAAAAAAACACTAAAAGTACTGTTTGTCCAATTTCTAGGTAACCTCTACCATTTTTTGGGATTTTCTTTAGATGACATATAGGCAAAAAGGGAAATAGAAGGTAGGTTAGGTTAAACAACTTACACAGAAAGTAATTAGTGACGGTTCGCATCCTTTTATGAGCCAGGACAATCCAAATCACTATTAGGTTTCCACCAGTGGCAACGATGATCATTCCGGAGTAGAGAATACTCCACAGAACCTGCCGCCAAACAGGCAGATGAAACATGTTGCCTTCTGAAAGAAAATAATACGAGAAAAATGAAATCTCCCCCTTTCCTTTTCGTGATGGGTTTTTTGGAGTATTGAAAGAGATAGTAGGAATACGTACTAAAAATAATCTACGAGATCTATGTTAGCAAACGACAAATTTAGGGTTTCTTAGAATTTTAAAAGTTACGTGACCGAAAAATGACACGAAATAACACATTTTCTATTTATTATACCTGTTAAAAGTATAAGTCAAAATTTATTGTTTCTATTACAAAAAAAAAATAAACACTACAATGCTATCTTACTTAGTTTAGTCACCTATCCATAAAGTTCTGTATAGCAATCTGTCAAATACGTCAAATTTTGGTGCCATATATTACAACTCGTGCAAGTAACATCTTTACGATGGAAACGTACAAAACGTACCTCTTACTCTTCTTTTCAGGTTCTGCACACTGCCATCACTACATCTTATCGATTAACTCTCAAAATGGGAAAACAAAAAAGCTTATCTGACAGATAGCTATTCAGGACTTTATGGGTAGGTGAATAAATTCCTTAAACAAAAATGTATTACGTAAACATTATTAGACGTTCAGCTCGGTTAGTTTTTTGTTTATATTATCAATGTTCATACTACAAAGAACTACACAGAGAGATCTCTATTCTTGGATATCAAGAAAAATTATTCTTGCATATATAGTGTAGCATAAAGATGATTTTTTTCTATACAAATAATATTTTATTCTAATAAGAATTTCAATATAGTTGTTTCAACGGTTAGTTATTCTTACGATTTAAGAATTTGGTATGTTTGTATTAAGCATATTTTTCTCTGACGAAGAAAAAGTTATTCTTCAATAAAACCGAAGACGTTCGTCTTACAGCAACAAATATTTCGTTGGACGAAAAATTTATATGCTTCAAAAAAAAAAACAGTTTCTTGACCCAAGATTCTTACTTTGAGAGATACATATAGAAAGTTGTGCAATTGCTGTACAGATGGCGCTCACAGTTTCTCGCGTCTTTTGCCACATATTGCTCCTATATAAGTTGGACGATATTGACTGTTCGTGTATTGTTTGATAAGGTCTATGCATAAAGTTCAGTTCATGACTTACGAGGATTACGAAGAATAGCCAGGATTGTAGTGGAACAGTCTACACAGAGAACATTACTCTTGGATATCAACAAAAACTGGCTTTGTGTATAAAGTGTAGCATGAAGAGGACATTTTTGCTATCCAAATAATATTTTATTGTAATAAGAATTTTTCAATATATGTAGTTATTTCAACGGCTAGTTATTCTTCCTATTTAAGAGTTTACTATGTTTACGAGTATATTTTGCTCTGACGAAGAAAATGTTATTCGTCTACATATAAAAACGTAAGACACTCGTTTTACAACAACAACAATATTTTGTTGGGTGAAAAATATACATGCCTAAACGAACAAAAAGTTTCTTGACCCAAAAGTATACGTATGTATCGCTTAAAACAGACGTAATTCCTTTCAAGCAGTTCATTCATACTTAAAACAAGAAAATGTAATACTTGGAACATCAAGAAAATCATATTCTTACTTTGAGAATTTTATATTTTACTTGAACCAACCAAATGATCTTTCTGCGGATATAGAATTAAGTGATATTCTTCACTCAAAGATATTCGTGTTGTATCGAATAAATTGTTCCCTTTATGTATATACAGAGATAAGTTACCAAAAGACTGTTTTTATGTTGGGAATTACAGCCATGCGAATATAGTTTATTATTTCAAACTGGTTCTAACATATTGGGTTTGAACAAGCAATTATTACAGATTGTACTATGCACACCGAAGATAAACTACACCCTGTATATCTTCAGTACTTATATCAAAATAATCTATCCAGTAAAGGCTATCAAGACCAGACCGTACGTAGGAATAAATGTTCTACTTCTTGCCAAACCCGTATTAATCAATGTCAGAACTGATACAGGAGCTTACCCTTTCCACATGTTCTTGACATACTTCCGGCCAAATTTCCACCCTATATGCGATAGGCCGACCTTTGTTTTCATCAATTTCCCAACCTAACCTGACGTCACAATACGAAATGAGATATACTTTAACGTCGATGTATTGCACACTTCGAGACATTAACGATTTGATTAGAAGTCATGTAGTGATAACAAAAAATAACTAAAACACTCACCTGTGTAGTTGCCATCAAACGCAGTGAGATTGAAATCAGAAAAGTTGTAGTTGTCTGTGACATTCATGTTGACGGGTTTTTCTTTCCTAACGTTTCGGCAGAAATCACATTTTGACAGAATCGGTGACGGAAACGAATTTACGCACACGAGCACGCGGTTTTGATTTTCTTGATTTTATCTTGAGTCCATCTTGAGGCCATGTCTTATCTGCAACAAAGATAATCTATTTAAGTACTTACATCTTCAATTATACATTGTATTTAAAGGTACAGAAGTGTCAATATTCGGTTGCATCCATGTCGAAATCAATCAATCAATACACGTTCGAATGCGTTTCCAAATAGCACGTAAACATTATTCGGTGTAATTAAATTTTTGATAGGAGAAAGGGCTAAAAATAACAAACCCGTGTCAGGATTTCGGTCAATATAATTGAAAAAAAGGGCGCTCTGATCTCTTTTCAATTATGAAAGCGGTCAATTGTATAATAAATGGATGATGTAAACAGTTTGCTGATGGAAATGTTGTACAATGGAGGTCGCTTTTTTATGTTGATTTTCAAGGGTATTGTGTATTTGTTCGGTGTTAATTTTTCACTTGTAAAACAACAAATAAAAGGAAATAGCTGCACCCTAGGAGAAAACTAGTACTTGACACTAAAATCGGGAAATCAAACTACGTCTGGTTCATTATCTAAATTGTGTAACGCTTTACATGCACCACACAACAATCAGCGTTTAAACAAAACTTTCGCACGTTCAAGTTAGACTTGTTTGGTTCCGCAGTACCGGCACTTCCCATTTAACCGCCCTCCCTTCATTGTCAGTTTGTGCCAGTAATTGTAGACATTTAATTAATTGAAACACGTCGTTTTATACAAACAAATTTTCGCTTCGCTATCATGACAAAGTAGACAGGTAAATAAAGAGTGAACAATAAACACTCCTTGTTAACTCCAGCTTTTAACTAGTCAAACATTACAGCAGCTACAGTAATTAATTAACTAAGGTCTAGGCTAAACTTTCCGCATAGCGTAAGTCCCTGTTTTGTCCTTGTTTGTTAGTGTGTGTATTTATGTTGTTTTGTGAGCTACATAGATTGTGTTTTATATTAAGAGAGTTATTTATTGACTAAAATGATTAAAAGTTAATTTCCTGATACTGTTTCAATCCAAGGAACTGTTTATTGACTCAAGTGACTGAGTTTGTACAATAGTTGGGAGACTTCGGAAAAGAACTAATATGTGATCATCCATTATATTATAAAAGATTCTTTCAATATCTTCAACCTATCAAATCGATAACATAACTGTATGTACTTAATCAGTACTGAGCAAATTTGCAGAAAAGCTACTTTCTGTTGTCAGAACATAGAAAATAAATTTTGCAGAGGGCATTGTTAGGATGTACTCTAGCAAATTTAATATTGTAACAAGACATATAGTAAAAATAATGACGTTCACAAGGCTTCGTCTCGCTGCGAACACTTTATGAAATGCAATAACCGTCAAATGCACAAGTTTCTCTGTACTCCCGTCCCTGGCGTTCGAAATATAATAAATCTCGAGTACATGAACACGAAAAGACGTTCTCAACCCTCTAGATCAAACTTATTCGAAGAAATTCGCGATCTAGTCCGCTTGAGCTACGGCTAGAGTTCAACTATACAACACCGCCCTCAGACACGTCACACAAATCTCGGTGTAAAATTTACTTGAGGTGAAAACTTTTCAATCTGATTGCCGATGTTGCAGCTACAAAATAACTCCGGATTTATGTTCCACTTTGGAAGAGTTTCTAAAACCTGTCAGAAGTGCAATTTATTGAACCTACCCTAAAGGTTAACGTCTCCCCAAAAGTTCCAAAACTTGGTAATTGTTCTCAGTTTCAAGGGTGCTTGTTAACTAATGATAGGTACTTCTGGCTATCGCACACGTTCATGTACAGTAAGTTGTTATGACCAATATTATTCTTTGCTATCTCTTTGGCGGTGGTATTAAAGTTTGCCCCTTTTTAAATTAAATAATTTATGGCCTTAATTGGATCGGAGATAGTTGACTTTTCATCGTCTAGCCAAAATTCTAGTAAAATTTAGGCGCAATAAAGGATTTCGACTGTAAAAGACTTACTACTAGTTTCAACTAAGCATTTGGTCATATCACCTTTAAGATGAGATCTATCTCACTGTGCGAAGCGCGAAAACAGCAAAGTGCATTGGAAGTCGTTGAAAATGATAAGGGAATATAGCAGACCCTTTTCATACGACGTTTCAGGAAAGTGCATATGCATTTAGGGGCTCAACATCACGTACGTAAAAAAATCTTGTTACGTTTTAGGAGTAAATATGAAGATGTTGCCTTTAAATCTTATTCTGTATTACAAATTTAAGGTAAAAGTAACCCATATACACAGAGAGGAAAAAAATTGGTATGAAAGAATTTGCTTCAAGTCAAAGAAAGATCGCTGTGGCAGATAAGATAAAGCTTTAGTTGCCGCAAAGAAATTATTTCTTTGGTAAAATTTATTAAATTCAAAGATATCGTATTTGTATGAAATTAAATTCAATAACATCATATTTTCAAACGAAATGAACATTTTGTTTGAGGAACTCTACGTTCTTTTTAAGTAAAAAACCTTTGTTTACTGTTTGACAATTTAGTACTTGACTTAATAAATGGAATGTTGATTTAAAAACTACAAATTTTGATATAATCAAATTGTACCTACTTGAGTTTCAGTACTTTCAAGTTAGATAAATATGGCGACCATGAATTAATATTTCATTATGTTTAGTTTATAGTCATGGGACCTTGATTATATAATCGACAAATAGTTTAGTCGAAAACCACAATAAAAGATTATGGTAGACTCATTAGATTATTTTACTCCACGGTAATCTTTAGTAAAGACTACAGACTTATTCTCAAATGAAGAGTAACCAGAATACCGCTCACATTCTGTAGCTCAGCCTATATAAAGACCAAAAAGGCCAATGCGTGCGTAGAGTATGTCAGCGCCATCTCCCCGCCAGTAGACATAGCAATTACTTTTAATGAAACCACTTTTTTTATTCAAACACAATCGTTTACTCAAATCTGTTATCTTTTTTCCAAATGGAATATATACTTACCTCAAGGTAGATCTTTATTTCAAATAAAAGCAGATTTATTTCATTCAAACGTATTTCTGCAATTAAACCCAAACAATTTCTACATTACGGAAATCACGGAAAACGATTTGGTTTTTTTTTCAGTGATAACTATTTCTCTTTACTTCAAATAAAATATTTCTTTCACTCTATGCAGCTCACCTTTTTAAATTTAAAAATGCTTATTTGTTTCAAACATATATTCTTTTCTTGAAAGCAATATGTTCAAAGAAATACATTTAATTGATTTTACATTTCTTTCCTCTCAGTGTAACATAACCCATATAAAAATGCCTCGTTGTTTAGTACTAACTTTAAACTAATGAAGGAAATTGATAAAATAAAATTGCGTGATTACGTGATTTAGACAGACGTGTTCTAAATGGTGTCTCAATTTTTCTTTCCGATATTTCCCCAAAAGAAGAGCTTTGTAATCCACGACAAAAAAGGATTTCGGTGAAAATACAGTTTTGAGTCCCCGTGAAATTATTGAAGTAAATTTTGTAAAATGTGTACAACTACCTCTGTGTTTGTATGTATATCTGTTAACACGATAACGCCCAAACGGCATGACACATAAAGAGAAGTCTTTTCTTGGTTATTCTTGCCTATATAGTGTAGCAAGAAGATGATTTTTTTCTATCAAAATAATATTTTATTTTAATAAGAATTTCAATATAGTTGTTTCAACGGTTAGTTATTCTTACGGTTTAAGTATTTAGTATGTTTATTTTGAGTATACTTTTTTCTGACAAAGAAAATTTATTCTTCTACAAAAAAATAAACGTTCGTCTTGACTCAAGTACGTACATGTATGTACGTATCGCTTAAAGCAGACGTTGTCCTTTCAAGCAGTTCCATCATACTTAAAACAAGAAAATGTCATACATACTTGGAATAACTAAGAAAATCATATTCTTACTCTGAGAGTTTTATATTTTACTTAACCAACCAAATGATCTTACTTCTGATATAGAAACAAGTGATATTCTTAACTCAAATATATTCCTGTTATATCAAATAATTTTTTCCCCCGTACGCAGGCCCGTTCCGACCCGGGGATGCAGCGGGTGCGAGGCACACGGGCGCCAAGTCAAGGGGGCGCCAAAAGAAGCCGCCTTGATTGCTAAAAATATGTAAACTCCAGTAAACTAATTCACTGGATCAGCTGTTATTTGTTGCTCATGCGCGTGTAGTTAAAGGTTAAACTATCACCTATCGAATCACGTCGCGACGTGATTCGATAGTCGATGCAAGCATCGTATGCGGCAGCTCGCAGCCACAGGCACATACGATTTTGCAGGAAATTACTTGATTCTGACCAAATCTATAAATACGCGTAACCGTGGAATATGTACTCAGTACTATTTCAGTTTTGAGGTTAATATTGTTAGACCCTGAACAAGAAAACGTTTATTTGACTACGAATGTAAAGATGAGGCTCCAAAAACTCTAGAAGACAGTTTCACATCACACAGTTTTCAGTTTTCTCAACGAGTTGTATAATACTGATAAATCAAATAGACGTACCAAATGTGAATCTGTCGAAAGTATGTTACATGATCCATCTAAAAATGAAAAAGATATTATAGCTCAAGATTTGTTCGATGAAATTGACAACCTCGCACCGTATATTTCCCCTGAGATGAACGCGTTGAATGTGGTTAGATACCTGTTTAACAATAACCTCATCTATCTTTTCCCAAATTTAGCGATTGCCATACGAATTTTCTTAACATTACCTGTGACAGTGGCTAGCGGAGAGAGAAGCTTTTCGAAACTTAAATTGATAAAAAATTATTTGCGTTCAACAATGGGACAAGAAAGGCTTTCAAACTTATCGATTATCAGTATTGAAAAAAATATATCCGAAAATATAGATGTATCCGATCTAATATTAGAATTTGCATTAAAGAAGGCGAGAAAAGCCAAGTTTACTTGAGTTCTTTATTTATTTAGATTGAATCATAAATATTCATAAGCAATACATGTATATAATATTAACATTAGATGTTTATTTTGTTGTTATATCAATAAATTAATTATTATGTTAGTGACAAATATTTGTATAATATATGTAAAAAATAAATAAATAATCCATATATTTTCTACATTTACTGTAGCAGGTTATTTTATTCAAGATTCAAGGAATATATTCTAGAGAATTTAAATCAGGAGATATGAGGGGGGGCGCCAAAATTATCGTCGCACACGGGCGTCAGATATCTCAGGAACGGCCCTGCCCGTACGGTGGAAGTTTATTGTTTTTACTGACAGTCTAACATCAGGAAGTGACAAATTATGCATTTTCTTATAGATTTATCCGAATTTGAGCGAAGTGATATCAGCTCATCCTCAAGTGAGTCTAAAGATGTACGCCAATTTACAGATCAACGTGATGAATAATCTAGACTCCATAAGCGTTAATAGATGCAGTCTGACAGTAGCTACATCCTTAGTCACTATGGTTGTCAGAAATTTTTATAGCGGGAGTGATACTGAAGTTTAGACCGATCCGTTGTATTGTTTGTGTTCAGATACATACAAACATACATATGCACATACACACAAACATTTTCCAGAAATCATTGCAATGGATTCAGGGGATCGGATTTCCGCTATAATCCCAAAAATAAAAGAATTCCATCGATTATAATACTTTCCTTCTAGGGTACTAGTCGGAAAGTAAAAACAAGTCTTAGTTATTTTTGTTTTAATAAAGTATAACTATTCTTGAAACTTTTAAAGCAACCTGTGTCCGATTTCTTTCCTAATTGCTCTGTGATGCACGGTTAGCGAGTAAATCGAGTTTCCTAATTCTATTTCCACCAGAAACTCAACAGGAAAGTTTTGGCAACTTGACAACACATTGCTGCGCCACCGCTAGAGTGCTGGGCGGAAAACCAAAGAAGACAGGATGTGACACTTAAGTAATTGTAACTCGAATGATTCACTTAACGATAATGAGAAAACATAATTAATTGTGCGTTCAGTCGATAATAAACAACACACTGCATTACTAAATTACGAACGCTACTCGATATCTTCAAATGCTTGCCAATTGTGGAAGTTTATTTCGAAGAATTGACAATCATCTAACCATGTGGAAAGTTGTGTTCATATCCTTTAGAATAGTAATTTTGAGATTAAAATGTCATAACTATGATTTTGTGTTCAATGTCAGTTTTAGTTTTCCTACAACCATTAAATATCGTTTGCTACTTAATAACGTCGGTTTGATGGTGGTTTTGTGGAAAAAGTTCTTACGGTAGGGTTCGGTGTAATTAGTAAAACGCTCCCAAAGGAGGCGTGCTGCATTAATTGGCGTGAAAACGGAGCTTAATGCCTGAAAAGGGGATGATTACAAGGTGACGACTCAACTTTTTCTCCTTAATTAAGGGAAGACGTGCTTGGGTTGGCAATGCTGTTCCTTCGGAAAGTCTTTAGGTATTGGAAAGCTCCTCAACAGTATTGGTAACACCCAAACCACCACACAGACTACTGATAGCCATTGTATACTTTATAACAAAATGCCAAACTGGTTATTTGAAAACAACTTTCCGCCTTTTCCACCAGATTTATCATTGAAAAAAGAGGTACTCAATTTTTTTCTTGATCTGTACTAGTATGCCAACATGGCAAATTACTTTATCTTTATAAAACCGCCTAATCAAGTGCGCAATATGGCTTAAGTTATTGCGAGTTCGTTGGATGTTAATAAAATTCAGCGGGGTCATTAAGGGCCTTGATAGATCGGTGCTAAGGCGAGAAGGAAACTCGCAGAGCACGCCCTGGTATATTGGTCGTCATATCAAAGGAACCGATAATTTAATTGCGCCATAATACGCCATCGATAAGGCTGATCCGCCTGCGGTATTCGCTTTCAGCATTTATGTTATTAAACGCGTGGGTATAGCTCACAACTCACCCTGTAGGTATACAGTATTATTCAACCAAGCCAATCTGGATACTTAGGAAGCATTAAGGCTCAAATTTTGAACGGCGGAACAACGGAAATAGAACACTTATTAGCGCGTTTTAGAGTTTCTGCTCCAGGTGGGTGGTGTTCTAAGTAGGGATGCTATATTTTATTCTGAGCAATAAAATAATGTAATGTATTTTCCATGGGAAGGACCACTTAATTTATTTATCGACTATTCTGAAAACTTTATGTGTATCTTTTACACAGATTGAGGCATGTTTGATGTCAAATTTAATTGGTCTTCTGGTTGGGACAGACTTATGTTCATGGAATGGAAAATATCCTACTAAATAAAAATAAATTCTTAGTGACTGCAGACTACGTTAGAAGAAGTTGTTCCAGTCCCTAAAACTGTCTGGATAAGACTTATTTTTATGCTAATCGGAAACAAATCTTGGAGAAAGGTAGTTCTTTTATATTAAAAAATATATTGGCAGCATCGTTACCAAAGTCTAAAGCTGGTTTATTGCTTATCAATTTGTTGACAGTTTGTTTTATTTTATTTAACATTACGTTATATAACTCATGTACTCTTTGATAGATTTTGATAATATTCAGCACATTTTAAGCAAATTCTCACTACACATGTATTGCAGAAGCTTTTGGAAATAAAAATTTGTCAAATTGTGAGAAATCGTATAGAGGCAATACCAAGTCCGCAATTTTATGTTTTATATACAAAAAATGTAACATATTTTAGTGCACAAAAATGGAGAGATAATGAAACAATATTGTCCTTAATTTTGGTCTTCGATATTTCAGTTATTAATATGAATGGAATAGTTTTGTATTAGAATTTTCTTATCAACCAGCAGAAACGTCATACGCTGTTAATTCAAATCTTCTACACCTTGCATGTTGAGATCTCTTAAGATCTGAAGGATTGCAAAAGATGCATTATAATTAAAGCGTCGCTGTTTAAGTCATCTGAGCAATATCAACTTTTTGCATTATTCTTCAACCTTATAAAATACACAGAAACATAGAAATCTTAGAAATACTTTGCAACTATATAACTTTGTAATTGTACTTGAATTAGCAAAATACACAAAAGAAAATACCTCAGTATCTTTTGTATGCATATAAATATTGAGATTAAACAATAAGGAACTCAGATACACGACTTTGAACAGTAGACAACAGATATCTTCGACATAAACAATAATTGAAGACTTGTAAATCAAAAGGGTCTAAGTACCAAATATTTAGTTCCGGGGAAACTGACAAACCTTCTACAAAATTTGTGAGTGCTTCCGTTAATTGTTTTTACGCCTAATTAATGTTTTTAACATACTTGATTTGTGACATAAACGTTATTTGGTCAATGTGCCTATTTAATTAATTGTGGTGTTATAAACTTGGAGCCGTGCAGAAGGGTGTAAGTACCATCAGCCGAGATAATCAAAACGGTCAACAACGGTGCCACATCGTATTATTTCAAACATAAATCAGGTATATTTCGATTGGAGACATTAAGTTCTAGATTTCTGGGAGGAAACCGCGTGAATGACAATAAAGTTGCTAAAGTTTTGCACATATGTTGCAACAGGCATCTTCAGGACGTAGCAGTAAGAGACGTACGAAAAGAATCTCTTCTCTTCTCGTCGTAGCTCTCTTACTGCTACGTCCTGAAGATGCCTCTTGCAACAGATGCAAAACGTTGACAACTTTATCGTCATTGACGTGTTTTTTTCCCTGGAAATTTAGAAATCATAAATCAGGTATTTTACCAAATTAAGTGTCAGCTACTCTTATACTTCAATACGAAAGGTTTTAACAAGAATACAAGGCATTTGTTTATTGGTTATGTAAATAAAAACTAAATGAAGACACTTAATTCAGTATTAAGCAAACTCTCGGATAAGGTCCGAATTAAAGTGTTTAGCATCGCCTGGCAAGCCTGGACATCATGTTCTTTAGGTCTTCTAGCCTATTTCTTTGAATATGCGGTGTTTTGATGAATACTGTGAACTGGTGGGTGGGAGTGTTAAAGACGACGCATGGCACTTTTTGCCCGAATTGATATTAACATAGATCTTATTACTGAGGGTGGTTTGTAGAACCTGTTGACACAAAAACCTCAAAAACCATAAAAATGGCACTAAGAACCTTTTGAATTACAACTCTTCAATTATGATAAATATATTCATTGCTTATGTCCTTACACAGTTATTCAAATCCAAATATTTCAAAAACTGTGGGTAAATATGATTCCAAAAGTGCGATTTTACTTAATCGTTTTTCTTGAAACAATATACAAAATTTAAATATTAGGATTAAACAAATAGAGAATTCTTAGGAAGAAGGTTGGAAAAAATAATGAACTGGATCATTAATAACAATATGTTAAACCATTGTGATTATTTTTTCGTTATATTTCACCTTATTCATTTCATACCGCATTATGTATACAACAACACGTGAATAAAAAAACTTAAGGATTCGAAAGCAGAAACCTCTCAAGAGCGACTTCTCAAGAGCGTTTTCAGGTAAAGCTCCCTACAGAGTAGCCCCTTCGAGAAAAAATCTTCTCTTGCGATTTAGATTTATGTACATCCACTCAAATATATTTTATCTCCTATACCTTTGTTCTATCCTTCACGAACATATCTAAATGTTGCTTCCATATAAAAACACGAACGCAAGACTTTCGAACACGAAGACTTCAGAAGAGAGAAACGTACATTACGGGCACCATACAGTCACTCACCATGTGTTTAGCGTGTATAGATCCATCCCACCTCCCTGTGATGAGACAAGAAGAATCTGTATAAGAAGTATGTTTCCACTTGACCCCCCTCATGTTAGGACGTTTCAAAGAAAAATCGATGAATGGATGGATAGCTTGTAAGAAATGACGCGTCAATGTCAGGAATTGTTCGCGGAAAAACGAGAAATAAATATACCGAAAAAGGATTCGTATTTTTTTATGGAATATTTTGGACACGTCCTGATAGATTTTCCTTTAACGATAACAATATATTACACGTTTTTTTAACAGTGTTACAGATATATTTCTGTCTAACAATACAATAAAATTTCAAAATGTTTTCCCTTTATCTAGTGCACTATTTTCTCTTGTGTGATAAATACTACCTTGCGTGATAAATAACGTCACAAAAATCACGATATCGAATAAGGTAAATCCACCGAGACCCGACGGGTAATTCAGCCAAGATTCTCCTTGTAGCTGTAAATCACTTACACAGTTATGAAGCAATAAGCAATAGCCTGCCAATTTAATTCAACACCTGTCAGCTATAAGCCAAGCCTTCGCGATGACGTAGAAACACCCACAGCGAAAATTTATTAGGCCTTCGCCGTTCATACCCCTCATAATTCTTTCGACCCTGTTCGGCACGGTTCATCCAACGTCACTCGTGCAGAATAAGAAATTCCTGCTTCCAAGCAGGAACTTGCTGCCGCCTGCACTACCACAATCGAGATTCCTCATTGTGATGAAAAAAGATGTTGTCCCATACCGTGAATACTGGATGAACTGTAAAGCTTCGTTCCAACCGCCAGTCTCCATATAAATTTAAATAAGGCAGGAGCGCTAGCTGGCTGCTATACTTATCGAGATGCAATGCCACGTGCGTGGAGTGATGTAGAATACCCCCAGAGGGCGGTATTCTACATCACACTGGTAATCATTTCATCGCTACCGCGATTAAATTCGATATCGAATAGGGGATTGGATTGTATTGTCTTTCTATGGAGATGAGGTTGTTACGCAACCGAGGAAGGCTTAGAAAGCGATGAACGCTTAGCTGCACAATGCAACTGCATATTTGTTATTAGTTTTGAGAAAAAATCGGTGGCTTGCAAGTGGAAATTCTTCATACCGATACGTAAGAGTTGTTATAAAATCCAAGAAAAAGAAAAGGAATGTCTGAAAACTGAATAGTACGCAACAGTTTCTATGTAGAAGTATTCGATATAGTGCCAATATAACCTCACAATCGCAAACCATTTGCTCCCCATTGATAAAACTTTTCCCCTAAATTCTTCATTGATAGGATTATAGTAAAAATTTATCCTTTTTATCCTCACAGGACCTCTGGTAGGTAAAATGTCTATACACTTCTTTTCGATATAAATAGATACGCATCAAACAAGAGAAAACTTTAGGCTATTTTTAGTGTTCTACTACTACTAACTCTCATACCAAACTACGTAATCTAACAAACTATAATAAACTTTGATAACATTAGAAAAACAGCTAAAAGTTAAACATATAGCTAGTCAAAAAAATATATAATAGTAATGGAGACTGTGTTTTTTATCTTTTTGAAAATGTTCGGTTAAACTCAAACCGCACTCTATAGCACACTCTATAGCACCTTAACATATTAAATTTGTTACAGAACTAATCCCATGCTCGTAGTAGTTTACGTATAAATTTTAATGAGGCTCACCATGTATAAAATGGTTAATTTTGGTTCATATATAAACCACTATCCCGCCAAATAGCTAAAATAGTTTACAATCAGTTTCTAAGCTTGAGGTGAAACATAACTTATCAGCTCAGCGGATAGGGCCATGCATATTTAAGCATGCCAAGGTATCAAGCGCAAACCCATCAACTGTTGGCTATATGCAGACTGTATATAATATGTTTCGGGGATAAGGCAAGTGAAATAAATAAGCAGGGTGCACTTGTACTGGTAATGCACCGTTATAAGATTACAGCATTCTATTTGAAGCTCCCGCATAGCCTCATAAATTTCAGTTCCTCTAAAGCTTACTTTAACTTAAGGCCAAATTGTACCGGTATATACAAGCTTGACGTAAATTGTATCCGTAGACCCTGTAAGATGTTGAATAAATCAAACTGGAGCGGTTTATAAGATATTTGATATGTATTAGTACTTTATGTTACGTAAATAGACTTTCTGAGGTCTGCTTTTTTGCCAAAAATGATTTTCCTCCCAATGCCAAGACTAGTTTTACTCATTTTCTCATGTTTTCCTTATATTCTCCAGTCGATTGCGCTAAAAAATTGACTTGAAGTCACTGAACTGTGATCTTCGATGAAAGCATTAAGGAAAGTTGGGCGAATATTCTGCTCTAGTAACAAATTTCAGTAAAATGGGACCACGGAAGTAATCCTAGACAATCCGATAAATGATTCAGTTGCGCAAGATCTGCAAATTCTCTAAGAAGCTAACTTATGTCTAGAGACTACATCTATTAGAGTGTTAGCTAAATTGCATTTTAAATCTCAGAGACAGATAGATATCATCGTTGGTCATCAACTTTCGAAAATAACATAATAAAATAATAATAATGTCATAAACACGTATACATTACCCACTATTGTTTTCACCAGCACGTGTCTATAGAAAGAATGGGTAAGTTTGTACAAAAAATTTAGGGCTTATGTCTGGTTATTTACCAAATATACATTGGAGTAATTCACATGCTTTTAGCTTTCAGTTTGATATATGTATAAGTATTACCTGGAGTTATGACGGAGATAGACACATAACTTCGCAGAATTACCCCATTATGATATATATGTCTGGCGATTTCTCGGTTGTAAAATGGCTGTTATGCTACGTGGGCCATTAAGTGACGCAGTTCTTGTAATGCCAAGGTTTTATTTTCTATATTCTATGGATTGATCACAGTCATACACACTCATATTCTTCTCTTACAATAATGGTATCTCAGAACATACAGTATATCAATTATTATTATAGTACGAAAGATGATTTTAAGAACTAGTTTTATTTGATATGCGTAAACAACAAAATACGAATCACATGCACCATCTGGCTTGCTCGAAGTCGACACTGTTAACAAAAAATTGTTTTGGATGTGTTGTGGTGTCGAAATTGTAGAATATAAAGAATATAACGTAGCACCATTTCACAAAACAAGCTTAATTTTTAGAAACGTACTATTAGAAAATGTGGACTACAATTGACCACCTGGCAAACTCGAACGTCTAGCAAAAAATTGTTTTCGCGCGTTGAGCGTGAAAAGAATTCAAAGAAATAACCCACGGACAGAAATAACCACCAGAAAATACTAAATAAAATCGGTATTTTCTACAATGGTACAAATAATCCATATTTGATATTTCAAAGAATAACAGAAATACACTAACATAAGAAAATTTTGTGGATTTGTCATTCCATTTCTGTCAAGTTAAGTATGAATGTATGTATGTATACGTATGTATCTACATACTTATATAGTTATCATAGTTATTAATATTATATGTTTTTATTATGTGTTTTCTTGCATTTCATTTGCAATTGTTCAATTTTATAAAGCCACCGGTTCTGTGGGTCCCAACATAATCTGTTCACTATCGTTTATTGCCAATTCGCAGCCATAGCTACGAATGCTACTATCAGTTTGCTACCATGAAAGCTTATAGTTAAGTCAAAATCGGTTGAATTCCCTGATAATTCTAAATATGTATACCAAATTTTAGATCGATCAGTTGTACCGTTTGGGCGCTATCGTGGTAGTCGAAAAGTAATTGAAATAGTATATTTCAGACAAGCATGAAAAAGCACTCCTCGCTAACATACTAGAGACCCTATTTGTAGGGATTAAGTTGGGAATTACCATTGTTTGGTTGGAGTAATACAGCAATTTATAATGAAGCAATTCCTATGTTTACTGTTGGATGGTACCTACTGTAATATGTATAGTTCGGAAAATCACCATTAGCTATTTGAATTAATCAGTGCAAATTCCTATGCCGTTCTAATCATGCTCATCAAACGAACATATCGAATATTTTGATAGTTCTTTCAATAACTAAATTTATTTATATAATCGACTTAATGATTTACTGTTATAAAACAGTAAATCATCAATTACATAAGCATCATTTGCATAAGCATATTGTCGAAATTATAACTGCGAGTTAAAGTCTCGAATAACTTACTTAATAAAGAAAAACAAAATTTGTCAAACTGTCAAATATTTAGACAGCAAGTCCTTTTTTATGCAGAGTGAAGTAGAACGGTTATTTTGGTACAAGTTCATTGTCAGATAGGCCCGAATTGAGGATGGAACAGTCACAGGCCATTGATCATTGAATCCAAGTCTCATTTTATCCCCGCCAATCCTATTTAAGGATCGACGTCTCCCCATTATCCTTGGGGGTATCCGCTAGTTCCTGTCCGTGACATGAGAGGGTGCCCCATAATTAAATCGCGAAATCTCTCCACTAATACAATCAACAATACGATTAATTATTCAGACTCCGTTACGCGACAATAGGCGATGAGATTGATGGCTTCTAACTTAGGCGTCCTACTTAAAGGGTTAAGGTAAGTTGAGATTCGGTATATTGGTCATATTAAAGTCAAGGATAACTGGAGGACGATATTTCAATGCTGAATTACAGGATAACAAACTACCGATATAAGATTTTTGTGAATTATAAAAACTATATCAATAAAAGTAAGCATACGTTATTGGGAAGCAAAGTTTATTAAGAATCGTGACTGGAAGACTTTGTTTTGGCCCCTCGTTGTATGAATTATTTTGTGGCGTAAGCCGTTTTTCAGTTCGTATATCGAATAGTGTGGACACACCCTCGCGGCTAAGCGGTAGTTACCAGTTCGCTACTAATTTAATTAAGCCTGTGGCTGAAGCGTGATGTTTGTCTTTTTCATTTCCTGAACACGACACTGAAATTTTAGCCACCGGATATGACTTGTGTAAATTGCAAAATGTTTATATTAGGATAGCGACTCAGTAGGTGACTTTCGTGACATTTTCGCATAAGGGGTTTGTTTTATGTGATGGAACTTGTCATGAAAGGTGATTAATTATTTTGTAGGCAGGTTTAAAATATAATATACTACTTTAGTATTGGTTCTATTCCAATTATATTCTACATAATTACTAAATATAATAGGCTATCCCAATCCCAAGTAAATATCATCAGCATGCTAAAGCGTCTGATAGCCCACATAAATATTGCAGAGTAGACTTTAAATCCAATAATACCATCCCATATACCTGTATACCGCAGAAATATCGGCGATTTTTTCTGCGATTGGTCCGTCATGATAAAGGAAATGTGTAGCTGGCCAAGGAATTTATTTCGGTTTATATTCCTTATCGGAGTCCGCTCGAAAAAGACTCAGGACCGTAAAATCCTGGGATATACGCATACGGACGGAATATATCCTCCACCTGAAGAATTGACGTATACGTTGCTATTGTTGAAGTCCTAGGATTGTTAGATTTGAAGGAGGTATTGAACTGAATATAATAATAAGATAGCTTGCTTGTAACGATATAAGAAAACGAAATGGATTTGTATTGAGAGTATGTAATCCACCATCCGTTCTTCAGGATGTCCCAATTGTGTACTACACCTTATTCTTTTTTTATCAATAATTTTTATATTTGTCACGTAGTATACGTAAAATTATGTAATATCACGTAAGTACCTACAATTCTAACCAGATTCATTGACGTGTATTTGCGGTACAATAAAAATATATCTTTTTGTCGTTTCTTCGTATAACGTGGATTTCATTTGTCGGAGAAAGGTAGAAAAAATATTCAGCGGTGGTAGTGACAAGCGCCGACAGGTTGTGGGTGACAAAATTGAAAGTGGCTTCAAAAAATTCGGTTTGGGGGTTATTTTTCCCCAGTTCAGCCGTCATTGAAATTCGGTCAGCATTTTCCCAGATGTAAATTAGATTGTAAGCCGTAGGATTATAATTTATTCCCTTGAGAAGAATTTAACGAAATTTTCCTTATATAGTATACCGCACACTGTAATATTTGTACTATACATATTTTATATGATATTTTGTGTTGAGTTACGTGGCGCGAAGAATTTGTGGTTTATATTAAAACATGCTTATCTAACATCAGTGTTACATTGAGAAAGGAAATCAGAATTACAGTTTTCCTGGAAATAGGCGGACTGCATGCAATCCATTCTTTTTATGAACTTTACGTGTGGAGCTTTGAGAGCTTTATACAAACAACATGAATAGAACATTTTTCTATTTCCGGGAAGTAACAATAACATTCTGCTAAATAAAATTCTACATACAATGTTTTCCTGATAATTCATTGATATATAAATTATGCAAACCCAGGCTATGCGTTCAGTGCAAATTGACAAGGTCACTCATAGCTAAACATAGAAATTGTGCGTAAAGACTGCAGTAAAACTCAAGGTTTTATAAAAAGATCGATAGTTCACAAGTTTGACCAGCAAAAATCGTATTTTAAACAACAATAAAAGTTGGGCTTTAATAGCTATTTATGACAATAGTGCAACAAGTGTGATTTTATTTTGTGAAAAGGGAGTTCATGTCCAAAAATGAATGAAATCTCAAACGTATTTATGTTGTTTACTTTTTGTACCATGTATTGTTCTATGAACTGCAGCAACTGATGGTGTTGCAGTCTGTAATACGTTTAACAGGTCAGTAAAGTTATAAAAAAAGTTACATAAAAATCCCTTTAACAGAAATTCTACTGTTAGTTTAAACTTTCAAATGTATAAATTAAATGATATTTGTGTTGCTTGTTTCGGTTATAAACAAGACCTATCGAACGAGACACTTATGGAACGCCTCATGGCCTTTTATTTAATCTTCCAAAAAGGAAAGGAAATACAACAAAACAGTTTGTTTCAGTAGTTATTACATTTCATCGTCGTTAATAGGAAAGTAATTTTCAAAAGGCTACGTTGGTGTGAAAATTGTACTTTAACTGAAATATAACAGCGACGCTAAGGGCGAGGAAAGTTTGCTGTCACCGGACATTACTATTGCTTTTGTTTTCTCCAAATGCGCGCCCTCTGTGCAGGCTCCGGGAAACAAAGGGGTGCTCGACGCCCGTTAAACCGAACCAGCCCTCACTCTAATTGGTTCCTGAAAGAATTACGGATTTTCAGATTAAGAGAGGGGGCGTTAAAAAATAATGAATTCAATTTCCTTACAGGTGTTCGCTGTACGGATTAAACGGTGGGCATAATAAATTCCGAGAAAATACGGTGAATTATTTTACTGCGCCCTGATAATAATTTATTTATAATTGCGACTTTGCGTTTCGTTGACGGAGTTTCCGATTAACAGTGTTAATTTATAATGCTTAATTTATCAACTGAAATGTTCTAATTAAATATTATAAGGAAAAATACTGCTTATAATTTATTTAGTCAAAAGATTTCGAGCAGACTTTGATCTTAATACAAATTCATCACAGTAAGGCTCAATCTGTACGACTTTTTACATCTTGTTGCTGCAATCCGTAGAAAAGGGATGTGACGCAATCACAGACTTATTTGTTACAATTGTAGTGGAAGGTCGACGCTGTCGTAAATCGACCGGCTAAATATATCGTTTAAGGTCGTGCTCATTACGAATAACGAAACTGCGAAGAAGCCCCATATTTCAGGAGAGCGACGAGTATCGCTAACACATCTAAAAAACGCGCCAAAGAATCCTTTCAAATTGCCGCAATCAATCAACTTGGCTACCGAAGAAAAAACTACGATTCAACACAGCTGGAATAGTTAAAGTCGACATGTAACATTGGTTTTCAGGAAAACCCTTAATATCACGAAATTTTCAAAATTTACTATTCGAAAGCAGCAGCTAAGGGAGGAACGATCCTCCTTAAATTTAATATGTAGAAGTGAATAAAAAGATTAATACATTTCTAATTAACTGGGGTCTAATTCGAACAAGCGATTGACCATGAGCTGTAGAAATAATTAGCTGTAGAAGTAAAGTCCCTGAAAATTGGAAATAAGATATTGCTTTATTTGATGACCAAATAAAAAAAGTAAATAGAATTAGTCAATTCTGAGAGGACAATAAAATATTGGGTTTATGTTCCAATGTAACAAAAACCGAGATACACAAAAGAATTAATAGTTTTATTTTTATACACATCCACGGCGGCGCCTCCACCCTTTCCACATTGACAAATTTGATATTTTGTAGCTTTCTAAGGCCGATAATGGAGCGTTGATACTAGCAAGGATACTAGCATCGACACTAGCGTAGCAATTTGCATAGCCATGATCAATTATAGTAGAGCTTTGAACATAATAAAAGCTCTAAAAGATAATAACAATGAAGTATTTGTCAGTTTAAAGTAACATGTCGCGCTTGTTCGACAGCAAATGGTTCTAGAATCAATCGCATTAAAATTATATAAGCTATTCCAGGATGACGTAGGAGGAGATAGGCAGTACATCCCATTAATACAGACCGTCATAAAACTGGGGAATTTTGCCGTTTAATGAACAAACAGAACTATGTATTGATTTGTTTGCTTGTTTTTCTTTGATTCTTCAAGTACGCCGAAAGATACAGTGGTATTGGCAAGCATTTTGGAGGTAATGATCCAAGTTTTGCATCCATACTGAGTTCACTCAGCCACTCTATTATTTCTATTCATATTTTGTACAAAAGCGCACCAAAACCTAGCAAAATGTGAAATCTTTACATTGTTTAGTCTGTTTAGTCAGTTTGCAAATCTGTTGTTTGATTCATTAGAAAGGTTGATCAGCAAATATGCACCAAATCAAAGCTATTGTTTTGCTAAAACAAATAGAAAACAATACAGCATCTTCTCACTAACTTTCATCGAATATAAATGTCTATGGAAAGTTTCCGAGTGCTATGTAAAACCGAGCTTTGATCGACGTATACTGCATGCAACTTAAAACCACTTCACTAACAAATGTTTTTTTTTTTTTCGGTGGAACAGGACATTCATTGGACATTCATTCAACAGGACAGAATGAATGTCCGTCTGTGGCCACCTAATGCGAAAACCCGTTGGAACTAAAGTCTAACAAGACTCGGGTCTATTATTTGTTTTGTCGTTTGCTAAGTCACCCTTGTGAACTTTATTACAGGATCTGAGGCGACGTAAGCAAGCAAATGAAGAAAAAAAGAAGTTCGCCATTCCGAAAGCGGGAAGTGTGAAACAATGGTCCAACAAATTGTTTCCACCATATAATTAGTTGAAATAAACCTCGTTAAATCTCACAGACTGCGTAAAACAAATCTATTTTCGTTATCAATAACCACATGTAACCTTGTCCAAAATAATGGGTGCTCTTTATATACACTTTTTATCATTATAGCTGCCGGACATTAAAAAACTACGTCTTACATACATTATGGTAAGAGTTTCAGTGTACAGAAAATGTCGAGGTGAACTTTTACAGCAACTCGTTAAACCAAATGATGTGGAAACTATGTTCCTTACGGAACATTATACATCGCTGAAAGAAGCCCGTAAGTAAGGTATGTTTGACAAAGTACCGTCCCACGTAGGTACCTTGAGTTTTGAGAGATGTTCTACAGAGTTTTAACCAGTATATCTTGCAGAAAATATTGTTTATTTAAACTTGTTTTTACATGCCTCTAACTTCAAATATTTGCGACGTATATATATTGCATTGTAATCTCATTCTAAAACTTTAAGTTAAGCTCGTAAATTAAGCTTATCGCTTTGATTTTACACAAGAGAGTTTATATAGAAATTGATGAATATCAGAATAACAGTACAATTCAGATTTGTCATTAATAATAGACCAATTACGGGAACTAGATGTAATTATAATACAAGCATTCGAAATAATTTAATCACTGCAATACACAATAGCGATACGTTCCTGGTTCCGTATTTCATAACATTAATCTGCTGTTTATTAAGTGTGCTAATGCTACTGCTGACTGTACTTAATATAGTCACACGGCTACTGATCACATATTTTGCTGCGCTATCGATCCGCCAATTTGCATAAGCGTGTAAGTAGTTTCAATTGTGTTTTGTAATGGAATGTTTATGTAGCTATAATTGAAGTTTATTAAGGTAGATGAAAAATGGACCATTTTCATATATAATATCTAATATTTCCCAGTCGAATATTATTGAAATTTGCAAACTATCAAATCATAGGTCTCTTTCACACAGTACGGATTCGTCCGTATGGAAAATGTCCAATGTCCATTCATAGGAAAAGCAGTTGAAGAGCAGTGTTGAAGCGGTCCATGAACCGACAACGCATAACAACGATATGATTTGGGATTGCAATTCCGATAACCAATTAGCCGGTTAACCGGTTTTAACGGTCATTATGACTCTCAAATTTATAGGTAAATTTTAATGTAAAATACCGGTACTTAATTTCGTTGAATTGGTCTATTTCTTACCTTTACAACCGTAAAATCAATAATACATTCAACCGTAATGTTTATTTTGCTTGCTGCTCTGTTTTCTATTATGCTAGAGAAAAATCTTGTGGAGTTTTATTACAGGTTAGAAAAAATGACACGTCATATGATGCCTTTAAAAAAAAATACGTCAAAGTTGCCTTAATTTTACCGTTTACATATAACTAGATTTTGTGAAAATAGTCAAATAACTTTTATATTCAACATATTTTTGAAAGAACTTCCGGCCTGTAGAGAATAATCCATTTAGTTGCCCAACGCTGTAGGTATATGTTCCTTAAATTCCTGTAGGTATATGTTCCTTACATTTGCAGTATATTAAAGTTTTTACCATGCTACATGAATGTTATTAGTTCTGACCAGGAAATCTAAAATTAATTTGATATTTCTATCTTCAAATTTGAAATTTTCTAGTGCGTCATTATTTTCAATGCACTTTCCAGTTATGTCTACTTTGTATCTATTTACACCTATATAAATTCCTCTTAGTTTTGCAAATTAAGTTACACTGGCATCATGAACATTTCGGGTAACAACCCAAGTTTCTCAATTTCGCCGCGAAACGTTTGCGAAAAGTAACCAATACTACAGTACGAATAAGACGGCCCTTATTCGCGTTGTAATATTGGTCAATGAACCAGAGAACACGGTCCTGGTACTAAAGGTACTATAAAAGCGTAGCCGTACCACTACCCACCGGTAAGCTGCATTTGCATGCAACGACACGCAAGTATAAAATTGTAGTGAAAGTCGGCAAAGTTAACTATCTCCCATGCTATCAAAGTCTCCTTGGTATCCGCATATCCTGGCGACGGACGCGACGTGTGCCATTTCAAAAGCACGAACGGATGCCAAAATATGCACTCCCGATACAGATCGAATTTATGGGACGACTGGTATCTAATGCTCCCATAAATGGCTTTAAATATACCTCAGAGCGGAAATTCCTGTGGGATCGGTCAGCATCGATATAGAGATATTGGTACATATTGATGTGCACCGCATGCTGCATGTCGTATAATATTATTTACTCAAATCGATTCGTGCGGGTCAATAGCAAAATAGATATCCAGTCAGTGAATTTTATAGTAGATGGTCCCGAAGAAAATAAAGTAGATTGTGCGATTTAATTTGTAAGTTTTACATAAAGAATCCCACATGAGTAATGGTCCTCGTAGCGCAACTTATGGACCAACTTTACTGTTCTCCGTACTATTCCAACAGAATAACTTTCCAGGATAAAGTAGGATTAGTTTAGATAAGAATTAAAAATGAATATTGTACGTGACCTACTCCACTACCAAGGTATGTAGTCCATGCAACGAGCGAGAATCTCTAAAAGGACTCGAACGCCGGAGGAGCGCAGTAATGCTCTTAGAGGGTCTGCAGTTTTAGCATACTTGATATCAACTACGACGAGAATCCCGAACTGTTGTTGGGGAGGCATTTTCAAAGAAAAAGTGGCTTCCATACAACTTCCCGACTACCTGGTTGATAGATTCAATCGTCTAAATAGGGGTTGCATTATGTGCTTTCATGTGGGCAATTTGTTTTATTTTAAGATCAAATTCTCGTTTTTTATTATCAGAATAAATAATATTTACAGATAATACAAAAACATTCAGTTCTTTTCCTGTGCATTCCCACAGTTTCCAATACAATCTATTTCATAAAAAAATTTATTATCCTTGCGCACTAATGATGAGAGCAAATTTCGATTAAAATCTGAGCCAAATCCCTGGCATGAAGTCTCTCGATATCCATCAAGTTTTAGGATGTGAGAACGTAATTAGAGGATAAAGTTAATTGATATCCTTGAATAGAGATACTACCGTCCTCTTTGTGTGCACACAGATGGTTAATGAATGAGATAACTGACAGACATTTACCAACGTTGGCATAACAAAGACTTTAGTTAAAATATAAACATTTAACGACTGTAATAGAGTTATTTCTATATTTTTTTTAATTTTCGGATGAGACCAATGAAGTTCGTACTAACTAAAGTTTTTTTAAATCACAGTTTCATTAAAGACGTATCTCATTTTGTGTGATTTCTTACAATCTTACAAAGAGTAGTATTAGGAGTTACAACATAATATTTCAGTTTATTATTTTTCATCTTCAATGACATTTCGACATTCCAAGACATCATCCAAAGAAAATATTTTCAAGGCGAAGAACATGAACAGCCGAGGGTATATATTCTAATTTGCAATATTGTCAAAGCTCAAGAACGTACATTTCATCATTACCTGTAAAAGTCTGGAAGAAACGTATAAACTAACCTATGAATCTAACTTTGTAAGCAAACCATACAACTACAAATAAATCAAGAAGTAAGGTATTATTAAAAATGTGATTCGTTCTGAGCCAGTCGCCCAACACGACCATGTCGTTCGCTCACGGCGTAAATACGGGTCATATATTGCCTGTTAACGAGCAAAAAGATACCGAATGCTGCTATTTGGCTTTAAGGTGCATTACTGCGGTGAATTTATTGCCACGGTGGAGGAAGTGATAACTTAGTTCCGGAACTAGTAGAACAAGTGCATTCCACTTCACTGAAAATGTTTTTCTCGGTTGTTGCAAAGTCGAGGATTTGTTTAAAACTTAATCAATAATAATAATTATCGTACATACTTGGGCGACTAAAAAGCTAACTGATTATCATTCGATAACTTTAGTAACAAATTTGCGTGAGATTCTTGCTTGGCTAACCAATATGGATAGAGAAATACCAAAATACAATGCAACAAAGAAATCTAGTTCAGGATTTACACATTTTACTTTCAAAACTTTCAAAACACAATTGAAATTCTGGTAAATATACTCCCCATGGCCGAACTTCGACTTACGTAAACAAATTCTCGCGACCCAATAAAGTTAGAATTTCATTAGTCGAAATTGCAACCCTTGTTTAAAATTCAAACTCGGGCATACGTCGACGCGCCGTAATCCCATGCAAATTAAGTTTTCGGAACTTAATGCGACACCGAAATGATGTTTCAAGATGATAGTTTTATCCGTGGCTTGGCTACGTTCCGTTAAAAATAACCAACCCCAGAATTAAAGGGTGGTGGATCAGAACCGGCTTCCTGGAAAACTAATTTTGCACAGTTACGACTCACACTCGACTTGATCTAATTGCCTGTTCCGCGCAAGATTAGAGAGAAACCCGGTTTTTTAAATTGCCACGCCAACAATTTTTATATACACGAAATGGATTTTTTAAAAGCTGCACTTGGGTTGGGTACGACTGGGCTTTTTACTACTCAACGACTTTTGATGTGGTAATAATATTTCCGGCGTTACTTCTGCAATCAGTGCGCTAAATGTAATTTAGAGCAATTTATGCAAGTTTTATTAGAACGGACAGGGTTTTATGAGGCCTGACCTGAAAGGAAACTTAAAACTCGGGCGCACCTATATAATGGATGAAAAATATAATGTATAGAAGACAAGTATTGAGAAGAGTTGCAGCACTTTCGAACAGACACAGCACCAGCGAGATAAAATCTCAAAGAGTTTGTCTTGTCAAGTTTGATAATCATCAAATAATGAAACAATTGACCTCACAGAATCAGAATATTTCTTAAACTAGTTCTCAACTGTATCGAGACTATCTCTAAATTCAACACAAACTCCAGCAAGAAACCCAAAACAAGCATTGTTTTCTATGCTCCAGAGACTGTGGATATCTGATCAGTTTACCCACGGACCGGATCCCCAATTTCACCGCAAACAGCTACTTAAAAAACCTGACAAGTCCCTTACGTCCTTTCCTCTATATAACAAAGCGACCCCACAACGGGTTTCCGGTGTTCCGCCTTATGGACAAAGTTCGGACTTTGCCACAAACGTCTCGTACAGTCCTGCGTGCCGTCAGTATGTATTTGCAAGTCAAATGCGCAAACGTTCCTTTTCAGCGTTACATCGTAAACGATGATTTGCTGAATTCGCAACTGCTGCTTGCCAACTAATTATACGGATGACTGGAGCTCTGTTGCAAATTTTATGAAGTTGGCATCGCTGCTATGAGGTAAAGCAAACGCTATAAATTGAAACAGTACAACTTGATGCAAAATAACCTCACGCTAGCCTTTGTAGTGCTAATATTTGATATAATGGTATTTGACATAAAAGAAGTCCTAGTTATGGAATTATTATGCATTATTTATGCTAAGTTAGGAAAATGATTTCTCCGCCAAACCGGCATAAACAGTGGGTAGATTGATGCATACGGTGCATCGTTTTCTGATAAAACGTTCACTCCATGGATTTAGAAATTAGGCTATCCCTTGCTGTCACTATTAAAATAAAGCACTTGTCTTATGTTAGAAATATTATATTTAATAACTGGAAAGAATTTAACTTTCTTTGTAACATAGGGAAAACTATTTGTTGTACATAATAATTACTAATTACTAAATTAGAAATATAAAGACGGAACAACGGATTGGGCTGAAATTTGGTATACATATGTATTTAGAATTGCCGGGGGACGAACTGGATTGCTTTTGGTGACAATCTGACAACCGAAAGTGGCAGATGGCATACGTCTCCTTAGGTATTCATCCGATTTTGACCAAACTGACACCATCTCATCCTGCAGTGATTTCAAATATGTTTACAAATTTACAAATCAATGGGATGGGCGGTTTAGGTGCTATAAAAGTTTATATCTATTGGTTTGTGATGTAATGGAAAACTGACGGCATTATACCACGTTAGCCCACACGTCATTGTTTGAATATTATCGCCCGGCCCGCGATTGAAGAATAAATAAACAGATAAATAGACCTCGTAGGAAAACACACGGATACGTGACAGTGTATTATAGTTATTTGTATCGAGAGGTGCCTTGCATGTATTATTATAATCCCGATACAGTATTATTATTATCTTACGAACATTCGTTTTTGGTGTTTCACCCTCTATATTAGTCTATACGTTTAGAGAGTTTATAAATGTGTAAACAGTGTGTCAATGTAGTCGGAAAATTGGGTGGGGGCCACACCAGATATTTAACTTATCTGTGGTTATAATACAACTTAAAGGAAGGTATACGACATAAGGGAAAACGAGATAGGTGTACAATAAGTATGTTAACACTTCTGCCAAATTGGCAAAAACGAATTTAAAGAAACTATTTTGTTATAGTTTTGAAATTTTTCTGTTATAATGCAACAACTTAATAGACAAATCTCTCACTTTTGTAATATCCCTGTAAAGGTCTCAAGAGACATGAACTAAAAACAAACTACCAGAAGGTGTTGATAAAGAAGGGTGAGTAATCAGTCATCCAGCGACTCCTGAAGAACTAGACCGGAACAATTTACTGCTCAAGCGTTGAATTTTCATCTCTTAAAATGGTAGCAGAGTGCTATAAGTGCAGAAACTTGCATTATTTCTTTCTCTACAGAAGCGAAAGATAAGTTTATAAATCATATAATTAAGACAAGAAAATCAACAATTGTTATTAACTTCAGTAGTATTGTTTCAGTCGTAAGAGTACTAGAACAAAGTATAAACTCTTTGTCGAAAATAAAGTGTTGAGAATTTCTATTTCAATAGTGCAGTTTACTATAATCCACTAATAACAGAATAACTATTAAACAAACATTTTTAGCTCCTATTTTGCCTTCGGACATGTTTAGAGTTATTTTCCTTTTCTAAATGCAAGTTTAGACACTGGTGTGACGTTAATTAAAGAAAATAAATGAAATGTGCACCGCAGTTGTACTTTCAAGTTGATATTTCCACCCACACCTGTATATACACACACCTGTATAGCTATTTCAGGAGTAATATAGCTGCTGGAGTGGAACAGATTTAATGGAAAAATGAAATAGGTACGTCGGTACGGTTATTAGTCTCCAATAACAGAACTGCCGTTGGAAAAGTCTGGATATTTTTGTTATTTCTGTAGTCGGGGCACGTACCGAGGTAGGTAGGATTTTCTGCATGTGTGGAGACTGTGTGTCCAAGATCGATTCTAGTGAACTTGCAAACTTTAATCTTAATTGAATTCTTTCACAGATATGATTTGGTGTGGCTTGCTTGAGTTTTCAATAGGGTCGGTATTCTTTCAAACCGCTGCCATGACGTTCATTCTGATTGTTTTATAGAAGGATAACTAAATATCAACGATTTTCTGTTGTATTACTAGTTTACTCTTACCATTGGTAAGAGTAGTTACAAGTTAACGCTGTATATACTAAAAATATTGTGGGATTGACGTAATTTTCTATCAGCCACGGTTTGTGTGACTGTTCTTGATTGACTAATTAAAACCTTACGACAAGAATCGTCAAACACAGGCAGGCGTCGACCAAAGATGAAAGCCGGAAAATCACCTAATTAGCACATCAATTGTTTAACGTGGTGACGAAGGGAGTCCTCTAGGGTCCCAGGACCAGCCTAATTCTAACGGGCGCTGTATCCTGTTTAATAATCATTACAGCAAATTGGTCAGCAAACACAGCCACAGAATTGTAACGATGGCTCGGATAAGGGCGGTTCCTTCCCAAAATAACTACCCCTTTCAGGAGAATCGCCTCAAGTTAGCACCAATTTAAGAATCGTACTCCTTACGCGTAAATAATTGATGGCCAAATTAGAGTTGAAATAACTTTGCCTAAAACTCGAATTTTGAATACCATGGTCTTAACAACGGATTTACGTGGTTGTGTTTATTTAGGGGTGGAAAAAAGCGTAGGTACGCAATTTGGGATGTGTAAAACCAGTAACAATCTTATTTTTGTGACATTAACATGGAATAATATATTTTATTTTCATGGTAAGGACAATTGAATAGACTATCCATGGTAAGTACTTAGGGATTACAATACCGGGATCCCGAATACCGGGATCAACCAGGATACCCGACGAATTTTGTCCGGTATTAAGAAACGGTGCAACATTAAAAATATCGTTATTACGGTATTAGCGAAATGCTGCGAAAAGTGTAGAGTACTTTTGAACTAAGAAGAGCATGGTGAGATATGCAACCAGTTATACCCAGTGTGTGGTTTATAAATTGACCCCGTATATTTGATTGCATATACAACTGTGCTCTTCTTAGTTTGAAACATCTATACACGCACACTATGTGCGTGTATACATATCGTGTTTATGAGGTTACATACTCTTCTCTATTACTGCTAAAGGAATTTTACCATATACAAATTGAAGCTGATACTGCACACCCTGTCGTCCCGTCTGAATTTTTTGTGCAGTGTTGTATTTGATAGTATTGAAATTTTGTGAAACTGAATAACAAACTTTCCGCAAAACATCCGAGTATAACAAGTTATTTTAAAAGCAGCAAACATAAAAGTCTTTTAACCTGTTATTTAACATTTGTATTAATTGTCAGAACATAAGAGGTTGTACCATTAAATTTGGTGCTAGCGTATAGTAAAATTGTAAAGGAAAATGAAAACATCGAAATACAAAGGTTGAAATATGAAGGTAAACTCTTCACTTTTACGTTTGATGAGTGGACATCAATTCGTAATCATCGTCATATAAATATTAATATGTACTGTAAATATTAATACTCAGCTGGGGAATATTTGTGTAATCTTGGGTTAGTAGGCGCAATGGGATCCGTGTTAGCAGATAATTGCTTAGCACTCGAAAGAGTGCCTCAACATGTTATTGAAAAAAAAACATGTTAAGGCTTTGCTTTAAATATGTCTGGTGACATAGTTTCTGTAACCACTGATGAGACTTATAGATGCTCAGCATCAACAATGTTTGGTGGATGCTTTACAATAGTAATTTCGGATGTTCTATATAAGCCAACCCCAAGTGAAGTTAAAGATATAGGTACCTAATGTGGAGGAGAAAGATCGCCAAAACGAGAACGAGGCACAATGGCTAAAAGTTAGAATTTGCCGAGAAAAAATTAGGTACCTATGTAATTGTGTTCTGCAAGCTACGAGTTACGACTAAATAAGTTGATAGAAGCCTTCTAACATTACATCTACAATCTACGCGAATATAAGTAAAAATAGTTACAAAAAATCTGCAAACGTCTGCAAAAAATATATAATTCAAACATAATACACATATCGGTACATATAACATGTATTGTACGGGTAATATCGACACAAATAGGTATAAATCGTTTAAATTATAACTACTGAACTCCTATAATCAATATTAAAATGTCAGTGCAAATATACATTACAAATAGTTGGGGTGGCCCTCACCCAACTTTCCGACTACACGGTTGGCAATGAAGTGTCTGAACACGTTTGCAATTATTCAATTCAAAGAATTCATTTTGTTAAGCCAGAGCCACTCTGTACCCTACCTAACGTCAGTCTCTGTAACGTAATAACATTTGTCATTTAATGACATTTAATGTCATGTCAGTGGCACTGACGTTTGTCAAAATCTGACAATTTACAACACAGCGACGAATGCTGTGGATTCTGTCAAGCCGCTTCTATAAAAGCTAACAGCGCCTAAACCGTTCATCCCATTGATCTGTAAATTATTATACTTATTCGAAAGAGCTGATATCAGTTTGACCAAAATCGGATAAATCCCAAAGAAGACGCATGTAACATTTGCCGGTTGTCATATTGTGAACAAAAACAATCCAGTCCGTCCCCCGGTAATTCTAAATATGTATACCAAATTTCAGGCCTATCCATTGTACCGTTTGGACGCTATCGTGTTCACAGACATACACACATACATACGTAACTTGCTTTACAGAACACAATTACATATGTAGGTACATACATTTTCCAGTAATCATCGCAATCGATTACAATACTTTCCTTCTAGTGTACTAGTTGGACAGTAAAAACGCAAACAAAACGTCATTCAGATCATTCGGATCAGACAATTACATCCTTGCTTAGAGATGGGCTGTTATGGTGTTGTATACTTGTTTTTCTCGAAATTGACGAAATGACAAGATCAGATAAAAATGTAACGGGTCGGAAACTCGTGTTAATTATCAAATTAATTGAATTTGAATTGATTGAGAAAGTTATTAGAAAGATGGTTGGTGTGTTTACCTAAGAAGGGTTATCCAGGAATTGAAACGGTTGTAATAGTCTTTGAGCGCGTATTTTAAATTGAAATAGTAGAGTTGTATTCTATTGGCCGGTTTGGCGTACTTCCGCATTTTGAAGCTAGGGTGCGAAAAAGACGTAGGGTCTAGTAACTAGGTCTAGCATCTAGGCCTAAGTAAGCAGAAGCCTACTTAGACCCTAGATGCAAGATGGGTTAGACGTGTATTGTCAGAGCACAAAATTGTGCTTTTAGTGATTATTTATTAATCCGTAAGTCTTTTCAACTTGTCTCGCATTTCATTGTGATTGACATAGTTTTTTGAAACCTCTGCTAAAACGTAAAGTGTCTAAAACTCCTAGGTTCATTTAAACGTTCATTTTGTTCATAGGGTCACTTAAATAATGTACCGTATCAAATGCGTTTGTTTTTCTTAATGATTGTTAATAGATATTATTGTTTTCAGAACTGTTTCGTTTTATTAATTGGAGTTTTGTTCTATCAACCCTGATTAAGTGTTGGAAACTTGAACGCGTAAGTTAGCAGCAAGATAATGTGTCCACAAGGTTCAGAATAAGAACCCAGATAGTTTTGCCTCCGAATTGATTTTCGATAGAGTTTTGTTTAAATAATTAAAAGCTTCAAACCGCGAAACGCTCGACCAATTTGCGACCATGTTAGAGGGTCGCACGTGCCTCACATGTTTTTCCTACATTTTGGCTTCTTACAAAAAAAAACAAGGTGTTCATTAAATCACCCAAAAAAAGTGAACCCGCACATTCCCGCAGTAACGTTTAGCACAAATTTTACTGCAGGAATTTAAGATGTCGATAATCAAAGAATGCGAGTTAAAGTTGGATAGTCAAATGTTGCTGTTTTTTGATTAATTTCTTGCAGAACAAATCGAGATCTAAAGTATAAATATATCTTAAAATAAAGCACACATTTTAATAATAAATAAACACACCATGAGAATACGAATCTGTAATTTGGCGATAATTATTTCATTGAGATATATGAATTATGATAAAACTGTATATAAATTGAACAGGCAGAGAAACATCGTCTTTGCGGGCATGGCGTCATTACTAAATCTGATTTTTATAGTGTCAATTATAATTTCAATATTAGTCATGTTTGTAAGTGGACCTACTTACAACAAAAATACGATAGGTATATAAATAGATAATATTTATTCAAGGAACCATGTTGCTGTCGAACGATTTTTAAAACTCAAAAAAATGACAAATAAACATTTTCAACAATTTGGTAAATTTCTTTACCCAATTGCTCTGAACTTATATTGTCGGGTACCGTGGAATTTTGCTATTTGCATTAGAATGATTTTATGAATCAAATTTTTTTTATCAAAAATCACTACATCAATAACCGGTTTTCCGGTTTTAAAAGTTCTGATTACCGAATAACGGTATTGCAATGTTGACCAGATATTTCTAAGAAACCTATACAACATTCATTCGTAGGTGTTGAATAATGACTCAGTAATTATTGTAAATGATAGAACATATTTTTCAACAAAAAATTCCACTGTGTTTGTTCAATAAACAAACGATTTATTGACATGTATCTTTACACTGAGAAGAGTGTGAAGGAAATAGTAGACAATACTATTAAATAGGCAGGATCCTTCAGATTTTTTGACATTCAGCGACAAAACAGATATATCCCTATGATAAAATGTTAAATAGATACTACAATACAATTAAACAGAGACAATTCAATTAAATAGATACTACAAGCCTTACTTAAATATGTAAGAAGACGTTCACCTAAACTTACTTCATCAAGCATTCCATTGGCTCCGTCTGTGAAACTGTATGTAACTCTTGCCGATTTACATATATATAGCACAGCCAAAATCGCATAACCATTACGGCAAATAGAATAAATTTGGGCGCGCATTCAGGCTCACTGTGTCTTGTCTGTCGGAACCAACCCCTGAAAGAATGCAACTGAAAAGGCAATCCTCAGATTCTGAAGCAGTGTTGTCAGGATTTGACACAAAATGCTATAAAACAGTGACGTTTTATAATTAACAACTGGTTTATAAAACATTTTATTAAAGTACATATATTTCCCGGAGTTGTTCTTAGGTTCGTCAAAATAAATATAAGTCTTTAGTCGGTTGTCGCTTTTCAATTACCTTAATTTCTAAACACTGTTCTGGAGTTCCTTAGATCTCAGTGGGACAATGGTACGTCTCCTTCATGTAGTTTGTCCGCGTGCTAGTAATTTGGTAGGACGAAGTGCATTGTGTGCAGCGACGGATTTAACAGGATGTGACGTCAATGTGGTGGAGAGACGACGGAGGCCATACTCAGGTCCTCAGATCGATGACTTATTGAAGGAGCCCACACAATGTCCTCTGTGTACATATTGTCCCCTGGAAACTTTCATTTGGATGAAAAGGGCTGCTCGCATCAATAAAGTTTATAATGGACTTTGAGGTCAATTGAACCGTACAACCGCAACTGCGACGTATAACGTTGTATTCTGTTAATCGAATTTGTTTATTAAATGTATTGTTTTCAATTGTAAGATCCTCATAAAACTATATAATAATAATAATGAGGCTTGGATTATTATTATTAGAGGATTTTGTACGCAGATTCCGAATATAAAAGGCAGATATGTGGCATTGCTTATGCTGTACTCCTTTTGTTGGGTTTTGTTGGTACATTTTAGATAATAATCAGAAGTCATCAACAAAACATAAACGAAAGAAATGAATGTGATTTATTAAAGTATTCAGCTTTGATATAAACTAATTTAGTTGAGTTATTGAGTTATTTATAAGATTACACCCCACACGTGTTTCTGAACTTATTCTGTTAAAATGAAATGGTATTCATATCAAGCGGTTCCTACAACCAGAACAGGATCACATATTTTTGTTGGCCTAACATCACTTTTTATAGATTAAGTCATCAAAGTGTTGTGACAGATCTAAGATCCATTTTATTGGAAGTCATATATTTCGCTTGAATTAGCCTTCTGTGCATACGTTCTCATAACAGATTGTTTTTGTCAAGTTTTTTTGAGTTATTTTTTCAAGTCAAGTTATATAGAATAGACATTCTGTGCATTCAAATATGAGAAATGATCCAAGAAGATATTGTAAAAATTCACCAAATAAGTTATGTTACATGTGCGGTTGTTATGTAATAACACATCTGAAAAAAAATACGGAAGAGGTAAAAGCAGCTTACAGCTGCTATTTTGGATTTCGAATTGGAGATCTGAAAAATCCATGGACAGTTAATATATGCTGTATTTCCTGTTAGATCGGACTTTTAAAGTGGATGAAAAGGAAGCAAAAGAAAATGCCGTTTGCAGATCCCATGTTGTGGCGAGAACCTTCCAATAATCTAGATGATTGCCATTTTTGCACGATAAGCGTCTCCGGATATTCGAAGAAGGATACGCATAAAATAAAATATCCAAATTTGCCATCAGCATCGTTACCTATCCCCCATGGAGTGAACCATCCTCTCACAAGTACGCAATCCACTTCATCATTTTCGATTTTTGGCACAGAAGTAATTTCGCCTGTTTGAAGAAACTTGTCTAATTGGACAGAATATCTAAAATCACTCTGTCAAATCATGCAAGTCATAAAGATTTACCATTTGAAGTTTTAGGAACACCTCACCTTATAAACCATTGCGAACTGAATGATTTGGTTAAAGAGTTAGGTTTATCAAAAGAAAAAGCCGACTTATTGTGTTCTAGGCTACAGGAATTGAATCTTTTCGCACAAGGCGTGACAGTGTCTTCATTTAAAAGTCTAGCGAGACTTTTAAACCAAATTTTAAAATGGAAGGATATTTACGTGTATGTCACGACGTTAAGGGTCTTATGAACGAGTTTGATATTCCACACGATCCTTCTGAATGGTGGCTTTTTATCGATTCATCCAAATAAGCAGTACTTTTCCATATTCTTTGACTTTATATAATTTGTTAAGTGATTTTGTTGCAGTTTTTTTAAGTATCGCTGCATTTGTAAATCTAGACCTGTTACAATAAATCCACTTTCAGTTTCCTAATTATGTAAGGCAAATATAATATGAAACAAATATTTTTTTTGTATTAGAAAGTTGGAAATTTGTTCCCTTGTGTCAGTCAGTTGAAGTGGTTAACAACAGATTAACAACTCATATTAGCGTATGAATGTGTAGCTCATAATCAAATTGATGCCATAGGGATATACATGAGAACAGAAGGGTCTCCTAAATTTATTTTTTGGAGTATCGTAGAATTACATTAGGCTTAATAAACTGACGGTTCGTCGGTCAACAAGGGACGTTGCGGGGTTCTAGTTGAGAAAAATTGGCTTCATGGTGTAAAAAATGTTTTCCCTCATTACACTCACGAGAATAAACGATGCTCCATTCTATTTTCCGGCCTGCTCGTATGAAATTTACTCCTACGTTCGCGCCAAGGAATATGGATGCATGATCAAAGGCCCATTTATCTAGCTATAACCTAATAAGAACGAGGAAATTCGCTCCGCTCATGTGGTACGATATTCTCGACGAATATAAATTCATGCTTGGTTTATTTTATGTCTTAATTGTATTAGGATATTATGCTACTGTCTCGACTCTGTTTAATTACCGTATTACGCTGAAAACATTACCGTATTTATGGATGAACAAGTGGCCGCAATAAAATTGGACTAAAAGGACCCACTTTTAGGATGGGGTCAGGGAAAGGGAGTTAAAACGGTGAAATATAGAAGCAATTTCTCGACACAGATGTTCAAACCCATAAAATATTGTATAATGTAGAAGTTATTTTATAATATAGGAGCTTTCTGCATGTGAAAAAGATTATTTCATTACGAAATTAGCCTCAAAAGACAGAGCTCATACTGTGAAGAAAAAATCAGCTCAATGTTTCATGACAGACTAAAGCAATAAAGAACAATCCAAATACAGAATAAGGGTATGCTAGGATTCGAACCTGCAACTACATGTTCATCTTCGGTTTCCACCAATAGATGGTATTACCAATAAATTACCATTTTGTACATATTCACATTATACATAGTTGGAACAAAGTATTATCCATACTTATCCTTCATGCCATATACTAAATTACATCAAATCCTCCTGTCTGATGCTCAGACGTAACCTAACTTGATTTATAAAAGCTTGTTGATTTGTGGGCTTGTTGACGTCAGTTCAGTCCTTGATTGTTTTTATTTCTACAGACATCGGTGTGCGAGTTTAGCTGAAAAATCGGATATGTGACGTGTATCAGAGTGTTGTTTATGAGTTTTCGATTTAGTCGCTGCACCTCTAGCTCGTTTTTTTTCCGGTTCAAAATTAAAGCATTACATCAGGAATTACGGACCATAGACTGGATCGTTTCCAGGCCACGCTCTGTTAATTGCAAAATGCCAATCGCCCACCGGAACCCGGATGCCGTGGGCGGCCAACAGACTGCGGACGGCTCGACTTCACGTGTAAAATTCCCTACATTTCAACATTCTCTCAATAGGAAGACAACTCGCCTAATAACTGCTATTACTGGGGTTTATTCCGTGAAAATGTTTTATTTATTGAAATATTTATTAAAATAATATTAAAACGGTGGGTATTTTTGCGTATTGGTGTTTATTCAATAAAAATATTTTATATACTGGTAATAAAATAAACAAGAATAAAACGTTAAAATATTCTGCCTGTAATTGTGAGCTGACAATATATTGGACACACATATATTGGATACGTAATTTTTGTCCAGGTTTATTTGGGCGTTTGTTTGTACATTATTGTTTTTACAAACCTATCAATCTCTATTGTCATAACATAGGGTCTATGAGAAAACAAGTCCCATAAGCACGTCACGTCAACTTCGTTAAGCTATAAATTATTTCTGAGCGAAGTGCAGAGTGGCCTCCGCTGTACAATCTGTAGGGAAGAGACCGCAACCTATTCAGGATTTGATCCTCTTAAGTGACGTAACTGAATTCCTGCGTTTCACTGTGTAGCGAACGGTAAACAGATCACTGGCCAAGTGGCACTCACCGTTTAAGCGAACATTCCCCGATTGCATTCAGCCAATTGCTGCCAATTTATTTAAACGGACGAAAGTGCTATTGAATCCGCGAATATAATGCGATTTGTGAACTTTTATTCGTGCACTATTGCTTTGACACAGGAGATTGAACATTTTTTATGCTATGGCCTCTCAATGTACAAAATATTTATGACAGTTGTAAAAGTTCCTTTTACTGAAAAACTCATTCGGCGCTGTAAAAAACCTCTCTAGCACTGCAAAGGGATCTCATATAACTATTTTATCCTATCAAATGCATATGTCTACAGCGCTGCATGCCAGTCCGCTGTTTCACGCAATAGCTGCATTCGCAATTTAAGTTCCAGAAGCCACATTTTCTAAATATGCGCGGCAACTTTCAGGTTTTAATATCAAACACCACTGCACCAAAGCTACAGCTGCAATTTAAAGCAGGTAATATTTCAATTTGTATAGTGAGTAAAGCTTACCGGTGATATGAAACAGCTCTCCTGGATAACCTGAAAAGTATTAGGCTTTTATTAGTTTTTGTCACGACACACTTTTGCCTTAAGGGTATATTTGTCTTAAGTTTTATATAATTTTATAACTATGTTCAGCATTATCTATTATTTTTAAATAGTTATTTGATTCAAAGCGGTTGGCGACCCCTGAATTTTATATAATAATGGGCTCTTACAATTGCATAAATATTAAAATAAACAAGAAAATCCAATTACCAACTAGGCCAACATAACTACGTCGTAATTATTCATGGTCCCCGCCCGCTAGGGGTTGAGAAATGGATGCGAGCTACGCGGGTGAATCCCCGGATATTTTCGAGAAAAAAATTCTTTCGCCGGCCGAAAATGGATATTTATTATTTACGCCTTCTCTCGCGTGCACCCCCAAAAAGGGCGTCGCTCTTTTACTAAAAGGGCGGTGGGGAGTATTGAAAAGTTGTTTGCTGCCTCAGTAAACAAACTTCAAACTTCGGCTCAAAACGCAACCCGGATATTTATTAGTGTTTACATAGACGCTTAGGGAAATTCGATATTAATTCTCGTATTGTGCGGCCAAATTCACTTTGTAAGTCCGCGCAAATGGTATTGCTTATCGAAGGATTTAATTGGAGAGGTTAATATAGACGACAATTTCCGGTGTAATTTATTGAAATAAAGCAATTCTATCAATAATTATGGAGTGTGAAGTGCTAAAAATGTTTTAAATTTGCTTAAAGTTTGAGTTAAGCAAGTTTTACATTTTGGTGGAGGAGCCGGATTTTTTTCTTAATCTCCAATAACGTTTGTAATCCGCGATAACAAGTCATTTAAATTTAAAGTTTCTAAGAAAGATAGTTCGAAAAATGATATAATCAAATTGTAAATAATGAATCAAATGAACTAGAGCCTAGCGGGTAGCTGTTGAAGTACGCTATGGATAAAATGTCTAAGTTTAAAGTTATATTGGTATTGAAGTGAATATCCGGCCTGCAACTAAGAGATTGCGGCTAGCCGATTTTATTAAAATTTTTGTCGTATAATGGTGAGCGTTCAGAACACCGAGAACTTGCGACAATGAACTTTTCAAACGTTGCCGTGGAAATTCACTATTGACTTTATAGGAATATTGAAAAACGAACCCCGTTGAACATTTGCACGAAAGTTTGTATTGAGAGAAAATATCGAAAATTCACTCCATCTCGAGTCTTATTCAAAAAGTATTAAGAGCGATTTAATACAAAATATCTACTTTAGATTTCATACATTTGTTTTTTTTTTGTCGTAAAATAAACAGTGACAGCAAGTCTAGACTAACGTGTTTATTTTCTGTGAAAGCTTTTGGGTAAAAAGCGAAAAAGTGGAGGTCCGTACCGTTGATAAAGTGCGACTTCTTGGTCCACTTCAGCGGTCTTGCTAGCCATGTCGATGTCTATCGATCTCTAGTACTTGAGCTGCTCTAAGCCGAAATAAGGACTCAAAAGGGTAAAAACAATCTGCTGTTGATAGCAAAGAACTGACAGCATTTATACCTTCTGATTTCCACAAAAACAGTAAAAGTAAAAATTGTTGAGAACTCTTATGTTCTGTATATTACATACCTACATCAATTATATTTGAGCAGGTAAAAAAAACACACCTATTAACATGATTCTTAGAGAAATTGGACACATTTTACTACTGTTTTGTTGTGATAAATAACAAGCTATATTTTCTACTTATACCCTATTCAATTCTCATTTTCGCCCACAATACTCTTATAAGAAATATAAGATGAATGAACTATAAATCTCTAGTTCAAAGACCACCGCCCACAGGAAGAAAGAGTTTTATTTTTCCCTTGGGCCATTCCTATTTCCTTTCCAATTTTCGAGAAACTCGTGCGTTCACGTGCTCTGCGAAAAAGAAAAAAAGAGAACACAGGCGATGACTTTAACATGGGGCAAACAAGGCAATTTCATCCGGGTTTGTACTCGCTTTCATTCGCTTTGTTACTGACCCCCAAATGCCACATGATTGCGAGAATACGGTACACAAAAAACAAGCGACAGAATAGCGGTAATTACAGCTTTTATAAAGAAAAAGGCCAAGAGGAAGTCTTATTTATGTGTATTTATGTTCGTTATTTATGTCGTCGCTGAGTAACAATAGTTTATAATGTTTATATGGGTTTGTGGTATATATTCTGTTATATAGTTTTGAAGTTTGCTCTTTGATTTGCTTTACACGTATTCCATAAAATAGCCTGTATTAAGATATTGAACAAAATAACCTTTTTGGTGGTGAAAATATGCCAATATTCATGCTGCGATACATTTAATTCAATTGATTATAAATTGTCCTTTGCCTTTATACTTACGATTCAATGGAATAAACCCATTCACACAGTTCTATTTATAAATCAGTCCAATAACAATTTCATATGTCTTTTACTTAAATTGCTTTCTTTTCAAACAAGCCAGCTTTGTCATAATGATATCCGCCGTCATTACGCCAAATAATGCCATTCTGACAGCTTTATTTCAATGGCTCTCTACTACCTTTTCCGTATTTGTTGATTGCATGCCATCAAAGAATGTAAGTCAGTTAGCGTTACAATATTTCAGATGTTTTAGCTGATATATTGAAACGTTTATTACTACTACGTCTTTCACTTTTGATATATTCATAACACAGTCACGGTTGTTATATTGTGCTTTATTTCTCACGCAACATACTAAAAATATTTTCTAGGTACAACAGACGCAAAAGTGTTAGAATGTCAACTATATTAATGAATTAATTCTAGATATTACTAAAATTAATTTATTAATAGTCGGAAGTTATCAAGTTTTAAGGCAATATGATATACATATTATGTCACCAGGTATGCCACTAATATATTAGTTTATTTTGTGAATATAGAAGGGAGAAATAATATGTGTGGTAAAATGTGTACTTTCGCAGAAATCCCATTTTTACCATTGATTACAATACTTTTCTTTCAGGGACTTAGTCGGAAGGTAATAATTGGAATAAATAGTTATCGTAACAATATATTTCTTTCATCTATTAGGAATGATAATATTTACGTTATTTCTCCCAATTGCCTACATACTCCCTCTATCGTCGTTAATATTTCTTATTTATCTTGTATTTATTGGCAGATGGAGTTCCGAAACGTTTTTCGATATTTACACAGTGTTGTATTTGCTGTCTGGAAACAGAAGTTACCACACCAGAAAAAAATGAGTTCGGCGCGTAGAAGAGGGGTGCAATTATGTGTTTTAAAGAGTTGGATATTTCTAGTGCAGTTTCTATCATTCATGATTTAAGACGATCGAAACTAATATAGAATTTACGAGGAACCCAAACATAATAATTACGTTGACTGCTATGCTGAAAGTTTTATGAGGTCGCCGAATATTTGAGGTCAATGTAGGTTAACCAGTGGTAGGTAGATTATTTAATATCTCGATCTAAAACAGTCTATTTAAATATGAGATTATTATACTAATAATATATATGGAAACATTTACTAAACTCAGTGAGATGAAGATGTAGAATTATGTTGATAAATACTTTTACTAATTTTAAATGCAATATTTATCGAAAACTAACAATCTATTGTTGCTAAACCACCCAGAAAACAGACTTAACAGTGATACGTTATCAGTTGTCTTTGATTGTAACCAAACTGCATCACTGTAACATAATCTATTCGTTCGGTAGTGCCATTCCATCTGTTCCGGTGGATTTTAAGTTTTTGCCTAATGCACTTAACGCTCGATTTACGGTAGATCCAGATGGCGGCAGCTCTACAACCGGTCTGCTGGGGACATTCTGATCTATAGTAGGTCGTAAAATGCGATAAACCGTTTGAATCGCGGCATCAAACGTAAAGACGTCTTAATCCGATCGAATATCAATCCATTAGAGCCATTTTACTGAAATCCAATGACAAATCGATCCACAATATCTACCACCCAGAGGTAATACGTTCACCAAGTAAGTGTACTGGATGTCCACCAACATTTAGTGAGTTCTAATAAACAAATATCTGGGGTGGCCCTCACCCAACTTTCCGAGTACACCGTTTGCACAATGAAGCTGTGCAATGAAGTGTCGAAGCACTTTAGCAATTATTCAATTTTGTGAAGCCATAGCCACTCTGGACCCTACCTAACGTCAGTCTCTATGACATGGCTAATGACATTTGTCATGCTGACATTTAATTTAATTTTATGTTATTTGTCAAAATCTGCCAATTCGCAACACAGTGATGAAGGCTGTGGGTTCTGTCAAACTTTCTCTACAAACTTTACAGCGCAGCACCTAAACCGTTCATCCCACTGACCTGCAAATTTGCATACGTATTTAAATACACTGGTGGATGAGCTGGCATCAGTTTGGTCAAAATCAGATGAATACCCAACAAAACACATGTAATATTTGCCTATTCTGTTTGTCATATTGTCACCAAAACCTATCCAGTTCGTCTCCTGGTAATTCTAAATAAATCATAGATTAAATATACATATACTAACATAGATGGCGTGTTCTGCATGTTTATTGTGGACGGTAATTTTAGTTTTCCCCGAGTTACCGTGCCCGCGGGGAGCTAGTAGCAAGGGGTGCTTGCTTACAGAAAAGGTTTGATTTTGAATTGTGTTTATTAGAAACTGTGCATGTGTTAATCAGAATCGATTTTGTTACGCTAAGATGAAAATCGGTTCTGTTTAATGTCGGCATACACAGTTTCCGACAAACAGAGAACAATTATCCAAAATAGTGCTAATATTCAATAAAAAAATAATTCGTAAAAAGGTTTTATTAGGTGAAGTATATATAAATGTAAATAATGGATAAATTAAATAATTATTATTTTTCTTTCTGCTCCAATAATTGCACATTTTCTTAATGCTGTTTTTTTTTTGACGGGATCGTTAACATTCCTTTTAGAATCAAATTTACATTTCTGAACCAGATGTCATTAAATGTTGTAAATTGGTTTACAATAAGAAATAAATTGTGGTGTAGACAAGTGAACTTTCTACTACATTGCTTCTTGACTTGGTCCTCCAGGTCCCCATACATGGCTATCTGCTAGTGGTTCGTTCTTTGGGGGTTTGAGTTCGAGATGACAATATTGGCTTGCGAGCATAGTCCTGCCCCACACAGCTCATTTTTGTTCTCCAAGATAAATATATATTAACACTACAGTGCCTTCTGATGAATGTACCAAAACCAATCTATGAATTTTGGCTATGGCGTGGTCTAACTATTTCCCAGAAAGTCCAAATGGTCTCATTATTCGTCGATCTAATTATTATTATTGAAATGCATTTCATATTTTCAATTTAATCTTTAAAAAAACAATGCGGCTAAGAAATTGTAATTGTTTTAGAAAGTATGTACCTCTGAATCCTTCGGCATTGTTAGAAATTTTCCCATAGAAGGGCAATTTGGCACACTGCAATTATTTACCATCTTAAATAAATTCAGAGTTCAGACATGGTTCAGACCATGTTCAGACATAAGTCAGAATTTCAACATATAAATAACGGCGCCTAGTGATAGCTTATGGATAGCTTTGTCAACATATTTGGATTCGTTCGGTCAAGACGGCCGGGATTTTGGTGTCATTATAAGCGCCAGTAGCTCCACGGTGGATCGGTGGATCGGGTTAAAGTAAATTTGCAGTACCAAAAAACTTCAGACGGAATTAAATCAGCATGAAATAAATATACCAAAATTCAGTCCAATCCGCCGTACCGTTTGGGCGCTATCGTGTCTACAGACATACATACCCACATACATACCGACATACATACTCACATACTAACATACATTTTCCAGAAATCATTGCAATGGATTCTGGGGTCTGCAAAACGCGTATTTTCGCTGATATCTCGATTTTTTACTAGTCGGAAAGTAAAAAGTGCCACTTTTTTAGACTTTTCATTTAAATCTAAAAAAAAATAGTTTTTAGATGTGTTTGCAATCATTTTGAGTATAAATACATATCAATGCATACATATCAAATTTTTACTTTCCGACTAGTACCTACCCTAGAAGGAGTAGCAGTATTGTAATCGACGGAAAAAAAATTCGAGATTTCCGCGGAAATACGCGTTTTCAGGTCCCCTGAATCCATTGCAATGATTTCTGGAAAATGTATATATGTATGTATGTATGTATGTGTGTATGTATGTGTGTATGTATTTGTCTATTTTATATATGTGTGTATGTATGTCTGTGAACACGATAGTGTCCAAACGGAACAACGTATCGGGGTGAAATTTGGTCGTATTTAGAATCACCGGGAGACGAACTGGATTATTTTTGGTGACAATCTGACAACCGGACGTTGCAAATGTTTCATACGTGTTCTGAGGGATTCATCCAATTGAGACCAAAAGCATACCAGCTCATCCTCCAGTGACTTAAAATATGTATACAGATTTGCAGATCAGTGGGATGAACGGTTTAGGCACTTTCATAGAAGCGGCTTGACAGAATCCATAGCCGTCGTCGCTGTGTTGCAAATTGTCAGATTTTGACAAACGTCAGTGCTACTGACATGACATGACATTAAATGGCAGTGCGACATATGTTATTATTGCAGAAAGACTGACGTTAGGTAGGGTACAAAGTGGCTCTGGCTTCACAAAATTGAATAATGCCAAAAGTGTTCAGACACTTCATTGTGCCAATGGTGTAGTCGGAAAGTTGGGTGAGGCCACCCCAGATATTTATTTATAATTTATATTCAGAATGGTAGGTATTGACAACAAATGTCAAGGTTGTGCCATATTTATCACTACAGCTGTTTAGGATGGTTTAAGTTCTAAGTATTTCTTTTGATAGTATCCTTTGGGCAGTGACTACGAAAAGCCCAGTATCACCATAATATAACATATTTTGAGTAAACAACAAAAAATATCTGGAGTGGCCCTCATCCACTTTCCGACTACATTGTTGGGACAGTGAAGTGTCTGAACACTTTTAGTACAAGATCCGGACCTAGATCGACCTTCCCTCATCCTTTTTTCTAATATAATCTATTTTTTATACAATATAATGTATAAATGAACACAATGTCCTAGGGTTGTCGCCCCATATCCTGGCAAGGCTATTTTTAAATTAATATTATTTAAGGTATTTTTTTAAATAGTTCCGGTCATTCTTTTTCTTGAAAAATTTGGTACCAATCGAGAGCCAAAGACTTACAAAAAACACCAAACTAAGATTGGTAACTGGTAAGTACGAAGGTAACTGCTATTCTGCTTCATTGTCTGTCGTAATAGTAGGCGATAGCACCTATCGCTGTGCTATCGCCTACTGTAAACGCGCGCTAGGCGCTTGTCATGTGAACGTACCCTTTTACTCAACTATTCATATTTAAAATCGCGACAACCCTAAGATATGCCAACTTTTGCAAAGGCAACCCTACACCACGATGTTCGCAAGAAAGCAACCTACATTTTGGTATACAATTGATTAGGAAAAACGATGAGGGTAAATTACTAGTACCAATTTACCTTAAATAATTTGTAATTAAAAATAGCCTTGCCAGGATATGGGGCGGCAACCCTAGCATATTGTGTTCATTTATACCTTACATTGTATGAAATATAGATTTGATTAGGAAAAAGGATGAGGGAAGGTCGATCTAGATCGGGATCTTAGACTACATATTTTGCAATTATTCCATTTTATTAAAACAGAGCCACTCTGGACCCGTCAGTTTCGCATGATATAATGACATTTGTCATACTGACATTTAATGTCATGTCATGTCAGTGGTACTGACGTTTGTCAAAATCTGACAATTCGCAGCACAGCGACGAAGGCTGTGGATTCTGTCAAACTGCTTCTATAAACCGTTATAGCGCCAAAACCGTCCATTCCACTGGTCTGTAATTTTGTGCATATATTTAATGTCACTGGAGGATGAACTGGTATGAATTTGTGTCAATATTGTCGTCAAAAACAATCCAGTTCGTTCCCCGATAATTCTAAAGATATATACCAAATTTCAGCCTAACCCGTTGTTCCGTTTGGGCGCTATCGTGTTCACAGGCATACACACATACATATAATTCAGGGGACTTTCAGGAGACAAAACGCGTATTTCCGTGGAAATCTCGAAATTTTGTTTTCCGTCGATTACAATACTTTTCTTCTAGGGTACTAGTCGGAAAGTAAAAAACATTTTTGCAAACTCTGGTTTGCTGATTTGTAATCAATCGAATATTTTCAATTTTTTATTGTTAAAATTTAAGAAATTTTCCAACAAAATAACAACAAATTCCACTGTGGCTCCACCCAACTTTCAGGCTACATTGTCGATACAGTGAAGTGTCTAGACACCTTTGTAATTCTCCAAGACTACATCCTAACGTCAATGCTACATAATGACATTTAAAGTCATGTTATGTCAGTGAACATGAAGGTTGTTGATTCTGTTTCTATAAATACTATAGCGCCTAAACCGCTCATCCCATTGATCTGTAAATTGGTATACATATTTAAAGTCACTGGATAGTGAGCTGATATCAGTTTGGCAAAAATCGGATAAATCCCTAAGAAGACGCTTGTAACATCTGCTACTTTCGGCTGTCAGATTGTCACAAAAAAACACGCCAGGTCATCTCCCGGTAATTCTAAATATGTATACCAAATTTCAACCCGATCAGTTTTTCCGTTTAGGTGCTATCGTGATCACAGACATACCCACATTGCAATCGATTCAGGAGACCCCAAAATTAGTCGGAAAACCTTAACAAGTACGTTGTATAAAATTTCAGTCATCCATTTACCTTCTCAGATAAAATAAAACGTATACTTATCCATGCGGTGATTTAACCTTATCCATCAGATCTTTCTTCAACAATATTATCAGCTCTGTTAACCCCTTCTGAATTATTTCAGTCACGTGCAATACTTGTTTTACAAACAAGTGGGGCGGATAAATTGTCCTGGTGTTTCGATCATAAACTGAAACAGTCGTAAAACCTCTAGTTAAGAAGTCTTTTTACGTCCCTACATACCAACCCGGGCTCAACAAACATCCCCGACACGTTTTACCCGAAAAAGTCCACCCCTTGCTTGATTCAAAAATTAAAACTGACACCGAGCAGGAGAGACAAAAGACCGGTCGCAATTTCCACCAAACTACGACACGGCGCGGCGTTTCTCTTTTGAAAGCTTTGTAGCAATGTATCTCAATTGTGCTGGAAAGTGCGAAGGTGAAGCAAGGGAGTTGACATTTCCCGCGGATGAACGTGGACAGTTACATAACCTCAAGTTGTACGTGATTCTATCATGCACTTGGGTAAGTTTCCGACGTTAGAAAGGTTGGTATTCTGGGTGGTCGGATTCACAGGAAGCATTAAGAAAGAATAGCAACTGATTTGATGATTTTTGCCTATGGTCTGCCTTGCGAGAGAATCTAGAACAGTACAGTAATTATAGCCTCATTTCAGGAATTGTTCGCCCTTTAGCAAATTTACTAAACTGCCCGATACGTAATTAAAAGCACATTGTCCAAATATGTGCTCTCGACGCTGACAATTAACTTTACGACAAATTTAATTATTCTCCGGCGCAATATTATTTACAAATGTAATGTTTACTTACTGATGTCGACAATTATCAAATATTATTTGCTCATTGTATGCTCGTTGTATAATATGAAATACAACACCTTAAAATTTATGAAATTGTTCAATTACTCCTAATACTTTCCGACAAAGGATCAATTTTCAATTCGCAGAAAATCTGGGGTGATCTTTTCAGATTTAGACTTCAGCGTAAATTCTGAGGAACGCGATTTACTCCGATGGCAATTTCACCGAACTACCACAATTGCTGGAATAAGTTACCACAGTAAGAACCCACTTTTCTTGACCGCGTCTATTTCAGTCGGACTCGTAAAATGGGTTACAACCTACAAGAAATGTTACAGAAATCCAGTAGCTTACCTAAAGAAATTCATACATGTTACAGTTTCCATTTTAATTATTTAGATTATGAGACGATGATAATCTTTCTTCTGTTAAAGAAGTAATTTTCCAATAAAACGTATTGACACTGTTTGCTTGCGTATTTCTTAAGAGGTTTTAATGTATTAGAGTTTACAATACCGTGATTCCAGGATTTTTGCTTTTTGTCTTGTGTTTAGTGAAAGATTGATCTTTCCGAATGATTATATCCTGAACGTAGTCCATAAATGCGTAATAACGCTTACTTTATCAGATCTGAAGTTTAACCAGAGCAGAAATTTACTTTACGTTCACACGACGAAGGCAACGCGATTTCTCCAAAGTTTCTCGCTGGAAGTCTGTTTTCGCATTAAATTAAGGAAGTTGGTAAATGATTCTCGAAGACAAACTTCTCTTTCCCAGTTGCACTAAATAAATCATCTCCTCGTATCCCAATACCCATTTAACTGTATTAGAATAATATCAAATCTGACGGCTACCACCATAGCGAGCATAGCTCAGATCGCTAAATCATTTCTTTTTTATTTGGTTCCACTGTAAAGAATTCTATATTAAATTTTGAGATCTAAACGAGGGCGAATTCATGAGAATATGTCCATTATTTAACTGGACTGTGCTGAAATGTGGTGTTTAGAATCCTCAGGGAACATTTGGATCGCATCCAAGTTGATAAAATGCAAGTTTATGTGGATAATGGTGATTAACGGTTCCCAGCTATGAGCTGCGTTTTACAGCTAAAAATGTATATGCATATTCAGTCTAACGTAAGTAACTCGCTTATCTTTATCCAAACTGCAGTTACATGAATGTCATAATATATATCATATCATTAAAAAGTGAATAGAGAACTGACTTAAAAAAAAACACCTTGGTAAAGTTATAGAATGCAGTTTTAAAGCCAAATTAGTTAGTTGCCAATATATAGTTCCTAGATTCATTTCAATGTGTAAATTTTTAGAGTCTAGATTATAATGTTAAAAAGTGAAAGCAGCTGAGTGTTCTAGATGATCTAGATAGCTTAAATAATTATATTTTTTAAGATGTCACGTAATATACCGGACAAGGTTCATAAAGTTTATAGCTACCTTATCTTGATACCATCACAGGGACTTTATAACCACTGTCAGGGTTGTCGGCTTAAAACAGATTTATGAATTCAGTAAAGTTCCTTCCGCGATAAGGCTTGAAATTCATATGAGCTGAAATAAAAAAGAAACAGTATTCTCTAATGGTTACATAGAATTAAGTAAAATTTCAATTTGACTGAAATATGTTTTCGTGTTAAAGATGTTACAGAAAATTATACAACTGTCCTGAAACTCAATGTCATGCGGACTGAGAGAGACTGGTTTATGTGCGTTCTGGCAAAAGTGATAACTGGCATTTTCTCAAAATAGTTGAAAATTGACATCCTTTGCCACATCTTTAGTTACTGTGGCAACAAATTTCCTAATTCTCTTGCGTTTTTTTGCTAATATGATCTTAAATAACCGTACCATTAATCGCAGTCGCAAATCGATTTAAAAAAATTGTGACATTGATAAAAAGAAGGTAGTTTGTTTGTTTCACTGTATATTATTATAAGAATGTGATACATTTGTTTATATTGTACTACATTTATTATTTAAAAGTTTGTCATGAGGTCTTTTGAACGTCTATCTGATAATCCGTTTTTCAGCGTTTCTAAATAAATATGCAACCAAAAGATTGCAAAGCACTGGACGTACTAAATTACTGGAATAAAAACATCAACTTTGCGATTCCCGCTGAACTACAAGAGTTACCTACGTGACAAATACGTCATTTAACACAAACACATATACCAGTAAATTCAGGAAATTCAGTGAGCGTCACTAGCGGACACATGTGTTTCCGTAGTGGCACGGCTGTAGCCAAAATGCGGTCTGATTAAAAAGCCTCGGTGTTTCAGGTTCTCGTTATATTGCGGATATTGTCTAGTTGGACGCGGTAGTACGCCGCATGATTATGGCGAGGGTGACTATGCTCCCTTAGGACATCATCCGGGACAGTGCCGGACCCGAATGTGATTGATTAAAGTCGTTGGTGCGATATATGCTGGGTTACATCTGTATTTGTCACTGAAACATCACCTGACTGCGAGGTCGACTTCTTTACTTGTGAAATTTTGATCGTAACCTTTGGCGAATTTTAACGATTTGTTCAGTAAATAATAATTTGAAGTATTCATTGTAAAAATGCTAGAGAAACGTAAACAATTCCTTGTGTTGTGATAGGATTTCGTGAGTTTGCAAATGGTTGATCCCTTGTGGCATCACGTAAAGTATTTGTAGGAGCTGGTAAAGTTTGCCAGAGAAATTATTACAGTTCGAGTGAACTTTTAGGCTCACATTTAATATTTGCGGTATTGTTCGGGTTGGCAACTTTCTAGGGAATTTATAATAAACGTGCAAATACGTATTCACCGCGGTAGTTTTCCTTTAAAAACTTTCACCCTTGTTTGATTAGCTATACGCCGAATATTTGTTATCGTCAGGGGCGGATTGTTAGGAAATATAATGCTGCCTAGAATCTAGATATTTTGTATACATTATATAATAATACTCACTTTAATTCCTGCAAATTGTTGATGTTAAATAAGAAAATATAGGACATTTTACGTTACTTTACAAATAAATCTTTGGGGCGGTAACTGGTGGGTAAACCCTACAAAAGAAGGGCTTTTCTCATTCGGTAGTTTTCTTACAAAACCCTCGCCTGTTAAATATTCTAGTACCAAAATCCTCTACGCTTTGAAGGTAGCATACTTATTCGGGTAAGTTGGCGGCAAAGTACAGGGATTGCGTGGGAGTGAACGCGTTCCATTTTATAAGGGTCTACTTACTATATATACAACGTCCCTCCAACGTCATAGATTTGGTACGACAGATAGCTTTCGCGGCAAAGGATAAAATAAATATACACGCAGAGGTTTATGTGAAAATGATCGGAGAAGTGATAAGTTATACATATGAATAAAGCTTTATTTATATTATTCATAGAACGCTAAATCACAAAATCATACTATATTTTCACAGAATTCAAGACACTTCTTAATTCATTTATTGGAGCATTACCTATATTTATATTGGTATAAATTGTATATGCACTTATCTGTTGAAATTGGTATCTTTGGAACAATCCTTAGGTTCTTATCGTTTCATTGTTTCTCCATTTCTCCGATATACAAACTCAACAAACCGATTTTATTTATCTACAGTTTACGTCCTGGACATAAAGATGAGAATTGGTCCTTGGGGCCGGATACAGCAGATAGCTTTGCAATTCAACCATATCGACTCTAAAATCGTAAATTTCTAAAGCGAGAATTTAAAAATAGAATTTAAGAATACCGTTTCCACCATTGAGCTCTTAGCTCTTAGAAAAAATCTTGAAATAGTTATAATTTATTCAGTATTGGTCATTGCTGTGTATAGTGTATATTAATGGATCACATATATTTTCAGATTTCAGATAATTTAGTTAAATTACTGTGTTCTGTTCGTAAACACCACACAAAATTGAATTGCGCTATTATAATTAACAATAATGTACGAGTATCATATAAATTTAAACCAATTTACTTGAAAATGTACTTGTAATCAATGAATTAATTTTACCTGTGCCTAATAGGAAGTAATAAACATTGTATGACATTTTCAAACTAAATTATGAGCCCGACTAAGTACTTTTATAATTAATACTTTTGATTGTTTAGTTAGCTTATTTTCGCTTATTAATGAAATCCAAATTGTCTGTGTACACGTGCGTGTAAACGGTGCAACTGGTAGGGTTGGAAATATTGTATATATATATATATTGCAGAAATTGCAAGAATTGCAACTAAAAATTGAAACGCTTCAATGTGTTAAAGAAATAGTCGGAAGTTGAGTGAGTGTCACTCCAGATATTTTGTGTTTTTAGCTCATCAAAATTACTCCTAATGAATAGGTTTTTTGCGTAAAGTTAAGTTACGGTGCTCTTCAAACTTTAAACAGATGACGCTAAAAAGCTTTGAAGGCTAAATAAAGATTACACAACTTAACAAAAACTAATTAACAAACATTTCCGTTGCTAACATAAATTTGTAATCCTAACTTAAGCGAACTAATCCGAAAATCCTTCAGCATTATTAATATCTTTTCCACTTTTATCCGTCGTTTGCAGTGCGCAACAACACGGAAGTAAGTCAGTGTATGCAACGTTATGTGCCGCGCCAGTGTTCATTAATATAAGTTTGCGATAGCCGTCTGAGGTCATAAATGTTATCCGCGGGTGGCAAACGTAATTAGTTCGTAATATCCGAGTAAATTCGCGGGGTAATTGTTGAAAATTCAGTTATATTCCCATAGCACGCAGATTAGAGACGGCGACAAACTGGCGGCCAGAAAAGTCATTATTATCATTACGTACGTTGGGCGCTGGATCAAAGATGTCGTCATATCTATGTCAGATGTCATTTTTATTATTTGTAATTTAATTCACAAGAAGAAAGATTGAAAATGTGGATTAGGTTATATATAAAGCTGTGAATACTTCTGTGATATTTTTTGATGAATTTTGATGATTTTTTCAGCATATTTTTCACTTTTAAAATAATAATATCTTACACATTTGATTTCGTTACAAGAAAGAACTATCCCTGAAAAAAATACGCAAGTCCATTTCCTTGAAGATTTCCTCTACATGGACACCTACCCTAAGTTAATGTGATCTTCTGCACAAACGGTCTTGAGTTATAACTTCTAAACTTCTATGGACTCAATAATGGGAAAAGGCAAGCAATTTTGGACCGCTTCCCCTACAGAAATTAATGAAATAATAATAATCAAAACCGGCAGAAATGATCAAAGTTGAGCGTCCCGGAAAGACCAATTCATAACCAACAGTTAGCAGGGGAAAAGAGCGGGCCAATTCGCAGCGTTTTTCATCGTCGAAATTGCCCATGGGCTCTTCGGTACCGCGTGGTCTAATTGTCGGTAGCAGCATTTGCGTAGGGCGGCAATTTGTCGCCAAATTGCAATGCCCGATTCAGAAGTGGAATCTGTCACCAAAGTAGAGTCTGTCAAACGCCGAAATTTGTTGAGGGGTGGTAAATTTTCGTCGATATTGACCCAGTATCAACTCGAAATAATAAATCATAAATACCACCGTTCTCCAAGGTGCATTTTTATTTTCCAATTAAATTATGGTGTTTTACAGTATGTACATTTCGTGACTGCAATAAGGCAAAGGTTTCAATCTTTCAAAACAACTTTTCCAGTTAGAGGAGAGTACCTACTTCACATTATTTGTAAATTCAATATTTTACACGTATGACCAAACGGTTGGTGCCAAAGAAGCAGATGAAATCTCCAATTCTACATCACTTCATTATAAATAGTTTACCTGACGAAGTCAAAGTACTTGAAGTGTATTTATATAATTATAGTGTTTTACAGTATGTGAGAAGAATTCTATTCTTAAAAACCTTAATTGTCTTTTCGATTAATTATTGCTAGTGTGTTGTTACCATGAAAATGTATATTCATAAAAAATAATAAAACAATAGTTTTTGATTTGTCAAGTAGACAACGTATTTTCCCTTACCGATAGTATTCAAATACTACTAATTTACCGAAGGTTTTGTGCAAACCTCTAGTTCTAACCGAAATACTGTGGTAACAGGTAGTTGCCGCGTATTCTTTACATTTGGCGACCGTGACAGGACAGCTAGTCCTAACATCCTCATTTTGATAGAACATCACTAGTTCACAAGTATGGAGAAGATCATTAAAATTCTCGAACTGCACAGAACTTCTTTTAATAAGATTTATGACAAGACAAAGGAACTTTTAAGCAAGGAAGTACCTGACATGCTGCAAGTAAAGAGTAATTTACAAGTGCTTGAGCAGAAAATGGTGATAATAAAGCAATGGGATGAGAAATACATTGACAACTTACTCGATCAAGATGCTATGCCGGACGTAGATATTGATGCTGAAATGGCCGTAATTGATGGAATTTTATGCAAGTTTTCGATACTCAAGACGGAAGTAGATGAAATAAATAAGGCAGTTACATCACGAACCACATCTTGTGCAGACAATTGCACGAAACCGAAAATGAAGTATCCGCAAATTGAAATTCGAAAATTTGGTGGTGATGTACGGGAATCAATATCAAGATAAACGATAAGAACCAAGCGCCTATAGATATTTTGATTGGTTCCGATATTGCAGGGAAGCTTTATTCTGGAGAGAAATATACCTTGAAATGCGGTTTAGTTGCCATGAAAACAAAACTCGGATGGACTTTGATGGGCAAAGTTGCTGTTTCTCCCGAAAGAAAAACGACAGGTAGTATGATCGCTCTATCACTTTTTTCCACCCCGAAGGTATCTGAATTGTGGACCTTGGATGTCTTGGGTATTCAAGATCCAGAAGAGAGGAAACTACGTCAAGAGCACGAACAAGAAATCATGAATACATTTTTAACTACCGTGAGAAGAAATCCAGATGGAAGATACCAAGTTTCCATGCCTTGGATTGAAGGGCACAAGCCACTGCCTAACAATTGGAGTGTTGCAAAGAAAAGGTTGGACAATTTATTCGTTAAACTTGAAAAAGACGGCTACTATGAAGAATACAATCAAGTTTTGGAAGAATGGTTGCAAGAAGGCATAATTGAACGAGTAAACAAAGAAGACGAAGTCGGAGTTCATTATTTGATGAATTTTGATGATTTTTTCAGCATATTTTTCACTTTTAAAATAATAATATCTTACACATTTGATTTCGTTACAAGAAAGAACTATCCCTGAAAAAAATACGCAAGTCCATTTCCTTGAAGATTTCCTCTACATGGACACCTACCCTAAGTTAATGTGATCTTCTGCACAAACGGTCTTGAGTTATAACTTCTAAACTTCTATGGACTCAATAATGGGAAAAGGCAAGCAATTTTGGACCGCTTCCCCTACAGAAATTAATGAAATAATAATAATCAAAACCGGCAGAAATGATCAAAGTTGAGCGTCCCGGAAAGACCAATTCATAACCAACAGTTAGCAGGGGAAAAGAGCGGGCCAATTCGCAGCGTTTTTCATCGTCGAAATTGCCCATGGGCTCTTCGGTACCGCGTGGTCTAATTGTCGGTAGCAGCATTTGCGTAGGGCGGCAATTTGTCGCCAAATTGCAATGCCCGATTCAGAAGTGGAATCTGTCACCAAAGTAGAGTCTGTCAAACGCCGAAATTTGTTGAGGGGTGGTAAATTTTCGTCGATATTGACCCAGTATCAACTCGAAATAATAAATCATAAATACCACCGTTCTCCAAGGTGCATTTTTATTTTCCAATTAAATTATGGTGTTTTACAGTATGTACATTTCGTGACTGCAATAAGGCAAAGGTTTCAATCTTTCAAAACAACTTTTCCAGTTAGAGGAGAGTACCTACTTCACATTATTTGTAAATTCAATATTTTACACGTATGACCAAACGGTTGGTGCCAAAGAAGCAGATGAAATCTCCAATTCTACATCACTTCATTATAAATAGTTTACCTGACGAAGTCAAAGTACTTGAAGTGTATTTATATAATTATAGTGTTTTACAGTATGTGAGAAGAATTCTATTCTTAAAAACCTTAATTGTCTTTTCGATTAATTATTGCTAGTGTGTTGTTACCATGAAAATGTATATTCATAAAAAATAATAAAACAATAGTTTTTGATTTGTCAAGTAGACAACGTATTTTCCCTTACCGATAGTATTCAAATACTACTAATTTACCGAAGGTTTTGTGCAAACCTCTAGTTCTAACCGAAATACTGTGGTAACAGGTAGTTGCCGCGTATTCTTTACATTTGGCGACCGTGACAGGACAGCTAGTCCTAACATCCTCATTTTGATAGAACATCACTAGTTCACAAGTATGGAGAAGATCATTAAAATTCTCGAACTGCACAGAACTTCTTTTAATAAGATTTATGACAAGACAAAGGAACTTTTAAGCAAGGAAGTACCTGACATGCTGCAAGTAAAGAGTAATTTACAAGTGCTTGAGCAGAAAATGGTGATAATAAAGCAATGGGATGAGAAATACATTGACAACTTACTCGATCAAGATGCTATGCCGGACGTAGATATTGATGCTGAAATGGCCGTAATTGATGGAATTTTATGCAAGTTTTCGATACTCAAGACGGAAGTAGATGAAATAAATAAGGCAGTTACATCACGAACCACATCTTGTGCAGACAATTGCACGAAACCGAAAATGAAGTATCCGCAAATTGAAATTCGAAAATTTGGTGGTGATGTACGGGAATGGTTGACTTTCTGGAGTCAATTCCAGAGGTATCACAACGATGAGCGCATTCCAAACGAGGAAAAATTGCAAATTTTGGTTCAAGCCACTACACCAAATTCGAGAGCCCGTCAGATAGTTGACAGTTATCCACCAATTGCAGAAAATTACTCAAAAGCGATCGACACTTTAACAAAACGGTTTGGCAGAAAAGATCTACAGATTGAAGTGTATGTACGTGAACTTTTAAAGTTGGTATTGAACAATGTCAATAAATCTACAAAAATCAGCATTTTGTATGATCGCATTGAAGCACAACTTAGATCGCTAGAGACCTTAGGAGTTCAGTCCGATACTTGCGCAGCAATGTTATTTCCATTAGTAGAATCCTGTGTGCCAGAAGATATTTTACGAATCTGGGAAAGATCCACAACTTTTAAAGAAGAAGATAACTCGAAGATACGTTTAGAACAACTGATGATTTTTCTGCGTAAAGAAGTTGAAAGTGAAGAACGAGTAGCGCTTGCAGTTTCCGGATTTGAAACCAAACCGCGACGCAGAGAATTTGAAAACAAGGATGTACCTACTGCTACTGGACTATTCTCAAACAATAGTAGGAACAATCATTGCATATTTTGCAGAGAAGATCACAGCAGTACTGATTGTCCTGATGCGAAGAAGAAGTCCGTGGTCGAATTAAAGAAAATTCTATCAGGAAAGGGTAGGTGGCTCCACGTTGCAGAACTGCAGTCACGCTAGAGTGTCAATTTTGCCGAGGTAAGCACGTCTCGATCATGTGTCCACAGTCCAAAAGAACAGCGGAAAATGCGTCTACCAGTTTATCGGCCGATGCAGAGAAATCGTCTACCGAATGTTTGAGTAATAATACAGTTTTGTATGAAGGATTTTTGCAGACTTTGCTAGTAAATTTGAAAGGCAGCAATGGATCTCGTCTTGTTAGAGCCATATTTGATACGGGATCGCACCGGTCGTACATTAGCACCAAAGTTGCCAAGGAAATGGGTTACGATGTAATCAGGAAGGAAGAACTTATTCATGCATTATTTGGTGGTGTGTCGTCTGAAATCACAGAACATAACTGCTATCGAGTGCTTTTAGAAAACCCACAAGATGACTACAGTTGCTGTTTTGAAGCACTAAACCAATCAGTGATATGTAGTAATGTATTAGGCATTAGGGATGGTCCATGGTTAAAAGAACTGGAAGAACTCAATATCAAGATAAACGATAAGAACCAAGCGCCTATAGATATTTTGATTGGTTCCGATATTGCAGGGAAGCTTTATTCTGGAGAGAAATATACCTTGAAATGCGGTTTAGTTGCCATGAAAACAAAACTCGGATGGACTTTGATGGGCAAAGTTGCTGTTTCTCCCGAAAGAAAAACGACAGGTAGTATGATCGCTCTATCACTTTTTTCCACCCCGAAGGTATCTGAATTGTGGACCTTGGATGTCTTGGGTATTCAAGATCCAGAAGAGAGGAAACTACGTCAAGAGCACGAACAAGAAATCATGAATACATTTTTAACTACCGTGAGAAGAAATCCAGATGGAAGATACCAAGTTTCCATGCCTTGGATTGAAGGGCACAAGCCACTGCCTAACAATTGGAGTGTTGCAAAGAAAAGGTTGGACAATTTATTCGTTAAACTTGAAAAAGACGGCTACTATGAAGAATACAATCAAGTTTTGGAAGAATGGTTGCAAGAAGGCATAATTGAACGAGTAAACAAAGAAGACGAAGTCGGAGTTCATTATTTACCTCATCGTCATGTCATAAAACTTTCCAGCGCCACAACAAAGTTGCGACCTGTCTTTGATGCATCAGCTAGAACAACAGATAGTCCATCACTAAATCAATGCTTGGAGAAAAGTATAAACTTTTTAACATTATTACCTACCTTGTTGACAAATTTTCGAAAATCTAAAATTGGTGTAATATCTGATATAAGAAAGGCATTTCTTCAAATAAGTCTGCATGAATATGATCGGGGTTTTCTGATATTTTTATGGTACGATCAAGACAGGAAGCTTGTAACATTTCAACATGCTAGAGTAGTTTTTGGCGTTACATGCAGTCCCTTTCTTCTTAATGCCGTAATTCAGCATCATTTAAAAACTATTTTAGAAGAAAAACGCGAACATCTAGAAGATGCCATCATTTACAAATTAATAAACTCATTTTATGTCGACAACTGCGTCACAAGCGTAGAGTCTGAAGAAGAATTACATAATTTTATCCAGAAAGCTACAGATATCTTTGCTGAAGCTCAATTTGATTTAAGACTTTGGGAATTCACTCTTTCTCAGCCAAAATACGAAAAAAATGATTTATCATCGGTTTTGGGAATGATTTGGAACAGAAGTGATGATACTTTGCATCTTTGTTTTGAAAACCTGAAAGTGATAGATACTGGTATTATCACAAAGAAATTAATACTGAGTGTCACAAATAGGATCTTTGATCCACTTGGTCTTATATCCCCAGTGCTCTTATTGCCAAGGTTATTACTCCAACGAACCTGGGTGATTCAACTGAGATGGAATGCCGAGGTTTCTGAAGACATTAGGGAAGCATTTCTACAGTGGTTGAGCGATTTGCACTGTCTTTCGACTATGAGTATACCCAGATGGTACTTCAATCAAAAACCTCAAGATTCTGAAGTAAGTCTACACATATTTTCTGATGCAAGCAAAGATGCGTATGCAGCAATCATTTTCATTCGCTCAAGAACAGATTCTGGTGTTTCTGTGCAGCTTATTCAAGCAAAATCTCGAATCTCACCTGTGAAGAAACTCAGCATTCCAAGATTAGAACTTTTAGCAGCTAACATTGCAGCCAGACTTTATTCTACCGTTAATGAATCTTTTAAAAATCAAAATGTTGCAGCTTATTTTTGGACAGATTCAACAGCAGTTTTGTCATGGATCAAGCAGAAGGAGAGTTGGAAACCTTTTGTCTGGAATCGAGTAGAGGAAATTCGAAAACTAACAGACGTCACTAGTTGGAATTTTGTTCCTGGTGTTGTGAATCCAGCTGATCTTCCATCTAGAGGGTGTACGGCAACACAGTTGCTTAATTCTTTTTGGTGGGAAGGACCCGAATGGCTCAAGAAAGAAAGCCAGTGTTGGCCAAAGTAAACGTACGAAGCTGATCAAGACGTGGTGATGGAAGAGAAAAGGAAAACGGTAAATACAATGATGTCCACAAATAAAATAGATTTCTCCTGGGCTTACAGGAAATTTTCGAAATTTGAACAAATTTTGAGGTTAATTTGCTTGGTTAGAAGATTTATTTACAATTTGAAGAATCCGAGCAATAAGCACAGTATGCAGAACTTACAGATGGAAGAATTGAAAGAGGCTGAGTTGATATTATGGAGAGGAATTCAACAAGAAACTTTCAGTGTCGATGGTCTTGAGAAAATTCTACCCATAATACCAATTTTAGACGAACATGGCATTATACGAGTACACACCAAAATTGTAGAAAGAGATGACACGGACTTATTCAGAAAACCAATTCTTTTACCAGCGAAACACCCTGTAGTAAGGAGATTGATTTTTTGTACACATAGAAAAATGTGTCACGCTGGAGTACAAACGCTTTTAAGCCATCTTAGAGAATCCTACTGGATATTGGGAGGCAGGAAGACAGTTAAATCTGTTCTGTCAAGATGCTCAATATGCAGAAGGTATGGTACCAGGCGAGTAGAGACACCACCTATAGCTCTACCTGCTGATCGTGTGAGAGATGCTAGAGTGTTTGAAGTTACTGGAGTGGATTTATTTGGACCTTTGTACTTGAAGAAGCAAGTGAAAGTTTGGGCTGCAATCTTTACTTGCGCTGTATACAGAGCAGTGCATTTGGAACTGGTCACATCTCTTAGCACTGAAAGTTTTTCTCGTGCACTGCAAAGATTTATTGCTAGACGTGGGAGACCTGTTACCATATACTCCGACAATCAAACTAATTTTAGAGGATGCAACAATATATTAAAGAACTTAAATTGGATTGAATTGCAAAAGATATACAATTTAAATCGCGTGGAATGGAAGTTCAATCCACCAACTGCTGCCTGGTGGGGTGGATGGTGGGAAATATTGATTCGTACTATTAAACGAACCTTATTTAAAGTATTAGGAAGAGCAACTTTAACTTACGAAGAACTTGAAACTGTCATACTTAATTGCGAAGCTTTTATCAATGCAAGGCCTTTAACGTATGTATCGGAAGATATATTAGATCTAGCTCCCTTAACTCCTAATATGTTTCTACAAGACATCCAAGAGACTGGTGTTATAGATCTGGAAAGCGTTGAAGCGTCTCAACTTAGAAAACGACAGAAATATAAGTTTAAATTAAGGGCTTGTTTCCAGAAACGGTTTAGAAGTGAGTATATAGGACAGCTGATTTTAAGACAAAAGAAGAATGTAAATAACAACAAGATTAATGTGGGAGATATTGTATTTCTGGAAAATGATCAAGAGAAACGACTTAATTGGCCGCTAGCAAGAATAGTTGAAATGATGCCGGGGAAAGATGGTAGCACAAGAGTTTGTAAGGTGAAAACTGATTCAGGAATAGTTCTTAGACCAATTCGAAAGGTATATCCACTTGAATTGGAAGATTCAGATCAGGCACTTATTAAAGATAATCTACAAACATACCGCAGACATACATCAACATCCCAAATTAATATTATTCAAACTAGATCGGGAAGAATAGTAAAGAAACCGAAAAAGTTGGATTTGTAATGCCTCTACCAGAGATACAACTTCTTTGGGTGGCAGAATGAGAAGAATTCTATTCTTAAAAACCTTAATTGTCTTTTCGATTAATTATTGCTAGTGTGTTGTTACCATGAAAATGTATATTCATAAAAAATAATAAAACAATAGTTTTTGATTTGTCAAGTAGACAACGTATTTTCCCTTACCGATAGTATTCAAATACTACTAATTTACCGAAGGTTTTGTGCAAACCTCTAGTTCTAACCGAAATACTGTGGTAACAGGTAGTTGCCGCGTATTCTTTACAGTATGTATATTACGTGACTGCAATAAGAAAAAAATGGTTTTAATCTTTCAAAACAACTTTTTCAGATAGAAGAGATAGCTATCTTGAATGCGACAAAAATATGGGATTAATTAACTTATGAAAAGATGTGAGCTACGTGATGAATGGAATGATGTTTGGAATGAATGAATTTTTAAAACCTTATTACAAAGCAAAGTGCTCTTTGGTACACATCCAATTGCTGAAGTAGAAGCTCAAATAGATACCCAAACCACTCTACAAACACTTCTTTTACCGGTAGTTGGAAATTCGATTTTTTTAGGAGTTTGTAGAGGTCTAAACATTAATAATTAGTTTTTTCGAATTTACTAGAGTATGATTTTGATCGTTATTCCCGTGCACCCGTGGAATTGTGTTATACAGTCTGATAAAATATTTCCCCACACTCACCATAAATCATTTATAAATGAATAAAAACCGCCGACTTATTAATAAAGAGCTTTCAATTTATACTGATGATATCTCTAGTCTAGATTATTTATGGTTTTCCGATACCACCCTACTATAGTTGTGGACGGATCGTAACCAGAAACAAATGATATCGCCCCGTAGAGTAAAGATTTGCTAACGAATCACTATCTTCTATCTGACCACTAAATACATCGGGGACTACTAAATTTTCCGACTTCCTGAAACCACTGAAAGCGTTCAGCGTACGTGAGGTCAATGTTTAATAGAAAGCCGTTTAATAGAAAGTCGAGAAAGCTAGAAATGGTTAAAGGAGGGTGTATTAAAGGCTCACGAGTGTTAAATTTGGATCGCATTAAGATCAAGAACGTGATGTGAAGTTTGCACTAAAATCTAGGAAGTCCTAAGACTTCAAGCCAAAAACTACTAGACCAGTTCATATTGCGAGTTTGATCAGATAAGTTATTAGAAGTTTCGCCCTGAATTTTCGACTTTATCGTAAAGTGTTGCCACTGTAATTTGGTAGCTTAGATAAAGGGGTATCTATCGTTATGTCCTTGAGATAAAACTTTTCTTGGCACGACTGTAATATTCCTCTGAGTCGTATATTTTAAACATTTCCGGAGATCGTAGAAAAGCATTCTGTCCTTGACTGAGAACGAACTATTTTACGATGACAAGAATCCTTAAGAGCTACATAATCTATCTACATAATCCTAGCATTTTGTAGATTTACTTTGATTCTGAAAATGGATGGTTAGGTCATATTGGCAATAATTTATTCTTTGTTGATATTAGCCAGAAATTAACAGAAAATTAAGGTACCCTGCATCACATAGTAAAATCACTATGCACCTACATCATCAATCCTGTTTATTATTCAATATATTTATATTAAACGACAGGCGATATTAATAACAGTATTATAGCACAGATAAATTTCAATAAAGTCTAAAATGACACAAACACCAGTCAGTCAGAATAGCATACCTGTAGTCGGAGTTGAAAACAGTTATTAACAATTAATTCGTAAATAATAAATGGTATTTGCACAACTTACCAAACAGACATAAACAATAGCATATAATATTGATATACACCAACATTAACGCATGCCTATAGCCGTATTATGATTTACATTGACATGTAAACAGTACTTGATTGTCACATAATTGCAAACTGCGATTAAGGGCGATATGAGCGACATCTACACGCAACGCTATCTCGACATATGTGTTTGAATTCGCGGTTTCGTGTGGTTTTTGGGTGGATGGAGGTAATTATCTGCACGGGATGCGGTGTCGAGCCTGTCGCGGATTCATTTCAAATGAATTTGATCATAATCGACTCCTGTCTATTTTTGATTGGGTTTTGCGAGTCAAACGTTTTCATAGATTAAAAACATCGATCCGCCACTCGAAATTACTCTATCGGAATGGTTTAATTCACACCACGCAAGCGAAATTAAATCACTGCTAGAATAATAGTAATAAATAGGTAAACTTTGTATATAGCTTAAATAGCTTTTGGTAAACGTTGTACCATATTATTAATAGGTATTCATCATGTTTCTGAACATAACTTAGTAACATGCGGCGCTTGACTTTACTTTTAAAATCATAAGCAAAATATTTAGACTTTCGTGGTCCGAATCACTAAGCTTTCCGGGAGGAAACAACAATGACGTTAACAACTTTATCGTCATAAGCAAAATTAGTTACCAAAATTATTTAGCTGTGTGAAGTTAGCAACAATTTTTTTTCATCCGATTGCAATGAACTATACACCGTTGGAAAGTCCATGACGAGCTGAGGCTACCATGGTTATTGCAACGGGATCAATTAATAACTACTACCTAAAAAAATTAAAAAAAAAGTCAAAATTTCCATGAATTTCTATATCTTTAGAACCGCATATCTTCGCCAATACTTCATTATACTTATTAAGTGTAACACTAATCGAAAGCGCAAGCTTCGGTTATACTACCACAAATTAATCAAATATAAGTATTTTTAACATCCGGGTGCCATATGTAGTCCCACCTAAATTAAGTTAAACAAACGTATCCGCTTTGTGTGATCATATCGATAAATACATCAAAAGATAGCTGAGACCTGCCTCTACCCATCATAGTTAGTGCAGAACAAAATTATAACAATTAGCGGGTGAAATAAATTAGTGAATTCCAGACACTTTTTCCATCGGCTATTGGTCGACAGCGAATAGCGCTATGTAAATCCTTTTGTGCAAACTTTTTACAAGATTAAATCTTATCGATATATACATCAAATGATAGCTGAGACTTCCACCTACCTATCATAGTTACTGCACCGCAAATTTTTAACAATTAGCGGGTGAAATAAATTAGTGAATTCCAGACACTTTTTCCATCGGCTATTGGTCGACGGCGAACAGCGCTATGTAAATCCTTTTGTGCAAACTTTTTACAAGATTAAATCTTATCGATATATACATCAAATGATAGCTGAGACTTCCACCTACCTACCATAGTTATTGCAACGCAATTTTTTAACAATTAGTGGGTGAAATAAATTAGTGAATTCCAGACACTTTTTCCATCGGCTATTAGTCGACGGCGAACAGTGCTATGTAAATCCTTTTGTGCAAACTTTTTCCACAAGTAAATCATAGCGGTTTATACATCAAAAGATAGCTGAGACTTCCACCTACCTACCATAGTTATTGCAACGCAAATTTTTAACAATTAGCGGGTGAAATAAATTAGTGAATTCCAGACACTTTTTCCATCGGCTATTGGTCGACGGCGAACAGTGCTATGCAAATCCTTTTGTGCAAACTTTTTCCACAAGTAAATCATACCGGTTTATACATCAAAAGATAGCTGAGACTTCCACCTACCTACGATAGTTATTGCAGGGCAAATTTATAACAAATAGTGGCTTTTGTTGCTAACTTCTCACAGCTAAATTATATCTCATTTCTTTGCTAGGTCCACTAGTGTTTGGGTGTTTTGTACTGGTCAAATATTATTTCGTTTACGATTTTAAGCAATGAATCATTGACGTTACTGATCGGACAGGGTATAACGAGAAAACATTGTAAATTTTCCGGGATAATCTCAATGGCATTCAACATTAATACCCCAAATTGCCAGCAAACAGGTTGTGAATGTTGTTTTGTGTCACATGGAATTCGTGTAGATCTGTTTGTGTTCACTAGCATACGGTCGGTAGTGTACGCCACAACAGGGCAATATCAAACTTGTCAATTGTGAAACACATGTACGTAACTTGGCAGTTATGAATTGTTTTGCGATAACCAACTTGGTAAATCTAACGCTACGTAACACTCCGTCGAATTCTTTCTGTTAGACCTGCATGGGAACTTAATACGTTAAGTTTAGTTGCCATTATTCGCGCCAAACACGTTGGAAACGGGCCTGTACAGTTTTTAAGTGGTATATTGGAGTTAATGACATAGCCATGCTATTCTAAACTCGTCCAAGCTAATACAGTTTTTATTTGATCCACATATTTTATCTGTTGATCAAATAAATTCTTCTCTTCACTTTGGAAAAATTTGCTGTAATCACAAAACCGTTCTTTGTAGTAATCGAATTTCTCAATTTAGTACGCATTATTTTCGTGTTTAATGTCAGTTGTTCAGTTTATTGCATCTATTGCTCTGTAAGCATTAATTTATATTGCATCAATTTCTTATAACTCAAGAGGTTTTCTATTTGCACAAGTATTGTTGAGCTGAAGGCCATTAAAATAGACTTGAAGGTAATTAGGGACCAATTTCTGTTTACCTCTCTTTTACTAGCACATAAACTAGAACATATTGGATCCATTTCCCATCTGTGAAGAAGCGAGTAGTTGGCAGCATGTCTCCAGCTAAATTCATTATGTGATCGTATATTTTTAGTGTTTCGTAGAAGGTCCCGTTTCTCTTCTGTTTTAGGGCTCAGGCAAGTTATTGTTTTCGGCTTTTATTGTCAGTAAACACGTTAAGTACAGGTAGACGACGTGTTGACAGTTTCTTTACTGGAAAACACTTTTCTTTCAACGTGTTACCAACATATTATATCGATTTAGGATGTCATTCTTTCTTATTTCTTCAATGTAAACGGGCTATTGTACGATACAGATATTAAATAAAAGTATGTTGGTAAAATGTCTATAAAATGCCCATAAAATGCCTCTGTTTAAAATTTTAAGGTCACACGATAATATAATCAAGCCAGGTGAAGAAAAGTCACGTTATCGACAGTATATGTATAGAATCTTGAGCGAGTATACCTTTTCCACGGCGGCAAACTAATTTTCAACTTTCACGTGACATGGCAAAGTTTTCGATAGGACTTCCAAGATACCCTATAGGTCCTCTGTCTTTTTGCAACCACTAATAGGACACGATTCTATTGGAAAATCTCTTCGTCTCTCCACGCTGGAGGCCCTTCGTTAATTAATCTTCTGTCTGAGAATTTGTTACAACTTTTCAGCAATTAGTCACTGTTCGGTGACATTTGAGGTGTCACGTTGCGCAGAGAAATGATACGTCGTGATTTCAGCAGTTCATTTTTTTTCTATCTTGACTGTATGTTAATGTTAAATTTATATACTTTTAGATTTACAGTACATTTTGGATTACTTATTACTGAAATTAGGTGCAAAATTTCCAACAATCTTAAGTTCAACAGTTAATAATTAGTTTAAAACAGATATTAGCATTAGTTCACTAGTTGTTTATGTGTTACAGAATATGGAAATTATTATTACCTTAGTCCTGTAGACACGTATAATCCAGAGGGATAAACAGCGTGGGAGGTCGAACAGTAACTAGTGAAATACTATGACAAATGTGAACATCAGCAGAATTAATGGCTTGCGTTGGAGGCGATATTATAACGTGCTGAATATCCTGAAAATACAATCCCTTTAAACATTTGCCAATCATTGGCATGGGTCACTTGAGATTATCCATAATATACGCTAGCGATAGTATACGTGGTTTAATTGTACAGATGACTTATTCGGTAGCATTTATCGAGGTCACAATACGTCATACCAAACACTAAATCTATGCAAGTTTTCTCTATTTTATTTTGGGCCTTACTTAAAGCAGACGTTAAAACTGATTTTTTTCTGTATGAATGCAAATGATTATCAAAAATTCCCCAACGCATATATTTACCAAAAATCACATTTGATTACTTGTGGATTTGGTGTTTTCACAGGCGGTTTATCCTGCGTGCTGGAAGATTTTCTTCACTTTTTTTTAAAACGTAGCGCTTTGAACGTACACGGAATATACAATAAGAATCAAACGGGATTAGCGGCATGCATAATGAATGCGGTATTTCATTACCTCGTCTACAAAAAAGGAACCCCTCCAGAGTTGATTTAAAAATCCAACAGGGGAACACCCGGAATTATATATTCAGCTGAAAGGAAATGTTATCTTTCTGACTTGTGACTTCTGATCAAAAATTGTGCAAAACGAACAAAATATTTGCATAAAATTTTAAAATAACTAATTTTTTATGTCACTTTAAGAGGAAACACTGGGATTACTAAGATTAATTCTTCACCAAAAGTCTGGAATTACTGGAATTTAATTTATCTTTCCAGCTAGGTCCCTATGATTAATGAAAAAAATAAGTATTTTAGCGGAAATATTCCAATGATAATTGGAAAATTATGTGTACAGTGAAAAAAAAATTATGTGTACAATATTTATTATATGGTTGTACAATGGTACAATCATATAATAAATATAAATATAAAATTTGGTGTACATATTTAGAATTACCTGGGGATGAACTGATTTTCTTGTGAGGGTAGTTCATCCTTTAGTGACTGTAAATATGTATTGTAAATATGTATACCAATTTACAGATCAATGAGATCAACGGTTAGAACTTTGACATAAGAATATGGCAGGACAGGCATCTGATGGTTTTCGCAGTGACACTAAAAAAACTTCTCTGGTTTTCTCTTCATAATAACAGGCCTCGCAATCTAAATATTTCATTCATGCACCTCACAGCACTTGTATACCCTCAGCGTTGCATAACGTGCAAACGTTGCAGCGAGGGGTTGCACTTTCAAAAGCGTTGTGTTTACTATTTAGCTTTGCAAAGCGTTTTCCAGCCATAATAACAACCTTCAGTTTGCCGGGTTACACAAGAGAGTCTTATGTAAAATTTAAACTCTTCGGGTAATTTATTCCAGGAGAGACGATGTTAACTAGCCCATTGTCCCGCAGCACTACGTCACTGTATCAAATAGAAATGGGAAGAATAGATAGATATATCGTCAATTTATACTTGCAAATGAATAATTATAAATCAGTTAAGAATAAATTAAGAAAACTGATAACTTTGTATTTAAGAAGCCAAAGAAAAGTATCCATGAAGCATTCAACCAATTGTACAAACAGTTCGGCTAATTGATAATTCACTGCTTCAATTTCACGTTGGTCGCAGCTTCACTATTCCCTGTGGTTTACTTCGTCGCCGTTTATGAAATATTCAATGCAATTGAGCTCGAATTCCATCCACACGAAGTTCGGTGTCATGTAAATATTAAATGCATGTCTCCCTTCTAGATAGCGTACACAAACCAACACTGAACTTGCCTACCGTTACTGATTGACGCCAGTAATTAAGTTTGGTGTTTATATGGAGCCGATGTCACAGCAATTGCTGCAATGCTGCCCTGTCAACGTAGTTTTTGTTGATTATTTTCATAGCGTGTTGTAATTTGATTCGAAACATGTCGATAGAGTTACCGCCTTCACAGAAAAATTGTATATTGTGCTCACTTCTCGAGACCGGAAAATTATAACTAATAATAACCTAGACAATCAAACCTATTAACTTGTACAATTGAGTATAATACTGTGGTAATTATTATTTCTGGAATTTTGTTAAAGTGAAATAAGAATGGAAGTGGGTGGTGGAACGATAGCTTTGATATGTAAACTTGTTAACGTTAATATGATTGAATTTCGTGAATTTCACTCGAGCAGAGTGTGGATGCAATGATAATTAAGCTGGATAATGTGAAGTAACTTTGCGAAGGTGTTATGTGTCGAATATAAACCACGTTGTATTTCGTGCTATGGCTTAAGTGGCTTCATCTTGCTCCGATTGGTAATAGAATTTAATCACCAAACTGCCCAAACTAGTGAACATATAGTTTCAAGGGATTTTGAGGTACACTTTGTGGTCTCCCAATAGCTTCTACTTGGGGGTTTATTATCATTAGATATTTGGTATAGGTAGAGATACACATTTGTTAACATAATTTCATAAAGATTTATTTTGAAACTTCACTGATAAAAAATATTAATAAGTAGGCAATTTAGTAAGTTTTTAACGTGCCTACTAACTAAATATAAATGTTGATTAAAGAATAAAACAATAAAAGCACAACATTCTTAAAGCCCTGCTATTTTTAATAGATGAATTATGAGCATAAAAATTCGATCGAGTAATAAAACAATAAAACCACAACATTTTTAAACCCCTGCAGTGTTTAATAGAAGAATTGGGACGATAAAAGATCCATTACGTAATAAAACAATGAAAGATAACATTATTAGATTTCTACTGTTTTTTAATAGAAGAATTACGTTCATAATAATTTTATCGAGTATAGAACAATAAAATGAAAACTTTCTTTCACCCTAGCAGTTTTTTTTATAGAAGAATTGGGACCACAAATATTCGATCAAGTAATAAAACATTAAAAGGACAACATTCTTGAACCCCTGCTGTATGTGGGTACGTATGTATGTATGTATGTTTGTGAACACGATTGCGCCCAAACGGAGCAACGGATCAGGCTGAAATTTCGCATATGTATTTAGAATTATCGGGGGACGAACTGGATTATTTTTGGTGACAATCTGACAACCGGAAGTGGCAAATGTTACAAGCGTCTTCTAAGGGATTTATCCGATTTTGGCCAAACTGATATCAGCTCACCATCCAGTGCCTTTAAATATGTATACAAATTTGCAGATTAGTGGGATGGTTTAGGCGCTATAAGGGTCTCTAGAAGCAGTTTGGCAGAATCCACAGCCTTCGTGGTTGTATTGCAAATTGTCAAAGTTTGACAAACGTCAGTGCCACTGACATTACATGACATTAAATGTCAGTATGACAAATGTAATTTAGTCGGAAAGCCACACAAATTATATCGAGTAATAAAACAATAAAACGACAACTTTCTTGACCCCTTGCAGTTTTAACTAGAAGAATTTAAGCCACAAAAATTCCATCAAATAATAAAAAAACAAAAGGACCACGTTCTTGAATCCCTGCAGTTTTTTTATAGAACTTTTGTCTCAGAGTATACAATACAATATCTATCTGGAGCTAACAAAGTCGCTTAAAATATTGTTACTACTAAATTTCTATTTGTTCTCACTTAGACGAACTCTAACACTAAATTCAACCCTCTCAACTACCCGATAAATTACGAAGCTTTTAGGTTAGTGTGTTAGTCACGTGCTAGTTCTGCACTAAGAGCTCTAAGTTCAGGGATACGGTTTTCCAGTGCGTACACGCTGCCACTAACAACGTTGCCGATACATAGGTGTCAAATTAATTGCCAAGGCTTTATGTGGCCTGTAAATAAATGGCAATTAGCTCGCCGGGCGATCGTGATAAACCGCAATTTACCTGGTAATTTCCCGTAGATCACACTACCTATTTAATATTTTAATCGAATGTGCAAACTAGTGCGAAGCACGATTATCACTTAATGACGCAGCGCTGCCAACATGCAGACACAATTAAAGTTTCCCTACCAAAATATGAGATTACCTCGCTAGTAAACGTGTTTCAAACCAAGATACCGCAGAGTGATTTGATTATAGCGTAGAAATCGCAAACTTTCCATTCAAAGTGTACATTGCTCTGAGTTCTGATATTTGTCAATATTCTAACTATTCACAAAATTTATCATTCTGTTCATCCAAGAGATACTGTTCGAGGATCTAATGAATCGATGAAATAACAGGAGAAACGTTTATTATATATTGACGTTTAAAATACAGTTTTTGAAAACCATATTATTTATGTAGTCATGGTTAGATCATATTGGAGTGTATCACAACTCACTTGATAATGAAATATTTACTCTTTAACACTCCCACGAAATATTTCAAAAAGTTGAACACAAACCACATTACTTCTCAATCCGAGAGAATCATTCCTAACAAAACTCTAAATTTAACGAAGTCGTTTTGTGCTAACGCTTTTGTTCTGATTGTCGATATCAGCAACTTGTAACTTCGTACTAATATAACTCACATTAATAACGGCTTCGTTAAATTTTTCTCTAACAAAATGATATCTGATATCAATATGTTTTGTACGATGATGGAATACAGGGGTTTTTAATTGGTTTAAGTGAGCTCTGATTGTCGACAAAAAGTTTAATCGTTGAAACATTTTCACCGATTTCGTGAAGTAATTGTCGTAGCCAAATTGCTTCTTTCGTTGCTTCGGATGCGGCCAGGTATTCTGCTTCAGCTGTGGAGCATGTCACACACTTTTGTAGCTGGGTTCTCCAAGTTATAGCTGCATCCCCATTTTTGAAAATGTATCCTGTTGTTGATCTTCTTGTCTCTACGTCGCCTGCATAATCAGAGTCAGAGTATCCAGTAAGATGGAGATCGTCGTGACTTTCATCATCATCACACTTGTACTGTAGTCCATAGCTTTTCGTTTGGTTTAAATCTTTTAGTACCCTTTTGGCCTTCCAGTGAGCTGTCCCCCATTTGTGTAGATTTCTGCTGAGCACATTCGTGATGTAAGCAATATCTGGTCGTGCTGAAGTTGCTGCAAATATCAGGGACCCGACGACTTCTCCATATGGAACAGAGTAGGTTGTTTCTTCACCCATATCATCGCACGCCAACGATATACCGGGAACTGCTGGAATATTGTTGCCACATGCATCTGTAAGCTTAAAACGATTAATAAGACGCTCAATATATGTCTTTACACTTATTGTTATTGACGCGTCGTTTTTACCGCGTTTTATTTCAAGTCCGATATGCCAGAAGAGGAACGTGAAAATGTGGATGATAAAGTTGTGTCATTGTTAAATAGTAAATTAGGTGTTGCGGTTAATGTTGATAGCATTGATAGATGTCACCGTGTGGGAGTATTTTCTAAAAATAATAAGTATCCTCGACCTATCCTCGTCAAGTTTGTCAGCTACAGGACCCGTGCGGACGTGTGTAAGGTTAGAAGCAAGTTGAAGGGATCCAAAATTAATATACAGGAGGACTTAACAGCAAAGAAATATACGCTGTTGAAAAGTACAAGGGAAAAATTTGGGAAGTACAACTGTTGGACAATTGACGGTAGGATTTATGCCAAAGTTAAAGACACGAGAATAACTATTGAGTGTACCGATGACATTGAAAAGTATGACAAATTTGCTTAATATCGCGGTTTATGCGTAAAATACCGATATTCACTTAATGTTTATCTTTTTGGACACGTTGGCGGGTTGATAGTGTGTGTTTACTTTTAAGTGATTACTAGAAGTACTTTTTTGTTTTGTTTCTCTTTAATTTTTCTTTTTATTGAATATTTCGTATTATTTTTGTGTGTGATACCTACATTTGTTTTCTTTCTATTTATTTTTGTAGTTTGCATTGTGCACTTATCCATATCATTTAAATTTTACTTTATTTTTACATTATTTCTAATTATAATATATAATTTTTATTAAGAAGGGAAAAAGTTGTTGAATAGGCTTTACTATATATTATGAAGTCATGTGCTAGTTAATTAATGATTATTTTATTTTAGTAGAATGTCCCAAAACATTCGCGTTGAGCATCTGAATGTGAGATCGTTGCTGGCACACTTTGCGGAATTTAGGGATTATCTGGTTCAGTCTGACTGTGACTTCTTTGCGGTTACTGAGACCTGGTTGAGTGCTGATGTTGAGGATTCTGTGGTGGCGATAGAAAACTTCAGCTTCTATAGGATGGATAGGGAGTCTAGAGGTGGAGGTGTAGGGATCTATGTTAGAAATGCATACTCTTGTCAGATCATCGACGTCGAACAGGTGCCGAGCGTGGAGCAGTTGTGGGTAAAGTTTAATGTTAGTGGCGTCAATTTTGGTGTGGGCATTTTCTATAGGCCACCAAATTTTGACTTGGGTGTCTTTTTAGAGTTGTTTGATGTGTCATTGTCTCGCGTATATCCTTCAGTTGATGAAGTAGTTATTCTTGGCGATTTTAATGTAAATTTTATGACTGGCGGCCCACAGACTCATTCTTTTATATCAGCAATGCAAACTTACAACTTGACGCAGATTGTTACGGACCCGACTAGGGTGTGTGGTGATTCTCAGACTCTCATAGACTTGATTTTAGTCTCTGATGAATCGTTGAGTACTGATTGTGGCATATTAGATCTGGGATTTTCGGACCACTTCTTGGTTTACTGTGAACTGTTAGTGCAGAAAATTACGTCTGGCCCGAAAACAATTATTTATCGTGATCTCTGTGGCATCGACATTGAGGATTTTAGAGCGGATCTTGAGATTATGAACTGGGAAGGTGTCTATGATCTTGGTACTATAGATGAAAAGGTTAATTATTTTAATAGTGTTATACTTTCCCTTTTTGATTTTTATGCTCCTGTTATTACCAAGAGTCTGAGAAGGGGTACGCTTCCGTGGTTTACAGCCAATATCAGGAAGATGGTTAGGTTGAAAAAATCTGCCTTCAGTAGATATAAGCGTTCGGGCGATCATGCTCATTTTCAATATTATAAACAGATGCGAAACTATGTCACTGGTGCTATTCGTCGTGAAAAAAAGGCATTTATTGAAAGGAATTGTGTTGGCTCTTCTGGCAAAATATGGAAAACACTAAAAAAGTATAATATTGTAAGGTCATCAAACACTGAATTGCCGCCCCATTTGGCGAACGCGAACAATATTAATTCATTTTTTGTTAACTCTGTGAGGGATTGTATTATACAACCACATCCAGATGTATTGAATTTTTACAATACCAATAGGAGGTGCCCTGAGGATGTTGTGTTGACATTTACTGAGGTGTCTGTGGAGGATGTTGAGCGGCTGTTGTTGTCTGTGAGCTCGAGTGGTGTTGGGTCTGATGGTATTACGTTGGATATGGTCAGGTTATGTTGCCCGCGTATTCTGAATGTGCTGTGTTATTTGTTTAATTATTGTCTTCGTGAATCAGTGTTTCCTTTGGCTTGGAAGAATGGATTAGTGACACCGGTTCCCAAGTCAAAATCACCTAAAGAAATGAAAGACCTTAGACCAATAACTATACTGCCTGTGCTATCAAAGATCTTGGAAAGGATAATAGCTGATCAGCTTCGTTCGCATCTATCTGCTCATGATATTTTGCCTGATAAACAGTCAGGTTTTAGAAAACATTTTGGGTGTGCTACCGCGTTACTTGATTTGACTGATGATATATTTAAAGCTTTGGATGGGGGTAGATCAACCATCCTGGTTCTCCTGGATTTTACCAAGGCCTTTGATATATTGAGCCATGAGCTCATTTTAATTATTCTAAGGTTTGTGGGCGTCGGCGACGACGCAGTTAGATTGTTTCATAGCTATCTCATGGATAGGAGGCAGGCAGTTAGATTGAGGGGATCTATCTCGGATTCTGCTTGTGTATCGTCTGGAGTACCGCAGGGTTCTATCCTGGGTCCCATTTTATTTACAATATATACTTGTTGCCTTTTTTCAAAACTACGATATCTGTTACATCATCTGTACGCAGATGATACGCAGCTCTATTACAGTTTCTTTCCGAATGAGCTACAGGTTGTGTGTGGTAGAATTACGGATGAACTCGAAATGTTAAGCCAAGAGATATCTAAACATGCTTTAATAATTAATCCAGCCAAAACCCAATGTATTTTATTTACAAAGAGAGGTAGTTTATGTGTGAACAAGGATGATATTCACATTGAAATTCATGGCACGCAGCTACTTGTCACCGATACGGTTAGGAGCCTTGGTGTGCTTCTGGATGACCGGCTTGATTTTGGCAACCATGTAACAATGCTATGTGGTCGTGCTTATTGTTCACTGAAGAGCCTGTACACAAATAGGAAAGTATTGTCTCAATCATTGAAGCGATTGCTTTGTGATTCGTTAGTGCTGTCGCATTTTAACTTCTGTGATGTAGTCTATCGTCCATGTCTCTTGTCTGATAGTATTCGGAAAATCCAGGTTGTCCAAAATTCATGTGTTCGATTTGTGTACGGTATTGGGAGGGGGGAACATGTTACACATGCACTTGTATCCAGTGGCTGGCTTAATATGACGCAGAGAAGTACGGCTCACTACCTCTGTTTCATTTTCTCTGTGGTGCTGACTGGTAGGCCGCCCTATCTATCTCGAAAGATCACCTTCAGAACTGATGTGCATAACCTGAATCTCAGGCACAAATCTTGCATTACAGTGCCCATACACAGATCCTCAAAGTTTCGGCGATCGTTCACGTACCAGGTTGCACGTCTCTGGAATGCGATTCCTGCTGATGCTAGGTGTGCTGGCTCGATTGCTGCATTTAGGTCGATTATGCGACGCAAACGATTGTACAGTGTTATAGTGTAGGTGTATAAATGTATCTGTGCTGGCTAGGCGTTTATTTTAGTTATTCACTTGGTGATTTGATTTATTTCTAAGAACTATAATATTCATTTGGTGCAAGTAAAATCAGTGGCTTTGCCGTTTCTGCTCTTGCACCTTTTGGGCTGTAAATATGATTTTTTATAATTTGTTAAAACTGTATTATTGAATTGACAGCTCAATAAATTTATTATTATTATTATTATTATTATAAAAGAACGCGCATCGCAAATCTTAGTTTGAAATTCTTCTTCCAACAGTTTATGAACTTTGTTTAAAATATTTTTGTTTTTCGCGAACACTAGGCCATCGTCTACGTATAGAATTAGTATCACTAACTCTTTGTCAATAGTTCCGCGAACACATTTTTTCGTTTTGCACTGTTCTAGCCCGACTTTGTTTAGATAGTCACTAAATCTGGAGTTCCAACAGCGCGGAGATTGCTTTAGTCCGTATAACGATGTTTTTAACTTGCAAACAAGGCCTGCTTTAATTTCAATTCCTGGTGGAGGCTCCATGTAGATTTCTTCTTCCAAGTTTCCATATAAAAACTGTCTTGATATCAAATTGAAGAATTTCATACCGTCTTTTGGCTGCAATCGATAGCAATATCCTTATCGTGTCATATCGTGTAGTAGGCGCAAAAGTTTCATTGTAGTCTATTCCTTGTATCTGAGAATAACCTTTGGCACATAGTCTCGCCTTGTAGCGAATAGAGTCGTTGTCTGCGTCTTTAATTCTAAATACCCACTTACATCCAACCAGTCTCTTTTCTGGTGGTAGAGGTGTCAACTCCCACGTTTTGTTAACTTCCAATGAGTCTATCTCTTCTTCGATAGCTTTCTTCCACTGTTTTTTGTCCTTGGAATCCATGGCTTCTTCGTAAGTTTTTGGAATAAAAGCTTCAGTAAGATAAGCTTCGAGTTCGACGTTGCAATTTTCTGTATGTTCTTGAGGTTTCAAAATTCGCCTGGATCGTAAATTATACCTTACTTCTTCATGTTGGCTATCAGGGCTATCTATTTTCTCTTTCTCCTCCTCTGTCACTTCGTTGTAGTCTGGTTGATCATAATCATCGTTACTTCTGTCATTCTCCCCTTCATCAGTTATATCTTCTTGATTTAAGTTTAGGGTGTAATTTTTCCTAGGTAATTTTGTATTAGATTCTTCATTAAAAATGACGTGTCGTGAGACTTTAATGGTTCCTGTTGCTGGATCATATAATCTATAATTTGTTGATGTTCCGTCATATCCAACTAGTATCAGCTTCTTGCTTTTCTTATCCAATTTTTGTCGCAAATGACCGGGAATAAGAAGATATCCTTCAGAACCAAAAACTTTTATATGACTAAGAGTTGGCTTCTTGCCTGTCTATCTGTCGAAGGGAGTTACTTCTTTAATTTGTGATGTCATTGTTCTATTCAGGAGATAAACAGCAGTATTCACAGCTTCTGCCCAGAGACTTATAGGTAAGTCCTTCGTAAAAAGCATCGCTCGTGCACTCTCCATAATCGTTCTATTTTCTCGTTCACATCGGCCGTTTTGTTCTGGTGTGTATATTCCAGTTGTTTCAACAACAATTCCATTTTTGTTGAACATTTCGTTCATCCTTTGATTAATAAACTCCTTTCCATTATCTACTCGAACTCTCTTGACTGTGTGGCCCATTGTCTTACTCATTTCAATGTAATCTCTAAAACATTCAAAAACATCACTCTTGTGTTTTATGAATTTCACCGTCTTGTATCCAGAGCAATCATCTTTAAATAGACAAAATAGTAAATCGATGCCTCGCTCATTGGTCCACATATGTCGCTATATACTAGTTGTCCTGGGTTTTCAGCCTTTTCGTTCACCTTATTGAATTTCAACTTATGTTGTTTGGCATAAGCACAACTTTCACAGAAGAAGTCTTCGCCGTCACTGTTAATAAGCTGAATATTAGCAACATTTTTTGAAAGCATTTCTTTTAGAGATTTCTTATTTATGTGACCAAGTCGTTCATGCCACTGCTTAAGCGTTATTTTACAATATTGACTTCTGGAACTGCAATTTTATGACGAATTAGCATTTTGAATAAGTTGTTCTCACTTTGAATTGCTTCCCCGACAAGAGTACTTCCCTCATATATCGTTGCTCCCAATTTACCTTTTATTATGGTAAAGCCTTTTTGAGTTATTGCCCCCTCAGAAAATAAATTATGTTTTAAGCCAGGTACATACCATACGTTGTCGATTCTTCCTTCGTACCACTTTCCTTTTATATACTTCTCTATTTCAATGCTTCCCACTCCTTCAACATGAAGTTTTTCGTCGTTTCCCAACTTGACAGTTCCAACATGGGTCTTCAACTCACAGAAAAAATCCTTATTTGGAGTCATATGATAAGAAGCTCCGCTATCCAAAATCCAAACCAATGCTTTGTCTGCTAAGAGAAGTTCGATGTCTTCATCATCTTGATTACAGCTGAACGCCACTCCTCGAGAACTTTGAACTTGAACTTGAATTTTTGATTATTTTTATTCTTGCTGACAATATTTTGGGTAGTGAGGACTCTTACTGCATCGTCATCTCTTGTAGTTAGGTTGGTCTCCTCATCCAACAACCTTGCTGTTAAATTATTGATGGTTTGCTTGGATTTATCCACTGACAACCATGCCTGTCTAAAAGCACTGAACTTTGAGAGTAAGGCTCCTAATATTTTTGTAATGACCGCTGTGTCACTTACTGAATCACCTGATTCTTTTATTTGACGTGCTAAGCTTTCAACTTTTGTGACATGTTGTGCTATTGAATCTAATGGATTCATTTTATACTGATAAAACCTTTCGTGTACTAGCATTTTATTTATTTCACTCTTCTGTTGGTAGATAGAGTCCAGCTTGCTCATTACTCCTTGAGCAGTATCACAGTTTTCAACCAATGACACTTGGTTCAGCTCCATAGCTGAGATGATAATACACATCGCCTGCGCATCTTCTTTATTCCATTTTTTTAACTGTTGCTGATCGGTATCTTCTGGTTTTGAAAAGCTACCGGTGGCAACGTCGTATACTCCTTTCGCGCGAAGAGTACATTTTATTTGGAATTTCCATTGCTGGTAATTTTTCCCATCAAACTTGCTGACGTTAATCGCATTTCCGTCGGCCATATTACCTGCTTCTTCTTGAATTCTTGGACACTACTAAATTGTCTCTGATCCTACAGATAACCGTGTTTACTTCCGTTAATTCCGGCGAACTGGGCCCATAACCTGTTCGAGGATCCAATGAATCGAGGAAATAACAGGAGAAACGTTTATTATATATTGACGTTTAAAATACAATTTTTGAAACCTATATTATTTATGTAGTCATGGTTAGATCACATTGGAGTGTATCACAACTCACTTGATAATGAAATATTTACTCTTTAACAGATACTAATAAGACAATCAATAGTGTTATTTAAATAATGATAACAAATGATTTTCTTGTATCATATCGAAATAAAGACACTGTAAAGCCCCAATCAATCTAATCGAACACGAATAAAATCTATCGAGACGTTTGTTCATATCCCTTCTCCGTTCCCAGGAATATTAATTTCGTATGGTCTGATGAGCAAACCCATAATAAGTTTGCTCCTTTCAAGTTTCCTAATTTCCACCATCCAATTATGCTAAGTCGTCGAGGTAGAAAATTGCAATCGAATCAATTACGGCTGGCTTAAAAATGAATTTTTAATTTTGCCTCAGGGGGGCGCTTTCTCAAAACGAAATTAACCCGAACCAATCCGAACTTTTTCATTTTGTCACGACGATATCATAGAGTTAGAGCGAAATGGAGAGGAAAACCGTATTAAAATTGTGTGTGATAAAGAATTGTTGATGTTTACTTCTCGTTAAGATTAGAACGAAAACGTAAAATTGTTAATTGAGAGAGCAACCGGGTGAGTTATAATTAGAAAAGTTGTTTTTAAGCCGCTTAAAAATTTAATACGTCGGAGTGGGGAATCAAGGTGGGGAATCAAAAAAATTAGAAACTACTTTCTTCTGCGTGATAAATTATGAGTTATTTTTTAAAATCAGAGTTTATGGCATAAAATTACGAATGCCAAACTCCAAGGATACACTGGAAACAAGTGGTGCAGTCAGAATTTCCAATGGATTGTGCCCGCATAGTATGAAAGGACCCATTCACAAGTAAGGTACTTTCACACAAACGATAGAAAAGAAATTTAGATTCCCTTTTTTTGAGGAAACAAACATCGGATCTGTATAATCTCGGCTGCAATATCTGCGTTTGCCTCAAAGAAAAAGACGATCTTATATACATATTAAAATATCGGCAAGCCCTCTGGCGACGAGAAGGTGAAAATGAAAGATCCTTTGCGAAGGCCTAGCGAGATTTTAATATATATCTCCGGAATCGATTAGCATAAATTCAAAGTTCGAACATTGCGAAAAGCGCTGTTTTTAAAGTTTGAAAATGCTATTTAAAGGGACAAAAAAAGCGTGGTGTTACCGTGTCAAAAGGGACGAGACGGTATGAAGACATATCAGATGCCCTATTGTTTCGAGCTGCCCCATGCCGCTACGGAAGGAAATTTTAAAGCGGCCAGTGGCGACTCGTGCAGGTGGGGAGAAACAATGACTTATTTTCAATTTTGTAGTCCTCCTTGACTCCTTGCCATTTCTGGACTTTCTTATAAACCAAATTTGTTTCGAGTGAGTTTTTTCTTAGATCGACAAAGTTTTCTCCTAGTTCAACAAAGTTTTCTTTCACAGCATGTGAACCAGAGAAGTTTCGAAGAAACAGTGCATCCAGAAAAAGTGACCCAACCATGACACTCAGGGACATAAGCAAAAAGGCAAGTATAAAAAATGAGACCGAAACCTGCTTAAAATTTTTAAAACCTTTCATAACACTCATTACTTCATAAACATAAAAATCGATTTTATACAGGGTCTTGCAGGTCACCTCACACAGAGAGAACTCTATTCTTGCATATCAAGAAAATTTATTCTTGCGTATCTAGTGTAGAATGAAGAGGATTTTTTTTCTATCCAAATAATATTTTATTCTAATAAGAATTTCAATATAGTTGTTTCAACGGTTAGTTATTCTTGCGATTTAAGACTTTAGTATGTTTATGTTAAGTATATTTTTCTCTCACGAGGAAAAAGTTATTCTTTAATAAAAAAGTAGACGTTCGTCTTACGACAATAAAAATATTTCGTTGGACGAATGTTAATGTATCAACGAAAAACAGTTTCTTGACCCAAGATTCTTACTTTGAAAGATATAAAGAGCAATCACTTTACAGATGGCGCTAACAGTTTCTCGCGTCTTTTGCCACATACCACCGCTATATAAATAAGTTCGACGATATTGAGTGTTCGTATATTGTTTGTTTACATCTATGCAAAAGTGTTTTATTTCATGGATAACTTACAACGATTATGAGGAAAAGCAGGATTGTAGTAGAATAGAGCCTACACAGAGAGAACTCTATTCTTGGATATCAAGAAAAAATGGTCTTGCGTATATAGTGTAGCATGAAGAGGATATTTTTGCTATGCAAATAACATATTTTATTGTAATTAGAATTTCATATATGTAGTTATTTCAACGGCTAGTTATTCTTCCGGTTTAAGAGTTTAGTATGTTTATGTTGAGTATATTTTGCTCTGACGAAGAAAATGTTATTCTTCTACATATAAAAGGAGTAAGACGTTCGTTTTACATCAATGACAACAATATTTTGTTGGGTGAAAAATATACATGCTCCAACGAACAAACAGTTTCTTGACCCAAAAGTATACGTACGTATCGCTTAAAACAGACGTAATTCCTTTCAAGCAGTTCCTTCATACATAAAACAAGAAAACGAAATACTTGGAACATCAAGAAATCATGTTCTTACTCTGAGAATTTGATATTTTACTTGAACCAACCAAATGATCTTTCTGCGGATATAGAAACAAGTGATATTCTTCACTCACAGATATTCGTGTTGTATCGAATAAATTTTTCCCTCTGTGCGAGTTCGATATTTTGCAGGCATACTCTCATTAGTAAAATTTTATGACGTGCTCATTAAGTAAAATTTCCATTGGTTCAAATTATACAGGCTGATCAATATCTAATATCAAAGTTGTCAAACTTTAAAGCAAGTTATTTTGCTTATTTTAAATTGAAACCCCTATATATTTTCATTTATTTAATATTTATTTAACCTATAAGAACTAAAAATATGGAAATCGTTAAGGAAATTGTTCATAACTGATTTTGATACCTAATATTGCACGTGCCGCCACTGAATGCAACTCTCACTTGTTTTTTTATCCTTCGCCACGAGAGGCGAAATGAAAAGGCCCGATTACGCGCCTCGTGTAACATCAAAATTCGCTTCGTAAATATTTAAATTCGTTTCAGCGCTTTTTGTTCGTCGGTGTCGGTCCATATGTCTGAAAAGTTTCAAACTTTTATGTTTGTAGTTATAAAGGACTCTAATATGAATTATAAACTAACAGCTGGTAACACCAAACTAAGAAAAGTCAATAAAAAATGGTAAATATTGATCTCGAATAAGTGCTCAAATTCCTGAAATATTTTGATGCAATCCATACTTCAAAGTTTTACCTCTCTAACATAAAATTGAAAATAATTATTTCTAGTAGTCATCATTATAATCTTAAATTTCTAAATTTTCCTTTAACGCTGTGTCCTGCGTGCATCCGTCACGTCCGTCCGTTGCGTCAAGGCCACAACAGGCCCAATCAAACAGCGACAGTGGATCGTCCGTCGCTGTTTGATTGGTCATGTTGTGGCCTTGACGCAACGGACGGACGTGACGGATGCACGCAGAACACATCATCAAAATCCACTAAAGATTACAATAAGTGTTGAGTAGAGTTTTTGAATTATTTTAATTTTATTTCGTTAGACAATAACGGCGTACTGTGTACTATACACTTGTTATTTCATGTCAGCGCACAAGAGACATATTATTTATACAAACAGGATGCGCACATCCTACCACAAATGTATTCCATAGAGAATATATGGCTGGTAATCCATCGTGTTTATTTAAATTAGGTTGTCTTCATGAAATTAATGGCAATACAGTCTAACCAAGTAAGAAATCGAACACTGTAAAAACGAGTCAAATTGGTTGGCACAAATATAGCATCCTATAGCAATTTAAACACGTTTCCATAGAGTTAATTTTAAAACCAAGCGTTTTAATTGAAAATTTACAAACGTAATTGATGAAATTGCCCAGTCCCAATCAGTTTAAAATGTAAAACATTTGCCGGTTACGCTTGCAATTATGTTTAATATGCAGTTCGGTAGCACTGTTTATGAATGTGATTGTTGTAAACAAAGTTGTAATTAGTGTGTGTAATTAGTATTAATAACTGTACCGAATCACCGATTTTGTATATGTTTCAGTACAATATGGAATATAGACGGAGAGATGACACACATTTTATAGGTACATACATGTAAAATTTCACTTACCGATCTACGACGTGATCCTCAAATCAATAGCCGCAAATCCTGCAAATCAAAGCATCCATGAGACACACTGTATAATTATGGAAAGTGTATTATAATCTGATAACTATGTACTTTAAATCTCATTTTTACAGCTAATAAAATCCGGAGGAGATAAAATGTTGGGGTCAAAAGGGAATTAATTAGCATCCGATAAGTTCGATGGAAAAATGGCCAATCCACCTCCGTGCCGTTGGCAATTTTTACGCAATTTATCATCATCAAAGCATCGACGGACTTGTCATTTGTTCAATCTTGCCAATTTAATCAATTACTACCACCTCCGGGGCGGGATGAAATTAATTACGCATCAATACCAAAAGATCAGAAATTTCTATATTTAGAATCGGAAAATTATGCCCTCATGGCCAACAAGAGATGTCATCAATCACAACGCTTTTACAGAGGTAATTCTAGATTATCAATTTCTTATTAAAGGAATGAGTTTTCGACAAAAAAAAATCAGATTTTGCATTTCCTCAGGGATTCAACATCCGAAAAGAAAAATACCAAAACCATATCATGAGTATAGCGCAATTAAAACTTTACTCTTTTAATTCTTAAAACTTTTATCTAGCATTAAGCCTTCGAGGATTAGTAAAAAACCGAAGTTGCAATCCTTCAATGTCCGTATTCGGCGCAAAACTTAAGAATTTTAACGAAAACTTCAACAGAGAAGCATAAATTTGCAGATTAGCGAAATCGCAGTTGTTTCAAAACTTCGGCTATAGGCTACCAGTTAACGACCCAAGCCCGAAATGACGAAATCGACGAAATCTATTTAACACTTCGCTTTCATTTCCTGTCTCCGTGGCGCAAAATGCGATTTATGGGCGTTGAAAGAATTTTCGGGGTTCGCAACTTTCGGACGAGACTGTGTCACGCAGGTGACGTGAGAGAAGTGACGTGTTCTCTAAAATCATGGGTGTACAAAAACGTAAATTATTCAAATGCGTGCAAGCTGTGTACACTGTATTGTTAGGGTAGACACTAGATGTTTTAGATTATATTTTTTTGTGGTAATCCATCTTCTGTGGAAAGAATTGTGCTGGTCACACACATTCAGTTTCAAGTGACAGTTTGAACTGTTCTGTTGAAACTGTTCAGTTGAAAGTGTACACTGTGAAGGGAACAGGACGATTTTGCCGCCCTCGGTTTACAAATTGAACTGAGAACTGTACAGGTGAACTCACAAGTACACAATCACAACTCACGGTTGAACACGTAACGATCAGGTGAACCATTCAGTTGAAAAAGAAAAAGAAATTTCATTCGTCTGTTTAACTGTGTAGTTGAGTTCAACTGAGACTGAAATACCCACACACGTAGAGGTTAAACTTTACAGTTGAACTGAACAGTTTAAACTGAACAAGTTGGCCGGCATTAAGGCCGGCCTGTATCTAAGTACCGTCAGTTTAAACTGACACTTTGAACTGTTCAGTTCAACAGTACAGTTTACCTATTCCGGTCAAGAGTAAAGTTTAACTGTTCAGTTCAACTGTACAGTTTAACTGACAGTTTGAACTGTTCAGTAAAACTGTACATTTAACTGACAGTTAGCACTGTTCAGTTCAACTGTACATTTTAACTGACAGATAAGTCGGCCACACACGTTCAGTTTAAACTGACAGTTTGAGACTGAAATACCCACACACGTAGAGGTTAAACTTTACAGTTGAACTGAACAGTTTAAACTGAACAAGTTGGCCGGCATTAAGGCCGGCCTGTATCTAAGTACCGTCAGTTTAAACTGACACTTTGAACTGTTCAGTTCAACAGTACAGTTTACCTATTCCGGTCAAGAGTAAAGTTTAACTGTTCAGTTCAACTGTACAGTTTAACTGACAGTTTGAACTGTTCAGTAAAACTGTACATTTAACTGACAGTTAGCACTGTTCAGTTCAACTGTACATTTTAACTGACAGATAAGTCGGCCACACACGTTCAGTTTAAACTGACAGTTTGAACTGTTCAGTTCAACTGTACTGTTTAACCTCTACGTGTGTGGGTATTCCAGTCTCAGTTAAACTCAACCAAAATAGAGGTTAAACTTAAAAATAAATACGGGTTATACTGGATATTTCAGCCTCAATTGAACTCAACTGAACAGTTACACTGAGACGAATAAAATGTAATTTTTTTGCAACCGAATGGTTCAACTGATCGTTGTGTGTGTGAGGATTCAACTGTGCCGTTCTCAATTCAATTTGTAAATCACTGTATCCAATTGAACCGAGAACTGAACAGTTGAAAAATTGAAATTTCATTCGTCTCAGTTTTAGTGTATCCTCACATTTTAAATCTGATATATTGTTTCCTTTTTTACGTGAAATTTCGATATTCTTATACCATGTTTTGAGTAAACCATTGCTGTTAGGTGTGACCACTGCCATTAAGTTGAGAACCACAATGGGTTTTCACGTAATTGAAGAAGTACAGAAGGTTTAAAGGATTTTTCAATGTGTCAACGAGGCTCTATTAATTTCAAGCAATCACTTTACATTCTAAGATGTGAGCGCTTTTAACCGCTTAGTAACTTGTAACATTCAAATTTACCATAACATTCCACTTAATTTGATTGGGTTCAAATCACTTACCTACTTTATTTTGATGGGAGCAATCTGGCGAGTCAAAACTTTCAACTCTACTGATGATTATGTAACTAACTTAAACAGTTGTTACCCGTACTATACTTTTGTTCAGTTGAAATCTTAAACTTGGAAAGTACTTTCATGAATCTTTAATACAAAATAAACATTTTAGATCTATCAATTTGATTTTGCGGCCAATGATTAAAAACTTAATAACCCATAAAATAGTAAATTCGATTTTATCCCATACTTCCTCACGGTCACTTGTTATATAACAAATTTTATTAAGAAACGGCAGTAAAAAGAATACTGCTAGATAAAATGGTTGTATAGTTACTATGGTATAAACGACGGGTATTCAGGTTAATGCCAAGGCAATCTTCTGTTTTTAAATTATTATTCCAGTTTCTCTATGCAGTATACATCACAATGGACAGTTCACGATAAATATGCAAATCCGTTCCAAAAATACGAATGTAAAATTTAAAAACAAACAGTGGAGATTGACAGCACTAGATATGCCTGTTTTTCATTCAGGCAAACAATATAGAACAATATTATATAAGAATTTCTATCTCGAAAGATCGATATTGTCAAACTATTGAATGTAGATGACGAAATATCGAACATAGTGGATATTTTGAAACCAATTTATCAGGATCGTGCATACCTTTCTGAGGAGAAAAACAATTCAATTTCAAGAAGCTCGATGCAAAATTGGAAACGATGTATTATGATTTATGATAGTCTAGTCTTTATTAGATGCATCCATGTTATATAACGATAACTCATTGTAAAAGGTCTACTGATTCCAATAAGTAAAGACTCATTTTATAGTCCACTGGCCGTATTCATAAAGTATCTTTATGACTTCGTAAAGTTGAAAAGCTATCAGCCAATGACAACGGATGACGAAGCAATAATAATTAATTTATAATCAAAAGACAAAAATTACAAGTGAATATTGCATAAAATCATTGTATAAATTACTATTACAATATACCACGCCGTCGACACTTTTCATCCGAGTTATTAACCCTTTCTCGGATATTTTTCAAGAGAACCCCTAAGGAAATCCGATCTACCCACACATCTTTATTGCACCCACAATTTATAACTCCTATTGTGGTACTAACTCATAGAATGCTTCCTCCACGCACGAAACCTTAACAGCAAACTTAATTAAAAGGGAAATCTTTACAACGCCACCACCGCACCGCCTTTTAATGCATTTTATGCACCGGCGTAATTGGTCTAGCCGCAGCAAGCTAATGAATCCATCTACCACGCAAATAATAAAGTTGATATGTTAAATAATGGACCACTTACATTAGTGTAAAAAACTTTTAAAATTCCAAAGTTTTAAACAAAATATTTGTTTTCCAAATTACAACAGCAAAGTATAATCTCGACCAATTTATCAATGATTTGCAGAAAGAACCACCAAAATACATATTCGTCTATTTCTGATTGATTTTTCTCATAGTGTGGAGAATACAGTACTGCCAATTTAATCAATTAAATGCAGTAATCATCTTACATACTACGATGTGGGTGCTTCTAAATCCACTCTAACACGTTACATTCAAATTTACCATAACATTCCACTTAATTTGATAAGGTTCAAATCACTTATCTACTTTATTTATATAGGAACAATTAGGCGAGTCAAAACTTTCAACTAAACTGATGATCATGTAACTAACTAACGTAAACAGTTGCTGAATGTTACTGTATGCATCAGTTCAAATATCAAACTTGGTAAGTACATAGTTTAATTAAATATTTAATACAGAGTACACATTGCAGAATTAACGGTCTGATTTTGTGATGTTATGGATAAAATGTGTTGTAGTAATAATTAGTTTAAAAAATTACAAATGGCAATTGACAATGTAATGCCACAAATATTTGCTGCCATTATGTGCAGGTTTGTCTAAAATAGACTGCATGATGCAGGGTGCCTTTTGCAAACAATATCAAGCATTGAACCATCTCAAAGTATGTGCAGTTTTTCCCCGCATATTTCTATCCAAAAATATAAATGATTGATTATATCATAAACACAAGCGATACTATCGCAACGCAGTTTTCAATTATTAATGAATACGATGAAATGAGGTTCTTATTTATGACATCGAGATATTTTCGGAAAGCAGTAACAGTGCTGCTTTTGACGATTGAGAGATTGTCTCAAAGCTAAAGACGTAAAATGACAAATATATCGGAATTAATGTTGCCTTATTAATCCTAAATAAATTAATAACGATAAGAATTAATGAATATAATATTTAATTATAAGAATTGATTGAGTATTAATTTATTGAAAGCTACCTATCACAAAAGCTAAAGGTGTCTATTAGATTCTCCACAAAAGTGTATATGTTTATGTTTTTACTGATTGAGTAAAGTATTGTAATCAACGGAAAAAAATCGAGATTTTAGCGGTAATACGCGTTTTTGGGTCCCCTGAATCGATTGAAATGTTTTCTGAAAAATATCTGTATGTAATATGTAGGTATGTATGTGAGATATGTGTGTCTGTATGATTGCGCCCAAACGGAACAACGGATCGGGCTGAAATTTGGTATATACATTTAGAATTACCGGGAGACGAACTGGATTGTTTTTGCTGACAATCTGACAACCGGAAATGGCAAATATTACATGCGTTTTCTTAGGGATTCATCCGATTTTGACCAAACTGACACCATCTCATCCTGCAGTGATTTCAAATGTGCATACAAATTTACAGATCAATGGGATGAGCGGTTTAGGCGATACAAGGTCTTATACCGATCGGTTTGTGACGTAATGGAGGTCTGCCGTCATAACGCGTTAACCCACGCGTTAACATGTGTGCATTATCACCCGGTCCGCGAATGAAGAATAAATAAACAAGGAATAGAGAAATAAACCTCGCAGGAAAACACACGGATACGTGACAGTATATTATGGTTATATGTATCGAGAGGTGCCTTGTATTGTTATAATTCCAATATAGTATTATTATGATTATCTTACGGACATTCGTTTAATTGGTGTTTCACGGTCTATACGTTTAGAGAGCACGATAGAGAGATGTATAAACGTGTGAACAATGTAGTCGGAAAGTTTGGTGGGGGCCACACCAGATATTTATCGTTGTGACGTTGTTAATTGTGAAATGTTTAAGAAGTCAGTTCTAAGAGTATGAAGGTATTTTTGATCAAATAAATGTGTAGCTAATATTAATAAATGTGTATACTAAAATTAATTTATAAATAAATAAATAAAATTCATGTTTTTCGAAATAAATTTCATAATAATCAGACTATCATTTTTCTTTATTTTCCAGAAAAAAACACTCCTAGTTACTGGCCAGAATATTAAGTATTAAGTAAGCCTAACATTAGGGATGATTCACAGGGTCTAATGAGCTGAGCAAGTATAACAAATGTAGAGATAAAAGACACCATCCATGGGCGACTCGTGAACAAAAGGACTGCCCCCAATGCCGTAAGAATAAACTCTGATATATTGTCAACCTTATCTTTATCATTAATAACACGACGTTATTTCAATTCGATTTCCTGTTTTAATATTTTTTATATCTTTTACTTAAACTGAAAAATCTTAAGAGGATCACATTGATAATTTAATATTGCAATTCGAATATCTGAAGTTTGGTGCAAAATGTCCAGAATGATAGTCAAACTATCTCAGAAAAGAAAATAAGAAATCCGAACCTAGGATATCTTAAGAAAACCAAAGTTGCAAACCAACGTTAACTGGAGAAAAACAAGTGGTAGCAAAATGTATATTTCCTCCGTTAAAGACGAGACGAGTATAATTATAATTAAAACTTCAGGAACGAACATATGGTAGATATTTATAACAACTACTTAAAAAGTTAGCTTAAAGTTTAAACTAAGTTGTTGGAGCAATTTTAGGTTAAAATTTGTCCCAACAACTTCAACCCAACGCTTTGCGAACTGATTTAATATAACTTGTTAGTTACAAACTTCAGTACAGTCTTACTCCTTTTAAATAACGGTTTCTGCAGAAAAATATATTATAAAAAAGTATTAGCAGAATTATTAATTGCAAAGTATCGGTCTGTATAGTTTCAATTATTAATTAATACTTTAAAGTTCTATTGAGCTTTGAACTTTTACATTGAACTTTGACACCAGCAACTTTTACAATTTTAGCGAAGCTAAAAAATTGACGGTTAATTAAGAAAGCGAACAGCACTTACGTCTTTACGTCTGCACGTCGAAAATTTCAAAACTCTTCTAGGGAAAAGTTTATGTATCGGGCAAAAGTTGTACGCTTTTAACACGCGATTGGGGTTGTGCGCGCAAAGTACAGAGGGTTGTGCGGACCACCCTTCCCTCACCAACGACGCGCAATGCACTGAAACGAAGCTTTAACACTCACTGAAAGCTCAGGTCTTCCACGCAAGCTTCGACCAAAACCCACACAACAATTTCTTGCGTACTTTTCATACGAACAGTAGAGAAACTGACTATTTTTTATGGACGAATCTAATTTATATCTAAAATCACAATAGGCACGCCAATTCTTCTACAGACTTGCTGAAATCCCCGAAATAACGGTGACTTATGAAAGGAGATGAACGAATACTGATTAGACGAAAATAACAGAGATGTATCCTTGTTGAATTGTTTATAGTATGGTGGATGCCTGGATTATAAAATAAACACTTTTCAGCTGTTATTCTGTTTTATACAGTATGCTATTATAATGTATTCATTTAAATTAAATTAGTATCTTTAGTGGATTTTGATTAATATTTCAGAAAATTGACTATAAATTGCTTCATGCTTCAAGGACAGTAGTCAGGTTTTGGCTTTGGTTTCGAATTGTTAATTTTCTGAATAAGATTGAAAGCTTGGCTGTTCAAGACTTAGGCCACGAAATGTCATGTAGGTTAAACAGATCAAATAAGTTGTAGGAATAATTATATTAAAACTTGTATTAGCTAGAAAGAATGTGTCTACAGTTTACCGAAAAAATTGTAATAAGTGAAATACAATAAATTCAATATGTAATAAACACCTAATATAAAGTTTTAAGAACCAATCCAATATATGATAAAAATCGGAATACAGAACGCCACTTTTAATTAATATTTCTCGTGAATGGTAGAAAATGTCGAATTATAAGTTATGCCATTCTATCGTATTAAGTAAATTCACAGACAGATTCACTTAAATGTGGAATGTTTCAATTTAAACTTCAGGCTAAACTTGCCATCTTTCAAAGAAACAACTCAACTAAGAATACGAACGACATGCGACTTAAAACTTTCCAACACACTATCTACAACTGCTTTGTACTATTTTATGTAAATTGGCAGGTATAATGATGATAAAGTTTCTTAAGCCACAGTGTGCTTTGCATTTTACACACGACAAAACGATCCAGTTTAGAAAATTGTAGATTTTGAGATAAGAGCCTGGAAGTTAAGGTTTTATTTTATGGTAGTTTAATTTATGTTATATGACCATATTAGCATTTTTAAATGCATCGATAGACATGTATAACATTGAAATATGGTAAACATATTATTGTTTTTGGTAACAATCTCACAAAGGAAGTGACAAATGTTACGTTAGGAATTCAACCTATTTTGAGCAAACTGATACCAACTTCCACAATTAAATTAAGTCACTTTGTGAGAATGTTGCCGAATGTCAAATCAACGCACGTGCATTACTTTGTATCAAATATACGTCCCAAAACATGAATATTTGATATGCATTAGCCACGTAGCACTGCACTGTAAGCTACTCATGAAAGATGCAACATTATACCGTTGAAGGCGGTGTACCGTGGAGTGTTAGCGACAATAGTATGCGCTAGGGACCTGCAGCATATTCTGTATAGCCTTGAGAAGCCCTTGAGTATTGAAGCATTGTTTGTGGTATAGAGTGGTCTTGATAATGGAAATATGTAGAGAAGCTGTACATACCGACCAATACGAAATTCGATAAATGTATATGTACGGAGACGCCTCAGGTAGCGGTGATGTACGAGACATTAAGTGAATTTATAACGTACGTATAACGTACCTTCTAAAGATACAGGATGCCACTAACGCTTTTATGTTATCTATTCGTTCCAGATGTATGCTGCGACTTAATTAATATTAAGTTAGTAAATATAGTTAAATACATCTTGTCCTCTCATGCACTTCGTCTAAATACTGGTTAAGTTTGCTGAATGTAACGTTCGTGACAACTTTATATCTTTACAATCGTGGATAACACTAAAAGACTCATCTAATACTGAAAATATCCTGAAGTTCTTAGTACTAAACAAACTACTGAAAATAATCCATTCGTACCTACATCAAATTATTCAACTCTTCCTAATCGTCAAGATATGGTGTAGGAAGTCAAAATGGCGGGTAACAACCGCGACTCCCTAACATGGTAGCATTTTGGCCGAGCGCGTTCTAAGACTTTAATTACTGGTCAAATCAAATTCATCAAATCTAATCCAATCTATTCGAAGGCAAAAACTAACTGGGTTCTTTTTCTTGAACCTTGTAAACACATTTTATGGCTACCAAGTGACGCTTCTAATTTCCTAACATTTAATAAGGGCTGATAAAGCATGACTACTCAAATGAAACGAAACACTTATCAAAACAATAACATCTATTAACAAGAATTAATCAACAATCCCGTTTGATAGGTTACATAAAAAATGAATGAGGCTTTGAACATAATGACGCTTAATTGAAACCAGAAGTTGATTTAGACAGATACACTTTTTAGCAGAGATATGAATAATTTAATTTACAATGAAATGCGAGACGAGTTGAAAAGACTTACCAGGGATAAACTTAAGCGCCTAAGAACGCTCCACAAAAACGTGTACTTTACATGACGGTGGTTGAAATGAGAAGAGCGAGATCTGTTCGTTTGCATCCCTCGACCCCAAAGGAAGCCGGAAGCATTTCTTCTTAGCCAATGACAACTCTTCAATTTTAAACTTATAACACGCGGTCAAATCCTAAACCAGATGTTCAACCCTAGCAAAAACCTTTGACATTCCCGAATGTTCTTACAAATATCTCGCTTAATTTGATCATATCTTAATAAATAAATAATGGGTTTCCGACCCATTACAATGGAATGTTTATGTTACGACTACGTTGTTTGAGTACCGCATTTGTTAATGATTATTGTGGTTTAAGTGGACTGAAAATTTTGGAAATAGTAATTGATAACCTGCATACACTTCAACCCGTCCGACAGATAGTAGTATGATACAAAACAAGACTTCTTTTATTACTTTACAATAAGGTGAGATACCTTATTGTTATAATCCCAATATACTCGTAGTTATTATTATCTTACATCATTCGTTTAATTGGTGCTTCATCCTCTAGTCTATACCTTTAGTGTTTATAAATGTATCAACATAGTAGTCGGAAAGTTGGGGGGGGCACATCAGATATTTCCATAAGGGGAAACCCGTTTTGAGTAAATATAATTGAAACATATATGAAGTGCAGAAGTACATTTATATCACAGTACCTCATAATCTATTATTTCCCAAATTTTGTGCACTCGAATCTGTTCCAACTTCACCAAGTTCATCACCAACCACGTGCATGTATTCAGTTACACTAACCATATATTATGCAGTTATACACGGCTCGTATACCATACGTATATTAATTCGAACAACAAGAAAAAGACACGTAACTGAAATTGCCATCGGCCATTTCAAACAAATGGCACACATCTGCAGATGACTACAATGCCATTAAAATGGCGGTTTCAGTTGTAGATATCTGCACAACTATTGTTGGATCCTGCGGTAGAGATAATTCTACACGCTACACTGGGGTTATTCCTACCCCAATAAGTCGCATTCGTCTCAATCGTTTTAGACAGTTGCTTACCCCTTGTTACTAGTTAAATAACAATTATACACTAACATCAATGTATTACACATTGCAAACAAATTCTATAACGTCTCGAATCTTACAAAGTCAGGCAACTCAAAAACTGCTCTATCCATCGCATAAAGTGACATTAGTACAGAAATAACGACATCTGTTTGATAAGATTTGATAGCTTTCTGTTGCAAATGGTTTCCCTGTCGCCTGTCAGATTAGTATATGACCACCAAAGTATTTTTGTCCTTGTCATTTGTGTTCGATATTTCAGTTATTAATAAAAGTTATTTATAGAATAATTCGATAAAAGAATGGTGTCAAATTAGCTAAAAAAACTCAAAATTTTGTGCATTCATCCCTATAACGCCCTGTAGAGAAGTATAAACAAAAGTGTTTTGTCAAATTTGTGTGGCAATGGATGTGTTCAGAGAATTTTAATAAAGCCCTTCGAGCGCCTTGAAGAGTTGTTGCTCCTTAAAAGTTTGTGTTCCCGTGGGTGTGATACTTTCAGTTCTTTCAGTGGGGGGAAAGACAATATGGAAAAGAGGGTAAAATAAAATTTGCAAAAATTTTGATGAATCATGACACCATTGGTCGTGAACTTGACCATCAGTCACGCTTTTTATACTTGTTGTTTCCATACTTTCCGACTAGTACCCTAGAAGAAAAGTATTCTAATCAACGGAAAATTTTCGATGGAAATTTGATATACATATTTAGAATTACCGGGGGATGCTCTGGATTGTTTTTTGGTGACAATCTGACCACAGGAAGTGGAAAATGTTACTTGCGTCTTCTCAGGGATTCATCCAATTGAGACCAAACTCATACCAACCCTCAGTGCTTTTAAATATGTATACAAATTTGCATATCAATGCAATGAGCGGTTTAGGCGCTATAAGAGTTTATACAAGCAGTGTGACAGAATACACAGCCTTTGTCCTCTGGTTGTAAATTGACAGATTTTGATGAACCTCAGTGGCAAGTGACGTGACATGACATTCAATATCATATATATTATTGACGTTAGATTAGGGTCTTGAATGGCTGTGCCTTCAGGAAATTGAATAGTTACAAAAATGTCTACAACGCGTCAACAATGTAGTCGGAAATTTGGGTGGGGACCACCCCGGATTATCAATATTTCAAAAAGAAATGCTTTTCTTAACGTAAAGTGATTTTTATTGGGTGACAAATTCTTAAACACTCTGAATCTTTTGCTGATACCAACAATAAACAGCATTAACAATAAAAAAAAAGCTATAAAACATAACAGTAGTTCATATGTGTCATTACTGTGATCAAATGTATAACTCGAGTATTTTTAATTTTTATGAAAACTGAGCAAAGTATTACCTCAAGACTGTACAATTAAAATAAATTAATGATCAATTATGGTTATGCAATTAATGATTTCATAAAACGCATTTTTTACAGAACAGTGGGATAAACGGTTTTGGCACTATATCCGTTCATAGAAGCAGTGTTGGGGTTCCTAATGTTCCAACTTAAAATTTGGGTAGACCAATCAGTAAAAGACGAGTTTACAGTTTCAATTAGGTATATTGATGAGAGTTAGTACAATATTCGGTTCACTTGTACACTTCTGGAGGTAACTTATAATCGACTGATTTTACAAAAGGTTTTCTAACAACTGATTAACTATCTTGTTCCAGTCTTGCGTTTTCTGTCAACCCTCCGTGGTCTGATTGATTTTAACCAATAATAATTAAACGCGTAATACCAATCAACCAATAAAGAGTGGCATAGAAACAAGGCTTTTGAATATGCTGATACAATTAGGTTTACAAGGAAAAGAAATACAATTGTTGTGAAAATGCAAGACTGGCGTTTCGCAAGAGAACAAATGTCCCACATTTACATGGTACGATATTACAACATACAATCAATAATAACATATTAAATGTAGTGGATTACTACAGCAGTCTGAACCGCTATGGTTGCGAATGGGCAACGAATGGGCAGCGAATGGGTAGGTTGGGATACAGAGTGGCTGTGTCTGAATTGCAAGAATTGCATAACGTTTAGATGCTTCAATGTGTCACTGAGGAAGTCGAAAGGCTGAGTGGCGCCCACCCCAGATATGTTTGTGAACCCGTTCACTGCCTGGGAGCAATGTGAGGTATCATACTGTTAAAATTACTATTTTCTGACAATATTTAACAATAAAGTTGCAAGTTGCATGGTAAAGCAAAAGTGCAATCTGACAATGCGAGTACAGACAACGACTGTCGAAACACAACAATCGAGTAACATCTATGTACATATGTTTACTCTTTACATATGTTTACTATTGCCCTAAGCCAGAAAGAGATAGACCGAGTAAGCCTATAATAACGCCTCGAAAAATTCAGCACACGTGAGAATTCCAAGTAAAATTCAAGAAAATCTGACTTACCGGTGACCGCGGCGTCTCAAAATTGCTTCTGGATTGTTCCCGGCACTTTGGCACACAAAACACACGCAAAAAATCAGCGGAAATCGGCGAAAAAATCGCGAAAAATCCATAAGAACGATTGACAATTGACCGACGCGCACTACACAGTTATCACATGTTTTCAAGCTGGCCGATGGCTGCTCTCCACTCCCGTCTTGCTGTCACTGTACGAGGTAAGACATGTTGCACACCTGCGTTTTCAGAAATTCTGAAATGTTATAGCAGACCAAATCACCACGACGCACACAGGGGCCAATTCCATCGTGAGCGGCCAAAAATGTAAATATCAAATATGTTAAAAGTGCAATTTAATTACGGTAAAGAGTTAGGTTAATAGTTGAAGTTTATGTATGTGGCACAAAAAACAGGGTCTACTTGTGTGTTTGTCAGTATGAGCTACTAAAAGTGACACGATTACTGACGTAGTGTATTGTATTCTCTGAGCCGGTAAAACAGCTGTGGTTTTGATCGGTATTTTCCGGCAGCACTCGCTTTTCAAAAAGCAGTGCAAATATGGAGGACATTATTCAGGGTAAGTACATCATTTTAATATTAAAATATAATTAATTGTCTATCTTAATCACATATATATCGCCAGTTGAAGTTAAAGTATAAAATCATTCTACAAAGAACACATTTCGAATTTCACCTAGAGCTAAAGTCAAAAATCCGTCAGAATCCGGCAACGATTTTTTTGGTTATATGTAGACTAAAAGTTGTTCTACATGGTAGTTATAACAAATTTTGCACATTTTTGCCCGAACTGTTGTAATACTCCTTTTTCTTGATCCTTGCTTACTCATGCATTAGTTTAATCTATATATACATATATGTACATATAAATAAATTTATTTGTGTTTGTCCCGTATGCACTCCCATACCATTTATGCGATTGCGATGAAATTTTAGTTAGGTGTTGGGAGTATATTAGGGATGGTTTGCGAGATTATTTAGAGCCGCCAGGTGGCGCTGGAGTCGAGATATTCGCATTTACGGTTCGATTTGTCTCATATTCAGAATGCATATCACTTATACAAAAGCAAATACTTTTGCACAAAATTGACTCGCCAGGTGGCGCTGGAGTCGAGATATATGTAAAAATTGCATTTACGGTCTGATTTGATAGTATAAATTATAGTAAAATGTATAAAAATGTTATATATGTATTTGAATATATTCTTCTTATTAGATGGAAAAACCCGATATACACGAATCGAATTGTTTAACGCGTGGAGTTTATTGGATGGGATTCATTTACGAAAACGAAGCGAACAACTAAAAAATACTCTAACCCGGTCACTTCCTGACGAGACAATAGAGAAACGAAGAAAGGAAATATGTGACAACATCAGCCGATTTTGTCACGAATTGAACCGGAAATGGCGTACAAGTCATCGATTAAAAACTCGATTTTTGGAGGAAAATCGAGCTTGGTTGAACGGTAAATGTCAATATATGTATAATAAAATATTTAAACACATGATTATAATCCATTTTAGGCGAAGTTGTACTTTATAAATCGGAAGACGTTTTAGATGAACAATCTCCATCAACAAGTAAAGCTCGTGGTCGTCCGGCTCGACATTTTAATGATAGTAGTAAACGCAGCAAAAGACGCAAACTAAGAGAATTAATTAATACTTCAAGTCCGGGAAAGCTTACTAATGCAGTTATTTCTCAGTTGCGAACAGAACGTAAACATGATGCTGCAAACGTAGTACAAAATACTATAGAGGGCAGTCCAACAACGGTTTTAAGGCTAAAAAAAGCCCTATATACTAAAGATAATTATCTAAAAATTACACCTGATGAAGCGCTGTCTGTAATAGTTGAGGCAAAACTAACAAGAAATCAATATGAAATAATTCGTTTACTGAACAAAGAAAAAGGTGCAGATATATACCCTAGCTACAAAAGTGTCAGAAAAGCGAAGGTATTGTGCTACCCTTCACGACAGAATATTATAATTTCGGAACTAGGTGCGGAAATTAAGTTGTAAGCTCTTCTTGATTTGACGCTAAAAAGAATTTTATTAGCTCAACACGAAGTTTTAGAAACACTTAAAGAAGAAGATATTGTAGGAAATCTGATTTTACTTTCTAAATGGGGTTGTGATGGTTCGACAGGTCATAGCGAATATAAACAGACTCTGGCTGTAGGAAATACCGACGCAAATATTTTTATGACATCACTTGTGCCCTTGCAGTTGTACAGTGAAAGAGCTGATAGCTCTAAATTAATTATATGGCAAAATCCGAGGACATCTTCAGTTCGCTACTGTAGACCTATAAAGTTTCAGTTTGCAAAGGAAACAAAGGAATTGATCAAACAAGAAATTCTTTATATTAAAGGACAAATACTAAATCTGTTACCATTTGCCACTAAGCTTAGAGACAAAGAAATATTAATAAATCATAATTTATCACTAACTATGGTCGACGGAAAAATCTGCAACGCTGCAACTTCAACCGATTCTGCGCAAATATGTTACATTTGTGGGGCAAAGCCAAGTCAAATGAATGCAATAGACAAAACACTAAAAAATACGGTGAGACCCGAATCTTTTCAATTTGGTTTGTCAACACTCCATGCATGGATAAGGTTCATGGAATGTTTCTTGCACATCGGTTATAGGCTTGATTTCAAAAAGTGGCAGGCTCGTGGCGAGAATGTAACTAAACTAAAAATAAGAAAAGAAGAAATTAGAAAAAGATTTAAGGAGGAAATGGGCCTTCTCATTGACAATGTTAGACCTGGTGGAAGCGGAACATCTAATGATGGCAACACAGCAAGACGATTTTTTCACAGTGCTGATAAGTCATCAGATATAACGGGCGTAAATTTAGAATTACTAATGAGAGCACGAACAATATTACAAGCGATGTCATCAGGATATAAAATCAATGAGGCAAAATTTAAATCCTATTGTTTAACGACAGCCAGGCTGTATGTACAAGAATATGGCTGGTACTATATGCCCGTTAGTATACACAAAGTTTTGCTTCATGGAGCAGACATTATCAAGACTGCTATTTTGCCTATAGGCCAGCTTTCAGAAGAGGCTCAAGAGTGTCGAAATAAAGATATAAAAATGTATAGAAGACATCACACCAGAAAAACTTCAAGAAGCAATACAAATGTTGATCTCCTGCATTGTCTTCTAGTTTCTTCAGACCCCTACATTACCAGCTTGCGGAAGCTGCCGAAGAACTGCAAAGAGCCTTTCAATTTAGAGGTATTAGAGCTTTTAGCAGAACCATACAATTGCTCCATCTCGTCTGATGTTTTTCCGGAGAAGTTGGCCTTGACCGAAACGTCTGAAGAAAGCTCCTCGGACGAAAATTATTAGTTTATAGTTTATACATACTTAACGTTATAGATCTTATAATAAAAATATAATTTACACATATATTTTATTGCCTCCATTTAAATTTATCATAGAAATGCAATCTTATCCATCGTTATTATACACATTACCTTTTTAACCCCCCACCACTTTCGCAGTTGCAAATATATTTTTTTTTAATATTTTTCCATTTATTACCTTTGCATGGACAATCGATTCTGCAAGTTTCTGATTTTTGGCCGCACACATTGAAAATGGCCCCACTGTGCGACGTATTGATTGCTGCTACCAACATCGAAACTCAAATATTAATGTTTATTGATGTAAAATGTGATTATTTGGCAATTATCTTACTACAAATTATATTAATTAACTAACCAAGTATTAATTTTGTCATATCTACATGGTATAGGCAAGGTGTCATATACCGGGCGAGGCATTCAAATTGAGATGATCTAATAACTCATAAAACATCAATTTTATCGAAAAAGGTTTCACATAAAACTATCATCAAATGAAGTGGGAAAGTATTCTCTATGGTTTTTCTTGCATTTGAGCAGTCGAGGCGGTTTAGGTACATTCAAGTGTTTAGACACTTGAATGTACTAACAATGTAGTCGGAAAGTTGGGTGGGGGCCTCCTCGGATTTTTTTTTTTCTTTCCGACTGGTACCCTGGAGGGGGATTATTGTTATCGATGGAAAAAGTTGCTATTTCGGTTTAATACCTAATATTAACTTACCTAAAATAAAGAAGAAGGAATATTCTGGTAAAATCTATTCAAATATTTTCAGTAAAGAGTAATGTATACACCCTTTTGCGATATTGCAAGTCTTTCAGTAGCTTTTAGTGTCGTCCTTAATAACAATAATAGCCTACAATAATGTCCAAGTTGGGGGGACAATTAATAAAATGGAGCCGGTGTGTATGGGACACACAAAAGCGGAAAAGAACTCATCCGACTAAATAGGCTTTCCGACTAATTTCCTGGTACGACAGCGGTGTACATAATAGCAGAGTTTTCCGCCCTTTCCCTATACGCGAACCTCTCCAATAATGCGTGCGGGACATTGTTTCGTTTTCCTGAAGGAGGTTGAGTGGAAATTTCATGAGTTATCGAACGAATTAGGAAAATTGTTGACATTTGTCCATGTCCATACGCAGACAGCGCCCGATCTGCAAACACTGGCCGGATATGAAACTATATAGTAGTATATTATCTCTAGACAATTAATTATCACAGGAAAAGAAAAGGTTTTTTCGTAAAATTTGGCGCAGTCGATATAGGCTGGCGCAGAACATAAAAATATAGGTACTAACTTCCCTATAATCTTTTCCTACATACTTTATTTCTTTATTTTTGTAATAAAATTTAATATTTTCTATGATGGATCAATAAAATATATGCGCAATTACGTATATACGATATGTGCAAAATTAATTGAAAATTGATATTACTGCAAAATATACTAGGTACATACATAGTAAATAATGAACTGACAGTGCGGTAAAGTGAAAATTAATTGTTTATTGATTTATTATGCAATGCAATACAAAATATTTTTAGGACGAGTAAAAATTTAAAAGAACTTGTAACCAACAATGTTTATTTGCACTACCTATCTGACTAGCGCGTCAGCAGGATTACTGCATAATAATGTACGTGCAAAAATATTGTACGTCAGTATTAGCTTTGAATGAATATTACCGTAGCACGCCACTGCATCGACCATTACGGGGTTGCAGTCTCATTTTGTGCTGAAAATATGCTGACAGAATCGTACCTAAACCGGCATTAGCAGTCCATTAGAAAGAATTACGTCCGCAAATGGTCAAAGAATTTAATGGTTATCGACTTTTCACGAAATCGTTACATACATTACTTGATAGAAGAAAAACTGTGTGTTGGATTTTGAACCGAAATATTACTTCAAAATGTTCATGGATTATTCGTATTACTTATTATTTAGTTTATTATTCATAGGATCCACAAATTTTTGCAAACTACGTTTATCAAAAATTGATATCCTCCAGTCCAATCTTGACCCTTTGCCAAAAAAAGGATAATAGCATAGGAAACAGGGAGATATTACAGAACCTTTTTTTTTTTTCGTTTGCGCCCCTCATTTAGAATCAATAGGGTAATATTACGGGGCCTGCTAAGAACCACCGGAATCTATTAGCTTGAATTAATCCGGTCTTCTTAGGGCTAGCTGCGTTCAATTTTCCACGAGTTAGCCCGCTTTTCTCGAGTCTTGGTTGCCTTTTCGTCGAGATTGAAGGGTAATCGTCAAGCTAGCGCAACGTTCACTGTACACACCTCGGCTACTGGCCGAATTATAAATGAGGAACTGCGTAGCCTCTAGAGGAAAATTAATTTCCCAAACATCGCACAAAGGGGTCGGGTTAAGCATGAGTTGTACGAAAGTTATTTTTATAATACGATTTAATTAAAAGTTTTATTAAACATTTTATGGTTTGTAATTTTGTATTATTACCAAGCATGAATTGATCCGGATAAGGATTCTATTTTCAGTGCATTTCTATGAAAAGCTCGGTTTTAAAGTCACAATAGGGAATTCTGTCCGCAAGTCGTGCAATTTCCTTCGCTGTTAAATCCATTGTATTCAAAATTACCCACTTCTGAGGTCATTTTTACCGCTTCGACAACAATTCCGACACGTACCTTGTTACCGTACTTGTACACTTAATTTTTTTGCTTTTTTAAAGCATCAACGGTCTGTGCTCGAGTTAAAATTGTATGCGCTATTTCAAAGTACGCTCCGGGTTATTTTGGACGTTTATAAAAATGCAGATACACCCTAAAACTACCCGAGGCGTACCTCGGATTGCCTTTTAACCATTCTACCAAGTTTACACAGCTTTTATAAACGAAAAAAGCCGACAGACGACTGTACTTTGCCGCCTACACAGTTTACGCAATAAAAAAAATCGTTGGAAGTTTATTTGCGACGAAACAGTGACTCTTATCGCGTTTACTCTGAAGAAAGATTTCTTTTTGAAGTTTTATAATGATATTCGAGGAATTTTTCATATACTCAGCTGCTGAAAAGGACACCTAAAAATGATGGATTTTGATGATTCCTCCATCATGTTATAGAAAATTGTTCGATTTTTTCATACCTAATACAATTTATTATTTTGACAATTAACATATCGAAATGGCCTAAAAATATTACTTATTTAATTCATTTATAGTTTTAAAAATTGAGTTCTTTTAATTAATAAATTAATTAAATAAATTAAGTTTTATTTCCGGCAAGCAAGTATGGAAATTTTCATTTAAGTTTTCTGTGAAAGAGTTGAGCATAGAGCAAAGCAAAGAGCACAGATTCATATTTCAGGTGTACTGATACTACTTACCCTTTGGCGGTTTGCGTAAAGTTTAGCTTTTAATCTTCTTACAAGTGGAGCGTTTGTACAGATTAATCAGAAATGTTCCTAAAACTACACCCGAAAAACTATAATTGGATATCAAACGCGCAAATGAGCTAAAGCACCCAGGGCAGTGTTTCTAAATGAAAGTCAAATGTACGGTTAAACCGAAATGTCTGCACTAATTAGACTAATAACTAGGCTTTGCGTTTTTGTATATACATCTGGCGTAATTCTCACTTTTTGACTAACTCATTTAACACTCCGATATACAGGGTGTAACAGGTTTGAGTGCACAAAATTTCAGAGATAATAAGTACTGGCTAGCTGATAACAAAGTTCTTATTATATAGCAAAGGTCAGAGTTAAAGACAATATTGTCTGAGTACAGCATGTGTGGTTAATAGCTATTTCAAATTAATAGCTAATTCAAACGAATTAAAAATGCGTTTGGAACAGTCCGACAATAACCAGAGCCTGGAAATTTTAGGCAACGAACGCCCCACCACTCGAACAAACTGGTGCGACAGTGGCGTGCTGTTACCGCTCCCGAAAAATCTTGTTGTACAATATACGCGAATTGCTTCGCTCGACCCACAGGTGTGGCACAGGCTCTACGCCTGTCACTTAAAGCCTAAAATTTCCGGGCACTGGTGATAACCTATTCATTACTTTATTTACATAGCATTTTCTTGCTATGTAAATTTTAAAGAAACTTTAGATCATTTATATGTCACGAAGTTGACCAATGTTATTCGTAACTTGTGCTTTCATGTATCAGTTATTATAAAAAATTAGATAATTTTTTGGAAGAATTTAATGACTAGTAGCGAAAAATATATTATGCCTTAATGTTTGTGTATTCAAACTCTTTACACTCTCATTGATACCTGCTTATATGAACGGGTGTCAGTTGGCTGGATTCAGGATACTTCAAAACGCGTGTTCTGTGTAATCTCAATTTCTCTTTCCATTACAATAATTAGATAAAAAAGTTTAATAAAAAAATACAAGGTAGCCATCATCCAACTTTCCGACTACAGTGTTGGAACATTAAAAGTGCCTAAACACTTTTGCAATTATTCGGTATCGTGAATCCACAGTCGCTCTGAAGCTAAGAACACACGAGGCGGTGCGGCGCCGATTCGTCCGACGCTTGCGTGTGTGCAAACGCAGGCGGCGACATTTCGTTGCTGTATTCTGGTTCGACGATTCGTCGCCGCGCCGCTGCCGAGCCGTGTGTCCTCTACAAGTACTTGCAAATGGATTTGTCTGTCAACTCGGCAGACGAATCGGCGGCCGCTTCGTCGCGCGCCGCCTCGTGTGTTCTTAGCTTAATGTCATGTCATGACATCGATCACTGGACACTGACGTTTGTCAAAACCTGCCAATTTGCAGCACAACGGCGAAGGCTGTGGATTCTGTCATATTGCTTCTATGGGCGTTTATAGCATCTAAACCACCTCATCCGCTCAAATGCAAGAAAGACTATAGATAATACTTTCCCCCTTCATTTGATGATAGTTTTATGTGAAACTTTTTTCCATAAAATTGATGTTTATGAGTTATTAGATCGTCTCATTTTAAATGCCACACCAGGTATAATATACCTTGCATATACCATCATGCATGATAAATTGAAATTAATGTTGAGTTATTTGATTAATATAATTTGTAGTAACATAATCCCCAAATAATCGCATTTTACATCAATAAACATTAATATTTGAGTTCCGATGTTGGTAGCCGCAATCAATACGTTTTTGTGATTTGGTCTGCTGTAACATCTCGGAATTTCTGAGAACGCAGGTGTGCAACATGTCTTACCTCGTACAGTGACAGCAAGACGGGAGTGGGGAGCAGCCATCGGAAAGCTTGAAAACATGTGATAACTGTGTGCGCGTCGGCCAATTGTCAATCGTTCTTATTGATTTTTCGCGAATTTTTCGCCGATTTCCTCCGATTCTTCACCTGTGTTTTGTGCACCAAAGTGCCGGGAACAATCCAGAAGCAATTTTGGGACGCCGCGGTCACGGGTAAGTCTGATTTTCTTGAGTTTTACTTGGAATTCTCACGTGTGCTGAATTTTTCGAGGCGTCATTACAGGCTTACTCAGTAGTAAAGAGTATTATGTAGATGTTACTCGATTGTTGTGTTTCGACAGTCGGTGTCTGTACTCGCATTGTCACATTGTACTTTTGCTTTACCACGATCTTATTAATTCAATATGCAACTTGAGAGGATGTTTTATTGTTCAATATTGTCAGAAAGTAGTAATTTCAAGATATTGAACCCTCTCATTGTTCCCATGCAGTTAACGGGTTCACAAAATTATCGGGGGTGGTCGCCACCCAACCTTTCGACTAGCTCGTTGACACATTGAAGCGTCTAAACCTTTTGCAATTCTTCAATATCATGAAACACATCCACTCTATATCCCAACCTAATGTCAGTGGCTACTTATCTGTGTTTGCTAATTCGCGACCATAGCGGCTGAGACTGCGACTACTGCCAGACTACTTCTGTAGTCGCATATAGTGCCTAAACCGTTCATCACACTGTTCTGTAAAAAATGCCTTTTATGAAATCATTAATTTCATAATCATAAGTAATCATTAATTAATTTTGGTTTGTTGTATCTGGAAAACGAACATTCAGAGAGGTTAGGGATTTTTTTTACGTTAAGAAAATCAGTTTTTGCAATATTGAAAACCCCAGGTGGCCCTCACCCAACTTTCCGACTACATGGTTGACACATTGTAGACTCTTTTCTAATTTTTCAATTTAGACTCTAATCTAACGTCAATCATAGAATGACATTTAATGTCATGTCGTGTCAGCTGCCACTACGCTTATCCAAATCTGTCAATTTGCAACCATAGCGACGAAGGGTTTGTATTTTGTCACTTCCGATCAGATTGTCACCAAAAACAATGCAGTTCGTCAGGTCCATGTCATCATCCCCCCCACTTTCAAATTTCGATTTTTTTCTGACGTTAAAGTTTTGTGCTAGTTTTGTGCTGTTTTGTGCCGCAAACTAGAAGTTTTGTGCTCTTTTCGTTTTTGAGTTATACGCGAATTAAGTTGGGGGGCTGGGGACATGCCAGCCCCCCCACTTCCAAATTTGGAGTTTTTTCTGACGTCAAAGTTTTGTGCTAGTTTTGTGCTGTTTTGTGCCGCAAACTAGAAGTTTTGTGCTCTTTTCGTTTTTGAGTTATACGCGAATTAAGTTGGGGGGCTGGGGACATGCCAGCCCCCCCACTTCCAAATTTGGAGTTTTTTCTGACGTCAAAGTTTTGTGCTAGTTTTGTGCTGTTTTGTGCCGCAAACTAGAAGTTTTGTGCTCTTTTCGTTTTTGAGTTATACGCGAATTAAGTTGGGGGGCTGGGGACATGCCAGCCCCTCCACTTCCAAATTTGGAGTTTTTTCTGACGTCAAAGTTTTGTGCTAGTTTTGTGCTGTTTTGTGCCGCAAACTAGAAGTTTTGTGCTCTTTTCGTTTTTGAGTTATACGCGAATTAAGTTGGGGGGGCTGGGAACATGCCAGCCCCCCCCACTTCCAAATTTAGAGTTTTTTCTGACGTCAAAGTTTTGTGCTAGTTTTGTGCCGTTTTGTGCCGCAAACTAGAAGTTTTGTGCTCTTTTCATTTTTGAGTTATAAGCAAATTTATTTGGGGGGGCTGAGGACATACTTCCTTCAATTTTTTAAATTGCAACAAAATCGACCTTTTTTCAATGTCAAAGTATTGTGCTAGTTTTGTGCTGTTTTGTGCCGTAAACTAGAAGTTTTGTGCTCCTTTGGTTTTTGAGTTTTAAGCAAATTTAGTTAGCAAATGGCGTACATGCATCAATTTTTTAAATTGAAACAAAATCCACCCTTTTTATGTCAGGGTATTGTGTCAGTCCTGTGTTGTTTTATTCCGTATACTAGAAGTTTTGTGCTCATGTCGTTTTCGAGTTATATGCATTTTTCTGTATTGCGCCATTATCGCTGTCGACCATCACGCCAGGGCCGGGCCGCGGCCGCCTCCTTCAGGCTAAATGTTCTTATCACTTTGTATTGACTGTATTTTTTTTTTTTTTTTCAAAAATTAATGACGTTTTATGGTACCTACCTTCAATTTATTTGTCAATTTAGGTCCAATTTATGATTAAAAAATATATACGAATATTTTCTCATTCAAACTTACGTGTCGAGGTACATTATATTGTATTTTAAACTTTCCAGTTGGAAATACAGAAGCGTAATTAAATTATGTATATTATTTTCCTTACGATTGATGTAATTTTCTTTCACATTTGGATAAGAAGAGTACATTCTATTCATAAATGTCAGTCACTTTGACTTATTATTATAATTCCATATCCTAGGTTTTGAAATAAATGTATTGATAAGTTATTTAAGTAAGTTAAGTTAGTTTTGTGCTGTTTTGTGCCGTAAACTAGAAGTTTTGTGCTCCTTTGGTTTTTAAGTTATAAGCAAATTTAGTTAGCGGACAGTATGCTATGTTTCAATAAATTTTAGATATTGGAATAAAATCCAATCTTTTTTGATGTCAGGGTATTGTGTTTTGTGTTTTGGACTGTTTTGTGCCGCAAACTAGAATTTTTGTGCTCCTTTGGTTTTCGAGTTATAAACATTTTTCTGTACTGCGCCATCGTCGCTGAATTCAGGTGTTATTATAGGTTTTAAGGCTTGCAAGCTGAATTAATAGTAGAACTATACAAACGTGAAAATTAATCAAAATTGCTGATAAATCTCAAGAGGTTTTGGGCTTATATGCAGCGAAAGATTCGCACCTCACCTGTGCACAATTAATTACTTATTTTTATATTATTTACAGCATAAGTTACCTGAAAAATGGCCTCCGTAAAATGGCAAACAAGATACCTATTTTTGAGAAGACGGAAATTTATATCGATTTTCTAAATGTTAAAGATCCAACACATAAGTGAAAATAATTAAAAAACCACATGTAGTATAAAACCTTGCGGCAAAAGTTTGTCGACATTTTTGGATCTCCACGAAAGAATATTTTAGTACCTACATATTAGGACTTTATACTAGAAATTTTACGAAAATACACTTAATAATACACACCCTATATATATAGGTATATTTACTTTCCAACTACCAACATACAAGGAAAATATTGCAATCGATGTAAAAAATGGGATTTCAGCAGAAATATACGTTTCGAGATCCCCTAAATCCATTGCAATGATTTATACGCAGTGGCTGTGGCTTCACGAAATTGAAATATTGTCGAAGGTTTCGACGCTACAATGTGTGAACGATGTAGTCGGAAAGTTGGGTGGAGACCACCTAAATTTTTTACTTTTTTTATTATAAGTTTGAATGCGGAAATATTCGTATATATTTTTTAATCATAAATTGGACCTAAATTGACAAATAAATTGCAGGTAGGTACCATAAAACGTCATTAATTTTGAAAAAAAAATAATACGGTCAATACAAAGTGATAAGAACATTTAGCCTGAAGGAGGCGGCCGCGGCCCGGCCCTGGCGTGATGGTCGACAGCGATAATGGCGCAATACAGAAAAATGCATATAACTCGAAAACGACATGAGCACAAAACTTCTAGTATACGGTATAAAACAACACAAGACTGACACAATACCCTGACATAAAAAGGGTGGATTTTGTTTGAATTTAAAAAATTGATGCATATACGCTGTTTGCTAACTAAATTTGCTTATAACTCAAAAACCAAAGGAGCACAAAACTTCTAGTTTACGGCACAAAACAGCACAAAACTAGCACAATACTTTGGCATTGAAAAACGGTCGATTTTGTTGCAATTTAAAAAATTGAAGGAAGCATGTCCTCAGCCCCCCCAACTAAATTTGCTTATAACTCAAAAACGAAAAGAGCACAAAACTTCTAGTTTGCGGCACAAAACGGCACAAAACTAGCACAAAACTTTGACGTCAGAAAAAACTCCAAATTTGGAAGTGGGGGGGCTGGCATGTCCCCAGCCCCCCCAACTTAATTCGCGTATAACTCAAAACGAAAAGAGCACAAAACTTCTAGTTTGCGGCACAAAACAGCACAAAACTAGCACAAAACTTTAACGTCAGAAAAAGATCGAAATTTGAAAGTGGGGGGGCTGAGGACATGGACCTCAGTTCGTCCCCTGGTAATTCCAAATATGTATTCCAAATTTCAGCCCAATCCGTTGTACCGTCAGAGGACCTCAAAACGCGTATTTCCGCGGATATCTCAATTTTTTCCCGTCGATTGCAAAACTTTCCTTCTATAGTAGGTACTAGAAGAAAATATGTATTTTTATCGCTATTGATTTGTATTGATTTGTGCAGCATAATAATATTCAAAACAATATGTCCCGCGCGTCACAAGCGCACTACAAACGCTGGTTTGTCGATATAGGTTATGTTTATAAGATTCGGAAAACGGCACTTTGCCAAGACAAACTCCCCGGCAGTGCAAACAGCGGATATTGTATGCAATATTCAGCTCGGCTAGAACTCCATCCGATATATTTGCCAAAACGTCCCGGATATAGTTTATTAGCTCCTTGCGAAGTGTACAATGTTTACTGTGTGTATTGTACAAGAAGCACAATGTTATTTTTCTACTTTGCATTCACAATGCACACATTCATTGTAACACTGTTTTCGGTGTTACAATTAGCAAATTGTAACACCGTTTTTAGTAACTTTTTTCTAAGATTGGTGACATTGATATCAATTGCATGTCAAACGAAAATACACATAACCACAAAAGTAAGCACAAACTGATTTTTTAGAATCGCACAAACTGCGAAGTATGTATATTTTTATACATATTTAAACATACGTGTTGCATCCTAGGTTTCGTACTACTAGTATATGATGGTAGATAATAATTATCAATAATTACTTTTTCACAGATATTTGAATTTAAGTGACAGATGACAGTGTTACCAACGGTTGCACCCATAAATACTCTAGATTGGAATTTTAACTAATATACTTCTAAATTTTTATAAAAGTAATGACGCAAAGTAGAAAAAATAGTATATTACACTCGTTTTATAAGACAATTTGACGTCTTATAAAACTTGTATAATAATATACTATTATGTGAACACTTCTTAGAACACTTCTCTAATTTCTATAGCTCTAAAATATACCCTATAGATAAGGCGATTATCGATTAGTATCGAAACATTACCAGGTAAGCTTGGTTAAAAGTTATTAGGCCCTACTTAGCCAATACCAATAAATCAAATGATGTTTATTAGATACCCTTCTATAGAGGTCTGTTATCTGGGGGTGATTAATTGACTATGGTAGACGATTTAAACATTAATTTGTCAGTAATAAATGCTTGTAATGGCTTTCGGCTTCCTCATTTTAGAGCGGTTTATTACGTTTATATCGTGCGAGTTGAAGGTGGAATCAATATTCATTAGCACTGCTCTAAATCTGTCAAAATAATTCATGATGAAAATCACTGTAAACACATTAAAAATGTATGTTGATTTGAATACTTACGCACATGTCAGGTATTAAATATAGTATTTACTTATGTGACCCTGCATATTTAGAAGGTGTTTATGCGTAAAAAGTAGTTTTCGCGAAAAACACATTTAAAGTTTGTATGCATGCTTTTCAATATTTGAAACCATGAAAAAGTATGTCTTGTCACTCTTTCCCACATCTTGTTGAAGTTATTTCGATTGATTATACCGATCTACAAAGAAATAATAAAAGAAAACTACCACATTGAGGGAAAAATTTATTCGATACAACACGAATATCTTTGAGTGAAGAATATCACTTGTTTCTATATCCGTAGAAAGATTATTTGGTTGGTTCAAGTAAAATATAAAATTCTGAGAGTAAAAATATGATTTTCTTGATGTTCCAAGTATTACGTTTTCTTGTTTTATGTATGAAGGAACTGCTTGAAAGGAATTACGTATGTTTTAAGCGATACGTACGTATACTTTTGGGCCAACAAACTATTGTTGTTGATGTAAAACGAACGTCTTACTCTTTTTATATGTAGAAGAGTAATATTTTCTTCGTCAGAGTCGGTGACCGGAATATACTAACCAAAAGCTAATGACATTAAATTTACTTTTTTATCAGAGGGGGAGTTTGTGCGTTGAAAAATATCCGGTCACAATAATTTGATTATTGTGACCGGATATATGACACAGTCCGTCAGTGTTTTATAGTTAGTGGTTTTTAGCGGCAGGGATGGCAGTTTTTAATTTAAGAGAACCGGCGCGCAGCGCACAGTGAAACCTGCGAGTAAAAATGGAACTAAATCAAAAATTAAATTATATGGCCGTATGCACCAAACCCCCTACTTTACCCATGTTACAAAGCTTAACTCGGCTTTGTTGTTAATGATTGGATTAGCATTATAAAAGATGTCTAGGGATAATAAGATACAAATTCGTATTCATTAGTAATGGAAAAGGTTAATTACTTTCTGATACAACCAAAAAAAATGTTTGGTCCAGATTATACTTGCCTTACATAACTAGAAACTGAACGTGAAGATTTATTGTAACAAGTCTAGATTTACAGATACAGCAATACTTAAAAAAACTGAGAAAACTGCAACAAAATCAGTTAACAAATAATATAAATTCAAAGAATATGCAAAAGTACTGCTTTCAAGCTGTATTTTGATGAATCGATAAAACCATTCACCATTCAGAAGGATCGTGGCGAATATCAAACGCGTTCATAAGACCCTCAACATCGTGACATACACGTAAAGATTCTTAAAACTTCAAATGGTGAATCATGACGACTTCTCTGATTTGACAGAGTGATTTCAGACACTCTCATATGGCTTTTCCAAATCTCCAATTCTAAATACAAAATAGCAGCAGTAAGCTGATTTTACCTCCAGATATTTTTTCATGTAACAAAACTTATTTGGTGAATTTTTGCAACATCTAACTTGATAAAATAACACAAACAAAAACTTGTTGATTAGTAATATTTTGAACAATATGTTATGAGAACGTATGCACAGAAGGCTAATTCAAGCGAAATATATGAATTCAAATAAAATGTTGTGGTTGTAGGACCCTTGTTCCCTTGTGTTATAATACTTTCGTTCTAGGACTTAGTAGGAAAGTAAGAAAGCGATACCTATTTGCTATGCTGAATAGTCCACAAGCTGCTTAGCAAATTCTAAATATCAATTTCTAGGAAAGGGTGCAAATAAAATGGTAAAAGTGAACGAAGTGGGTCTCGCCGCTACGAATATTTAGCATATCTCGTTAGCTAGTCCCGTTTTCTTCGCAACTTCTCGGTTGCGACTGTGGTTAAGGCTGGTTTAACTTTCAAATCACTCGCAATGTGCATTCTAGCGCATGCCATGATTGTTATGCAAAATGCTTACCCACTCTTCTTTCAATTTCAAACAAAGTTACTTGTAGTCACGTAGCTGATTAAGTCATGTTAGAACTCCTTTAAGATATTCCTTTCTGAAAGAAAGTTTTAAATTATTTGTTAATTTATGGGTTTTGTTATGTGTAGATAAGCGAATGGAGATCAAAATTTGCTAAATTAACTGTCTCAACTAAATCTAAGCATTGATGATTGAACACTAACTTAACTAAATAAGTAAACGGTTGCTTACAATAGTCATTTTATTGACTAAATGATTTTACAAAATACATTACACAGACACTATTGTTTAAATAATATGGCACACAACTCTCTCGATATTATATTTATTGCCACGTGTATACACGTACAAAAAACAGTCGATCAACTCGTTACAAACATATATTGAACAGCAAACTATCACACAACGCTATAAATTTACATGAAATGCTTATAATTACATTATTAATTAAAACTACATTCACTTTTTGTACGCCACGCCAATGAAAAAATTACGTATACGTACACAAAACATACACACAGATAGAAAAATCGCCTATTGATGTAAAATAAACAAAATTGTACAGTCTTAGTGACGAATTATACTATAATCAGTGCCAAAAATAACCAGCCCATCTAAAAATTTGAAGTTCTTTCACCACAATAATAGCCTAATTCTTTGAGATTTTACCTCCCCATTTGAATTTCGAAAATGTTGTCCAACCATATTTAGGTGGGCAGTCTTTTTGGAGCAAAGTATACATTATTATCAAGATTTACAAATACTCTCTAGAGAATTGCATATTATACATATAAATATAAATAGTAACAAGAGTACCCGAGGAAGAATGGTTAAAGTACAAAATAAGTACTAGAGGACACATCTAAATAAATACTATGTATATACCACTTGCTTTTTCAAAAAAAAATTGATTCCATAAAATACATCTTTACATCTAAAACATTCAAACGATTTCTAGAACTCCGGGTAGTGTCCGGATCCGGGCATTACGGCGCCATCTGTTACTGGAACGTCGAACTAAACCGGAGAACCCTACTAAACTTCTTCCTCGCTATCGTAAGGCTCGATCGCCTCATACGCGATACTAAATCCAGGGAAAGACATCGTATCGTCTGTTGTAAACCTAATTAGCAATGCTTCATTCACTGATATAATATCCGATGGTTTCTGCAAAGAAAAATTGAGTCAACAATTAATACAACATTGAAGTGTCAGTTTTTTTTCATAAATTGATGTTTATGGTCGCTATAAACTTATGAATCGTATTACTTATGAATAATATTACAAAGTATTGCAAATTATTACGAAATATTACAAAATATTACAAAATATTACAAAATATTACAAAATATTACAAAATATTACAAAATATTACAAAATATTACAAAATATTACAAAATATTACAAAATATTACAAAATATTACAAAATATTACAAAATATTACAAAATATTACAAAATATTACAAAATATTACAAAATATTACAAAATATTACAAAATATTACAAAATATTACAAAATATTACAAAATATTACAAAATATTACAAAATATTACAAAATATTACAAAATATTACAAAATATTACAAAATATTACAAAATATTACAAAATATTACAAAATATTACAAAATATTACGAAATATTATAAAATATTACGAAACTTACCGATTTACCGCAGAATCTTCCATAGGAAGATCCGCTTGAGTCCAAACCGCTGAAAATCTCTACGTAGTCATATATACAGTCCGGTTCAGCTTCAATATCAAAGCTAACAAACATTAGGTGGACATTATAGCCGGGCATAGCTTCAATAGTCCAATCGCAGTCGGTTTTTGGAGGATAATCAGTACTACCGAAGGTGTCGTGAGAGTAAAAGTGTTTCCTTTCACTGGTAGCTTGCAGCCGCCCTCCACAAACCGTGGTATGATGTGCCTAGTGCAAACAGAGACAATCAGAACACCACTCTACAAGACATATTTGATTATATTATACCATAAATCCTTTTCTTTGGACTGAGGCGTCAGATTTGAACACCATATACATCTGGTTACTTGTCGCCACTATCGGATGTGGAGTTTTCGATCCACAGAACCTTCCTAGAATGGTGGCTTCCGGGGAATCACCGTCGTAGAAGACTATATGGTCATAGGAACATTCCTGGTGCGGTTCCATCTCGAAATGTATAAAGATAATCTTGATCCTGTGGCCAGGGGTCGTTTGGAAATGCCACACGCAGTCTTTCTGACTCGGGTAGTAGTCAGGATAGTTTGGACTGGTTATCTGACCAGATGGTGAGCTTATTTCATATTTACAACCCCCTTCCTTACAATCTCGGCCATTCTCGTGAAGAGTGAAGCCGTTGTGACATGTACACATGTAAGAGCCTATCGTGTTGACGCATTCGTGTTGGCAATCTCCTTTGTTGATGGCACACTCATCCCTATCTAAATTCAAATAATTCCAATGACCTTTGCAATCTTTGATGAATTTTAATGGTGCTTCTTCTAAGCAAAAATTCTCGGCCAAGTTCTCGATTAAAAGAACCATTAAAATCCATCCAGAAATCCGAATGTTTAATGCATGTCAAACAATGTTCTTACAACCCTTACCTGTAAAGAAGACAGCAGCGAAACCGGTTTTTTGAACACTAACGTCAGACTTAAACACAATCCTCATGACGTTGGTCTCAGATGTAATAGCGGCTGGTGTCTTTCCACCACAGTAAGTAGCATGTTTCGATAGTCTAGACTCACTGTACTTATTATAAATGTCCAGCCTGTCATACTCGCAAAGTTGCTGATTAATATTATTACCCTCCAAGTCAAAGTGCGTAAAGTTTAAGGTTATAATGTGTTGAGGAGGTGCTGTTATCTCCCATACGCACTTCTTATCTGGCGGATAGAGTTGAGGAAAAGATGGTGATGTTATTGTACCATTTGTAGTCTCATAAACACCACCACATGCGTCTAAAAAATACGAAATATTACGAAATATTACGAAGTATTACGAAATATTACGAAATATTACGAAATATTACGAAATATTACGAAATATTACGAAATATTACGAAATATTACGAAATATTACGAAATATTACGAAATATTACGAGATATTACGAAATATTACGAAATATTACGAAATATTACGAAATATTACGAAATATTACGAAATATTACGAAATATTACTATTCACATTACCTTCGCAACTTTTGCCATCTGAATGCAGTTCAAACCCGATTCTACAGCCACATTTGTACGATCCAAGTGTGTTGATGCATTCCTGCTCACAGCCGTGGTTGACCATGGAGCACTCATCAAATTCCTTCATGAACGTGGCCTGGAAGCCTCGTTTCTGGACGGAACCATCGGAAACGAACTTCACCCATAGGTGACTTCCGCTTGAGGTGATGTTGGATGGTATTTTGTAGCCACAGTACACCCCGATAATTTGGCTCTCCTTGGTGTGCCCATCTCGTACTTCCACGTAGTCATAGACGCAGTTGTCGTGGTTCTCCACTTCAAAAGATTGAAATTCTAATGTCACTTGATAGCCGTCTGGTACTGATAGCCTCCATATGCATTCCTTGTTCGGTTGGTAATCGTCAGGAAAATTTGGTGACCCTAGATGGCCTCCTGTGTCCAAATCTAGATCTCCTCCACAAACAGCTGGAAGGAAAGTTACGAAAAATTACGAGAAATTACGATTTTTTTTACATATTTAGTAACACATCATAAGCATTATTCGATTGTCATACCCTCATAATTTGCTGAAAATCCAGCATGGCCACCGTTTTTCATGACCATAGTTAGAAGCATACGGCTCCCAGTAGAAATAATGGCCCCGTTGATGGTCCCTGAACCGCAGTATCGTCCGAGAAGGCTAGATTTGTGCCAGTATCCGTCTCTGATCTCCAAGTAATCCGTTCGGCAGTCTGTAGATTTAGCAATGTCCAATTTGCTGATATTCAGGTTGATGCGTTCACCATGTGTTGCGGTGATCCTCCATTCGCATTTTTCTCCATCGTCCGATAATTTTTGAATCTGGTAGTTAGGTGAAACGATTTGCCCTGTATTTGCTTGATAGGTTCGTCCACATTCTTCAAGGGAATGTTTAGTTAGATGTTTGGAATAGTAAGCACTAAGTTATCGTAAATATTGCAAAAATATTACGAAATATTACGAAATTTTACGAAATATTACGAAATATTACGAAATATTACGAAATATTACGAAATATTACGAAATATTACGAAATATTACGAAATATTACGAAATATTACGAAATATTACGAAATATTACGAAATATTACGAAATATTACGAAATATTACGAAATATTACAAAATATTACGAAATATTACGAAATATTACGAAATATTAAAAATTGACTATTAAATTTCATTGAATCTAAAAATGTAAAATACAATACTTACTCGGACACTTATATAATAGATTAGTTTGCGCTATATCCCCCTCACTGAGGCGTACTCTTTGGCCGATTTCAGGTCGCTTCCTGCCTGGAACATCCACTGGCTGTATAGTGTCCAAATACGTTCCCTTTGAGAACGTATTCCTTGCGTAATGCATTATTGAATCGTAGTCGTACGTTAATCCCAGTGAATTCACTTCCTCCTCGTTCAGCTTATTGAAGTTGTACTCTTGACCTACAAAATCGAAAAGGATGCATCAACAACGCCTCTCTACATTTGCGTGAGTGTGTGCACGTTTTTGTGTGTGAGAGATGCCGGGAAAGCTGCTGGCTCGAGTTCAATTGTCGAAAATGTTTGATATACAATACCTTTTGTAATCTTTGATGGTTTTTGGTCGTTCTTTCGGCAAATTGTATGAAAATTCCAATACAGATTTTAAAAACTGTTGGAGATCAAATTTGATTGAACTTTAGGGTAGGGTTAGATAACTTTCCACTTACCAAGTAACTTCGGATATTAAAACTAAGATTACGAAACTATAAGCACAAAGGTGCCGCGAACGTGACCCTAAAGTCCTTTGGGAGATTTGTCCCTCGAAAGTCGCTCGCCGCTCAAACTTACCCATCATTATATTATCCCTGTAGATGTTGACGTGCTTATCTCTATCAGGTCGGGTGTGCTCATGCCAGAAACCCACCACATGCCCCAATTCGTGGACCACTATGCCGAACTTATCGCAATTCTTTCCTATACTTATTGCCTGGGCACCATTACCTCTCTTTCCGACGAAAGAACAACACCTACAATAATATTAGTATTATAAATCGGCGATCTTAACTTTCAATAATGTCTCTTGTACCTACCCACATGGCCTTTCAGTAAAAACAATATAATTAGGATGTTCATGAACGTTCCTCTCAACGAACTTCACGCAAGTGAAGTTCTCCCAATGCCTCATAGCTTGCTTGAAGAGAGCAGTGTGTCCTCCACTAAAATTCCCATCAATCTCATAGGGAATGACACCGTGATCCCATACTCTTTCCTTTCTTGCGGTGGCAGCCCTGGTAATCCTTCTGTGAATGTTTCTCTCACTGTAAATATTAGTAGGATGAACATCTGGGGCTAGTGTTTTAGCTTTAAAGTCAAAAGTAGGTTCAAACTCGTGTACAGGCACCTCGTCGTGTGTTGGCAGTGTTGTTGCTTGGTTATAACTAAAATAAATAACGAAAACAAAATAACCGCTGGGCTTTATATGTTAAACAGGTCAACTTACGTTGTTTGTTGATCATCCTCGATAGTGGTTTTCAGTCTTTTTCTCTTGTTTAATCTCCGGTGATGACGCACATTTTTGCTAGTACCATCAACATTTTCGTCATCCAGTTTCTTTGGTGTTTTCGCTGATGCTCGGAATGTGTAGTCTTTCTTGTCAACGTAGTCTTCATCTTCCTTCCTGCTTTTATCTATGGGGTCGTTGTATACTTTAAGCACATCTTCTGGTAGAGGCTGCTTCACTTTCTTTTTCACCAGATGCAGAAGACCTTCTTCTTCTATCTGGAGACCTTCCAAGACCAACTGTTTCAGTTCATCTTGGTCCTTCTTGTACCCCATGAATGGGACATCGTCTGGTATAGCTATATCGCCAAGGAATCCACCTGAAAATAGTTTTAACAATAATTTTTAAGTAGGACGGAGAAAATTAACTGTGGTGTGTGTTGTCACGCCTTCTAAAAATAGCAAAATTAGGGCAGATAAGGTTGAAGTGTAATATTTTTCGAGTTGTTTCATTCCGGTTGTGTCCGGGTTTTCACGTTTTTGATATATTTCACTCGCTTTATAACCATGACTTATTAGGATAATGCCCAACATTAAATTTCATGCTTTTTCGTCCCTTGTGTTCTTTTAGTGTGTTGTGAGACAAATTGGATCATAAATAAATTCATATCTCCTGCCATTTCTATCCTACCCTCAAGTCAGTATGAAACATTGTAAACCTATGACAAATGTATCACTTCTTGTTGCAGATATTTTTTATAATAAAAATAATTTTATGGTTTATGATTGTTACCGAAATATCTATATAATACTGTTGAAGAATTATCTGCATATAATTGAGGACGTTTAATCTGGTTAAACTTTAACCTCGTGGATAAAATGAAAGATAACGTGGTAAAAATCTGTTTTGGGAATTGAAACGTGTTTGCTCGTCACATAGACAAGTTGTCTAGTGACTACAGCTGCTTCTTGATAAATTTATCAGTTGATTATGATGTCATGATGCTCTGCGTCATACGAAGTGCACGGATAGTACGATCACAAATCACCAATGTATCAAATTTACTTTAGCAGTTCGCCAAATGATAAAAATCATGTGTTTTGTTAAAAATAAATGACCGACTATAATTTTAATCTTATTCTTGAGTATTAACCAACAGGGAGTACTATATTATAAAACATATCAGACATCTTAGTTTAGTGCCGTTTAAGTTGGCTAATCGCTAGTATCTGTCAACGTCAGGCGTCGACCCTCTTGTAAGGATTATGACCCACGGCTAAAGGCGTAGGTAAAGGGTCCTGGAAATCCTGCGAATCCTGCGACTTACGGCGTACCTTATCCTTTGGTAAACGTAAACAGAGCCCAGGACTGTAAAGTACGTTACTCGCCCCCGTGGTTGCTAGTGCCTCCCTCTGGTGGGATTTACGCTGACCGCAGCTATTAAACTTGACGAATTAAGGGAAGAGGATGGCATCCGACAAAAGCTTTGCAAATCGTTAAGCTCGGATACGATAAACATTTTATTAAGGTACACATTCAGCTTGATGGTTTTGGACCTGTACTGTTACATATAATAAAGTTAAATTGTCAATGTTGAATACGCGTTGTGGAAGGTTATATGAGCCGTTTGCTGAATGACTTGATAAAGTGTCCGAAATGCCAAATTTTCGGTGGAAATTGTATACAAGTCGCTGGGGTTGGTTTTATACATTAAAACAATCTAAAACATTTAACTGCATGAGATGTCTATATGTCCAAAAGAAATATTATGAATCATATGATATGGAGCAGCGTTTATTTATAATTTTGAGTAGCCGCAGAAATAGCGGAGAACACAAATTTATGGTGTAATGGCATTTCAAAGTTTATTGGAAGACAGAAACGTTGAACTTTAAAATATAGGGTAACGGTTTGATACACACGTCAGGGCAGAAAATCCTTGTCCGCTGTCGCGTCGTGTAAAAATCCCTCTATAATTCCGTCTAAATCTAAGGCTTCAATTAAGTGAGGTGTTGATGATCGATACAACTGTATAGTATAAAATATCCTTAATATATACTGAAGATAGCCACATAAACATGTCTCATTTTCTCTTCAGACAAAAGCTGTTCCACAAAACAGCAACTCCTAATTTATGTGTAAAACTATTTAAATTGTAGACTTCCTGAATCACTAAGTTCTAGATTTCCGGGAGAAAACACATGGACGGCAATCCTTAGACGATTTTCTGCAATTCCTAAACACCCAACATACAGACATACGCTTTACCATGGAAGTAGAAACAGATGGCTGTCTCCCATTTTTAGATGTACTAGTCTCGCGAAACTCCAATGATTCCCTCAACCACACCGTATACAGAAAACTCACCTATACTGACAGATAGCTGAATGACCATTCACACCACCACCCAGCTCAGAAACAAGCCGTGATCAGCACAGTTGTAAGACGAGCTATTTCAATAACCCACCCCAACAATCTCCACAAGGAACTTGAACATCTTACCAGAGTCCCATCCCAAAACAGTTATCCCATTTCCACCATACGAAAAAACACAAAATCACCAAACACCTCAATAATACAGCAACACAACCAAGTCAACAGCCTGACCCACCTATGGCAACTGCTTTTCTTCCCTACATCCAAGGTACGACTGAGCATTGGTCGGATCCTCCAAAAGTACAACATCAAACCCATTTTCAAATCAAAATTTCTGATTTACTGCCATCCGTTAAAAATAAACTTTCTCTACTGCTAGACCCAGGTGTGTACCGTATCCCATGTGCTTGTGACAGTGTCTACATTGGTGAGACAAAGCGCTCTGTCAGCGTTCTGTTTTCAGAACATGAACGTTGTACAAGGATGCGCCAGATCACCAGTTGGAGCACAGACACAACACGGGTCACACAATACTTTTCGACCAAACAAAAATCATCTCCCGGGAATCACATTATTATCCTCGTAGAATCCGTGAAGCGATCGAAATCTTTAAACATCCTCCAATCTCAATGGAGATGACGGTTGGCATTTGCATCACAGCTGGAAAGCACTTTTAGGACCACCACAGCAAATCACAACTACCTCCAATCGCCCTCCTAACCAATAGTTGTTTGACTACCTGCGCAGGTCCCTGCGCCAGGTACCTATAAATACCCTCACCCTTCCACACACACTTTCTTCGTAGCTGTCTTACTGTTACGTCCTGAAGATGCCTCTTGCAACAGAGTGCGAAACGTTGACTACTTTATCGTCGTTGACGCGGTTTTCTCCCGGAAATCTAGAACTTATGTGTAAAACCTTCATAATTGATAATCAAAACAGTTGACAATTGGTAGTTTCACGTTACAACGGGTACGAGTAACGATTTAATATCTACATTCTGGAGAATTTATGATCATTTGAAATGTTCGTTCCGAACAAATCGGCTAAAATGGATAAATCATTTACAGGCATAAATCACAACGGGTACATAACACATCCGAGCTTTACACTCTTTCCGAAGCTGGGGTTAGGGGGCAGACTGGCGGAGAGGGGAGAGTAGTTTGATGTATTTTGAAATCGAGATCGGCAAAATGGATGCACGTAATTAAATTGCATTGGCTGCTATATTCTTTGCCAGGTTCGCAAACTCATTTGATTTGTACGTTTTGGCAGGCATGTCGAATGTTTGATTAGCCAAAATTATTCGAATACAACCGCAGTGCATGTATAAAAGAAGCATAAACATGCATAATAGGTTTATTTAATGATGTATGTATGTGTACAAGCGAGAAATTTTGATAAAGGTAAATTATTATAAAAACAGACAGTTTTGTAGATGACACTTTTTGTTCTTGTTGCCAGTTGTGTAAAGCAGCTCTTGGAGCTTTAAAACTGAAAATCAGAGTTTACAAATTACCAAAGTATTAAGCGTGTTCGCATTAGAAATTTATGGGTCGGTAAAAGCTGGAACAGTGTACTGGCGCCGTTTACAGCCGGAGATTTTAATACAGCGTTCGTAATGGCCGATACGGAATCCAATTTTGCGTCATCTGTTTTAATCTGTATAGTGCCGTGTTTGGTGCGTCGTTAGCCCCATAAATGGGGACAATCGCCGCACTTATCACCTAATTACAAGACAGTAATTGCCGCGCTGCAAAAGCACCGGTGTTAAGGGTAATCGTTCAGTGCCCTATCAACACTTCCGGGGACCAGTGGAAGAGATTTTCTGTTAAACGAGATGTTTCACCGTTTCCTACGGCGTGTAATTTTGTGGATTTATTTGTGTTGACCCAATGCGAGTGTTATTAAGAGATTAAGACGTCTTGTGATGTTGGAGACAGGCATTTGTAAACAATACAATAAAATAGAGAGTTTGTATTATCAGATATACCTCAGAATACGCTATACCTAATATTTCAGCTTTTCGTCTCTTTAAATAGCTAATTGTGGTTTATGGGTACCATACCTTACAATCATCAAAAGGTATTGTAATAACCATCGAGGTTAATACGAAATATGACACCACCTTCATAAACAAACAAAGTTCTGCATGCACATACCATCCCAAAGGATGATTATAATCCGTTATCCTTGGTATGCATGCGGTTCCAGTTTGTACACTACAATTGCAGTATGAATAGAGTGAAGAAGGAGGAGCAGAATATCACAGCATGGCATTGAAAGGACAGGGAGGACAACGCATGCATTTTCTTCTACAATTGTTCCTCGTTTCTACAATTTTTAAAATAATTATTTCTACAGCCTAGAGTGCCTAGGCCCTAGACTGTAGTTTGGAGCACTCTGCGGAAAAATCAAAGAATATGGTTTTGTCTACTTGCACATTTAGCTACTTAATTAGTAATATATTGGTATTTGTTTGATTTCGATATGTTTTCAACGAAAATACACTATTTTAACAGATACATTCTATAACTCGAGCATTTTTTGCCCTAGAAGGAAAGTACATATTGTAATCGACGAAAAAAAATTGATTTCGGCGTTAAATACGCGTTTTGTGATCCCCTGAATCGATTGCAGTGCTTTCTGGAAAATGTATGTGTGGATGTCCGTGAACAATATAGCGCCCAGACGGAACAACGGATTGGGCTGAAATTTGGCATACATATTTAGAATTAGCGGGGGACGAACTGGATTGTTTCTGGTGACAATATGACAATCCGATTTGGACCAAACTGACACCATCTCATCCTGCAATGATTTTAAATAAGTATACAAATTTACAGATCAATGGGATGAACGGTTTAGGCTCTATAAGGGAATAATCGATTTGTTTGTGACGTAATGGAGAACTGACGGCATCATACCGCGTAGCCCACACGTTATTGTTTGAATATTATCCCGGCCCTCGATTGAAGAATGAATAAACAAGCAGGAAAGAAATAAACCTCGTAGGAAAACACGGATACGTGACAGTATGTTATAGTTATTTGTATCGAGAGATGGCTTTTATTGTTATAAACATGACTTAATTTTATTATTTTTTTACGAACATTCGTTTTTGGTGTTTCACCCTCTATAATCTATAGTCTATACGTTTAGAGAGTTTATAAATGTGTAAACAATGGGTCAATGTAGTTGGAAAGTTGGGTGGGGACCACACCAGATTTTTCAGTATAATTGTGGTAATTATGAAAAAGAATATCTCACAACTACTACTTCCACAAGACGAGAAAAACACTTAAATTGCCTAACTTTGAAACACTCTGTAAAATGCGATTTACTTTATAATAAACTCATCTTGGTTTGATTCGTAAATCTACCTAACAAGACCTTTCAAAGATAATTTGACAACGTTTCCGGTAGATACAAAATTCTTTCTTCATTTTTACTTTCCGACTAGTACTTATCCTAGAAGGAAAGTACCTATTGTAGAGTAGTCAATTTCTTTTTTTTTTCGAGAATTCAGAATCCTACGTTCGTTCCCTAACTGAATTGTTTTGGTCATAATCTGACAACCGGAAGTGGCAAATGTTGGGTACATGCTTTTCTTAGGAATTTATTTTAAACTGATAGCGATAACGAAACTGATAGCAGCACATCCTCCAGTAGTTTTAAATATGTGTGCCAATGTACAGATCGGTTTAGGGGCTATAAGCATTTATAGAAGCAGTTTGACAGAATCCACATCCTTACAGCCTTCATCGGTGTAATTGCGAATCGTCATATTGGATAAACGTCTGTACACAATCATTGTCAACTCACATTGCCTCTTTTATTCACGCTCTACACAGTTCCACAAACATAGTGTTAATGCCAAAAATGGAGCAGCAGAATGAACTTATCTGACACATTGCTATGGACCTTATAGGCAGATGAGTAAACTAGTCCTTAGAAGACAAAAATTCATTAATGTAAAAATTACAGAAAGTTTACGTTTTAAAGAGTTTCCTACACCAACTGGGGCACTCTTTATTCTTTCCGATTCTATTTATCTATACGTTAGTATGTCTACAGGTAACAGGTATTTAATAGTATTTTTTATATACATAATTTGTAATTTTATAATCGTAATAATTCAAAAGGTTTGTTTGGGTAAATATTATGCAATAAAAATGACAATTTTTCAATTCATTTCACACTAGCTCAAAATGTCTCGGAATAAAGAAACATATTATAAATTTATAAATAATCTATTGCAAGGGTTTTCGCATTTAAATTAATTAAAGCTTCTGGAGTGCCCGACACCCAACTTTTCGACTATTTCGTTGAAATTCTTCAATTTCATGTGTAGGAGGTCAAAATGGCGGGAACAACCGCGACTCCCTAGCATTTGGCCAAGCGCTGTTTAAGGGCTTTAATTACTGGTCAAAATTCTAATTCATCAAATCTCTTCCAATTTATTCGAAGGCAAAACTAACTGGGTTCTTTTTCTTGAACCTTGTGAACACATTTTCTGACTACTAACTGACGCGTTTAAGTATTTAACATTTAATAAGGGCTGATAAAGCAAGACTACTCAAATGAAACGAAACACTTATCAAAACAATAACATCTATTAACAATAATAATCAACAATCCCGTTTGATAGGTTACATAGAAAAATGAATGAAGCTTTGAACATATTGACGTTTAAATTAAACCTAGGAGTTTTTAGTATTTAGACCGACACACTTTTAGCAGAAATATGAATAATTTAATTTACAATGAAATGCGAGACGAGTTGAAAAGACTTACCAGGGATAAACTTAAGCGCCTAAGAACGCTCCACAAAAACGTGTACTTTACATGACGGTGGTTGAAATGAGAAGAGCGAGATCTGTTCGTTTGCATCCCTCGACCCCAAAGGAAGCCGGAAGCATTTCTTCTTAGCAAATGACAACTCTTCAATTTTAAACTTATAACACGCGGTCAAATCCTAAACCAGATGTTCAACCCTAGCAAAAACCTTTGACATTCCCGAATGTTCTTACAAATATCTCGCTTAATTTGATCATAACTTAATAAATAAATAATGGGTTTCCGACCCATTACACATAAAATCACAGTCACTCTAGATCCCAAATGTCAGCGGCCACTGTTTGTCAAAATTTGCCAATTGGCAACCATAGCTACTACGGCTTTTACTACTGTCAGACTAGTTCAATGAACACTTATTGTGCCTAAACCGTTCATCCTAATGGTTAATAAATTGATGTGCATATTTAAAATCACAGGAGCTTGTGTCTGTTTGGTTAAAATCAATTAAAGCCATAAGAAAATGCATGTAACATTTTTCACTTCCGGTTGCCAGATTGTCATAAAAAATAATACAGTTCGTCCCTTGACAAATAGGTGTAGGAAATTTCACAGAATTTCGAAAACCACAATGGTGTATTTCCGCTGAAATCTCGAAAAAAATCTGTCGATTACAACTAGTAAAAAAATCAGCTCCAAAAATACTGTTTTATGAAATCGCAGGCTAATTAAGTGGATCCGATCGAATAATCCCTACTCCAATTAACAAACGACGAGTCGGAGATTTCGTTAATGACCGCCTGTGATCGTCGGACTGTGCTTAATGTCAAGTTGATTGGCTCTGCTAATGGCCACATCAACCGCTGACCGATATTTTTTATTCCCACCCCCATAAAATGTAACGTTTATCGAGCCGACTTAGCCCAGCACTGAATAATAAATAGCATTTCGCAAAACGGCAAAGAACAATCGAGTCGGTTTTGAAATTGCGATACGAGTGACGGCATTACTAACAATTAAAAATAGATATTCATATGAATTATTCTTTATTTTCTGTTGGCGATAGTGAACCTTGGCACAGTTTTGCAGATTCACTGTCTTTATTTTATATTACTATACTACATAAGTGGTTGTTCCTATGAATGGATTGCCATAGTTCTTAAAGTGATAAAGTTACAACAGAACATTTTGTCATTTACTTTCCGATCAGTATTCTAGAAGAAAAGTATTGTAATCGCCTAAACAAATCGAGATTTCAGCGGAATTAAGCGTTTTGGAGTCCCCTGAATACATTGCAATGATTTCGGGAAATATATATGGGTATGTGGGTATGCATGTCTGTGAACACGATGGCACCCAAACAGAACAACGGATCGGGCTGAAATTTGATATAGTTGTTTAGGAGACAAACTCTATTGTTTTACTTGACAATATTAATTGATTAATTTAATTGAGTGGATTGCACAGGCTAACAAACAAAAATATACCCTCAGCACACGACCATGATTATTTATCTAGAAAAACTTGATATTTAATAATTTTGTGCGTTAATACAGACAATAATCAAACGCAGCCGCAAAAATAAGTCATAGTAGTCAAGTTTCCTTTTTCTGCACTAGAACTTCCATATGGAAAAATAGCAACAACTTTACATTCAAACCAATAATTAAGACGTATGATATACTTTTTTCTTTTCGACTAGTACCCTAGCAGGAAAGTACTGTGATCGACGAAAAAAAATGAGATTTCAGCGAAAATACGCGTTTTGGGGTCCCCTGAATCGATTGCAATGATTTCTGGGAAATGTATGTATGTGAACACGATTGGGCTCAAAAGGAACAAGGGATCGGGCTGAAATTTAGTATACATATTTAAAATTGGATGGGGGGACGAACTGGATTGTTTTTGGTTACAATCTGATAACCGGAAGTGGCAAATGTGTCATCTTAGGGCTTTATCCGATTTTGTCCTAACTGATCTCACCATCTAGTTCACCATCTAGTGACTTTAAATATGTATACCGATTTTCAGATCAATGGGATCAACGGTTTAGGCGCTATAAATAAGCTTTTATAGAAGCAGTTTGACAGAATCCATAGCCTTCATCGCCGTGTTTCAGATTGTCAGATTTTGCCATGTCAGTCAGTGGCACTGACTGACATGATGTGACATTAAATGTCAGTATGACAAATGGCATTGTGTCCTAGAAACAGACGTTAGGTAAGGTCCAGAGTGGCTGTGTCTTTACAAAATCGAATAATTGCAAAAGTGTTTAGACACTTTATTTTGTCAATGTGTAGTCGGAAAGTAAGGTGAGGGCCACCCCAGATATTTTCGTTTTGATGGGCCCTGACGGGATCTTAAATGTGATATTATAAAAACTTTTGAATGAGAAGAAATAATTTGTTTATTGTTTCAGTCAGATAGCTAGAAATTATGTGACAGGTTGTAAGTTGGCAAATTTTTATAAACGTGTAGTCGCCAATATTAGTTTGCGATCCAGTGTGCCTGTAGTTTCGGCCAAATGAAGAATTGCTGAAGGTTTAGACGCTTCAACATGTTAACGAGGTAGTTGGAATGGAATATTTTATCCACTCCACCCATCATTAAAAACTGATAAGATGACAATACATCAAAAAATACTATAACAACTTGTTTACTGACTTCATCAGTCTTCTTTAATTTAATTGTTATACTTTCCACATATAGATAGATATTTACATCAAATCTAATCGGCACCAATTTGTTCGACACTAACAAGTTCACACATTTTTCCTACCGAGTTATCATGTAGTTTTGATTCATTAGTAATTAAGCCAATGATTTATTACACCAAAACATTAAATTACATTACATATATGTTATACGATATTTTCACGATCTACGTTATACGATCTAAGTTATCAAACACCAAAAGTTTCTTGTCTTTTAGATAGATTTGAGCACCCTGTATTTTATGAATATATATTATCAGTGATAATGTTTTGAGAATAAACTAGTACTTACCAGCTTTGCATGGATCTAAATCAAGATCTTTTGATACGCTCTTTGGAAATTCGCTGCTCACGAGTTCGTCAATAGAGAATTTAGTTCTATTTGTACCTAGGGCTTTGTCCACATGCACAATCACTAGTAAAGTTAGTAGAGCGGTTTGAATTGAATTGAGTAGCATTGTTCACAAAGTTACGATATTATTAGATCACAGCACTATTGAGTTGTTAGGAAATTGTACTTATTCTTCTTCTTCTTCCTTCTCTAAATTTCTTTTGTGCGATACGTCGGGTTCGATGCACTAAAAAACAGATTCGGTAATCACATTATTGTCCGGTTTTAATGTTCTTCGCTTTTGTTGTTAAGTCTCGTTTGTTTCGTTTAACAGTGTGACGGTAGCTTAGATATTGAGAAGCGTGTTCATCATTATCAGTAATGTTTGCGAGAAATCAAAGATCACTGCCGCACTCCGTGTCCTGACTTCAACTACTGCCTTTCCGAGCAACTGAGGCCGACATCGAATTTCTGGAATAGATAATAAGGCGGTTTATCAAAACCCGATAAAAACCAATAGTCTAATTAAAAAAGAAAGAAATAATAACAAACAGCTACATCTCATCTATTTGAAATTCTACGTCACCAACATATCCTTATATAAAAATCGTCTTGAAAAAAAAAAGAAAGAAAACAGGAGTGATTGCTATGAATTCAAAGATAACAAATCATTTAATACTTGAAGACAAAGCCGGATAACGATCTGTGTATGTTCATAATTCCCTAATTAATATTTCCTTCATTAATTTGGAACAGCTGGGTATTTAGTTTACATATCAATATCACATTATTGTTTTCATACAAATTAACATTTCTATGAAGAATAATTGAATTTGAGCACAGATTTTTGGAATCTGTGTCATGTGCATAGCGATTATGTACACTATAATTATTTTCGGTTGTCGGTGATGTTAAATGACATTTTTGATTTTCTGAACGACATCCACCGAACATATTCTTCAAGTCGAGTCAAATTTGAAGAACAGATTTTATTACGAAATCATTTTTACCTTATTTAAAAGAAATTTAGCTACTTTTTATTAGAATGGTACCATATTGTTTCTTTTTTGTATTTAATTTACTTATCTCTATAAAATAAAGAAAACTAGTGATACAGCAACATATTATGTAGTCACCCAAACGTTGCATATAACTATATAACTTCAAAGCCCTGTCTTAAAAATAAAATAAAAGTGAAGTGAGATTTGTCACTTTATGATCGATTCAACAATTACGCCTTTGTTACACGACTGCAGAATTTTTCTAAACCGTAGTTTTTTGTATACCTTTAAATAATCTCAATAAATATTTGGCTCGATGTGATGCGATGTATTGGAATGTACTTCTAATCCCCAATAACACATGGGAACAAAAAATTTCCAACTTTCTGATAAACAAAAAAAAATTGTTCCAGATTATATTTGCCTTACAAAACTAGAAACTGCAAGTGGATTTATTGTAACAGGTCTAGATTTACAGATACAGCGATACTTAAAAAAACTGAGAAAAGTGCAGCAAAATCAATTAAAAAATTATATAAATTCAAAAATACTGCTATCAAGCTGTGTATTTTGATGAATCAATAAAAAGCCACGGTTCAGAATGATTGTGGGGAATGTCAAACTCGTTCATAAGACCCTCAACATCGTGACAAACACGTAAAGATTTTAAAATATGCTATAAAAGGCTCGTTATGCTTTGTAAATGAAGACACTGTCACACCTCGTGCGACAGTCTTTAAACAAATCATTCGCACTGGTTTATAAGGTGAGGAGTTGCTAAAATTTCAAATGGTGAACATCACGACTTGCCTGATTTGGCAGAGTGATTTCAGACACTCTGCCAAATCAGGCAATTTTCTTCAAACAGGCGAAATGTCTTCTGTGTGTGTCAAAAATCGAAGATGATGGCAGAAGTGCATGGCGCATTTGGGTGAAGATGATTTTCTCTCCATAGGGGATAGATCGCGATGCTGATGGTAAATTTGGATATTTTATTTTATGCTTGGAAGGCTCTCACCACAAGATGGGAATTGCTTTAATAGTCCGATCTAACAGGAAATACAGCGTATATTATGTGTCCATGGCTTTTCCAGATCTCCAATTCAAAACCCAAAATAAACTGCATTTGTGTCACTAAATAACAACCGCACATGTAACAAAACTTATGCAAAACTTATTTGGTAAATTCTTCTTTGATCACTTCCCATATTTTAATGCACAGAATGTCTGTATAAATTAACTTGATAAAATGACACGCAAAAATTGTAGATTCGTAATATTTTGAACAATCTTTTATGAGAACGTATGCACAGAAGGCTAATTCAAGCGAAATATGTGACTTCAAATTAAATGCATCTTAATTAGACCTGTCACAACACTTTGATGACTTGATCTAAGAAAAGTTAGGTCAACAAAAATGTGATCACTAGTCTGGTTGTAGGACCATTGTTCCCTTGTATAATGTTTCATGTTTAATTTTTATTCAAGTTTTTGACTCTCAGTTCGACAATGCTAAAAATCTCTCATCAAAGATATACATATCTAAAATAAAGAACAACAAATAATAGAAAACCCAAGTTCAATTAACACAATCCTGTTCAAAAGGCATCAATAAAATGATTCAACCTTTTTCAAAGAAAATACAGTGTAGTAACTGAAACATTGTAAATTTATCTGTCATTTTCTATAGCTCTGGCATTTTTTACCCATTGTGACGATTTTGTAAATTAATGTAAATTGTGTAAATTAACAATATTGTCAGACTTAACAAGCACTGTGTTGATCATAAAACAAGAGGGGTGCACCACTTCAATAGCACTTATTAAAGTTATTTTATGAATTATTTCATAAAATTATTATAAAGCCCTGCGAATTATATACTCAGAATTATAATTAGTTAGCAACAATTTCGAAAACGTTGCTGAAAGAATTAGCAAAATCTATTAAGGGTTACAAAAGTTAACGAAGATCAAAATTTGTCATTTTTTCTTGGCCCCTACCTCAATTCATAGTGAGTTTTTATTACCTCAAAGGTACATATTTTCTTGTTCAATAATTGTCATTAAATATTCCATGATTAAAATGAGCCGTATCATAACTCCCTTCTTGTACAATCTGGCCGAGTAAACAAAATAAATTTGATAAATTTATTACGATGATTAATTACTACTGACCTCAACTTTATTTTTATTCAACTGAGATTCTAAGAATGTCATTCATTACCGCAACATGCGTGTTTACAACTAATTTTTCTACAAACAGAAACTTTTTTCACATCAATTCTTAAATCAGTAAAACCAAAAAAGTAAACATGTTTGTTAGTTTGTGGGTCATATAATAACAACAAAGATGTTTCTTGATATATATAATAATATTAATATCTAAAATGGTAAAAACTGAAAATCCTTACAGCGAGCAAAGTGGGTCATCGATATCACTCACCGTGTAAAGATCTGAAGGAAAAACAAATCCGTATCGGGCTGCGATAGTCGTTTGTTTATCGGGGGATGTCAGCGCGTGTTTTCCCTCTAGCCGTAAACGATGACAGCAGCACCACTCCACCTCGACGGTCGACGCCGAACTAAACGTCAAGAGCGCATCGGAGACCTCGGAGCCATGCAGTCTAGCTTCGTTAAAAGAGACATTACAACCCCAAATCGTAAAAGGGGTGAATTATTCACTTATTTATTCAGTTGTCGACACAATTAATTACAGTAATTTCTTCATTCTTGCGAGATACATACGAAATGAAAGCAATGGCTTTGAAAATTTGGAAATGAGATATATTTTGAGATTTTTGCACAGTTTTCTCTTTATGACTGCATCTTCTTTGAAAATTAACATATAGCAATGATATAAGTACCCATATGTTGCTAATGAACTTTTTAATATTGAACTGCTTAATAAAATATCTGGGGTGGCCCTCACCCTACTTTCCGACTAAATCGTTGGCACAATGCAGTGCCTAAACACTTTTGCAATTATTTAATTTAGTAAAGCCAGAGCCATCTCTGGACGCTACCTAACGTCAGTTTCAGTGACAGAATTACATTTGTCATACTGGCATTTAATGTCATGTAAAATCAGTGCCACTGACGTTTGTCAAAATCTGGCAATTTGCAATACAACCACGAAGGCTGTGGATTCTGTCAAACTGCTTCTAGAAACCCTTATAGCGCCTAAACCGTTCATCCCACTGATTTGTTAATTTGTACATATTTAAAGTCACTGGATGGTGAGCTGATATCACTAGTCACAAAATAATAAAAAAAAATGTACATTAGATGCCACTATTTTTTTCTTAGATACCATGGCCCGCTAAACTCAAAAATCGCATTAAAAATTTTTTGAATGGATACGTTTTCGAGTTATGAATTTTTCTTTTTTTTGTTAATTTTTCTGGAGGTAGTTCGACTATTTGGAGCATATCTCGAGTTCGGAACATCAAATCTTGTCGTTCGGTACATCAAATTAAAGCCAATTGAATCACCAATAAATGTTATTAATATTGTTTTACAATCGCTTCAGTGGTTTCAGTGCAATTGACCATAATTAGATTTTTTTTAGTATAAATGAAAATGGAACATTCATTTAACCGCCAGGGAAACGTAGAAATAGTAAAAATATGCTCAGTTTCTTATTTTTTACGTAAAGTTTGCCCTTTTACGAAGAGAACAAGGTATTTACGATGAAAATCTATGAAAAAATACCGAAGTTATGATCAATTATGACCGATGGGTACGAAACTACCAAAATTCGGCCTTTTCTCTATTTTGTATTTTTCGTCATTTATAGCAGTTTAAATGCATGGTAGAGGTCGGATCCATTCGGAAGACGAGTACGTCACGTGATTCGCACCAAGATGCGCATCTTTTAGCCAACGTTTCGCACTCTGTTGCAAGAGGCATCTTCAGGACGGAGAGAATGAACGTGTGTGGAAGGGTGAGGGTATTTATCGTCGCTCAAAACACGTAGTGGCATATCTCACTAAAAAATGATATTCAGATATGTCAGTACGTGTTTCGATGTACCCACATACATTTTCCAGAAATCATTGCAATCGATATAGGGGACCTCAAAACGAGTATTTCCGCTAAAACCCCGCCTTTTTTTTTTCGTCGATTACAATACTTTCCTTCTAGAGTACTAGTCGGAAAGTAATAAAAAAAAAACAAATTCTAGGAACTACAAAAGCACCCCTCAGTTCTTACGCCCCTTCTTTAACAGTAAAATGCAATCAGACTTATTTATTATTTCGGGGAACAATGCGATCACCCCGTCAATGGCACGGCTGGCGGGGAAATTTCAATTTAACAGCGATTTTGTGCAGGTATTACTTCCGCTTAGGGGTTGAAATTAATTGAAGTTCACACAATCTGTTCAAAATTGGCTACTCGGTACGTATATTGATCTGTTGTATAACAACCCTCCTCCTGGGATGAGTATTAAAAATTTTCTGCGCACTTTTGGTTGGAAGGATTCCAGAATTTTGTCGTTGGGTGTTACAAGTTCGAATTTAATTAGCCTGTTTTAGTTCTTGAGTTTTTTTGTCGTGGATAAAAAGTTATTTATTGAACAGTTCCAAAGTCGGGTTATTTACGTCGTTAATAAACATTAAAAACTTCACAGACTACGGGAAAAAGTTTTGGCTGATATTCATCGGTTTACTGTTGAGACATTGTTTCCAACATCATGGATTATTCAGTACTTTGTCCCTTTTTGCTTTATACTGTATACCCTTTTTGCTTTATATTATGTTTACATCGTCGTTAATCTCACAAGTGACGTAATTTAGAAATTACGGATTTCTGAAGTAAAAATATCTGGGGCCCCTCACCCAACTTTCCGACTACACCGTTGGCACAATGAAGTGTCTAAACACTTTAGCAGTTATGTATTCATTTTGTGATGCCAGAACCACTCTGGACCAATCTGGACCCTACATAACGTCAGTATCTATGACATAATTTATGACAACATTTGTCATACCGACATTTAAAGTCATGTCATTCAGTAGCAGTGACGGTTGTCAAAATCTAACAATTTGCAACACATCGGCGAAAGCTGTTCATTCTGTCAAACGCTTATAGCGTCTAAACCGTTCATCCCACTGATCTGCAAATTTGTATACATATTTAAAGTTGGTATATGTTTGATCTCAATCGGATGAATCCCTCAGAAGACGCATGAAACATTTGCCACTTCCGGTTGTCAGATTGTCACCAAAAACAATCCAGTTTATCACCCAGTAATTCTAAATATGTTCACCAAATTTCATACCAAATTTTATATTTGGTTGGATTTTCTAATAATTAGGTTAAGTTAGGAATAACTCAATTGTTAGCAGATCTTTTAGAATTTCGTATTTATTTTGGAACATTAAGGAGAAGAGAATTTGTAAGCCCGATCCGTTGTTCCATTTTAGCGCAATTGTGTTCACGGCCACACACACACAGACACATACATACATTCTACAGAAATCATTGCAATGGGTGCAAGAAATCCCGATTTTTTTTACGTCGATTACAATACTTGCCTTCTAGGGTACCTTCATGGTACCTTCTAGTCGGAAAATAATAAATATAAAATTCCCTAAATGCACAAGAAAATGATTCATTATTTTGTCTTTTAAGGTATTAAATACTAATTTGAAATTCAGGTTAACGATAAAAGTAAACTCATAGTAAACTAGGGGCAATAAATGGTCGTAAAATCTGAAAAATGGATTGTACGACCATTTATTTTTCAGATTTTGACTAGTAAAGTTGTATATACCACTCAGTACCCACTCAGTCTTTATTTGTTTTATAATACTTACACGTATACAAAAATGCAACCTAAAATACATGAGTTAAAAACACAAAGACATATTATAGTGACAGCAATATTATTCTGTTTATTTTATTTGTTCCACCTTTGGGACTATCGGTGCACCCTCAAAACAAATAGCTGGTATATCTTTAGTGGTGATTAAGTCCCTGTAAAAGTTAACCGACGATTTTGGTTTTCTAGGTCTCGTGCAGTCATTGAATTCCACGTAATATAAACCAAATTTCAATGTATATCCATCCACCCATTCCCAGTTATCCATCAAACTCCATATTGAGTACGCTTTCACGTTTACGCCATCAAAGAATATCGCTCTCAGAAGTTGTTTCAAATAACTCTAAACACAGATCTATGTTAACTATATTCCAAAATTATTTTCATACCTTTACCTGATGATAGCGCACTCTATCCATGTCGATAAGCTCTCCATCATCAGCGTATCCATTCTCAGTGACAAAAATACAAGGATTATTGTATTCGTCCTTAATCCAATTCAAAATTTTTCCAAACCCCCACGGAACAACTTTTAACCATGCCGCCTTGGAGGAAGGCCAACTTTGGTCTACCTCTTTGCGGATACCAACATCTTTGGCGTGAGATGTCGACTTGTTAGCAAAGTTTGCATCATCGTCTGACACTAAATAAGTCGTATAGTGGTTCAAACCGAAGAAATCAGCGGATCCTCTGATAAATTTTACTTCTTCCTTAGTGAACCGTGGTAATCTCGAACACGTAAAGTTGTCGTGAAGACTGATATTGTGAATCCTCTTCTTCATTATGTCAGGGTAGTCTCCGGTTTTTGAAAATATCGGATGAGCCCACCAACCAAACTAGAAATTGAAAAATTATATGTTTTATATCGGATGTCCTTGGTGAATTCTATCGACAAATATAAAAGTTACCAATACGTGTTTTTTGGGTTGTGTTAGTCCAATTTTAACGACTTTTTTTGCATTAAGATACAATTTGAAGCGTAGAATAAAAACTAAGTAATACCTAATTATTGGTTACTACAATAGAATTATCTAATATCGCAAATTGATACAACCAAAGTATTAAATGTTGATAAGTGAAATTAAGGACCCCCGCAAAAGTATGCGCCGGCTCTTTTGGTAACGTGTATATTTTGTTCGTTGGTTAATATATAACAGAAACAAACTACGGTTTTCAAAATATTCACAAAATAAGGGATTTTTTAGAATATAACATCTAAATGTACAAATTTGAAAAGTTCTTAATGCTTAGTAACCTTAAACATAAAATTAAATAAATAATTGTTTCACTTCACTATAGGTTTCACTTTGTGATATTTGCATTTACCTTTAAGTATATTAAAAAAAATATTTTGATAAAAATCAGTATAGCCAGTCCGCCACTTCTAATATCTTAGGTCAGATATGTTGTATTTTATAACTGAAAGGAATTTAATTTCCCAAACCAGTTGCAATAAAACAGCAGGTACTTTTAATAATAAACTTGTATTAGGTCAGAAGTGTCGTAGTTTATTATTGGAAAGAATTTAATTTCCTAAAACCAGCAGCAATAAAACAGCAGATGGTCTAATAAATTACCTTAGGTCAGGAATGTTGTAGTTTATTACTCGAAAGATTTTTATTTCCTAAAACCAGCAGCAACAAAATAGCAGGTGGTCTAATAACTTGTCTCAGGTCAGGAATGTTGTACTAAATCAAACTTAGAACTTTTACTTTCGTAAACTTACTCACCAGACCTAAAAATCCTTAATAAGTACTTGAAAATGCTAATAGCGTGCTAACAGATTTTACACATTCATTGGTTATTTATTTTGTTAAGTGGTTATTTATTTCGATAAGTGCACAATATAAAAAGTCACTTTTCATTCATGTCTATTGCTTCTGAAGGAGATCATGCGTTAACAACCTTTTGTCCAGAATTAAGTTGTCTTTCAAAGTAGATAATAGTGTAGTTATATTGAAAGAACAATATTTTCTTGAATATTTTGAAAACGATTTTATCTTTATCGGCATCTTTTCTGTTTCTTAAACCTAATCCTTGAAATTTCCCTTACCTCCATCTGTAGTGCTCTTTCTGCAGCAGCAATACTTTCGCTAGTGTTGGATTTCGGTTGATACCATGGCGTAGATATAGATATCCCAATTTTTGCTAGATAAAAAAACACGAAATGACCTTTAACTACCACACAAAAATACAAAGAAACTCACTATCTTTTCGCCTGAAATTTGACGAATACAAATGATATACTTGCGCATGCGCCAAAAGAATATTCCTCCCACACAGGTAATCAGCAACTCCACTCATGTTGACGCCTGGGGCATTTACGCCAATACCATAACCAGTCCCGCAAACTTCCCCAGGTTCGTTGATCGTAATCCAATATTTCACTTTGCATCCAAACATCTTGAACATCAAATTAGCGTATTCCACGAAATACTGGATGATGTGGGGATTCGTCCAACCGCCCAATTCCTGCAATTTCTGAGGCAGGTCCCAATGGTACAGAGTGATCATTGGCTCAATATTCTTCTCAATGAGTTGGTCAATCATTTGGCCATAGTAATCGATACCATCTCTGTTGATGTGGTTGATCAAACCAGTCGGCAAAACTCTTGGCCATGATATCGAAAAACGATAGAAATTCACCCCCAAGTAAGTCATTCCTTTAAGATCTTCCCTGAATTGGTGGTAGGAATCACAAGCTAAATCACCATTCGAACCATCAACTATTTTGCTGGGACTTTTATGGCACATATAATCCCATATGCTCTCACCTTTCTCTGAAATTATAAAATACTATCGTCAAATTACAAACGTCACAATCACCAAATTGACAGTGTCCTCAAACTTTTCGCTATATTATTTTCCAGAATTCGACGATAAATATCTCCAGGTATTTTTTATGTTATAAAAGTTTCTTACGATTTGCGTCCCATCCACCTTCAATTTGGTACGCCGCTGTGGACACTCCAAATAAGAAATCGTCCGGAAAGCCAAACCCGTTCAAATTAGTCGGAAAGTACGTAAATAACCCTAGTAAAATCAGACAGAACGTCCCCATATTTCGAAAACTCCTAGATTTACATGAATTGTTGTATCTATAAGCTTGTACTGCACAACACGCAATGGTGCGGTTCTTTGTTTATTTGTTGTTAACATCTTCACAATAGAGGAAGTTATAATACCCACTCATTCGTGATAAATTATTGAGACAAGTGCGGTGTGAGTCATTATTTACATATTTTATGCGTTCTTACATGCATTTTAGAAAAAACTGGTTTTGCCATTTTGCAAATCACGAATGCAAAAACGTTTAAATTAGCAATAAAATCATATTTTATTTTATTAATAATATATATACATCAATGTCATTTTGATAACAGAAGACAAATTGAACCAAATCCAACAAGGCAAGGGTTTGGTTAAAAACAGTTGTTTCTCGAATTGATGTTCCATAACATTAGTTATTTGTCGATTTTATTAATTTTCAGCATATTCTAAACAAATTAGCTTTATTTTCAATTTCCAAACACGTAATTGTTGGTATCTGATTTTGAAGAAAAAGTATTCAAATTTATTACTGCTGGCCCTCTGGTATTGGTTAGTTAAACTATTTGGGAAGGTCCCTTCAGGTGTAATATTGGTTGCATAGCCTTACAATTATTTAAAAATTAACTACATACTTGTTTAATTATTTTAATGTCGAATTTTGACGATAGATACGATGAGGTAAACTTTGAACTTTTCAAATCAATTGCAATGTTACAAGGCATGTTTGAATAATAGTTACAAAATCCTCAACTTGCAAAAATAGTGGCACGCTGTTTTGACAGGTAAAAGTCATATTTTGCACGATTCCCCGACCTTGTTTGAAAGTATTTGAAAGTTGTTCATACAGAAAACCTAAAAGTTTCCACTCCTGTAATACAAAATAACTTGAACTTTGTCCCTATTTGAAACCTGGCACATCCAAACTTATCTTTAATTGTTAAGAGTGTGCGATTTTGAGCATCAAAATGGTAAATTACGCTACAGTTTCAATTAATTTTTACCGATAACTATCTTGATTTTAGGTGCCTCGAACGATATACCTAACCTCAAAATTCTGCAAGAACTTCCTAAGACCATCACACATAACAATTAGAGCAATGTCAGCCAGCCAGGATGATGTAATATTCGACTGCATCAACAATGTTGGTGTAGTCACCTTAAATCGACCAAAAGCTTTAAATGCAGTCAATTTATCAATGGTTTGCAAGATATTACCCAAGCTACAAGAATGGGAGAAAGAACGATCATTTGTATTAGTGAAAGGTGCAGGTGAGAAAGCATTTTGTGCAGGGGGAGATGTCCGTGCTGTTACGGAAGCCGGTCGAAAAGGTGAAAAACTCGGTCATCAATTCTTCAAAACTGAATATACAATGAACGGGGTTATTGGGAATTATTGCATTCCATATGTGGCATTTATTGACGGAATAGTAATGGGTGGCGGTGTCGGTTTATCAGTTCACGGTCATTACCGTATTTGTACCGAGAGATCGTTATTTGCGATGCCTGAAACGCAAATTGGGTTATTCCCGGATGTTGGGGGTTCTTATTTTCTACCAAGGTTACAGGGTAAACTAGGACATTATTTGGCATTGACCGGTTTTCGTCTGAAAGGAGCCGATATAGAAAAAGCCGGAATTGCTACACATTACATTGAAAGTAAAGATATTAAATGCCTGGAAGAGGAATTACTAAAATGTAAAGACCATGAAACTATTAAATGTACATTAGATAAAATGTGCGTTAAAGACAGCAAGGAGTTTGCGCTGAAACCGTTCCAAGCACAAATTGATAAATGTTTCTCTGCTGATACAATGGAGGAAGTTTATGAACGTCTGGAGAAAGATGGTTCTGATTGGGCGAAAAAGACTAAGGAAACTTTATGCCAAATGTCCCCGACCAGTCTTAAAATAACACTGAAGGTTCTGCAATTAGGTAGCAAAATGAATTTGCTAGAAGCCTTACAGATGGAGTATAGGTTGGCTGTCGCTTGCCTGTCCAATCATGACTTCTACGAGGGCGTCAGGGCTTTATTGATTGATAAAGATAAGAAGCCCAAGTGGAATCCTGCTTCCCTCACAGAAGTCACCGATCAACTTGTCGAGAACCACTTTGCAAAGTTGCCTGAGAACGAAGAACTCAGACACAAGCTGTAATAATTAACTGCCGCAATAAAAATAATTGTTATATAAAAACATATAAACGATTTATGTTTTATAAATCTATTTTATTAAAGTTAATGTATATATTTTGTTTGTGTTTTATTTAACATTTCCTAATTTTGATAATTTACGAATTTTTTTCAAAATTCATTAGCACGGTGCAGGCAGCTTAGGCAAACAGCGCTTCAAGTCTCAATAATAAACTTGTTTTAGGTCAGAAATAGTTATCTAGTTCCAAAGAATTTAATTCGGAAACTACAGATACAATAAAATAGCAGGTAGTCTGAATAATAATTGTGTTAGAGCAGGAAGTAGAAACAATTTAATTCCCAAAAACCATATGCACTTGCCACAAATTTCCAAAAAGTAATTGCAGTAAAATAGTTATAGTAAGAAAAAAATATAGTCTTGATAGTATTTTAGATCAGGAATATAGCTTTCTATACTTACCGTCATCACTAATTTTACCAATATTTCATTCTAAGAGCTGGATCAGGAATATAGCTTTCTATACTTACCGTCATCACTAATTTTACCAATATTTCATTCTAAGAGCTGGTTTATTCACCTACATGTAAAGTCTTGTATAGCTATGTGCAGATGATCAAATTTTGTTGCCCTATTACAATTCGTACAAGCAATATATTGCCGATGGAAGTGTACAAAACGTACCTGTTACTCTTTCAGGTTATGCATCATGCCATCACTACATCTTATCTATTAACTCAAATAAAAAAAAAATGGGGCAACAAAATCAGCTTATCTGGCACATAGCTATACAGGACTTTACATGAAGGTGAATAAACCAGCCCTTAGCAGTAAAAAAATTATTATTAAGGTCCTGTTAGCCTATAAAACACCAACCATATAAAAAGCAAATTTTATTTCAACAAAAGAAATTCATATGTATTTATGAATAAACAACCAGGCGTCAAATTACAGTACCAAAACTAAAAGAAAAAAAAAAACATGTACAGATATAACAAACCGTGTTTTTTTTCTATTTTGATAACGTATATTTTTTGATGTAATATAATTTTGGTGTGGAGTAAAGACAGGACAAAAAATGTACACAAACCAAGCAATATATTATAAATTACCTAACACATATTATGGACCTATTATCTCATCATTCACATGGAGTAAATTCAGCTACAATATAAAAAAAATATAATTTGATTTACAATAATATAAAATCAGTTTTTTAAACTTATATCAAAACATGCCTCTATCAAAGTAAAACTGTCTTGTTTTTTTTTTGTTACTTTGCACCAGCAAACAAAATATTATTAGCTGCGCTTATGTTGGATAAGTGCAAATCATCAAAAAACCACAAACTAGTCACACTATTTATTGTAGCCTCAAATATTTTGCACTTAAACCCCACAGATGATACATATTTATTCCTTTAACATTATTGTTCTTCAAAGATAAACGAGACTAAAATATAATAAATTACAGCTTCGAAAGTAATAATAATCATAAGTAGATTTGGCTAATAACGTTTTGTTCGCAATTAACGGAAATATATGTATGCACAACACCACAGATATTCGGTTTTTTGGATTTCTCTTTTTAAAAAAATGTCCTATTTTTAATCGCCGGGCCCCGACGTCGGGCCCGCCGGAGTTTATTACGGCATCGTAGACTTAATCAATGTACTGCGCCAACCAACGGAATCCCTCACCATAACCTTGCCTCTTCAGCACCGAACACATAAACAACTCCAACGGACGTCCCGGTAAATCTGATCTTGGCACTTTTCCCTAATTAAAAAAAAACATTTAAAAAAATTGAAAAAAAAAAAAAATTTCGAAAAATTATTACCTTTCCTGTCGTTTGTCCGTACAATCCATACACCTGTCTAAGCTCATCCTCAGAGGCGGCTCCTGGAAGATCAATCTTATTGCCGAGGATCAACAATGGGCAATTCGACAAAGTCTCGTCAGTCAAGAGCGATTCGAGTTCGTTTTTACTCTCGACAAACCGTTCCCTATCGTGCGCGTCTACGAGAAACACAATCGCGTCGACAGCCGGAAAATAGTCTTTCCACACCCGCCGTGCTATATTGAAAAAACAAAAAAAAAATTGGTCATTTTGTTTCTTATCGATCACACTGTATATCAGTGTATTACCTTGCGTGTGACCACCCAAATCAAACGTCGTGAACCTCATGTTGCCGATAGATAATTCCTCAGATGCTGAAATGTATTAAAAAGAATATTTCTATTGATTATTTTGTTCACACAACAGATGTGCTTTCAGATTTATTCACCTACATGTAAAGTTCTGTATAGAGATGTGTCAGATAGGTAAAATTTGTTGGTGTTTTACAGCTCATTACAGCTTTTAAACACTGCCACTAACATATTTCTGTGTTAATGCCAAAAATGTTTGGCCATCAAATCCACATAACAGACACAGCTAATCAGCACCTTAAAAGCAGGTGAATAAACTAGTCTTTAGTATTTTAACATTAAATTAATCTGAACTGTTAAATTAATTTGTTAGATTAATTATAGATGTTTTTAATGGTAACATTAGTGAAATAAACACTGCAAAAGTTGTATTTTATTAAGTTAAAATATCAATAATAACCTAGATTAACAAATAATGACAAAAAAGTTGACCTAAAGCAATGTTTTATCAAGTCTAATTGATAACATATGTAATAGTAAATATTAATATTTCACAATTATTAGTATTAAGGTCAAGAACATTTATTATCAACAGTTCACAAATTGTAAAAAGCAAATAAACCTCAAATTTTGTGGGTGATTATTATTCATATTTCTTTATAATTTACGTAAAAAACAATTTTAAGGTGCTTATAAAAAATAATCTATAATTTTGTATGGTTCTTTCAGTAAATTATAGACAAATTCATCGAAATCCTGTAGAGTAATGATGGGTCTGTCACATATTAGCTTGTACATTATTATTAAACCGTTCCAGTTCCTTTCAAACTTAGACCACCAAAACAATTGAATAAAATTGTAATGTAAGACTAATTTGCTAAAGGAATCATCAAAATTAGGTACATAAATACATACTTTGTATTTTAGAAGAAATTAACAATGTTCACTAGCGTAAATTATTAGCAATCATAAAGTTGTAATATAATCATAAAGAACAAGTTTAAAATTATCAGAGCACTTCTGTCTAGTCAAAAAATTCAGATAACTTATCTCCAACAATAAATTAAATATTATCCAACAATTACAAAACTCATTCTTTCTATATTAATGCAAACAAAAGAGAACTCAATGACATGAATAATACAACACGATTAGCATAAAAATGCTTATCAATCATTGTTCAACGATTTGCATAAAATTAACAATAGTGATAACCAAATTCCAATAGCAAGAGATTAATAATAGGCCTAAAGGCACAAAGCCAGAAATCTATTTGCCAAAATAACAAACCTTTGAATATTTATAGATTATATACATGGTAGAACAAGAAGTTTATTCTTATTAGATATTATTATTCTTTATAAGATATTTATTAGAAATATAAATAGTGACAAAAAGACATGCTTACTAGGGTGTAATGTAGGAACATGTTGTGCTAGCCGATCATCCTTGAGCATGTGTAACAGAGTGGTTTTTCCAGCATTGTCAAGCCCCAGGAAGAGCAGCTTGCCCGATTTTTTCCATAAGCCTGCACAGAAACATGCAATTAGAAAATTTCACACGCAAACTCACCCGAAGTCACATTCAAGTGTGGCGAATACGGAATGCAATCGATCAAGTCTTCCTCGTAAAGCAGAGTGATCAGAGCAGTTTTCCCTGAATTCGGCAAACCGCTCAGTATATATTTGCCTTTCCGTTTATAAATACCTAAATTTTTTTCAAAAAAGAGACGTAGTGTAATTTTCTTTTACAGATTTTGATCATTCTTTTGGTTAATTAAATAGGAGCTTATAAAGACTGATATATGGTTTTTAAAACAGTGTGAATACACCAAAAAAATGAACACTATCTGTGAAGAAACCACAAAACACTTGTGTATATGTTAAAGTTACTTTTAAATTGCTGTTTATTATAATAGTAACAGATTCTTACCTAAATATCCTAGAACTCCAGTGAACCAATCCCAAATAAACATTTTTTCAATCTGAAATTGAGAAAACAGACTTTTATGAAGAATATGGACAACCTTGGTAAACTTTTGTGACTCAGCTGTTTTCTTTGATTTGTCAATCGAACAAAGGGCTTTGAATCACTTAGAACGTAAATTGGAATACGTGACACCAAAATTATTGTCTCGGGACTTCGTATATGATCCTTTGTTGTTCCGTTTTTACCCTGATCGGGAATCACTGACGTTGAGAACACGATAAATAACAAATGGGGAGATCTGGTTTTATTTTCCAATTAACTATGCGAAAGGTACGTTCACAAGGGCTAGCTAAACGTGTACTCACATAAATATATAAATTAAACTATTTACACAAACACCTAATTTAATTTTTCGCTATTTTTACACCGACTCTTAGCTCTGACAGCTCGAATAGAGGACTTCTCTTGGCACTGAGGTTGTGATGTGACATTTCCGGTATACGTCTGTAATTTCCAAACGTCAAGATAAGACACACCGTCATTACGATTTTAGAGGATTTCTTTTACAATTATTTTAAACGCATATTACTCGAATTTAATGAAGAATAATCTAGGTAATAGAAAAGCGCATCGATTATTCATATTTAAAGTTTAGAACGTATAGCATTCCGTATTTTCTAGATTAGCTGGGACTATTTTCACGGGTTTTTCGAACACCTGTTTCCGGCACCGCGTTAGTCGATTACACCAACCCGCGCAATTCAAATTAAAAGTTGTTTTTAGAAAACAACGTTCTCTATGTAACATTTCACTATTTCATAATACCATAAACATAGAGTAGTTTAAATAGTCTTATAACAATCCAGAATGTAATATTCCCCATTAATTAAAATATTGATTATTCCCCCCAACAGGAAAAAATCAATAATTCTAACTTTTGCACTGCACAGCTGCATGTCAAGTAATAAAATGTGTAGTGACAGAGCCATGAAGAGAAATAGAAATGTTAAAACCATTGATGTTGAAAAGTATTGTGATAATGACCAGAAGGAATCAAATTTAGGATGTTTTGGTGAGATTGTTCGAGAAAATGAAAACGACAAATTGTTTGAAAGGAGGCATCAATTTGGCCAAAGCCAAGATTTGATGTCAGAAGGTGTTAGCTTTGATAAAAGCTCTTCCAGCACTTTAAGCTGGGGGGAAGACTGCGAACAAGAAGCAACGCAGCAAGTGAAAAACGAGTATGAGAAAATGATAAGGATTTTACAAGGACACGAAATGATACCTCCGAATTACGATAGTGATGAGTATAAATTATGGATAAGGACGTTTCCTTCGTTAAGGTAAAATTACTATGTGCGTAGAATCCAAATAATAACAGTAATTTTCGACGTTTTGTTAAATTTACTTTTCGTGACATCTAGAGTGGAATACTTGAAGTTGTAGTTCCTCCTATTATTAACAGATGGCGCTCAATATATTTTTTTTTAATTTTCAGAACTTCAATTAAGTTGAATGACCAAAACTGCCGAACTAGAAAACGAAGTTATCCGACAACACCTATATCCTCTAGATTACCCCGTTCTACTAAAGAGCTCGAAACCATTCCGGATTTATCTATAATAGATGATCTAATAAATAAATTTTCGATTAATTTGACCACACCAAACCTCGAGAGAAAAGTTAAAAACTACGAGAGGAATCCGCTGAGGACACCCAAAGAGAAAAAGATACAATTTCGTAGTTCAGAAGCGGGATCATCGAGTATGCTTGAGAAAGATTTTGACAGCTTGCTGCGGATTTCCCCGGCGCCAATTTTAAATAAATCAATAAGTTTTGAAACTAGGAACTCGTCGAGATATGTCAGACATGTGGACGGGAGCGATCAATTTAGTTCTCTGCCTTTTTTAACGCCGAAAATCGAAGCAAAAACTGTAGATTCGAAAAGGACGAGAAGGAAAACAAATAATGTAGTGCTGCCACCTATTGAGGTGACGTTCCGGTCTGTATCTGCTTTACCATTGCAAGGGAAGTGTCTATCAGCGATGTCAAGTATGTCAAATTTAAATTTTGAAGTAAAAAGTAATAAGTTGCTTACAAATTTTCGGGAAAGAGGTCCAAGACGGTTACACTTTAACTAAGTGTCATGTACAGTGTAAAATATTGTAAAATAAAACAACTCGTTATTTCAAATAAAGGTTTTTTTTTGTTTAATAATCAAATGTCGTACATTTTTTGCATCCTTATTTATGTACAATTTGCATCATTATTTAACAATTATGTAACATCAACAACATTATTCATCCCTTAACATAATTTTATCAGTGCATTTCAGATTTGTTTGTTCACGTTTGTCCCAGTAATAGCGATAAACATTTAGTTTAATAGTGTATCTTGTATAAAATTTATAATAAAATATCCTAAAGAAGCACAAACATTTTGAGGGCAGAAATGCTTTCGCGGCATTTAACATGAAAGATCCGCCGTCAGAATTTTTGTTTTTTTGGGTTGTTTCGTATATATTAGGAAAGCGTGATATTTTATTTATGAAATTTTCTTGAATGGATGGTTTTTTTTTTTCGTTTTATTGTGAAATAAACAATTTAATATGGAATTAATAACACTATAATTATTTTTATGTTATTATTCGATATTTATTGAATGAATACTTAATGTTGTACCATCTATTCAAGTAAATGTGACATGGAAACGATGCGAGATTGTGTATCACTCTATAAATATTTAAAAGTTCTTATTTATCAGAGATGGGTCGAGTAAACATTCCACACTTTGGTGTATTAACGTGTTGTCCAGTAATCATACATTGCTAAATAATAGTGAAATGGCACACTTTATGTTGGTGAACGAAATAACCCTAGAAAATATTACGATAATAATAATAATAATAATAGAACAACAACCTCTAAACATAAAAACATCTTAACTAATTATTTACAATATCACAATTCAAAAATGTTCATATATAATATATATAATAATATACATATCTTACAATTCCTCTTTTTGTTTATAATAATTGTTTTCGAGTATTTCAACAATGTACCAGGCAGATAGTATGCAGGTTTACCTGAACCTTGGAAATAATTGTTTTGGTATTGATTCATAAAATTATAACCAAAATGGACACTCAAAGATGTCGAGTTTGTTACGTATATTTTCAGGTAAAAATACATTACTGCCTGGACTAAACAAATATTGATTTTAAGACTTTGACAAGAAAAGATGAAGATAGCCAATATAAACCCTATGATATCCAATTTATAAACAATTATTTGAGACACATAAGTAACAGATACATACAATGTAATAACAAGAAGTTGTGAACGAAAATGTTTAACAATTAGGTCTTTTTATTTTTTAATTTTTTAATATTATATTTATATACCCACCTCTGTCTCTATGTAACATTTATATACTTTTTTTATATAATTCGCTCCTAGTAATTCAGTTTTTACGCACTAAGTATAAAAGCGATTTTCTCCACTCAATTGTTTTCGAGTCCAACACATTCAACATAAACGTTCTATACCGAGTATTCTTCTATATATTTCCACTTCGATAAACATCGACATGATTGATAATTTTTAAAGCACTGTGTTTGTTCTTTTTCGCGTTTTATTTGTTTATTAAATATTATATTATAAGTCCGTGTAATGGTGGATTTTTCATATCGGTAGCGCCCCTTTTCGGAAAGATTACAACACCCAAAGAGAAAAACAAAAGAAGAAATATCATTCGGTTGTTTCGCTTACATTTACAACTGTTTTTGGTTAGGGAACAGGTTTTTGTTACTTGTGTACTTAAAATTATAAGTTAGTATCTACTTGGGTATTGGAATGACCAAGGGAGTCGATGGTCCTAAATTTGTTTATATATAGGAATATGGACCATCTGTTAGGGCGCTACAAAGCAATAGTCAAGAATTGTCATCTTTGTTTGACCCTCCTCCTCCAGTACCACTTCCTTGACCTGTGGCGCCCCTACCCCTGATGTTCTTGTATTCTAACCCGGGGTCAAATTGCATCAAAACGAACACCTAAAAACATTATTTTAGAAAATAATTGGTAATATAACTGGTTAAAACTAAACACTAACTTGATCAGTAGGCAGCAACTGAAAATCATCCGGTGGATTTGTGATTACGTATCTTTTGCTGCTAGCATCACACGAGGAACTAGTATCTCTAAACCTATAAAGACCGATGCACAGCATCCCAAACTGCTTCAAAGCAGCAACAAATAAGTCTCCATATTTCCCTGTTTCCCCAAACTGCGCCAAGGGACCATCGTACAACGAAATCTGACCCACTCTACATCGATCCCTATTCGATAAACTCTCTGGGGTGCTGTAACCACCCCTAAGACCGGCACCTTCAGCCAAGATCAACTCAAGCTCGGGCGTTGCACCACCAGTGATAAGCGATCGTATCAACGTTAAGGCATTTTGGTTAAAGTAGGTCTGAAAATGGTAAAAAATCAATTCTTGACAAAACCATTGTTGAGTTGGACTTACAGTAGACATCAGCGAGTCCAGAACACTGACAGCAAAGGCCGTACCGCAAGCAAACGGTTGCGTTAGGTACAACTCAGTGTCAGGATCGTCGTCATCATCCTGGTCCAAGAACTGCACGTTACTGTCGTTAACCAATTCTAAAACAATCAAAATCCAATCATCAATACGTCAAATGTTTTAATTGCTTATTATCATACCGGTGATCATTGGCACATTGGCTCCGTACACTGACCCCCTCCTCTGCAGAACAATTGGGCTGCCAACCGGTGTCCCGGCCTCTTGATCACCATTCGCCTGACTCAAGACTCCAATGGTATCATCGAAAGTCATGGCCTTGATGTTCAGCGAAGCCAAGATGGCTTCTTTGTCCGCTAAGGTCGGATCGTCATTGCTGGGCACCTTGGCCGACAAGATGCAACACATATCGCACAAGTTCACGTTGACAGCTCTTAGATCAGCACGACTCAATGGCGAACCCTAAGAGAAAAGAAAGTAATCAAGGAAATTGAAGATTTTCAAGAATTTCAAGATGTAATCAAGAATTTCAATATGGGTATGTTCAAACATTGCCTGAATTGTAATTTCTTACGTTTAGAACGGATATTTTGGGAAGATTCTGCAACATCTTCCATTCTCTTCTGATGTAGTCCACTGATCCAACGATGACGACGTGTTTCAGCTCGTGGTAGTGAAAGTTTGAAGCCCTAAGAGGCATGACGAGATTCCTCAAGCCGATGAGTGGTGAATCTGGATCAGCAAACAGGCAGACGACAACATGGCCATTCAGAACTGTCATAGCAGCTTGGTTGCGATCCTGAAATATCAAGACGAAGAACCATTAATTATTGAACGATCACAAGCTACCTAATCCGTGATTTCTTAAAACTCTAACGACCGGTAGTATACCTACCTATGGGACGGTAGGTATGCTAGCGATCGTATATGCCCGCCATGGTCGTTAGAGTGTTAAGCTATGCTCTGCCCCAAAATAGATGAATAAAACGCTCCTATGGTCGCGAATAGAAACATTTTGATAAACATCACTGACTTTAAGTTGAGATACATAGTAGCTGTGCCTTCCCGAAGTTGAGGAATTGCAGATTCAGCAACTTCAGCAAATGATATCCGAGTTATGGAAGATTAAAGTAGGCTTTTCCAAGGGAAGTAGTCAAGGAAATGCCATCTCAATGTTTGACAGATAAACAGAAAGTAAAAAAAGTAAATGCCAGTGTAAAATAATAGTTCATTGAAAGCACAATTTCTGCACGCACCACCAAAAAAAAAAATGTTAGGCCATAGAGTACTGTATCAGTTAGGTTTTCGGGACGCTTCACACATTTTTTCGCGTAATGCCAGTAGTGCCAGTTCTCGTTTCTCCGGACTTGACTTGAATCCTCCGCTGGAGCTATTTCATTTAACTCAGCTCTTCAAGGACGACAAAACCGACAAGAAAGCTAACTTAAGTATCGGTGCTTACAAGACAGATGAAGGTAAACCATGGGTATTGCCAGTGGTGAAGAAAGCTGAACTATTAATGGTTAACGACAAAAAACTCGACCACGAATACTTGCCAGTGGGAGGACTTCAAGCTTTCACGGACGCCGCGACAAAGCTAATGCTAAGCGAATGTCATCCAGCTGTAAAAGATGGTAGGGCGTTAGGCATACAATGCTTGGGAGGAACTGGTTGCTTGCGGATAGCAGCTGAACTCTTGAGTAATGTTCTTTGTATAAAGACATTCTATGTTACAAAACCCACGTGGGTTAATCACACGGGTATCTTCATGGCCGCGGGATTTTCCCATAAGAGAGAGCTCACATATTATGACGATAAGAACTCCACCTTAAAGATGGCGGAATATCTTAGCGAAATGGAGAAGGCCGAAGAAAATTCTGCGATTATCTTCCACAGTTGCGCGCATAACCCAACAGGAATGGACCCCAGCCAGGAATGCTGGAAGAGAATCGCTGAAATAGTGAGGCAACGAAAGCTCTTCCCAGTTTTTGACACTGCCTATCACGGCTTTGCCACCGGAGATGTTATTGCAGATGGATGGCCTATTAGGTACTTTGCTGAACAAGGTATAGAATTAATAGTATGCCAGTCATTTTCTAAGACATTTGGTTTGTACGGTGAAAGAATAGGGAACCTAATATTTGTTGTCAGTGATAAGGCAGTTCTACCCAAGATAAAATCACAAATACTCACTATCATTAGGGTTATGTATTCCAATCCGCCAGCTCATGGTGCACGAATAGTCGCTACTGTCCTCAATAACAAAGAACTTTACGCTGAATGGGAGCAAAATTTATGCACTATGGCGACTAAAATTAAGAGATCTCGTGCAGAATTACGCCAACACCTGGAAAAACTCAACACTTCCAAAAGTTGGGACTTTTTAACCGATCAGGTTGGTTTATTCTCGCTTACTGGACTGAACAAGACACAGTGTGCACACATGGTCAAGCAACATCACGTCTACATGCCCAAGGATGGACGTATTAATATCGCAGCCATTTCGCCAAAAAATGTTGAACACGTGGCAAAAGCAATCGATGACACTCTTAAAAATGTTAAGTAAGATTTTTAAAATAAAGGGGTGCTGCAGATGTATGTTTTTTTCTTTCTTTTAATCTGTACAAATCATTTTAATCCGTACAAGTTGTGCACTGAAAAACTTACCAAGATGCAGTCTTCTAAGTTTTTCGCTGGACCCCAGTGGAACATTCCTGTGCTATCGTACTTCATTTCAGTCTTTTCAAAGTCAAAGTCTTTAGCCTGGTCGTCAGCAAGGCCGACAGGTAGAGCGACACCGCCGTTGTTGTTCTGATTGGTGCCGCTACTTGTTCTACTGGTCGGCCTGTAAAAGTTTAATCACTGCATTGCAGCTTCGATACTGTGACACACACACAGGGTTGATAGAAAAATTGCTGAGGGCCCAACTACTTATATAGGTTGCACTAATCATCTAGCATTCGCCTAAGTTGTTATTAAATAATAAGACAGAGAGAGAAAGAGATATATAGAGATATAGTGGTATTCTTTATCGGAAAAGGTAATAACAAAAATAAGGAATAGCGCAACTTATCGTCAAACATAATACATGCAAATTAAAATCAGATTGTTAGTTACTTCCTTTTTTTGGTATTGGTAAAAATTAGTTGTGGTTTACTTTTAGCAATATCTTAGGTATTTTTTAATTGCCAATAAAGAGATTATTGTTAATTAATCATATCCTAAAAATGCTGCTCTAGATATAGCATATTATTAACTTTAACTGTAGCAAATATTGAGTTCTGATGTAGTAATTTGGGATTATATTTTGGATACACAATAAAATAAGCAACACAAAAATAAAAGAAAATAATTATATGACCAATATACGTACAACTTTTTATACGAATATTCTTTTTGAGTTGTCCAAGTTTTATTATTAAACCAATTCAGGTTGCTATTCATTCATACAAAAAAATACGATATATTGCCATAAAATAAGTAAATAAAAGGGTTTACACGCAAACGCAAGCAGTAGGTGAAATAGTGTAAGTAAGTAGCAAAAGCGTACATGAGTTTTTTGACTTCATAGGCAAGATGATAGCCGGCATATGTCGCTGTTTCCTGTTCTGGTGCTCTGAAAAGGTTATTATACCATTCATAGCACAAGGAAAATACAATATACAAGTACATATAATAATAACAATATAAATTTATAAAATAATATAGTTTAGGAGTTTCGGGTCACAATTATTGGACAAAAGAATGAAATAGTTGTAAATTCGTACTCCAAAATTCCTAAATCTTATATACACCCCACGCTATAACTACCAAAAGTTTTACAAATAGCGATTTCCAATAACTTTGCATTCGTTGTTGGATTCTGAAGATAAAGTTAAATTATTGTATAACAACATTGGTCAAACTTTTTAGGTAGAGCGTGTTTATTGATCGAAATATACTCAGCACAATAAACGCCCATGTTTTTAGGGGTCGTTTTTGTTGGTGCTGAATATAATAAATACATCACATAAATTTTGTGTGTACACAACAATAACTGCTCAAAGTGCTTACTATAGGTGTTGACTTACTGTTACATAACTTTTACCATGTGGATCTACAAGATGTCAGTAGAAAAGTTCAATCAAAAGTGAGAGGTTGAAAAAAACAACTATAATAATCAGTGCTGTTGTAGAAAAATGAACAAATAAATACACAGAAATATGCAGTGGACCCTAGGTCTTTTATTATTAATATTGAAAAATGTATTTTTTATAACTATAATTATCTGGAACACTAAAGTTCATAAATTATTATTTACCCATTAGATATCTAACAAATTTTACCTTGAGTTATATCCAGGAGACACAGCGTTTTCTGTACTATTCCTGTTGACAGTTGGTTTCACTTTATTCACTTGCTTAGTGGAATTAACCATATGTGCCGTAGGTATGTTGTTCCGTTGATTTGTTGCATTATGATTTCGGTGCGTCACTAAAACATGTCATGTAATAATATATTTCGTTAACAATTGCCATTCTAACATACTCTGAATGTCTTCCTGTACGCGAGTGGCGTCACCTAAACAGAAAATTAAAATTAAATTCTATTCTTTGCTTTCAATCCGTGCAAAACGTGTACTGTATTGATGATTGTATGTGTATTATGTGATTAGTGTGTCACTAAATACTAATAAGTACTTATGACTAAACTAATAATACACAAAGTGCTTTTTTACAATGCATATGAGAGGAAACATGGATGTTTATTGCTTTTCAATTAATTTTTGTTTTAGGTTCAGACACATGAAAAAATGAAACTGGTATATCTTACAATTTTATTCTCAATTTGAATTTGAACAATTTGAGCTTTGTTGCTATTTTATTGCTTTAATTTGCTATGTTTACGACATTGGGTTTTCTGTCCTCACAGCACCATTTATTCTGTACCAGCTTCAGTTCTTATGTTAAAGTCTGAACATCAAATATTTATTATATTTGATGGTTCTCTAAGAAAGAAAATATAATTCTGAAGAAGAAGTTGTTAACGCATGATACAATTAGACAAAGAACAAAACCAATGTTTAATAAAATAAAAAAAAGACACAAAATTAGAGATTTTTTAGAAAATACTTTGTTGAATTTTGTAATATCTCAAAATCCACCCACAAATATTGAGTTACGTCACTCTGTCGAATTGACGATGATGCGTTCAAACTTGAATTGAATAGTGACATCGTCAAGCAAAACTAAAATAATTGCAAAAGTGGTAGCATACAGGTTGTTGTTAAGATTGATATGGTGCACAAAACAACACAGAAACAAACAATACCTCTGATGTGAACTTTCTTTGGTATCTCTGGTGGTGTGAATGTAGGAGGAGGATGATGGTCATCTGCAAAACCCATAAACAAGACTAGCACATTCTCCATTTTGAAGTAACTTGTTCTGTATAGTACTTTATTTTCTAAGTACGTCTAATCTACAGCCTATATTTTCTTCCCTCACTATCTAACTTGAGCACAACATACCTCACTGATCACCTTGTATATAATATTATACCTGTTGAAAAAACTTAAAAACGTTGCTTCTATACAGGGTGATCAAGAAAACGTGTCGTGCTCACTCGGTAATATAACCCTAACTTAAGTTTTAGCTAATATACGTTAAGAATTACAAATATAAAGATAATTTAACATGCAGAAAAGTACAAAAAGCGTCAAACGAAATATAGTAGTAGTAGTGTCTACATGCTACACATGCGCAACTCAAAGCATGCTAGTTTTTTGTGAAGAGAATACTAAGAGAAAAAGTGAGAATAGAGTGGAATGTGAACGCAAGGTATCATTATTTTTTTTTTGTTCGGGAGAGTTGTGATTTCTTTCCTTAACATTTAGCAGTGTATATTCATCTGGTAAGTTCCTTATTTGGTTTTTATTCTTGACTTACTTGGGAAGCCTATGCCGTCCTCATCTGCTCGTAGATAATGGAGACGATAGAAAAACAAAACAGTGTGTGTGTACGATTTTTTTTTGATAGCTCAGAAACATGGTGATACGTGATTTTGTGTTTGTTTCTTTAGGAAAGGAAAGTGATAAAAACGTGTGACTTTTTGGAATGAGGAATACTTTCTATTCTGACTAAGATTTCGCCACACAATGTTGAGTCCATAGATCGCTGATTTAGAACCACCTCAGAATCAAAACTGACTGCATCTGGTTTGTGCAGTCACTACTCCTTCATATAAAAATACACAGATATACATGCACATGTTTACCAAACTAAATATTATTAAATTCAAACAACCCTAACAATAATGTATCACAGATTTTTCTGAGATACCATCTAGATTCTGAAATACATCACAGATCTGTGGACATCAGCGTGAGACAATGTGTGTTTAATATACACATATATATCATATGCTAAACAGAGACACTAAAAACTTCCTTGTACACAGAAACTAAATACACCAAACATTATCGATCAGGTTTGCTTGTGTACATGTGAGCTAGTGTTTAATTGAAATTCCCTAAAAACCGAAGTTTAGTAAAGTTAAAATGGCCAAAAATAAAAAAAAACTTACAGATAACTAAAGTGTTATCTGTACATAATTCAAAACGTCAAATGAAAACCAAAAGAAAACTATAATTATTAATGTTTTTGGGTCAGAAGTGAACAAAAAAACCAACAAAGACCAAAATGAAAGAAAAAGAACACTTCTATAAATATATGGGTGTGTGAGTAGGTGTGAGATGTGACGGTGAAATGATGTTTGGTGATACATACTTGCCCTGCCAACCATTTGGATGGCTCGCACACCTTTCCTGAACGTGGACACTATATGGATAACGAACCAAAAATAATGTTAGTTGCCAAAGTAGCCCAACTTCCTAGCAAAATATGGGAGTTGTCATTTTCCAACTCCTACCATCAAAAGAACCACAACATAGCTCAGAAGTTATCGAACCAAATGACTTATTCTTTTGTTGGTTGGAGCAGAAAGAGAGTAGCTAAAAAACCCTGGGCAGAATAGTGGATAACATGGAAATAGGTCTAGCTACCTTTTTTCTTTCTCCTGATACATGATATCATGACCAACAATTGCAAATAGGCTACAAATTTAGACTGGAATTAATTAAATTGCATCTTTTTGACATTTTGAATAGAAACAAATTCCCGTCTATAATTTCTGCCATAAGCTTTTAGCGGTAATAATATACCAGACAAAATAAGCTACGAAATGATAAGATGGAATAAACGGACGATAATGGCATATGAAATAATAAAAAAGCCGATATAGGATTTCAAAAATAGTAAATAGTCACTCCCCTCGACTATTCAGAAAAATATTTACCTGTTTTGTATGCATAGACACACATACATACATCAATATCACACGTCAAAATGGGTTAGTCGCTCTCTTTAGTCATGTAGTGAAAAATGAGATTATGTGTTCAAAAAATTTAGCGCTGCATTGCCTTTTTTGAACGATAGGTTATTATAAGCCATATTAGCATAAAATTAGCGCAAAAGCGATCAACGGCTCATGTTAGTAACACATTAGGTGCATATATTAACAGAACTTATTCTTTTTTCCAGTTTAGTACATCTTAAAAGTTGTTTTGTACAATCAAGTTCCGTTTTTGAAATGCTTTGATACCAACAGACTAAAGGTGAGTTTGTTGACATAAGTTTTCGGTCGCTATAGTAACAAAACGTCGTCTCTATAAAATGTCTGTGTTTCTAATGAGTTCTGTTGTTATATATGCAGAATTAACAACAAAATATAAAGCGAGCTCCATAAAAATACATCAAATATTGTGTTTTAAAAAACTGTCAGGAGGGGTGCCGTACCCTCAAGGCATCTGTAATATGTAGTGTTAAATCCTTGTTTCATCATACCGGTCTGCATCATGATCATACCGACATCTGGAAAAAAGCGAAATAAAAAGGAAAGACTTCCCTACAAATATGGACAACACTGGATGATGGTTCTCTAGGTGGGGGGTACAAAAGTGGTCGCCCAGGGTTGTTAAGCTACAAGAATTGTCATACTTACAATCTGCTTTTATAATTATTTATATTTATTTGTTCATGGGGATCACAGGATGCACTTTTCATATTACTAGTTTCGAAAAGTGTTTGGTAGGCAAAAAGTGCACCCCTTTTTGTGAATTTTAGTGGAGGAGGCGATTTTGTTTGTTTTTTTTTTCTGCAGAAAGAATGGAAGGATGAGCCTAACCATGCAGAAGGAAAAAATCTGTGCAGTTTTTGGATCAGAATGTGTGTGTTTGGACATTCCTTCATACCAGCAACATCATTCGGCTATCCACCTTTCGAACAGTCTGATGAAGAGATTTAGGAAACATTTCTGATAGTATTCAACAAGCAATCAGCTAAATATTTGATAAGTTATGATCTCAGCAATGTAATTGTGATGGGCCTTATGATACGCAAAATTCTCGAGACTTTAGTTCAAAGAAGTATTATTATATTTAATGTGCTTATGTAGTCGATAAATTTATAAGATTTTAGCCAAAACTTTTTTTTGGAAAATTTATATGTTAAAATGATTCAAACTATAATTTATAGCTAACTAATTTGTTCACAGGGAGTTCCAAACTTACAACATAATTTGATGTCTTCTAAATCAGACTGCGCGTAAAAGATTATAGCCTCATAAATAACGCTTGAAACATTATTATAATGTTCATTGATTAGAACCATCAAGGTCTGTCTACACATAGCAGAAACTTAGCAAAAACTATAATAAAATGTGTAACCAGAGTGGACATACCAATTTAATCGAAAATCGTGATTAATAACAAAACCAAAAAAGAACGATAATAATACGTATGCAAATATATTATAGACAGTCCACGGTAGCAGTTAAAAACAGTACTATCTGTGTAAAGATTATAAATATAAAATTTAGAACGAAATTAAAAGAGTATATAATAAAAAAAAAGAAAGGTATCAAAAAATCGAGCCGAATCTCAAGCCTGGTCTAGAAGATCTAAGAGAACGAAAGTAGAAAAATAAACAAAGTGAACTTTGTTGTTTGTAAAATTACCTAGTTCATGAGACCAGTTACGTTGTTGGATGGCCACTAAAATTGATCTTAGTTAATAAGAAATATAAGTCACAGTAGTAGTAATCCAAAAAACACATTCAATCAGAACAAGAATGGCAGATAAACAAGAAACTAACAGCTATATGGATATAGCAACAGAAAAAATAGTGTAAACAGGAGTCGAAGCCAATATTAATAAGTAAAAAATTCGGTACGCTTTCAATCATGGTGTGTCTTGGGGGGTACATTTTCCGTTGGTTAAAAAACAAGATGGCTCAGTAGGAGAAAGGGGGTGATTATTTTTAAAACGCCAGATAGATAATAGATTATATTAGAAGCCGAAAAACTCACAGTTTTTGCACTTGCACTTTTTGATCAATGTCTCATCCTTGATGTCATCATGGCATGCCTTGCAGTAGAACCAAGCCCTAAAAAAATCATAAAAAAATCATTTAGTGCCTTCTAAAATTTCAATAACGTTGTAATCACACTGTTTTACACTGCTTGCTGCGCGACTAGTTAAAAAGCACGAGTGCACGCAGGCCCAGGGGCTTCTTTTTGGGAGCCCGAGGGCTTTAATTTCAATTTGGACAATAAGTCATGCTTAGTGATCTTTGATCAAAACTTAACTTTTCAAGAAAGCTTTTTCGTGATATAGACCAAATTTAATGCGAATATTGCAAGATAATGTAATAAGAATTTGTTGTTTTACCTTTTGACTTCATCGGCAGATTGGGCGATGAAGAATCCCTGAGTGTTCGCTTGGATTTTGGCGCCCCTGGGGTTAATAGAAATCTTCGTGTCAGCGCCCTCAACACCTTTCACCTCGATCGCCAGTAGCAGTAGTTTTAATTTAGTAAAGCACAATCTAGTAAATCATATAATGGTGATATTAGTTACCTGTTAGTTTTGTGCCGCTCACATTATCAAGCATATTATTTTTTACTGTACTTTTTATAGAACAATATGCATGATAACGCGTACTAAAAAGCATATATAGCACCCCATATAATATATACACATAAATAAGCTGTGCGCACATATAAGCATGCCGTGTTGTGAAGCATGCAAAAGCGATGGTGGGATACATATATTTTTTCCTTTTTTATCTTCATAAATTCAACGCAAACTATGCTATATCTATTTTACTTTAGGGACTATCTGTATTATTTTCAGTTATTTCGTAAACCAAAATCTACGAAATAAGTGTCAATAAACATATAGGATCAGTATTGGCTACTTTTATACTGAATGGCGATTTTAGTAGATTTAACTAAAATGCAGTCAATACTCTACGACCCTGTTGACAAAACTATATGGCTCTATCCCCCTAATTCTTAGTCAAAGAGGCAGGACTGACTAGCAGTGACATCTATACGTAATAAATCAACATTAACATTCTCTTCTATAAATTTTATAACCAAGGGAGCAAAATCATAATACACTACATATATCAAGGTTCCATAAAACAATCATGTCCTGATTCAAAAGAAGTGTCTCATGTACACGTAGCGATTGCAAAATTACCGTAATTTTCATTTATCGGCTATATTTTAACTTATATATATATATATATATATATATATATATATATATATATATATATATATATATATATATATATATGTTCTGAAATATTGGTTTTATTTGAAACACAACACACATTTTCTAAATAATTATTGATTCGAATGCATTTTTTCTTGCTGATCTGATTTTGCTATTGGCATGCCATTAAGTTAAAAATCATTGTGATTTTGTTAACATTTTAGGTATAAATATACTTCAGACATATCAATTCGTTTTGTTTATTCATTTCTATTCATTTTGAGAGTAATAGTGATCGGTAATATGCAATCGCTATCTACATCGATTGAGGTTTTTAAAACACGATACATCAAAACGTGTCATCAAAGCTTTTTTTTTTCGAGAAATCTAAAATCGGACGCATCAGTTTTTTTTACAACACGTGGTGTCCCGCAAGGTCCTATGCTGGGCCCAAGTTACTTTTGTATGTTGACATGTACATGTTTCTTTGTTCGCTTTGCACTTCCAAACTGATACGTCCATTGCAGTTTCTCTGATATTACTTGAATTATTACGTCTACTGTGTGTGAAGAAAGAAAATTCGTTTCAAATGAAAGTGTGTTAGTTGAAAATGTTTGTTAGTATCGCCTCATAACATAATCGGTCAGTTTTGTTATTAATAGGTTTTCGTTTTAATTTCTCTAATGATTTGTTCGTTAGTCTTACTCGCTAGCCTGAGGGAATGTCATTCCCGTGAAGGAGGGGGAAAGAGTCTCTGTATACATCTCGCATCCTGTCCCTTGCAGGTAATCATTTTGCCACACTTGCGTGTCAGGGGACTGAAAACAATAACAACAGTGCCACTCAACTGTGATGGCCACAGGTAATCATCTAAGTAAATTATAAAAAGAAAAGTTTATTGAAAACAGCACAGACTTCGAAAAACTCTCCTGAAAATAATTATTCATATAACTAATTTTATCTGTGTAATTTAAGTCTGTGCTGCTTCCATAATGATTGGTCCTTCGTCACTTCATAACAATTCAAGATATTTGAGTGTTTCTTGGGTATATACTAAATTCCCACAATAAAACACACAATTATCTTGGATTTGAAAGCCCAGTCGAAAGAGAAAAGTACACAATACAAGTCGTAACATCACTGCGGGAATGTGGATTTAAAGTCGTCCTGTAAACCAATATTTATATAGAACTACGGATGGATTGAGAACATGGTAAAATATAGGATATATAAAAATAAGTACACACATCGAAAGGCACATAGGTACAAAAGCTTGCATGTATGATGACCATTAATTTGTTGGCATAGATAATGCATGATTCATTTTCGCTCATATTATTAGAATTCCAAAATAATCGTGACTGAGACTTCAGTATCACATGTCGCATGATTGATTTTATGGTGTAACAATTTATTTTATTAACTACTCGAATCTTGACAACCCCAGATATCAACAAATAGCAACAAAATTAACAATAGATAGAGGGACACCATAAAACAACCATACAAATCACGAATTTCTCTTAAAATTTTGCTTTGTATGCAATTCTGACAAGTAATTTGTGCTTGTAGCGTATATAGAATGAGTGTTTGAGTACGCCCTCACTTACTCTGTTGCCTGAGCAAAGGGCATGCCAATAAATGAAGGGCTGAGCGTTTCAGTGTACATTTCCATCCCAGTGCCCCTCAAATAATCGTTGGTCCACACTTGCATACCCGGAGACTGCAATCATTCGCAAAGATATAACAAAATAATTCAGAGGAAAGCAATTCTTAAGGAGGCCTAGTCTTCGAACCTGTAAACGTTAGAAAGGGTAATAAGAAATCGGTCAAACTTACGGTTTTGAACGATCTCATGGCGAATAGGTTGGCCATCATGGTCGAAAATCCCGGCGCGAGGCAAGATTGAGCAATAAAACCTAATTTCAGTTCCGCAAGGCAAATGACGTCATCGCCTTGTTTCCAGTCCCATGATGGAATGTTTAATAAGTACGCCTAAAATTAAATAAAATTCTGTTAGCACGATCTTAGAGTCCAGTTTGTGTTGAGTCCAGTCATGTAGAAAGTTACAATTCAGAAAATGTGGGATGATGACGTACTTTATTATGGTACTGCATCAGCTGGATGATAACACGAATATCATCGCTGTAATTCTTAATAGAGATGACTCTCATGATGTTGGCTGCATCTTCTGCGTCAGGATCCTGACAATACTTGTTGGCGAGCACAAGACAAGCATCAGCTTCGTGAACCTACAATACATACAAGCTGTAACCTTTAACCGGCATCAAACCAATAAGTTTCTGATTGCATATTTTGATATTTGCATGAAAAAGAAAACTATTTCTACAGAGTAGTGGGGGTAAACTTATAAGCATGCAACATTCTTGTACTGAATCGAAAGAAAAAAACAGCGGCTATTCTCGGTTGACCTAAAACAGGTCAGAACAAGCTCGCAACTGTGCTCCTATTCTAAAATCGCATTCAGAAAACTCTCCTCGCTAAATCGTTAGTAAAAAAATAACTGCTCAATAACTAGCAGGCAAGAATAACTTTTGCTCTGCATTAGGCCAACTTACCGCCACTCTTAGCCCACGATTTTGGGGAGCGCATACGCACGGACGACATTTAGGTGGGGGGATAACAATCCAGGAATGTCACTGTACCTGGTTTTATGGTGCTAGCAAGAATGGGCTGGATATTTTTTTGGTAGGGTTTCCAAAACTTTGTCCAGTTAGTAGAAGTTGCTCAGCTTATTTGATATAATTGGCATCACAAAAAACAACGTTATAAATCATGCTTTTCTTTCTTTCTATGTTGCCTATCACGTGCATTAATGAACTCGTTGAAATGTTACATTCTCCTACTAGTAAAAAGCATGATTTGCTGCGCTGCAATTCGGAGTTTAAGAGCATTTCGTTATTAGCAATTAGTAGCCGTAAAACAGGATGAGATTGACCAAACAGATAAAAATTTATTTTATTTCGCAATGTCAATTGTTATATTTACATTGATCAAGTTTAACCTCTTTTGCTTGTTGTTTTACTTTACGTGTGTTAATGTTTAACACATTTTTGCCGAAAAATGTTGACAAAACAATTGCCAATTTATCACAAAATTGCATAATATTCAAACATAGAAAAGAGAAATGTTTATTTTTTGTTGCAGAAACTGGTCTTCTATATATATTTGTTCCTTATACCGAGTTATATTAACCCTTAAAATTGATGTAGTGAATTAGAATACAGTGTATACACCTCATATTGTCATTAAAAAGAGATTTTTCAATAATGCGAAGGGCAAGATTACCTATAGAGTCATTCATATTTACCACTTAGACATTTCTTCTGCAACAAGAGCTTTTTAGAGAGATTGTGTTTTCCAAAAAGCATAATTTAATGTTTTTTGACATTCTAAAACATTTAGCAAACTCAATTTCACCCTGTTTTCGGTATTGATTTTGGGATACACTACAGAACAGTTAATTGAGACCAAATTATTAATACACAACTTCTTACCATGGTCTTGGAACAGGTACCTAAACTGGACATAGTTTTAGTGACTGTCTGACAACATCTAGTTTTTTGTTTGTTTGTTTTTTTTTTGAGAATTGGAGATGACGTAAAATGCATAACTGGACAAATAAAACGAAAATTCGAATAGAAAAGTTAAAACAAATTACTAAAGCATATCAATGAGTTATATTCTGTCTAGTCATGTGAGTGTACTAATCGGTTAATAACTTTATTAAGAACTGAATGTCTATAAATTACAACGAGGCAATGAGAATTTCTGTTGGTATCAGGTGTTGTCAGAAATTGGCTTATTGCATTGATGATTCTCATTGCCTCATTGTAACTCTAATATAATCTCACACGTGATGTAAAGTAGTACCTATGTGTGTACCAAATCGTGTGTAACTATAGAAAACAAAAACGAAACCAAAAAAGGGTTAAGAACATAATATTAATCGTTATCAAACAATATAGAAGAACAAAAAAAAACAAGGATGGGTGAACACTTGTACGATTTAAAAAAATGAGAACGCGTCAAAGTGAAACGGAAATATAAAACTAGACATCGATTCTGAGTCCTGGGTTGCTTACCTTGACCCTTTGCAGGTCAATTGGGTTCATGATGGTGCCTTGGAAGAATTCGACTGTTGTGAAATGTCGCTTGAACAGACCTTCCAACTCAAGGTCAGGTGGTTTCCTGCACATGTTCAACAGTTACCAACAAACAAATACTTTGACACTATTCGTTGACTAAAGATGACTCATGGGCTGCACCATACCTATTTTATATACGTCGCGGTTTCTGCATTTCTTTGTCAGCGTTCGAAATTACCATGCAGCTGATTTAGGCGATATTGTGGCTAATCCACATTGTTCTGCAAGAGCTTCTTAGATTTTCCAATTTTTAAGTTTTGTTCGAGGAATTCTTACATTTTTTTCAATTCAACTGTTGTTCATGTTCAGTATTGTGTGTTGTCAAGTGCTTATAAAAGTTTAACCATGCAAATCTAACGCACAACCACAAAAATCTGTTCAAAATTCAATGTTTTGTGGTTGTGCATAGGGTAATAGAGAACTTATGGTGAGCTTATGAATTATATTACTTGGAAAATCTAAAAAGTGCAAAGAATAATTACAAGTGCGGCAAGGTAGATAATAAAGCCAACGTAACACACGTTCCATAATCACATAGTATATGTTCATGTTTAAATATTATAAATTGGCGCATTGTTAAATAAAAATAAAAACGAAAAGAAAAAAGGAAAAATCGAGAAAACTCCTATATGGATATGATTTGTTATGGTACCTTGACTCTTTCAAGGTCAACTGCGTTCATCATTGTTCCCTGAAAAAACTCGACTGTTGTGTAGTGACGCTTCAGCAAGCCCTCGAGCTCCAGGTCTGGCTCTTTTCTAAAAAATATTAAGTCACACACTACACCGACACAGAAAGGTAACGGCGCCATAATTTTCGACACCAGCTAAACAAATAAATAGAAAGAGAACTACAAATACAAATATAAAGGGATGTCAGTTTTTTGTATATTTCAAGGAAGCACTTTGAGTTATTGAACCAACCAAGAAGTTTGACAAATTTGATAGCGGATAACTTTCGTAATCATTGCTGGATTTTTATGATACGTTCAGCAAATTATATTCTTGGAAATTCTTCCTAAGGTTTAAGATAAAACACTGTAAGTTTTTGGAAAGTTAACATATTGAAATAAAACAAACAACAAACATTATCACCGATTACAAAAATTATTGAATATCAAAATGTGTCCAGTTGTTATGTGTGTGGTTTCTTTTTGTGCTGAGTAGTATATGATTTTGAATAAAAGACAAAAATAACTGTTCATTATCAAAAGTAGTGTCATTTTGCTTTTGGTCCTGTTTAAAGAGTGAGAAAATAATGTTACAAAGACTCTCAGGTAAATTCATTAAACCATCAAAATGTTATAATAAACTAAATGTACCAAATATAACAATTTATTTTTTCTTTGCATAAACTTTCTGTTGGAAACAGATTGACGGTATTTCTTGAGGTAGTAGCAAACATCATTCTGAAGAATGGATCAGTAATGTTACAAGTCGACAGAAACAAACTTTTAATGGATTCCGTCTCAAAGTGCTTTTGACTTTTGTAGAAGACTTAAGAGTAAAGTTTTAAGTTCTCACTCTGTGCTTTTATGACAAACCTGATAGTATTCTAATAATGGAACTTTCAATTCAAAGTTTCCAAATACTTGCTACATTTACTTTGACAAGTAAAAAACAGCAATAAAAACCATGGATTACATGTTTTACATTCATACAATACAAAAGCACATTTTCCGGACTAAAGCACATTTTTCCACGGACACGAGAGATAAGGTAATTTATTATTCCATCAGCTTTTGTAATTGGGGCTTATTGTTGTTGCACTTTTATATGGAAGTTTTTATTTACATGAAAAACTCGTTTTTTTTTTGCTGCAAAATATAAAGGTACAGATTACTGAAAAAAAATTGTTTGACAAGAATTTTGACCCAAACAAGTTATTTTGATCACCAATATCTTTTGTAACCTTTTATGGACTTTTATTGTTCTTTCAGTAAATTATAGACAACCTATTCAACGTTTCTCTCTATTGTAATTTATAGAATTATTATTTCATTCAAGAGTTTTTGTCCACGTAGCCGGTACTATTGGTCTTAGAATTCAGCACAGTATAAACCAATTAAGGACGTTGGTGTCGTTGGTCAAGTTTGACAAAAAAAAACGGGATTTCATGCGTTTTGAGGTCCTCAGAATCCATTGCAGTGATTTTTGGAAAATGTCTGTATGTATGTATATCTGTGAACACGATAGCTCCCAAAAGATTCAATGGATTGGGCTGAAATTTAGTACATATGTTTAGAATTACGAAGAGATGAACTGGTTTGTTTTTAGTGACAATCTAACAATCGTTATGCATTTTCTTAGAGATTTACCGATTTTGACCAACCTGATATCTGCTCACCCTCCAGTGACTATAATTATGTAAAGCAAAATAGTCCACAGGTTGTCCTAAACTTATGTTTTCTGATATATTTTTTCAAAAAGTGGATTGAAATGAACAGAAGAACAAATCAATCACTAATTGATTTGATATTATAACCGAGTACGAACAATCTTAACTAACGCCCTTAATTCTTCCACAGGCAGTTCCAGAATTAGACCAGTTACAACAAAATCCTACAATCTGCTGAAAGAACTAAATTTGTCAAGTTATTATGTTAAAATTGTTAAATTGATGATTAATGATTTCAAAAAGTACGGAAAAATATCGGACGTTGTAAAATAATATATGACGAATAAAGCTGTCATTATTAAGTATGAGGTTGGGTCAACTTACCTATGTAAGAAAACAACTTCGACGTCCACATCCTCGCGATCTTCGTGCAGGAAGTCCTTGAGGAAATGTGACACGGACTCGTAAGTGATGTGACCACACACGACGATGTGCCTACGTCACACACAAATGTATTAGAAAACTCGCCAGATGACGCTCTGGACGCAATTTCCCACACAGCTAGTGTTACTCAAAAAATAAGAAAGAACAAAAGACTACATGCCACTCAACTAGTCCTCGAAAAGGTCTAAGTTAGGTCTAAATTCCAAATCAGAACGCACACAACAGAAGGGGTGCAAAATTCCATCTTTAAAGGGCGGTGGGAATTGTAAAAAAAATAGTTTTACCATAACAACTGACTAAGATACTCACTCTGACTATCACACAAGACTAATCGCTTAGTTCATAGGTTAGTTTGTTAATTCAAGCGGAGCACTAGGTTTTAGCATGGGTTTGTAACCACTGGTATACTCGACGTGATCATTAGGGGATGTTTATAATAATTATGTACACCAGATGCAACAAAACCATACACATTCTGCAGCTATTTTTTGATTTATGTGATAATTCGTGATTTAACGTGAGAATTTTGTTTCCGAGCTTGGCAATACTCGTCTGGATTCGAATCTAAGCTTAGGCTATTTTTAATAAGTAAATTTTTAACCAAATATTGGATTCTTTTAAATAACATCCAAACAACACATTTTTTAAGTTAACTTCCCAACAATATTTTTGCTCACACAAACGGTTCTGACAAAGTGCAAAGATGGAGAAGAATTTTCCAGTGGCTTTTATAATAGTTAGAGTAGTTTCAAACTAAGAAGAGCACAGTGGTATATGGAACCAATCATACCCAGTGTATTGTTTATAAATTGCCTATGTATATTTGGTTGCATATACAATTGTGCTCTTCTTAGTTTGAAACATCTATACTGTATGATTTATTTTCGAAAAAGGCTATAAAGTTATCAGAAAGACATTTTATTTTAATATGTACTTAACGTTGCAATCGAAAAACGCACAGCTAGCTGCTATTGTCAACAAAAAATTATATATATAGTACAAACCAGGAGAGCTGCGTATGACTAAGCGATTTCTGCTGTTATTTTTGACGTACGCGCCAGATATTGTTTGACCGATCATGCGTGTTAGAGTGAAAGAGCCTTCTTTTTGTATATCTGTTTCGTAACCTTGTAAGCGATGAATCATTTGCAGCGTTCGTGGTTTCTACTATATAAACCACTAAGAAAGTCCTGTCCATGCAAAAACCAAAGACTATGTGGCCGGGTATGATTTTTTTCTTAATTGTATTTTTGTTCATGGAAGTTACTGTGTTCATGGAAACTGTTATTTAAAGGAAACCAAAACAAGATCATCTTTTCTTTAGCTAAGAAAGTGTATAAGCCTATTCTTCTCTGTTTTATTAGGTGGCCACAGACGAGCATTCATTTCCGCAGGAAAGTAGAATCCCGATGGAAAGAACGTTTGTCAGTTGTTTCCTTTCGTATCGTTACAGGCTTACGAAGGGATGGAACGACGGTACAAGACGGCAAGAAGGTAGCACGATTAGGTTTGTGTTAGTGGAATACAACATGATTCTTTCATTTGTGGGAAGAACGTGAATGGACAGAATGACGGTAATGAACGCTCGTGTATGGTTAGCTAATGTCTACTTATTGTCAAGCTTGGAGTAATAACGATGATTGATTCAACAAGACATCACGAACGTTGCACAGAACAATAAAAAACTCTAGAAACTTCTATTCTATGGTACTATCTTGTTGTATACAGGGTGAGTGCCTATCACAGCCTTGCCACGCACAATAAGTTGTACGGTTGTGGCGTCATGCTAACATGCATGCCACTCATCTAAACACCACGTCATCAATAACAAATGAAACATAAAGAAATCGAAAGAAAGAAAAAACAGATAACACCCAATTGCAGTATATAAATAGTAACAATATCTCGTCTCTTTCATCAACATCTAATTTTTTATGAATAGTAATATGTATATAGGGGGGAATGTATAGGGGGGACAGAACAACATAGATAGAGACAGAAAGAATACACCGACATGACAAAATCGGACAACAGAGTGGTGTAAGGGGAGGGGACGCCCAAAAAACAAAAAAGTACGGTTCCAAGCGTGCAGGACACATTTATATAAACAATGTACAGCAACAAAAGGAGAAATAATAATTTAAAAAGAAAACGGGACACTACGCTTTTTCCTTAACATGTCTTGCTATGGATTGCGTTAAGGAAGCGGCGTAGTCGTGTTTTGTTTTTTCTTTTTGCGTTTGTTTTTCTCACCTCCTGCCTCGTTCGTTCTTCAAGGTGCCACCATATTTTGGCCTTGTCCCGATCAAGTCAATAATCTCGGGGATACAACTGGCAAAAATCGCCTAAATCGCCAGCCGAAAAGGATAAAATAAGACAAACATTCGCATCACTTCAAGGACACACGGGGTACATGTTCTGCGCATGACACCAGTGACGTCTCACACACACGTCATTGCTGCCATGCGTAGGTCATGACTGGTACAACAGCGCAAGTTCGACTGTGACGCATGCGCACCAACCACGACCGCAAATACAGTCAACAGTGTTTTGCAGAAAGCTGGGAAGACTTACAGAGGAACTTTAGGATACCGGGTGTTCGAGAAAGAGAGTGATTCGTTTACATCGTACGACTCAAAAACGGTCCAATCGCTGACAGTTATAGAGGAGCCTTAGAGGGTACAGATTCTAACCGCAACTATTATTTTTGTCTCCCTTAATAGTCCCTTTATTTAGTCCATCCCAAAAAAACAACCCTCTTAAAAAATTTTACAAATATTGACCTCTAATAAGTTTTGTAATCATTGATGGATTTTTGATATTTGACCTCGCTGTTGCAATTCTGAAAATGATTATTTCTTATTTTATCAAAAATTTGTTGATAATCCCATACAAAATTCATCAAAGATCAACAATTGGAGATTACATTTTGTCCATTTTTAAGGTTGGTCTTTATACGGAGTAAAATTTCTTAATTTCACTGCTTGCTTTTTTTGATGCGACTTATCAGAAATCCAACGTCACAACGCTCAAATTTCATGGACAATACTCGATCCCAAACGGCAAAATTTTGTTTCTAACATTGGAGACGTTGTATCGTCAGAAATTTTATGTAGTATACGGGTTGATCGAGAGATGTTTCCATCCACCAAACAACCTGTTTTAAAACGGCATTTCTTGAGCGCTAAAAATTTTGATGAAACCTCAAAAATTGAAACTTAAAAAATTCATCAATCATCCTGCACATTCGTTCGTTGTATAAGAAAATCATCAAGTCAGCGCGCCGTGCGTGGCAATGTCAGGCTGTGCAGGCGTCTATAGTGCTACTAAAAATCACTAAGATTAATTACAGGGCCAGCTAGAGCTAATTTGTCAGTAACCAGGCGTAAATTTTGGTAGCCAGGGCATGCGATTTCAGAAAAAATGTACCTAAATCGTAATAATAATCAAAAAAACGGTGTATTGTACGGCCCCAAAAATATCAGTGATTTCGTGAAACCATAAGAAGTTCAGTGGGGACGTGATATTTTTGAAGCGGGGTCACCGAGTTCAAATCAAAGCAATGTGCTACGGGTAAACTCAAAAGAAACTCAAAGAACTCAAACGAATAGGGTCGTCAACATCAGCCGCATTCCGGTATCGTCTGTGTGTTAATAACAGTGATAAATAAAATAAAAGAAACGAAACAACGAACATAAAATAAAACAGGTACACTGTTGGCTTTTAACAATTAGATTTTGAACGTATTTTGACGAGGTCAAGCATAAACAGTGTGTTTACACTCAACTCTCATCCATTCTGTGATAATCTACCCACCCTTACTCTAGATCTCGTTGTGTACAATGCTTGGTTATGTCCCCTTAATTTAGAGGGGGGAGCGGGTATTCCATAGCTTATCGCAATCATGGAGAGATACACAGTTGGTTCTGAACGCTACTTTACTCGTGTTTGGAACAATCAAACGAGTAATTTTGCACACCATATGGACTAAACTATATAATATAAATATATTTAATCTTTTGACCAAATGAAAGTCGAAAGTTCACTCTATCGCATTGGATATTTAACGCCTATGAAGACAATACTGTTTTTCTTTAAGAGTATGAGCTTCGTATGGTTTATCTGAAAGCAGTTTTGGTGTTCTACAAAAATTTTATCCTATAAATATCAATTTTGCATACTGGAAGTTGGATAAAAAAAAGTCAGTCATCGTCTTTCCAACAATTCGAACAAAGGGCAACAATTTTGAATTCAATTTTGAAAGGTTCAATTCAGAACAAAATAGTTAACAGAATTGCTTCATTTTTAATGGTGATCAAGAATAGTTATGAGGACTTTTGCTGTAAAATAGCTACAGAGGATATCCACATTTTCACACCAGTTTTCCCATTGTTCATCCGGATGTTGACCGATTTTCCCAAAAGTTAATCAGTTCATGATAAATATTAATGGGTGCAGCGTTTTTGTTCTTTTCAGAAATGCTTACATAAAGACACATACCCATACATAAATACCCATACACACTCAACACAATTCGTGTATTTTCGTTGAAAAACTGGATGGTCATACTTAGAATAACACGCAATTGGGCATTTTTTGCTATCGACAGAGTGAATTTTTGATATACATTATTGTATATTGCGCTGAATCAGTTGAAGTTATTGGAAAATAATGATAAAAACTAACTAAACTCGAGTTATGCTGTAAATAGTGCAATAACCACTCTATAATTTCCTCTCTGACTTGGTTGTCTAGTATGTTAATAAAATTTTGCGATTTAAAAGCCAACAGTGCATCGTTAGGTTGAAAAGGAACAAATTCTCGTGTGTTGTGTGTCTTGTGTAGGTAGTAAGTTATATAAGTAATAGCGGCCTTTTGCTTTAATACCTGCGTCTAATGTCTTTGCTGTATTTTCCACCGTACTTCGGTCGGTTTGCTGCCAGCTCAGTGATTTCCGGGATCCAGCTTGCAAATACAGCCTACCAACCAACCCATAACACCCAATCAGGCTCCTCCATGGACCCGTTTGTCATTTATTTTATATTTATGTTAACATAGCAAATAGGTAGACAGACATTAACACTGTAGGATTTAGGAATAATCGGCCTCTTAGTGACCAAGATTTTCATCAATTCTATCTAGGATAAGAGCATAATACCCATATTTTATTAAGAATTTAAAAACCAACCGGCACCTCCACCAAATTGGAATACGACTTTTTTGTGATTTTTCTAAATATTTTCTTGAAATTGTCGTTTATACTTTAAAATATGTTTATAATACTCTTTTTCCTCATATATTCTTTTAATACTGTCTTTGATTGAAGTAAAAGTTATTAATTAATATCATGGAGTAAAACACAATTATACAAAAAGTTCGAATACTAAAAGAAAGGGATACTGTCTATGAAAAAGACAAATAAACAGTGGCGCGTTACCCTATGGGGAGAGGGCTAAACCAGCACAAACAACTGCTTAGTTAAAACCAACAACCTTTAAATTTAACGCTGTGTAGCCATTGGGCCCAAGTTTTTCATTGTCTCGAGTATTATTTTTTAAACCTTTTTGCTAATATGGATAGTAAAATCACGTGATTTAAATAAAATAATATACAATTATATCAATACTGAATTTTAAAAAAATGTGTAACAACAATACTGTATACAACAAATATGTGTAACGCGCCACTGCAAAGAAGGTATTGAAAATAGCTCAAGTTAGGGTGCTCTATATCAGGAAACAATTGATTAAATAACAATAAACTACAGACGTGTTAGTGCAGAATTATTTAATTATGTGTAATGATCAAAAATTGAAATGCAAGCTGTATATAATTACTAAAAAAATTAAAAGTTAGTGTGCGGCTGGCTGTGTTGTTATAAAAAATTAATTCATTAAAAAAAACCTTTTTGTTGATTAGGCATGCAGGGTTTTGATTATTATAAGTTTAGACTGATATTGATGTTTTTTAAACTTAAATATCCGATTTAACTAAACTAAAATATCCGATTTGTAACTAAGATCGTCAAAAAAAAGCACCAATATCCTTATTTGATTTGTTAGTAACAATATTAGCATACAATATGAATGAAATTTGGTTAATGTTAGTACACATACGCTGAAGAAAAACTGTGTAAAAACGTATGTTTATGAGCAGAGAATTTCTAAGAATAATAGTATTTTTGTACGACTCCATCACAAAAATAACAATGTGGAGAGGTTTTTATATTTTCTTTCAATATACTCAAAAAAAATCGACTCACTTCAGAAAAATTGTAATCTCTAATAACGTTTGTAATCCTAATTTTTAGTTTTAGCTTAAGTAAATTTAATTATTAAAACTGAAACAAAAAGTACCACAGCGATGCAAAATCTTGAAGAATTTGTCCACCAAAGATTAAAAACCCGAATACGTATTAAAATGTGTAAAATTTTTAGGTGGGTCGTTTTTTTTACGCAAAGTATATTTAGAAACAAAAACAAAAACAAAAGTGTATTGAGAAGGCTCGTCAACACTGTGGTCATTAGTGTTAGACAAAAATACATTAACCATATTTCATGACGTCAGCGCTGCTCAAAATTGTTTCATAATCGCTTTGCGTTGAACGTAAATAAAAAACTATAAAACTTATTTCCTTAGTTCTCAATTTAAAAGAAAGCCTCATAATATTGATTCAATCGATTATAAAATGTCGTTTCTATGGTAACGGTTAGGTCTATTGATACAAGCTACTATACTGAATATTGAACTCCAATATTCTTTAAATAATTAAACGGCAGAAAACAAAAGTTTGCTGGAGTATCGATTGTCCTAAAAACGAAATAATTCCTCACATTGAAAAGGAACATAATATATTAGGATAAATATACATATTGAGTACTTTCTTTGCTTTTGGAAACAAGAAATCAGTTACAATCATTTGTTAAAAAATCATAGTCAAATATTCACCTAATAAATCATTATTCCTATAAGTTTGCACAGTGTCTAAACAAATATTTCATAACCGAATTGAAACTGCCATGTATACAGTACGTTTTGAAAACGATTCCAAAATTCAGATCGTATTGAGACGATGTTTTTGTGAATCAACCTTGAGCAACACTAAACGTTTTTCATAGACGTTAACAATTACAAATTTATACCTCTTTCCATGCTCTCTTTTATACTCTCCACAGTACTTGGACCTAGTCCCTACGAGATCTATAATCTCTGGAATGCTACTAGCAAAAATCGCCTGCAAAATAACCATTTCGCAATTATAACTATAGTGTGCTATGTTCGGAAGCGAGACACGATTGCTGGAAAGCATTTCAAACATAAAAAGCGTAGCAATTTGCATCCACACTCTAAAAAAGGTATTCTTGACCTGTGGACGCAGCCATTACGGTTTTAGTAAACTTAAAGTATATGGTATGAAAGCTGTAACTTGAGCGTGGATGGGATTATAAAGTAGCTACAATATTAAGAAGCCTGCAGGGCGGGCACAGAATTGCATGCATCACTTTAATTTTGCCGAATGGGATGTTCCATTTATATTATTATTTTTGTATTTTAATCGAATCATTTTGAAACTTAGAGGCTGATTGTAGTTTGTGGGGAATATATACCAGGAGTGCAACTGAACAAGGGAACATATTTATATTTTATTCTTCAGGTTGATTGTCAAACTAATCGAAAGTTTGAAAATCAATAGATTTCTGTTTGTCTAGTCTAGAGAATGGAACGGAAACCGAATAAGAAAAGAATCGGAAATAAAACTTATATAAATAACTCTGACCAGAAAAAGTAACGAAAAGTGTGACAAATTTTGATCTGTAATAACCTCTGGCATCTTTGATCGATCAAAGATTGCAAACGTTATTAAAGGTCAAATTTTGTCGAATTTTTAGACGAACCGTTTTCCTTTGGCTCAGAGTATATTATAAAAAAAGAGAAGTAAGCGTGAAGCACCATGACAGGCAACATGGTTGCGAATAATTTCGTTCTTTGTAGTATACAAATATATAATATGTTTATATGTTTCGAGAACGGGAAGTAGTTGTAGGTCGGATATGTGTAAGAAACGGATTCTTTTTCGGTATTTTGAGACGTATGTAGTGAAAAAGAAAATTAAAAAAAAAATACTCACCAAACCAACTAGCAGAAAGAACACTAGGAAAGTTCGTCCTAAAACTGTATGGCAGTATACGTCACCATAACCAACGGTCGACATGGTTACGATCAAGAAGTAGACACACGTCCAGTAGGGCAAAGGGTGCGGATTGTCAAAGTCTAACGGGTCACCAGAATTTTCTAACTGAAATTAAAATTGCCACCAATTAAAATCCGACACTCAAATTCACAGGCATTTTCCACGTATTTTCTTAAAAACGTTAACTGGCGCAGTCGAGAGAGTGACATCTGCGCCATTCGTCATGTTCCCCAATTTAACAAAACTAACAAAGTGCGGCATTCATCAATTACTTTCGTCCTAATTTGGTTGGGTTACGAACCTGTCCTACGTTCTAAATAATGAAGAAGGATTTGTAGGTAAAGGGTTCACGACAAGGGTTCATAGGTACTCTGTTCTAATTACAGAAAGAATTTTAATTACGATGCTAGCTAATAATTTAAGGTACCCCTTAATTAAAACAAAAAGTTTTGAGAAAACGAAGACGTTGCATTTCTGCTTATCCTAAAACGCAAAAGTTTTTTAAGTAGTTTAACGATATGGAGCATAACACCTGATCCACTGGTGTGGTCCCCACCCTACTTTCCGACTACACTGTTGACACATTTATAACCTCTCTGTGTAGAGAATGACACCAATTAAACGAATGACCTAAGATAATAATAACTACATTAGGATTATAACAAAACAAGACACCTCTCGATAGAAATAACTATTGTCACGTATACGTGTGTTTTCCTGCGAGGTTGTTCATTTATTCTTCAATCGCGAGCCGACGATACTGACTACTTCATTTCGTCACAAACCGATGGCTATAAACCCCTATAGCACCTAAACCGTTCATCCTATTGATCTGTAAATTTTTATACATATTTAAAATGACTGCAGGATGAGATGGTGTCAGTTTGGTCAAAATCGGATTAATCCCTAAGAAAATGCATGTAACATTTGCCACTTCCTGTTGTCAGATTGTCATCAAAAACAATCCAGTTCGTCCCCCGGTAATTCTAAATATTTCCAAATGTCAAACCGATCCGTTGTGCCGTTTGGGCGCAATCGTGTTCACGGACATACATACACACATTTTTCCGAAATCATTGCAATCGATTCAGGAAACCTCAAAACGCGTATTTCCGCGGAAATCTCAACAAAAAAAATTCCATCGAAACAATATTTTCCTTCTCGGGGCTAGTCGGGACGTAAAAATGATTAATCTTGTTGTTTGGATCCACATATTGCACTGTAACCACTGCACTCATTGGGAAACAGTTGACGACTAAAAAACTCCAAGAAATGGACTTCTTTTTTGTTTATTTAGTCACTAAATTTCTTCACCTTTCAATGTACGATAGTCTGGTCTGGAGCATCCAGGTTGCACTGTATACTCATTGCCATCCAGCAGAGATTAAGGAATTTACTGCAGAGGTAGCAGTGCATTGCAGTGAAAGGCTTTATGTTGCCTTAAGTCCCTTTTGAACCCTTGGGAAATCAGCTTGGTGGAGCACATTCATACTTGAATACAGGTGTGGTTTAATATCCCAAAATCCAGACGATGGATGGTGTGTTTTGTGAATAAATTAAAATTTTGCCTTGGAGCATTAACCTTTGCTTACTTTATCTATATTGTCATCTTATAGTTGTCGATTTTGTGAGGAATTATCAGGAAAAAAGGGTAAAGGATATGCCTCACATAGTTTTGAACCTTGAGCACAAAACCGTTGGACACACATGGAATACTTTTTATTACAAATATTCAAAAAGTAAATGAAAAATAAATTCTTACCAAATGGATGATTCCTGCGGCAGTTAGCCACACGGAAATAAAAATTGACACTAACTGAGCAAGTCGAATAGAACTGGAAGTCTTCAATATGTTTAAGTACTGAAGTATATCCGGAACGGTCATGAGCCTAAGGGCTCGCAGAAATCGAAGGCCTGGAATAAACAAAAAACATAAGAATTTGTAACATCTTAGATTAGACTGAATAGTATTTCGGTTTGTCTGACAAATCTGCAAGATCTTTTAATACCATTGCTGTCTTGTCACAATAGAATCCAGGATAATCTTAGGTTTTTATGGGTTTTACGTCATTCCTGGTGATGAAGAAGATATGAGAGGTCCTTGTTTATGTTCTAGCAGGACATAAAAACAGATTCCATCAAAAGTTTTACTACCCACGTCCACTTTTTAATCAAGGAATACTGTTCGTCTTCATAGGTTATTAATTTAAGAAATTTTCGGAATTTCTAGACCTAATTAGTAAAACGATGGTAGACGTGTAGACAAAAACAAAGAAGGTAGTTAGCTGGCACAAAATTGATCGCGTCATTAGTGTCCAATATCAAATATTTATCGTGGACCGAAGAAAGTAAATTGACCTGACGTGTCAACCGCGTCCCCTGTACGTGTGTCCGTGACGTCTATGTGTGTGTGTGTGGTTAGTCGATGCGATAAAATTAGCTAATTACCTATCCACGTGCGGTCCAAATAAATTGATACGAAGGACGGGGGTATCGTGAAATAATCTACGAACGAGTACATCTCCAACATGAACCATAATTTGTCACTAGCAGCTATAAACTGAAAAAGAAAGAGAAAACACACAGAGAAAAATTAAGCAATAAATCGAAATAAGTGACTATATTAGAGCTGGCACGCAAGGGTAATAAGTGATACTTACTCTTATAAAAAAATATACCATAAAAAATATGTTAAAGGCAAGGTCGATCTGTTGTGTGATGTTGTTGCTCCATTTCAGGCAACGTTCTACACCCTCGCTGAAAAAGAAAATAGAAAGTAGAAAACTTATGTCAACGGTGCAAAAAAGTGCGTTTTAATATGTACTGTAATATTTGGGCAGTCTGTTCCATTTGATAATGTTTGAGACCAATTTTTAACTGGCTAATAAAAGTTCTAACGAAACAATTGCTTGGACTACCCTGTATATGTAGACGTATGTAGTAATTATTTTCAACACCAAGTATCATTAGACCATTTTGTAATCATTCAGTATTAGTATTAATTGGCAATGCAGATGGTCGTTAATTCTGTATGCGATGTGTTCATAATTTAATGTTGATTTTAAGGTTATAAACGTTGTTGTTTTTAAATGGACGACATTGGAACAAACGGCCCAAGGAAATTCAAACCAGTGCCAAGTCTTCCTAGTTATATAGATATATATTCTACCCAAGATAGAATACGCAGATTAGTAATGCAACTTTGGAATTGTAAGCTGGTCGCTAAAAATAGTTGCAAACTACTTGCTCAATAATCTCTTTATCTATTCTATGCAACCCCGAATATCTCTAACTTAATCTTAATGGTATTTTCCATTAAAGTAGACATGCAAAACCAGATTTCTGTAAGTCAATAACATTTTTCTACAGAACAAAGGAATTTGAAAACTGGTGAGCACTTTGTCAATCAATAAGTATTGTTTTCATTAAAAACTAAGAAACAAACTAAGAAAAATTCAATTTGTTGTTCGTTAACTCAGTTTAATATAACAGAGAGGCCATACATGCGTTCCTGTTCAATAATCCTAACTATATACGTAATCGTTCCTTTTACTCTGTTGCCAAATAACAAGCAGTAAATATTTATGATATACACACAGATAAATCAAATATTTGTTGCTAGAAAAATCTAAATCGATAAATTTGATTGATAGAAAAGCTGGAATACAGCCAAGTTGGTTTGATTTTATGTCCCAGAAACTAATAAATGGAACTGGTTGTGACATTATGTGCCGAATATGTATCCGGGATGTTTAATACTTACTTCGATGCATCTATAAAGTAGATTATTAACGAAGCTATGCTTAGGACAAAGACTAACACCACCTGCAACAAAAAATATTAATATTATAATTTATCGTAGTAATATTTTCTAAATTTTATAGACATTTTAAACAATTAATAATCCACGTGGAACATGATAAGCAATCCAACAAAGTAATAATTGTTTTTTTAAATGTTTTCTTTTCCTTATCCACCTGAAACTTTCCTTGCTCACGTTAGCCAGCACGCAATTTTAGCATAATTTTCCGCATTTAATGATAAAATCACTGCACTAACTGAACCTTATTACCCGTTTTGTAGCTAGGGAAAAACTCTACCTAATGGATAGATTGTTACTTGTTAAGTGGTTATACAGGAAAGCTTTTAGCTTTAATAGCTTCCGAATAAACATAAATACGGAATTTTGGGGCACCTGTTATATGGACATGGGTCAAGCACATTTTTTCCGAAACCTTTCCGTTAAAATACAAAAATATCTGTGGATTCTGTCAAGCTGCTTCTAGAAACCCTTATAGCGCCTAAACCGTTTATCCCACTGATCTGCAAATTTGTGTACATATTTAAAGTCACTGGATGGTGAGCTGATATCAATTTGGCCAAAATCGGATAAATCCCTTAGAAGACGCTTGTAACATTTGCCACTTCCGGTTGTCAAATTGTCACCGAAAACAAACCAGTTCGTCCCCCAGTAATTCTAAATATGTATGCAAAATTTCAGCCCACACATACACACATACACACACTCATATGCACACATACACACACTCATATTAGAGGTGGGTAGTTCGTGAACGAACTAGTCCGAGAGAATGGCTCCCGGCTTAGAACAAAAGAACTAGTTCTTTAAAATAAAAAGAACTAGTTCGCAAAAGACCTGCTTTGCTAAAACATATCTCTATGCATATCTCATTCAGTGAACGACTTGTAGGGACATGAAATCTAGTTCGAAAGTCCTGCTTTGGTGAAACATATCCCATTCAGTGAACGAGTTGTGGCGACATCAAACGAGCGACATAGCACCCTGCCCGCCAGTTGTTTCTTTACCTAACAGCGGATGTCAAAAATATAATTAGAGTATAGTTTTTTTTCCTATTGGATAATGGATTACACTGTTAATAGTAGTTTCGCCAGTATATGTTATACTATAATTTATAAATAATACCCCAATTCCACCTAAAATTGCAGTATGAATAAGGCTAAAATACGTGCAGCAATATGTCTTTTATGCCTTATTAAATAAATATTTAAGAAATATACCTAAATAAAATAAGACAACGATTATTCGATCAATATAATTATAAATAATTATTTATTTTCAAAACAAAATAACGATTCTTCAAGAAAAAGACAAAGTGGGAAGGCAGACATCGATTCTGTCCAAACTAGATCCTAGTTTCGTTTGGAACGAGATATAAACGTGCTAGAACACACAAAGACACGTTTATCGAAGTAGTATGTCTCAGGATCAAAGTAGTTCTTCAGAACTAGTTCTTTGAACTAGTTCCTTTTTGTGAACTAATCCGGAAGAACTAGTTCATTAAAAAGAACTAATAAGCCCATCTCTAACTCATATGCACACATACACACACACACACATACATACATTTTCCAGAAATCATTGCAATCGATTCAGGGGACCTCAAAACACGTATTTCCGCTAAAAAAACGGACGCCACAAATATTATCGAAAAAAATACTGACATATCTAGGGATAATTTCTGACAAGAGATGTCGCCATTATAATACAATTAGCCTGATTCATCAAGGGTTGAAGCTAAAATCAATACAAAAAATTCGTCATCAATCAGCACAAAACATCTACAGACAAGCCGTTTTGGCAGAAAGCCAAGAGCCCCGCATGAGTGATCGAGCCCGTATCGATATACGGGCTCCATACCTGACAGTGTGTTTAAATAATTAACTAAAGAGATTAATGAATCAGTTGGTTATGGAAGGAAACCACCTGAGAATCGTTGATGATGAATACGTCATTAATTCAATGTCTATACGTCAAGAGTTCAATGTCTAACAAGAGGAAAATGATTATATTTTTACTGTTCGTTGTATATGTTGTTTGTACAGTGACGAATAAAAATAACCGAGTTGATGATGGTCGTCGTAGTCTAGTTCAGGGCTATTTTTAGGCTAATTGTGCTAAATTTGGAGAACGCGGGCCAATCTAGCCAAACTAGTGTGCGGGAGGCGATGCATGACTTAATTTTGATAATGAATTATTTTAATATGGATAACAGTGTTTTATTTAATATTTCTATGAGAAATAAATTGCTATAAAGAGTAAATTTATCAATGCAAATACTGCTTATTATGTTCTAACCTAAAAATGTGACAGGTGATCAGCTGATTCCCTGTCGCCATATTGATCGAAATATTTCATGCAGGTATTTCGGTGCTGCTGACAGAAATTGTACCGCATAAATCACAAAATGCGTGACTAAACCGTCACGAAGATAATAATCAATGTACATAAAAACAATGTACACAATTTAATATTAAATAGTAGCAATGCAAAGTAGGGTAAATTTATTCTATTGATTTCCTTGGAAGGAAAAGAAAAATACGATGTATTTTGTATAGAAAAAACATATTTTCTGTAACGCAAACGTCGTAGAACAATGATAAATATCTGGGGTGGCCCTCACCCAACTTTCCGACTACAATGTTGACATTTAAACGTATGTCCGTAAGATAATAATACTACTATTAGATCATAACACAAGGCAGCTTTCGATACAAATAACCATAATATTATACTGTCACGTATCTGTATTTTTCTGCGAGATGTTTATTTATTCTTCGATCGCGAGCCGAAAACATGTGGCTGCATAAATGCTGACACATACAGTGAGCCATCCATGAGCCCTTCATCACGACACAAACCGAAGGCGCCCGATAGGTATAAACTCTTATAGTGCCTACACCGCTCATCCCATTGATCTGTAAATTTGTATACATATTTAATGTCACTGCAGAATGAGGTGGTGTCAGTTTGGTCCAAATCGGATGAATCACTAAGAAAATGTATTTGACAACTGCCACTTCCGGTTGTCAGATTGTCACCAAAAACAATCCAGTTCGTCCCCTGGTGATTCTAAATATGTATGCCAAATTTCAGCTCGAACCGTTGTTCCGTTTGGGCGCTATCGTGTTCACGGACATACGTACACCGTACACACATACACACATACACACATACACACATACACACATACACACATACACACGTACACACATACATTTTCCAGAAATCATTGCAATCGGTTCAGGGGACCCCAAAACACGTATTTCCGCTAAAATCTCAAATTTTTTTTTTCCGTCGATTACAATACTTTCCTTCTAGGAGTCGGAAAGTAAAAAACTGTCGAAAAATTCTTTTGAACTGTGCAACCAACATGGTGTTTTTGTGGCCAATGTTTGAAACACCCTGTAGAACGCCTGAAAAGCCTGAGTGTGGCCTAGCGGTAAGACGTTGGCGTTGCACTCAGGGGGTCTCCGGTTCGAGCCCGGGGACCTGCTTCCAGGGTGAGGTTTTCTGTGGTTTTCCTCACTCCTTGGCGAATGCTGGGAGCCAAACATCTTAAGACGTTCCACAGGCGCGGGCGATAATAATAATACTCTGGCCTGCCGATGCCCCCTGTAATTGGCGAAAGCTGTTGGGGGATGTTAAGGCTTGGATTATTATTATTATTATTATTATTATTATTATTATTATTATTATTATTATTATTATTATTATTATTATTATTATTATTATTATTATTATTATTATTATTATTATTATTATTATTATTATTATTATTATTATTATTATTATTATTATTATTATTATTATTATTATTATTATTATTATTATTATTATTATTATTATTATTATTATTATTATTATTATTATTATTATTATTATTATTATTATTATTATTAACAATTAAGAACATTGATCAAGTTTTCGCTTATCTTATAATAGTTAAACTTTAATGTGGAATGTTTAAGTTTAAATATATTCTTATATGTATATTCTTCGACAATAATGATGATTTAAAGAGTTTCATTGCTATGGTGGTTGTTGAAATAATTAATTTAACAATTCTATTGCGTATCCATATACATATACACAAAAAAACGATTATTCTCTATTGCTTTTTACATTTCGACTAGAAGGAAGGTATTGTAATCGACGGAAAACTAAATTTCGATATTTCCACGGAAAGACGCGTTTTGAAGTCCCCTGAATCCATTGCAATGATTTCTGGAAATTCTATGTATGTGTCTGTGAACACGACTGCGCCCAAACGGCACAACGGATCGGTCTGAAGATTGGTATACATATTAGAATTACCGGGGGACAAACTGGATTGTTTTTGGTGACAATCTGACTACTTATCTTATCCTGCAGTCATTTCAAATATGTATACAAATTTACAGATCAATAGGATGAGCGGTTTAGGTGCTCTAAAGGTTTATACCCATCGGTTTGTAACGCAACGGAGAACTGACATCATACGCGTCTGTCCAGTATCGTCTGCTCGCGATTGAAGAATAAATAAACAACGTAGAATAATAAACAACCTCGCAGGAAAACATACTTATACGTGACAATAGTTATTTGTATCGAGAGGTGCCTTGTATTGTTATAATCCCAATATAGTATTTATTATCTTAGGTCATTCGTTTAATTGGTGTTTCATCCTCTATAGTACGTTTAGAGTTTATAAATGTGTCAACAGTGAAATAGGTAAGTACAAATATCTGGTGTGGCACCCACCAGATATTTGTTTTAGTAATGCTACATTATTTAGCTGCTATTAATAACCAAACAAAAAATATACGTTTGTATTTATTATTTAATGGCGGTTTGAGTTTCAACGAAGAACAGGTATTTTTATTAATCACCTGAAGTTGTATCAACAAACATGTCAAAATAGATAAACTGTTGATGACTTTATAACGACCGATATATAATTTCTTTTGATACGAAGCGGCGCGGCGATAGTATATTTACAATTCCGTACGCTAAGTATTCGTTCCAAAGGCAAACACTATAATAATTGAGCCAATATCCATTAGGTTGGGTCGATACCGCCATGGGACGTTGGAAAATATCGCCTTCAGGTTTATAGGAAAATATATGCCAGACAGGAAAGCATAAATTGACGACAAAACTGTTTACTTTCACGCACAGCGACCGATCTGTCTTTATCTGCGTACGCTTCTTCATCAGATGGGTATCAGTTCCCGTTGGCTTTTGTCCGCTCTATAAAATATTTAGTTAAAGGTAGCCATACATGCACATGAAGTCCTCAAGAAAAATACCTTCGGGGATTCCTTGAAGATTTCCTCTACCAAACCCTTGACGGCACAGAGAGGATTTATATACTCAACGACGATTGCACGTCAGTCCTCAAAGCCAAATAGTATTCAATTTTTCTCAAGAATTGGACTGTTCGGGCCAAACATTGAGGAAATCATATAAATTTGTCAATTATTTTGTTATCAGTTAACCAAAACCAATTATCGAACAAATTTGGTGGACTCCAACATGTACATCCTGTATATGGCGACACACATACAAGCCCTATGCATTTCATAGCCAAGTTTTGTCATCGATTAGCTGCAGTGAACCTAGAAATTGCGTCAGCGACCGAGAAATTGTGTTAAGCGATCTGGTAATAACCTTTTAAACTGTTTGTCGATTTGACAAACAACCGTTATTGGCCGTTACTATCGACAGTTATGGCCATTGGCTAGACGTAACAGGTGATGCTGAGTGCAGTTTTGGCGTTACCGAACAATTCCTGCTAACTATCAATACCTACCTTATAGGATTGCCAGTAGCTATAGGGCTCAAGTCAATAGCTAACTGAACGTGGTTATCTGAATGTTATCTGCATAATAATATGGAGCATTATTAATTGTTTTTGCAAATTTGTAACCGTAATAATGATGGCTTACGTGGCCAACATCATTTAGAGTTTCATAATCATTGAAATGTTTATTCTATTCCAACATTTGCAGGTACAATCAGGATTCTGTTAGGTCATTAAATTACTTAAGTTCAATGGAGTTATGTCTCAGTATAAGTTGTCGGAAAATTGCTTTGCGAGCTTAATTAGTTACCTGGACCTTTGTCAATTTTGTTTCTAAATCTAATCAAATTCTGACCACATAAAACTAACAGGCAATCTGTTAGAATCGCTATTATCGGTATCTTTTGTTTTGGTATTTTTTTTTCAGACTTTCAAGACCCAACAATTGTTCAAAGAAAGTCCGGTGTATACTTACCAACCTAAATTTAAAACTAAATATTTACTTTGGCCATATTTCCAAGCTAGGTACCTACTTTGAACTCAATTCTAATATTTCAAACAAATTTACATGAAGGGGAAATAGTGCGTAAAAGATGCCGATAACTACACTCATTATTTATCTGCGATTTAGAAATTCATTACATATAATAAAAGAAAACGTCAAGCCTGTTTTCAAACAAGTATAACGTATAAACAACAGTCGAATGTTACAATCCATCTCATTTTCATAAAGCAAAACCAATACAGCTTAAACAGCAGGAATTCGTTTGGTGGTGCCGGGAGTACCACAAAGGTCAAATCTTGACCCACTGCTATTCACTGTATAGATATTGAAACATTCCATAGGTCTGTATAATACGATTTTCTCTATCCCTGAAGCGGGTCGAAGTGTAGAAACAGGATTCTGGGTCAACACAAGGATATCGATCGCGAACCCCTACGTGACTTCCTGCAGAGCAAAGGAGATGGAAAATTGTGCCGTGAACTACGCCGAAGGGAGTCTTTCTTTCCGTTCAGATGTTTTTGTCATAGCAGAAGATCTCCCCTAATGGTTGAACTCCAAGATATTCTTATCCATTCTCGACCCTACCTCGATTCATTGAATAAAATTACTTAAAAGTTCTGACTTAGTATCAATGTATCGATCTGTGGATCGTTCAATTTAGAAAATTGTTACTGTACTGAATAGGAAAATTAATCGAGGTCTTCTGAATAGGAATGTCTTCCTGAACTTGTTAAATAATGTGTTGAAATAAGGAAAAAGAATATTAGATGAAATTATTTTGTAATGGGTCGGAAACCCATTATTTATTTATTAAGATATGATCAAATTAAGCGAGATATTTGTAAGAACATTCGGGAATGTCAAAGGTTTTTGCTAGGGTTGAACATCTGGTTTAGGATTTGACCGCGTGTTATAAGTTTAAAATTGAAGAGTTGTCATTGGATAAGAAGAAATGCTTCCGGCTTCCTTTGGGGTCGAGGGATGCAAATGAACAGATCTCGCTCTTCTCATTTCAACCACCGTCATGTAAAGTACACGTTTTTGTGGAGCGTTCTTAGGCGCTTAAGTTTATCCCTGGTAAGTCTTTTCAACTCGTCTCGCATTTCATTGTAAATTAAATTATTTATATTTCTGCTAAAAGTGTGTCTGTCTCAATCAACTCCTAGGTTTAATTTAAACGTCAATATGTTCAAAGATTCATTAATTTTTCTATGTAACCTATCAAACGGGATTGTTGATTATTATTGTTAATAGATGTTATTGTTTTGATAAGTGTTTCGTTTCATTTGAGTAGTCTTGCTTTATCAGCCGTTATTAAATGTTAAATACTTAAACGCGTCAGTTAGTAGTCAGAAAATGTGTTCACAAGGTTCAAGAAAAAGAACCCAGTTAGTTTTGCCTTCGAATAAATTGGAAGAGATTTGATGAATTAGAATTTTGACCAGTAATTAAAGCCCTTAAACCGCGCTTGGCCAAAATGCTACCATGTTAGGGAGTCGCGGTTGTTCCCGCCATTTTGACCTCCTACAATTTGGATAGTAAAGAACAAGAATTTTACCTAATATTTTAATCAAAACTGTGCGAAAATAGCAGTTTGCTCTGTTAATAAATTATTCACGAAATCGGCTATAAATCATTTTCTCAACGCCTGTTAATGTATACAGTTTTACACGGGTATACATTTGCTTAAAGATTCATAAATTCATATCTGGCTTCCGGGTATTTCAATTATGCACTATTATTACTGTATCCTCGCCTTCTGATAATCCAATACTAGGGAGCTTTGGGACATTTCAGGAATTTCAGCTGCAGTTTGACGGAATTTTGTAAATATAGTGTGTTCAATAAAAAAAAGTCTTGTAGGTTTTATGGTTTATTCATGGGTACTGTCAACTATTAGCGCCTTTTTGTATATTTTCTAAATCAACTTTATAGTTACAAAAAAACAGTTTCAGTATACATTTTAGTATGGTAATTTTTGCCGTTAAACGTAGAACTAAGTATCTGATTCATAATTGAAAAATGTGCGATTTCAATTACTGGTCTGAATATTGTCTGGGCACCTGTACGTTCATTTGTCACTATGTTCAGTTTGGCCACGATTAAATGTATGTTTTGGATCTAAATGTCCCCCGTTTAAGATGTGGTGGTGTCCAGTTTATAAATAGTGCGACGCGGCTTCCTAAAAGATATTATTGGAATGGCCGTACTACTCAAAATACTCGCGCGCAGACTTTTAGCACACACCATTTTTTGGGAATCCAATCACCTTATCCACTTTGGTAAATATATTTGTATGACAGAGCAAATATACACCGACATATTTTTAGATCCGTTATGGAATGTTTTATGTTCAAAATAGACGAGTTATTGACCTACAAAAGAAACAATTGTAAATTATATAATAATAAATACAAATACCTATTTGTGCTTTTTTACTTTACCCTGAATCCATTGCAATGATTTTTGGAAAATGTATGTGAACACGATAGCGCCCAAAAGTTCCAACAGATCAAGTCAACTCGTATTAGAAAGAAAACTCAGTTTTATTGCGAAATATCACATTTATTAGCATTAAATATTAAATGACTAGTATTGAGTTTTAAACAGACATATGCAGGGTGTTCCAATAGTGCGATCATGTCAGATGATGAACGGTCTCATATTCATATTGTTCATAATGTAAGATAATGTCTTCGCTAGTAACATCAATAGATGGGTCCAGCAAAAGACTGTAAACGTTTTCATCAAATGCGTTATCCTTATAAGAGCGAGTAACTGTGAGGGTTGCTTTTTGAAATTGAAGATATTAAAGAGTCAGAATTATATAAAAGAGTATTTATTCTATTTTTTGCAGTTTTTGTCCAACCACATCGTTTCTTGGGACAAAAATGGTTTTAATGAGCAATGGCAGTCAGACAGTCATTTTTTTAAAGCCTGTTATTAAAATTGATAATTTTTAGTTTTATCTCCGCTTTTTCATCCGTACTGTATGCTTTTCCTCCAAATGTATCGATAACATATGAGTACACGAGTATACCACTGATTTTTTGTCGTTTATACTGTTTTCTTTCTGCCACACATAAAACAGCACTCGTCGGTATGCGACTACAACATCTAAAAATATTATGTAGCATCATTATATGCAAATTTCTGCAGCAAATTTTAGTTGTACATTGTACCGAAATATTTTCTCTTTTATAAAAAAAAAAATAAATCAAACTGAATATAGGTGAATACATAAGGTTTCAATTCAACTAAATAAAATATCATATATAAAAAAATGAAGATTATTAATAAGTCATTTACATACAAAACTACTGGATACCTTTGTTTGTGTTATTAATTACGACAAAACTTAACAAAACAAACGACACAGGCAATATGCACATACACTTGATGCACGCACAAAGACAGCTTACAAGTAAATAATTCTAGTACCAATAAACGAGGTTTTGCAGCCTCTTCTTGTTAGCTCTAAGGACCAAATCCTTTTTTTATCACAATCGGCGGGATCAGTGAAATCTCTGAACCAACATACAAAAATTCTAGGATTTCTTACTAGGGGACGAACTGGGTTGCTTTTTGGTGACAATTTGACAACCAGAAGTAGCCAGAAATGTTTCAATCAATAACAATAGTCTCAAACTGGTTAGTATGGTTGATAAACGTCACAGCACAGGGTTGGGAAAGTTGGGAAAATTGTGCACATATTTACTGCATATCTTAGCCAGGTCAATATACCGAACGTTGAAAAGCACGAAAACGATAATACTTGAGTGTTTTCAGCACTCTCTTCAATCGTGCGTCTGTGTGTTTATTTCACACTATACCAATATACTTGTGAATCATTTTACTGAGATGCTTTCTTCTCAAAATAGACACTCTCCTCTGCCTTTGCTTTAAACCTTATGGGTTTATCTATTTTTGAACACGTTTGTCAGCATGCTACACTTGATTAGCGTCTTACTTTGTTTACTCAGAAAGCTTAAACGGAAGCTTGTCAAATAAATCAAACTGTAAAAAAATAAAATATTATAGTTAATAGTAAACATATTATTACTGAGAGTAACTAATGAGAGTTTTTTGTGGTGGATGTTGCGGTTTACTTATCGTCACACCATAATTTCTTAACCACATCATATCATGTTTATTATCTGACCACTTTTTATCATAATAACACAATTATTAACGTTCTAATCAAACTGTTTCCTCACACGAAAATAAGAAACGCAAGCAAGGTAATGGGATGTCAATTAATAAAAAAATATAATAAAACAATAAAAATCACGTGACTCGCACGGAATAACCCGAGCAGAACATTTTTAATTCTATTTCGATTTCGGTCATCGGTGTTGGCACGTGTTCCGGAATCTGTGACATTTATGTTTTATTGATTTTCACCCTCGCTGTGGGGGCAATTATATGTGAAATCGCTTTTCTGTTCAGTGGGTAGGGTTGAAGCTTTTTGCGCCACTCCATTCTGCCACAGCGTGTGGCCAATCTCCCCGCATTTACTTCCTACTTGTCAACGCGGAAAAAAGTGAAAGGAACAAAGTTGTATCGTCAATCATTTTGAGCAAACTTAAGACGACAAGAGACAAGTTATTAATGAATAAATTTTATGTTTGAATTTCGATGTACCAAACTATGCTCTAACTGCAAATTGTCCAATTACAACTATATACAGGGGGTAACAGGTTGCAAACTTTAAGAGATGATAGGCTCTGGCTAGCTGATAACGAAGTTCTATTATCAAAAATCTATTATCCCTCAATGTTTGTAAACTCAAACCTGTTACACCCTGTATATGTTTACTCTTTAGTGCATTTTCTTGGGTAGTTACATATTTACTTTCCGACTAGTACCCTAGAAGGAAAGGATTGTAATCGACGAAAAATGACAGATTTCCGCGGAAATACGCGTTTTGAGGTCCCCTGAATCGATTTCTGGAAAATGCATGTGTCAGTATGTATGTATGTATGTATGCATGTATATATACCTATATATGTATGTATGTGTGTTTGTGTATGTCTGTGAACACGATAGCGTTCAAACGGTAGAACGGATGGGGCTTATATTTGGTATACGTATTTTGAATTGCCAGGGGACGAACGAGATTGTTTTTGGCCACAATCTGTCAACCGGAAGTGGCAAATGTTACATACATTTTTTTAAGGATTTAGCCGATTTTGACCAAACTAATACGAGCTCATCCTCCAGTGACTGTAAATATATATAAAAATTTACAGATCAGTGGGATAAGAGCTGGTATAAGAGTTTATAGAAATAGTTTGACAGTATCTACAGCCTTCGTCGCTGTGTTGCGAATTGTCAGATTTTGACAAACGGCAGTGCTACTGACATGATATGACATTAAATGTCAGTATGGCAAATGTCATTATATCATAGAAACTGACGTTACACAGGGCCCAGAGTGGCTATGGCTTCGAAAAAAAATGAATAATTGTAATATTAATGTTTAGACACTTCATTGTGCATGTAGTCGGAAAGTTGGGTGAGGCCACCCCTGATATTTTTAGATTTTTACCCCACTTTGACCACTTTGAACCTATCGTCATTCATAGAATATCATAATGTTACATCATGTCAGTGGCTCCTGACATTTATCAAAATCTGTCAATACGCTACCACAGCTGTGAAAGCTGTAGATTTGTGAGTGCTTCTCTAAACTTTTATAGCGCCTAAACCGCTCGTCTCATTGATCTGACAATTTGTATACCTACATATTTAAAGTCACTGGAGGATGATGTGGCATAAGTTTGACTAAAATCAGATGAATCTCTAAAAAGACGCATATAACATTTGCCACTTCCGGTTGTCAGATTGTCACCAAAAACAATCCAATGTTCACAGATATACATCCATATCATTGCAAAGAATTCAGGAGACCTCAAAACCCGTAGTTTCGTTGAAATTTGGTTTTTTGTTTCTATCAATTTCAATAATTTCCTTCTAGGATAGAAGTCGGAAAGTAGAAAGTGAAAGTTAAATTTGCACAATGTTTAGGTTAAATTATGTTTTCTTCAAATATGTATACATATATCCAAATGAATCAAAGGGCAACACATTTGCTAATTAATTAGTGTTCAAACTGGGTTAAAAGGCAAAAACTTGCCCAAGACCCGAAATTGTTCTACACGATGTTAAAAACTTACGCAAACTACAAAAACTACACAAACTTCCAAACCAGTAAAACATCATGTTGATTTCACATATAAAACGAGCTGTGGAAACTCTTAGTTTCAAATATATAACAGCGGGGTAAAATCTTAAAGAATATGCCTATAATTTGCTGAAAAAAAAGCAAAATTTATCCAAGATAACAAATGTTATTGGAGATCAAAATTTGTCAACTACTATTGTAACAACTGTATTTGAACTATTTGGCAAACCTCCACAGGAAGTAGCTGTGAAGGACTTCTGAAACCAAACAAAGAAATGTATAGCTTCTTTGCCGATGTGTCCTCAGATATCCTTATTGATGAATGATATTTTCTGACATCTCCAAACAAAATCTTTTTTTGCTTTTACCAACAGATCAAACGATTGTTTTGATATTATTCAGTAATACCCAAAACTATACTATGAAAACTTCTAACTATTAACTGAAACTCTGATGAGCTGCGCATTATCATTACGTATGCATGACCAGTAGTGCCGTTGACCGCGCTAGTGTTACGTCTACAAAGGGGCGTACTTTCCACAGCATCGAAACTTACCAGAATCCTTCCAGTGGTGGTCTGTCCAGAAATCAACTCTCCCGCCCAGTCCTTCGCCTCCGTCATGAATGTCCCTTCGAATTCCTGCTTGCCCTGTCTGGCAGCCTTCTGCTCCTTCTGTTTCGGATCGTTCGGGCCATACTCCGCATCCTTCCTGCAGCACAAGAACGCAAAAGCCCTCCATATCAGCACGATCAACAGCCCGGCCAGGAAGGTACAAATACTGCTCAGCAGGAAACACCAGTACTTCCTGACGAGCAAGCAGGGGTCTCTGAAGGTGTCATCAGTGGTCGAAATCGAGGATGGCAGCAGCGAGTCTGTCGCTGCCTCGTCGCTTGTCATGCTGACTTCACCTCGCGACCAGTGGTATCACTCATCGGTGATCTTGTGATGGAACACATCCACGGAAATGTTGGCTTCGTGATGGTTCGCCCATACGGGGTTCACTGACTGTTGTCACTGACTACTGTGGGACACGCGCGCATTGCAAAAGACCACCCGGACACTACTGGCGATGTTCTCTGCGGGAATCAATAAGTTTGTAGACGCACGCGCTGCAGTAGGACACCGACGCTATTCTAGACGACGCTAGACGACGCTCACGGTGACGGAGACGACACTGCGATGCTCGGGGACACTTGATCCTTAGGACACGAGGTCCGATGACTGTACACCTGTTGGAAGCCGTGACGTCGTCAGCGGCGAAGACGTAAGGCTTACCACCTCCCGGAGGGCTCTTCAGAAAACTTCAGGCTTTGTTGACTCTCACCAGAAGCTTTTGCCTGTGCTGTTTTTTTACTTCTGGGATCTTTTCCTGAAATGTTTAATGAGGAGATTACTTGAATGGCCTGTGTCTAGTGATCAAACCATGTCATCGTCAGTCACATAAAGTGTAGCAGCTCAAAATTTGCAGATTTTGAGCAGATTTTCTTTATGCCTTACTGATTTATAATAAGCGTTATAACTGTGATACGCAGGCATAAAGCGGTACATTATGTCCAAGAATACCAACCTGTGGGACGCAACCCCGAAGGGGGTCGGCTTGGTTTTTCTGTGGGTCGCCAGTTTTAAAGTCCAAAGTTTTAGATAAATGACAAAATTTCGAAGAACTCTTATCCAACCTCGATTATTAAAGTTGTTTAAGCTTCAAGAACTGGAGCAACGAGTGAAATGTACAGTACATGCTTGTCCAACAATACAATTCAGAAACATATTTCAGTAATGTCCATTCTGTCTTCTCCAGTCTCTGTTCTCACTCGATTTCGTGAGATATATTCACTTGGAGGAAATGAAAGATGACTTTCCAATTTTACGAGCACAAAAAACTGCTGCGAAAGGTTAACACGTCATGAAGATGATAAGTTCATTCTTTGAACGTAATGACTTGTGGAAAAACTTGAATTTGTGGAAAGTGGATTTTCAACTCTTCTGCAGATCAAAACAAAACACAGGAATAAATGTTTATGTGCAAGATGACATGTAACTGGCCTTGACAAAAACTCAACCAGCAAATGCACTTGATAAGCAGACATAATCAATATATTTGACCAACTCTTATTTTTCTGTTTTATTGATCAAATATAGTAGGTAAGAAAGGGGGTCATAAACATTCAAATCAAATATATCTTTATTCACTAAATACATCAACACATTAATGTGTAGTGAACATGTCAAAGAGATATGTTATGTTTGGGTTTCAGTTCCCATTGACCATATTAGTGAATTCTACCATGCTGTAGAAGGCTCCGTCCAGGAGCAGTTTCTTCAGGTCTCTTCTAAACTTATTGGCGGGTTTCCTGAACCATTCGTCTGGAAGGTTGTTCAGTAATTGATGGTGGCTGTGCTGGGCTTGGGTAGTTGTTGTTCGATGGAATGAAATGTGGATTCTTGAATTTGTTCGTAGATCTTTCCCTGTTTTCTCTTTCCTTGTTTGGGTAGTAGGCATCTCTTCCCTAGCAGACAAGAGTTGCTGGTAGATGTATGTTGCAGGTTGCGTCATAATTCTGAGCTGTGTAAATAGTGGCTTACAGTGCGCTGTTCGGTTTGCCCCAGTAATGGTCCTAACTGCCTTCTTCTGCAGGATAAATACCTCTGTTATGTGACTTGAGCCTCCCCACAGCCTTATGCCATATGTCATTCTGCTGTGGAAAAAGCCGTAGTATGTTAGCAGGGCAGCCTCCCGTCCTGCGACTTGTCTGATTCTAGTGATTGCATAGATGGCTGTGGAGAGCTTTGCCGTTAATGCATCAACATGTTGCCTCCATGTAAGACGGCTGTCTAGGGTAATTCCCAGAAGTTTTCCTGAGGTCCCTGGGATGAGGTCGGTGGTGTTTCTCTTTGTAGTGAATATTATTTTCTGAGTTTTGTCAGTGTTGACTTGGAGACCGTTATCTTGGAACCACTGACATTAGGTATATTATACTGACAATACGTTAACTTATAGACAGAATTTTTCAAATATGAATTTTCAAAAACGATTAAACCAATTGCAGGTTTGCTAATAATAATAAGTTGTAAAAAGTATAGCTTTGAGGTTGATTAAAATAAATATTATACTGAGAATACGTTTGTACCATCCGAATATGTCAGACGCACATAAATTAATCTTTACTTTCCGACTAGTACCCTAAAAGAAATCAGGGGCGGACTGGCTATTTCGGGGAAACCCCGGTGGGCCGCGGTTCTGGGAGGCCCCTGTGATGGTAAGCGGTCGAGAGGTTAGAAGCTCTGGGGCCGGTCTGTTCACCCCGGCAAAAGAAATTGTCCCAGTTCGTCCCTGGCAAGAAGTATTGTAATCGACGGGAAAAACTGGGATTTCGGGGCAAATACGCGTTTGAGTTAATTGCAATGGTTTCTGGAAAATATCTATGTTGTATAGATGTTTCAAACCAAGGAGAGCACAGTTGTGTATGCAACAAAATATACGCGGGTCAATTATAAACCATACACTGGGTATAATTGGTTGCATATGTCACTGTGCTCTACTTAGTTCAAAACTACTGTATCTGGGTAGGTAGAGTAGTTTCAAACTAAGAAGAGCACAGTTCTATATGCAACCAATCATACCCAGTGTATGGTTTATAAATTGCCTGTGTATATTTGGTTGCATATACAACTGTGCTCTTCTTAGTTTGAAACATCTATATGTACTATTGCCCCGAAACGGTACAACGGGCCGGACTGAAATTCGATATACATACTTAGAATTACCGACATAGTGTTATAATCAAGGGAAACAAACGTCCAGATTTTGGTGGGGCAGTCCGTTTTTTCACACCATGTTTCGCATCCGGGCGAATTTGAAAAATCACCCACCTTTTTTTCGAAAAAGTCCACGCCATGGCAACAAAACGGGAAGCAGTCTGAATAATATACTTTACTTATTTCAACTGTTGTGTTTTATAAATAAAACGAATTCAGTTCATAAAAACTAAATGTAATAAAATAACAGTTAGTCTCAATAATAAATACACGTTAACTAAGGAATGTTATGTATTTTATAAATATGTACCTATAAAGAATTTAAAACCACATGCAATATCAGGTAGTCAGAATAATGTTTAATACTTACAGCAATCCAGATAAAGAATTTTAATGCTTAGATATATTAACAATTCACCTCACAAAATATTTTCATATACACATTTTTATCAAAAAAAAAAAAAAAAAAAAAAAACATTTATTCCACATTTGCTCCATGATGCATATTCAGCAATCGATTCTCCTAGTTTGTATGCAACCAAACATACTCTCTGTTTATAGATGGTTGCTGGTTGGGAACTTGGCTAATAACGCCAAGCTCCTACAATAATTATTTGCCGAAATTTTATATTTTTATGACTGCAATCAACATTTTTTAAACAATATTTTGGTACAAATAGATCATAAAAGTACAGTGAAATGGCTGAGGACATAGAAATGAGGTAAATAACAAAACTGAACGTTTTTGTAAATATTTTAAGGTTACGTTTATTTCTCTCACAGCAGCATAAACATAATAGATGTTTCAAAGGTGGTTGAAAATGAACAGAAACAGTCCAACGACATAAATAACGTCAATAACGGTCAGGAACTTGAAAGAAATGGCAAGAAAAACGACCAACCGGGCAATTGTTATTGGTTAGTTTAAAAAAACAATCGATGAATAACTTCTGTTTATTAATGATTCACTTGTTTTTTAGTGGGAAAGACAGAAACCTAAACATTGTAGAGCTACTATGCGCTAACTGCAACCGTTGGTATCACGAGTCCTGCATTGGGTATCAATTAGGAAAATTAGTCCCATTTTTATGCAATTATGTCTTCTTGTGTAAAAATTGTTCACCTACCGGTTTAGAGAGCTTTAAGAAAAGTCAAGCACGTAAGATTCTTTTTTTAGGTTAACTTTGGTGTTTGGTAATTTGTTTTAGGTTATGTTCATTTGTTTTTTTAGGTTATGTTTCTTATTTTTTGGTTATGTGCTTTTGACTTTTGTAAATGATTTTTTTTCTGTTATAAAGAAACCATAGTATTTTATTTATCTTTATGCTAATTGTTCTAATTTCTCAAATAAAAATAGTTATAGTTTATGTTTATTTATTTTTCTATGTATATATAATTCTGTTTACATGGGTATTTTGATTATTTCTAGAAATCCCTCAAATGTGTGTTACAACAATTGCAAATTTACAACAGCAAAGCACGAAAGATGGCGCTAACAGAATGATGTTTAGCAAGGAAAAAGATATTATACCGTACATAGAGTATCACTGGGAAGCTTTAACCACAACATCTCGAAGAGTGACGCAGTCATGGCACGTTACTGTCCATAAAGCGTTAATGAAGGATATACATATCCTTTTTGTTTACGAAGATCACCCAACTGATGGCCAAATGTATGGATTATTAAATAATGAGCTAACAAATATTAAACCTAATTATGAAGCTATGATTAGGGGTGGTACTTTACGTGTCACTGATATGGGAATACAACACGGTAAGTACGGTTATGTTTATATTCGATTCAGGATTTATTTGAATTTAGTCATCTTATCTTTTTTTAAGATAAATTACTTAAAATAATTATATATTTAGGTTTAGAGATTTATTCTAATAGGTACTTAACTTTGACATTTTATTATTTAAGTAGGTTTATTGATTTAGTCATCATTTGATTTTAAATATGTGAAGCACAAGAAATACCTATTTATTTATTTATCAAGTTGCACACTTAATTATAATACAAAAAAACAATAGAAGAATGCAGATTGCATTTAAGTAGTAACAATAGTTGTTGACTTTAAGAATGGAATCTTGTACAAAAATATCAACAAAGATGATGCATGCAGGTATTTTATAACAGAATTCAGTAGCAATAGTAACACATGCTTTATTTAGTTGATAAGATAAGTTGAGTGAATAAACATGTCAAATGATGTTTCAGTGCCGGTCCCAACCGGGCCAAAAAGCAGAAACACCAAAAGAAAACTGCCTGGGGATGTTGGTCTAACCGGCAAAAAGGGCAGGAATGTAGAATTGGGCACACCCAAACTTCCAGCGCATGGCTACCCGTTGGATCACCCATTCAACAAAGACGGTTATCGGTATTTATTGGCAGAACCTGATCCTCATGCACCATACAGACAGGTAGACTTTTTTAGGTTTATCTTAATCAAAAACACCCAATTTACCACAAGTTTTATAACAATTTATATAATTATTATAATATTTTTTCCTTCAGGAATTTGATGAAAGTTCTGATTGGGCTGGTAAACCAATCCCAGGCTGGTTGTATCGGACTTTAATTCCAAGTACCGTTCTCCTAGCTTTACACGATAGGGCCCCACAATTAAAAATTTCCGAAGACCGTTTAGCTGTCACAGGCGACAAAGGTTACTGCACTGTGCGTGCTACACACTGTACGTTAAATAAAATAAAAAATAATATATTTTTTTCAATTAAAAAAACATTTTTTAGGTGTTACTAGGGGTTCTTGGTATTATGAAGCAACTATAGAAGAGATGCCTGAAGGTTCTGCGACCAGATTGGGTTGGGGCCAAGATTATGCCAATTTGCAGGCCCCCGTTGGCTACGATAAATTTGGGTATTCGTGGAGGTCGAAAAAGGGAACCAAGTTTCATGAGAGCGCAGGAAAGCGCTACAGCAAGGGTTATGGCGAAGGGGACACCTTGGGTTTCTTGATTATCTTACCGGAATCCATCCACACAAGGCTGATTCCGAACACGTATAAGGATAGAGTAAGTATTTTAAATTTCTAGCCAAATTGATTGTAGTGTTTTATTAAAGATTTGTATTATTTGATTATCGATCAATATATTCTTTTCTTGTTAGCCCTTGGTGAAATTCAAGAGCCACTTGTACTACGAAGAAAAAGACAACGTAGCAGAATGCTTAAAAAATTTACAAACGTTACCCGGTAGCAAAATAATTTTTTTCAAGAATGGCGTCTGCCAAGGCATTGCCTTCCATGACATTTATTGCGGGGCTTATTACCCCACACTTTCCCTACATCGCAACTCGACAGTGTCCGTTAATTTTGGCCCCAATTTTAAATGCGCCCCCTCCGTTAACGATTTTCAATATCGTGGTGTAAGTATTTATTTTCGTTATTAACGTTTCTTATCTTATTTGACCAAATATCATTTTTAGATATTTGAGAAGGCGGAAGAAGCTATTTGCGAACAAACAATGGCCGATGCTTTATATCTAACGGAAAATGAGGGCAAATTACGACTAGATAATTACGTTATGTGACTATAGTGAACCTTTTTAGTTCCATTTTTTCTTGTTTTGTCCATTTTTTTAAGGCTAAGGTTATCTTTATTCATTTTGTGAATCTGTAATTGTAGAAAATGTGTATCCATGTTTATACAAAATAATATTGTAAATGTGAAATTGATAATAAAATATGTATTCTCCATTGTTTAATTTGTTGAATGGATGCTCCAGTGGGAAGAACTAAATAAACATACACAGCAACTTTCTTAGAATAACATTTAATACTTAAACACTTGTTATGCGGTTACATACTTCAACGTTGACGGGCCGGGCATGAATCTATACATAGTCAAAATTTTGCTTAGAGAAAGGAGGGAGAAAAAAAAAGAATAAACAATTAGGAAGGCACGTAGAGTAGTTTTAAACTAAGTAGAGCACAGTGACATATGCAACCAATTATACCCAGTGTATGGTTTATAATTGACCCACGTATATTCGGTTGCATACACAACTGTGCTCTCCTTGGTTTGAATATCTCAATATCTCAAGGCGATTTAAGTAGATAAGGTGGTCTCATTCATCACGGTCTACGAATGACGTTGTTCGGTAGGCGTGTCCGTGTACTTATATTCGCTCAAAGTCATAAAAAATAGCGTGAACGCGGCGGTCTACGCCCACATTGTGACGTCGGCGTAGACCGGCCTATCTAGTCTGTGTATCATGCCCCTCTCACCGAACTCATACCTCGCCCACAAGCTGGGTTATGAGACCACCTTACCTACTTAAATCGCCTTGATCTATACTTGCTCTTCTACATTGGTGCCAATATCAGAATAACAAAGTAATGTTGGCATACATGCACTAGTGAACGTAAAAATGTTGCTATATTCTACATAATTTACTTATATCCTTAAAAAACAAATGATCTAAAAGTTTTGCTTTGTAATTTGATTATAAGTTTAATAAAAACAAAACTAGAAACTTTTAAAACAAAAATATATATTACTTCTTTAATAGCAGAACATAACCAATTAATAAATTACACTTCACTTTATTTGCCAAAACCACCACGACACGTTGGACTTGATTCTACGACGTCACTTGGAGACCACTGTTCAGGAGTTTTGGCTTGTATTGATAGAGCGTGAACCCCGCTGTGTAATTCTTCCTGAAGTATATCGTTAACAAGTCGATGTCTCTAAAAATTATTAGTTATTATTCATCCAACTGTAAACTTTGGTTCAAGAAAGCATAGTAAAAAATAAACTCACCATAATAAGGGGCATATTTGAGAATTTTTCGGACACTACCATCACTTTAAAATGTGTCTCAGACCCTTTCGGAACGTTGTGCATACTCGACTCGTTTATAACTTCCAAATGTTTCGGGTTCAGATTTGCTCCTAATTTTTGTCGTATAGATTGCTCCACAGGATTTGCACTCATTGTCGCATACAATAGCTTATTTACTGGTGCATATATAAGTAAATTTTCTAAAATTGAAGATTTTGTTGCATACCTATGTATTTTAGCTAAACATAACCTCACTTACGTCTGCATAAAGAAGACAAACTTAATACTTTGGTCATAACTCAGCGTCAACAGTATTTAATTTTCGTTTTTATGTAAATCTTCTGTCCTGTCCTACTCTAGACTTTCAACAAATTTCCAAAAACCATGAACAACACCAAATTATTCTAGCGATTTTCACCTAGTCACGTTGGCAACGCGCCGTCAATCCACCATTTTACGTATCGATTATTTTGTTTGGAGGTAGTAAAGCGTTTGCTCGCTTGTTTAATTCATTACAAAAGTAGTGTTAAACCACAATACGAAGACAGTAAATACCGATATTCGGTTTTTAAACGTATTACCGCTATTCGACGTTCATTCTCAACGTCTACTTCACCGTACTTACAGATGTCTGGCGGCGGTGATCAAGATGACGATTTCGTTGTCAAACTTAGGGGTCTGCCCTGGTCTGCTACCGTTGAAGAGATTCTAAAATTCTTCAAAGACTGCAAGGTTAAGGGCAAGGTTAATGGCATTCACATGACCACATCACGAGAGGGACGACCCAGCGGAGAGGCCTTCGTCGAGTTCGAAGACGCGGACGACGTCGAAAGGGCCTGCGAACGTGACAGGGATCACATGGGAAATCGATATATAGAAGGTATGTGACAATTTTTGATCTGTTAGTTAGTGAAAGTTGTATTGCGGGTTCAAAATTGAGCAGTGGTAGTAATGTTGGGGTGTTCCGTAATGTTGTTGTCTAGTATTTAAGGTTAACCGTGCCGAAATGGAATGGGTTATAAAACGATGTGGCCCTACCTACGGAACAAACGAAGACGGTTGCGTCAGACTCCGTGGATTGCCGTTTGGATGTTCAAAAGAAGAAATTGCTCAATTTTTCACTGGTATGCTAGTTGATAGTTAGATAGATAGAAAAGCATTTCAATTTGGGGATTTGGACCAGCAGAGTTTTATTCATGAGATTTTCTTTGTCTATTGCTCGTTCATTCAGATAAGAAATTATTGTTTTTTTTTTTTTTTTTTCTATGTGGTTGCCTTATTTATTTATAGTAATTGAATGAAAAAGAAAAAAACAATTCCTGTGAATATCTCTGCTGAAAATATAATTTTGTTTTGTGGAGAATGGTCCAAAGTGATAAATTTTCTCTGTAGAATTGTTTTATGTATAGTATTTTGAGTTTAAGGGCTGATTGGGTTGTTTGGGTAGGGTTGGAGATAGTGCCCAACGGAATTACCCTACTGACTGACTACTCGGGGCGCAGTTCTGGGGAGGCTTACGTTCAGTTTGTTAACAAAGAAGTGGCAGAGAAAGCTCTGCAGAAACACCGTGAAAAGATAGGACACAGGTGGGGTGATCACGGGAGGGTGGGTCTCACCTTCTTCCATTTATATTGTTTGTATCTTATATTTATTACTTATATATGTATAACTTACTTGTGTGATTGAAAGAGAAAACTAAGAAACAGGTTACAGCAAATTCTCTTATAATCCTATAGCAAAACTGAGCAGGAATTCACAATAAATTATGGGATTATTTCATATTATATTATGGTCCGTTGACTATCAGTTTTTGATTTGTAGGATTGTAATGGACATTTCAGATGCCCCTGATGTTTTACACGAAGTTTGTCACTTGTGTTTAAACAATAATTTATTTAGTCTCGCCTAAAGCAGATGTATCTACACAATTATTCAACATGATGTTAGAAAGATGGTCAGAATTAACATAAAACTTTTGGTTACACAGATCAAATGATTTATATAAAAATTATATTAGCTAGGAAAAGACTTGAAGAATTTTTTTGTAAAATTGTTAGATATGCGATTTAAAAAAAGTTCTGCTAAGTGGATAATTGGACACAGATAAATTTCAGCCAGAAAAAGTTGTGATGGACATCATCAGGCATCTGAATTTTTGGTGTTGGGTTAATCAAACAAGTTATTTATGTAGGGTGTTAAATTTACTTATCTCTGAAGAAATTTATTACAATATAGAGTACATATTTGCAGGCTTGTCAATCATTTTTTATGATGTACTATCATTACCTTTAATATTCTTTGACATGCATTTAGTTATGTAATAAGAATTTATAGCATATTACGAGATCAATGCTTGAGACATCTTAAGAGGGAAATACAAATCTAATGTCAACTGTCAAAACACTGCAGATTTGAATCGATCTTGAAATTAATTCTTTTCCAACATTCACAGACGAGTAGAGAAAATTGTACATAAACTGTAGTGGTGTTTTGACAGATGGCACTAGTGACTAGAGCTGTAATATTTCCTCTTATATACATATATACAATTAAGATTAAATTTGCATTGTATTGTATACACATTCTACATTTATAATTCGTGTATTAGGTATATTGAGATTTTCCGAAGCAGCCTTTCCGAGGTAAATAGCGTGCTGGGGTACTCGAACAGGCGAATGGGAGGCGGATCCGTTGGAGGCGGCAGTAACTATTCCAGGCCGAGCCCGTACGATCGCGGCGACAGATACGGCGGCGGAAGTCGATTTCAACCTAGAGGCTCGAGGAGTTTTAAAGGTGGCTATTCAAACTCAAACATGACGGGTAATTTGATGTTTAAATTAGCAGAATAATGAAAAGTTGTTATATTTTTTTGTCTTTTTTACAAGCAGATTATAATTACGACAACCGTCCGTGGAGCGGGGGCCATAACGATGAATCGCACGGGAACCGATCACCATATGATATGAAAGATTGGGGGAGCTCGTCCGACAGAGAAAACGGGGCCCACTGCGTCCATATGAGGGGGCTTCCTTTCAAAGCAACGCCTATAGATGTGGCCGACGTATGTTAAGTTTTATTTAAAATTTGTCCCTATTTATATTGCAAATCTTAGGTATATATGTGACGAGAAGAAATCATAACATGTTTATTTTTGGCGCGAATTTTGATAAAATTGGAAAAATTTTTCTTCAATATTTTACAATTTTCCCCGCTTTAGAGAAACTAATTTGTTAAGTATTAGTTATTATTAAGTATGAATCTTAAAAATTCCTTTCTTGCAGTTCTTCAAACCGATTGTACCGGTCAATATAAGACTACTTCAGGATCACACTGGGAGGGCGTCAGGCGAAAGCGACGTCGAGTTTGCGTCCCACGATGACGCTGTCCGGGCGATGTCGAAGGACAAGGGTCACATGCAGCACCGTTACATTGAACTGTTCCTGAATTCTTCGCCGTCGGGCGGTACCTCGAACGGCGGACAGTCTGCCTACGGTGGTATAGGCCGTAGACGACTATAAGAAGAAGACTACTTATATACACTATACTTTGTATTTTGTATTACAGATAACTATTCCCGAACATTCGATTTATTTTTTTTTGTTTGTGTATGTTAGGAAATTGATTTTTAAGTTTTCTATCAATTGGTTGATTATTTGCCGATGAGAATTCCATCCGATACTAAATTTGCTAGTATATAATGATAAAGCACTGCTTATAAGTTGGAATACATGAATGTTATAATCTGAAATAAACTGTCTTTTTATATAGATTTTTTTGTTTCTTTTGACTTCTATAATTTTAGTCATAATTATGACATTAATGATGAAAATATACCCAAAATTAGGTCGTACATTAATGCTTTTTTTTTTGTTTAAAAGCACACATGAATATTAACCCAACTACATCTGTAACAATAATATGGAATACAAGTTTATTTATTATTGAGACTACCTGCTTTGGCTTATTGCATCTGATTTTTGCGAATTTGCGAATTAAATTCTTTCTAGTCATAAAGTACAACATTCCTGACCAAAGAAATGTTTATTTATTATTGGGTTGGGACTACTTACTGTTTTATTGCATCTGGTTTTTATTAATTAAATTCTTTCTAATAATAAAATGCTACATTCCTGATCAAAGACAAGTTTATTATTGAGACTACGTATTGTTTTATTTCAACTGATTTTAGGGAATTAAATTCTTTCCAGTTAAAAAATTCCTGACCTAAGAAGACAAGTTTATTTATTATTGGGACTACCTGCTGTTTTTTGCAACTGGTTTTAAAAAATTCAATTCTTTCCAGTTATAAAATACAACATTCCTGACCTAAGACAAGTTTATTGATTATTGGGACTACCTGCTGCTTTTTGCAACTGGTTTTAAAAAATTCAATTCTTTCCAGTTATAAAATACAACATTCCTGACCTAAGACAAGTTTATTGATTATTGGGACTGAGTACCTGCTGTTTTATTGCATCTGGTTTTTGCGAAATAAATTCTTTCTAGTCATCAAATACAACATTCCTGATCTAAGAAATGTTTATTTATTATTGGGACTACCTGCTGTTTTATTGCAACTGGTTTTAAGAAATAAAATTTTTTCCAGTTATAAAATACAACATTCCTGACCTAAGAAGACAGGTTTATTTATTATTGCGACTACCTGCTGTTTTATTGCAACTGGTTTTAAGGAATTAAATTCTTTCCAGTTATAAAATACAACATATCTGACCTAAGACAAGTGTATTATTGATACACTTGTCTTTTTATTGAAATTTTCGTCAGAAAAATTTGTGATTAATGTTGAACAATCGAAATACAACGAAAAGTGTCTATAAATTTATTATCATAAGCTCTGAAACATTAATAAATTAATACATATATAAAATAGTTTGATACCAGAAATAATATGAAACAGGTAAGGAATGCACATCATATAATTAATATATATCATATTTCTTCGTTGAAATCGTAATCTTCTTCGGGAAAATCACCACACAGTACGTTTTGGGGCTTCACAAAAGCCCCGTAATTCTGCGGACACTCGAAATACCTTTTACCTTTACACCTGCAACGAAAATAAATCTAACAGAAACAAATTCGAAAAACTTGCATAAAATCCTTACGTTCCGTCGTTCTTTCCTAAAGGTTCATCGTATTTCACTCCAACCCAATATCCTTGCAAGGTCTCAACTTTTCCAGTATACATAACAGTTCCCAACTTTGTAGGTGCATTAGCAATTTGTACCTTACACCTAGAATTCTGAATTATTGCCTCGCAGATTTTCTTTTCATCCTCTTCTTGTTTCTCTTTATTTTTTACGTATTCCTCACTGTATTGTCCTAAAATTAATCAATTTTAAGTAAATATTTAACGCTTCTTTAGATTTTGAAATATTACCAAATTTGTTCTTGACGAGAAAAGCTCTAACAGAATCTGCTTTCTGTGCGTATATCTCTTCTGGTAGCTCAAATTTTTCAACGTTACCAAAGTCTAACTCATTTCTGATGGAGAATTTGTCTATGACATGCAGTCTGCCACCGTTTTCTAGCGGATATGAACCTAATAGAGCATTGTCATCAGAAAGTGGGCAGATTAGTTTGTTATCCTTTGTGTAGGCTTCTAATTGCATGGTAGAACAACTACCGCCTGTAACTAACTCTAATTTAGCCTGAAATGATTCATATGTAGTGGATTACATGGCTTTATAAGGTTAATTATATGCGTACTTTTAAATCGCCGACAGTTAAATCCTTAGGAAAGCGCTTCTCGCTGAAGAACACATCATCTTTTGACGTTGATATGTGCAGCGTCACGAAATCGGAGGTAATCACTTTGTAATCAGCCATTATTTACAAAATTTCAAATATACGACGTTTCGAAAATTTCTGACAGGAGAATGATGAAAGAAATGGCCGGCAACGGCGTCAACAAAACGAGCATTGCGCACACCATCTAGCGGATGAATATTTTGGTAGTTGTCTTGTTATTGGTGGTTAGGAAACATAACCAAGCTTTATTCACGTTGTGTAAAAATAATACGTTTACCATGACTTCTAAGGAAAATAATGCGAAGCCTGCAAAAAAGGACAAGAAGCAAAAGACTAAAGTTAAAGTTTTTACAAAGAAAAAGAAAGGAGGCGAACCTGAGACCGAGTTTATTAAGAAACTCCAAGAGAAATACAACACGGTAAGTTCTATATGTAAATCACATACCATATCTTAACATTGCGGTTTACAGATTGACACAGCTAATGTTAAAACATTCACCGACCTACCGCTAAGCCCGAAGACGTTGAAAGGACTAAAAGAATCCGGCTACGTTAAACCCACAGAAATCCAAAGAGATTGCATCGGTTTAACATTACAAGGCAAAGATGTACTTGGGGCTGCTCAAACCGGTTCAGGAAAAACACTTGCCTTCATTATACCAATCCTAGAGAAGTTGTTTTGCATGCAGTGGACAAGATATGACGGCGTTGGGGCCCTGGTTATTACACCGACGCGAGAGCTTGCCTATCAGATATTCGAAGCTTTACGGAGGGTGGGGCAACATCACGATTTCTCCGCTGGGTTGATTATCGGCGGGAAAGATTTGAAATTTGAGAGGAACCGCATGGATCAATGCAATATTGTTATTTGCACTCCCGGACGGTTATTACAGCATATGGATGAGAATCCTCTGTTTGATTGCACTAATATGCAGGTATAGATGTTTTAAATCAAGGAGAGCACAGTTGTGTATGCAACCGAATATACGCGGGTCAATTATAAACCATACACTGGGTATAATTGGTTGCATATGTCACTGTGCTCTACTTAGTTTAAAACTACTCTATGACTTTGATACATTTTTGAAAGGAAAGTTTATTATTATTAATTGTGAGACACACTTTTAAATACATAAATTTACGATTATTTATCCTATTGTTGCAATGTATTAATTTAAGGCCCATATTTGACTTTAATGGACTATTAAATTACAAAAGAAAAGTATAGATATTTCAAACGAAGGAGAGCACAGTTGTGGATGCAACCAAATATACGCCGGTCAATTATAAATCATACACTGGGTCTAATTGGTTGCATATGTCACTGTGCTCTACTTAGTTTAAAACTACTCTATAGTTAGGTTCGATTACCGGGCGCACTCAGATTGAGCGCAATCTTATTGAACGCCGTCGGTGTTGAACTGAACATGGTAATCGAACCGCTTTCCGTTCGTAAGGGTCAAATTTGTGTGAAATCATATTGAGTGTGAATCTATATTCAACTGAGTAGTTTTTCGGGTAGTGCTTCAGGGGAAAAGGGGGAACTGAGCGCATCATATTGAGTACTGTCAAAGTGGTAATAGAACGGCTCTTTAGTCAGCTGATGGCAACTCTAATTGAATTGAACAGAACAGCGACCGGTAATCGAACACAAGTTATATTACCCCTCAATAACTTTATTTTTTGTCTTGTTCTCTAGATTTTAGTATTGGATGAAGCTGACAGATGTTTAGATATGGGTTTCCAACAAACTATGAACGCGATTATTGCAAATTTGCCACCTCAGCGACAGACATTGCTCTTTTCTGCAACCCAAACAAAATCCGTGAAAGATTTAGCAAGGTTGAGCCTAAAAGATCCCAGTTACATTTCCGTCCATGAACATGCAAAGCACAGCACCCCCGCAGGCCTGGAGCAAAGCTACATGGTTTGCGAACTACACGAAAAAATGTCAGTTCTGTGGAGCTTCATCAAGAATCACCTCAAAAAAAAGACCATTATCTTTTTCTCCACCTGCAAACAAGTGAAATACACACATGAAATGTTCTGCAAGTAAGTTCCCTATTTTACCATTTTTAGAATATTTTTTGTAATTATTTTTTTTTTTTGCACAGACTAAGACCTGGTGTAAGTCTGCTTGCTTTGTACGGGACTTTGCATCAGCTGAGAAGAATGGATATCTACGAGGAGTTCTGTCGAAAACAGTCGGCTGTTCTTTTCGCTACGGATCTGGTTGCGAGAGGTTTGGACTTCCCGGAAGTGCATTGGGTCGTGCAGGCCGACTGTCCGGAAGATCCGGAAACGTACATTCACAGAGTTGGCAGAACCGCGAGGTACCACCGAGGTGGGGAGAGTCTTCTCCTATTGCAGCCTTCTGAGTTATCCATGCTTGATAAACTTAGAGAAAAGAAGATACCCATCAATAAAATTGAGTAAGTTAGGTTTATTTTTACTTGATTATAATAAACATTGACACAACACAATACCTTACCGAAAACAATAAAAAACTAAAGATCTCGACAACACTAGGATTTTTTTTCCTTTTTTGTTATTATTATATATTAATATATATTTCTGTTGTTTTTACACTGCGCCACAATGTATAGATGTTTCAAAGAGAGCACAGTTGTGTATGCAACCGAATATACGCGGGTCAGTTATAAACCATACACTGGGTATAATTGGTTGCATATGTCACTGTGCTCTACTTAGTTTAAAACTACTCTAATACAGCTAATACTCCTGTTATCGACCTATGTCTTTTTGGGAAAATAAATAAATTAAAAAATTATCACACAAGAATTGTGCTCATAAAAATTCGGTCTAGTAATAAAACAATAAAAGGACAACATTTTTATATTTTTTCAGTATAAATCAAGATCGATTAAAAAATCCTGTACAAAAGATGGAAGCGTTTCTCGTCTCAACTCCAGGGTTGAAAGAAGACGCTCAGCGTGCTTTTGTCAACTATATAAAAGCCGTTTTTCTTATGAAAGACAAAGAGGTGTTCAAAGTAGAAGAAATCGACACAGACGCTTACGCAAACTCCCTAGGCCTCACAAACACACCCCGAGTACGATTCATCGAGCGTTTCAACAAATCCCACGATAAACAATCAACACCCTTAATGTTAAACAATACCCCTAAAGAAAATAAAATCGTTAAATTTGATAATTCCGACTCAGAAGAAGAAGAAGAAGAAACCGCTAAGGAATCGGAAGGCAACGCAAAGAAAGAAGCAATTTCCGGATTTAGTATTTCAGATGATGAAGGTGACGACGATTTCCTTGCCGTGGAACGAAGGGACAACGATATCGAACTACCGACGGAGATGGAAATGGTCCAGCAAGAAATGGGTAGATCGGTTAAAGGAAAACCAATAACAAAAGCTGCTGTTGCTAAGAAACTGCTTAAGAAGAAGAACGTCGTTCCTAACAAGAAGATAACTTTTGATGCCGAAGGTGAAGAAGTGATCGAAGGTACGAAGAAGATGAGGTCGGAGTTGGCTCAGGAATACGAGAATGAAGATATGGGAGGAATTGACATAGAGAAGGCAATGCTGGTCCGTAAAGAAGAAGATAAATTCGATAAGTTGCTCTTTAAAGAAAAGGTAAAGGCTATGAAACGGGAGAAGAAGAAGAAACTTAAGGCTAAGCAGTCTGAAGAGGACGAAGAACAGGATGATTTTGGAGAGGACTCCGACGAAGCACCTGACCTCTCGTGGTTGCCTGACCCCGATAAAATATACGGGAAGAAAAATAGTGATGATGATGGTGAGGATAACAGTGGAGATTGTATGGTTGATAGCGAAACTGAAGAGGTGATGATAAAAGAGAAACCGAAAAAGGCTAAGAAGCGTAAACAAGTTGATAAGAAACCTGATGAGAAAATCAAGAAGAAAAAGAAGAAGTTGGAAGGTATAAGCAAATCTTTGAGTGTTAACGAAGCGGAAGAATTGGCAATGTTACTGCTTAGGAATAAGTGAAAAGTTTACGTTTAAGCTATTGTTGATTGATTACTGTACAAATATATGGTTTTTAATATGTTATGTTTTTTTATGATTCCATTTACATGATTCCTAAATGATTCGTTAATTTGTCTTTGAACGTGTTAAATAACTTTGTTGTAAGTAAATGAGGGAAAATAAATAGTTGTATAAATGTTTCAAACCAAGGAGAGCACAGTTGTGTATGCAACCGAATAAACGCGGGTCAATTATAAACCATACACTGGGTATAATTGGTTGCATATGTCTACTTAGTTTAAAAATACTCTACAAATATATGGTTTTTAATGTTATGTTTTTTTGTCTTTGAATGTCTTAAATTATTTTGTTGTAAGTAGATGAGGGGAAATAAATAGTTGTGCTAAATCTGAAAATTGTATTCGCCTCAACGAACGAAAGAGTCTCCGCTCTGGTGGTAGAAATTTGAATTAAACAATTCGGGGTAAATAGCGCCATCTACATTCGCTTATTCAACCGAATTGAACTCTAGTTTGTGGCGCCATCTAGCGTAAGAAGATGCTTGAAGAAAATCTACTTGAGGAATTATTTTCACTGACATAGAAATTAAATTATTTAATCGTATTATTATATCTAGCCTCTCAGGTAAATTGTCTGCTAAAAATCATTAAAAATGGGTTACATTTGCTTTTATAACAACCACGACTACTTTTATGGACCAAATCTATCTACTGATCAATAGCATTATCTTTACGAACTGCAAATCGTACTCTCTTGTACAGATTATTACCCAGTCATATTTCAACAAATTTATATTGATTCCTTATATTATCAATTCAAAATATTCCAAACACAAATGAGACTTCATAATTATAGATGACCTTCTGAACAGACCAACCTTGACCCTTGACCACAAAAAAAACAACATATTTACTGGGAAAACTTTGTTTTATTAACAAAAAACATAAATCGAACACAAACACCTATATAATAATATAGCAATAAACCAACAAATTCGAATGGAATGGCTACTTTTTAAAGCTTGGCGATACCAACAACGCCGCAGGCCAAGCGTGCCCCCGCATTACCGGTGGTCTTGCTGAGTTCGTGGCCGCCAGCGCCAAGATCATCCTTATCGGCGTGGACGACCAACGTGCGTCCAATGATATTATGGGCCCCCTCGAGCGAAATAACGTTATCGCACAATTTTATCTTGGCGACTCCATCGGGTCCTGCCTCCACGTTACCCAAATCACCAACGTGACGGACTTCGGCATCGGGGGCACCGTGCTCCTTGTTGTGTGGGTTGAAGTGGGCCCCAGCGGAGATGCAACCGTTGGTGTTGTCTCCAAACTCGTGAATGTGGAATCCATGGAGACCCTTCTCAAGGCCAGAAACTTCACCGGTTACGACTACCGGCGCTTTGGCACTCTTGACATTTCAAAAATAAATCCGTGAAAAATGGTCATTAGAAAATTGGTGTACAACTTACCTCTTGTTCGAAATAGAGGGTGCCTTTTACGATTTCACCGTTCAATACGCAAACTGCTTTGGTAGGCATTTTGTTATTTAATAGATTATGCACTGACTAAGCAACAATTAAACTTCTAGAAGTATGAATTGATTGACAGTTTGATTAGAAAAGTGGGGGATGTGGTGCACACAGCACCAACTTGAAATGAGTCGGATATCAAAATAAACCGTTTGTGTACAGAGCGCAAGACTCAAAATTGCTTGTTACATCCGATTCCGAATTGTCCCTAAATTATTAATCTTACTAACTGTATACATTATTTGTTTTATTATTAATCAATCGGAATTAAAATTACCATTTACATCACTTTTAATTTAAATCAAACATAGTTTTTATTTGATGTGCTAAAACAACACCGCAACCCAAGGTTTCGAAATGTATGGTGAATGCTAGATATGAAATGTATGGATCATTATAGGGTTGACTGTTTTCTTGACGTTACTATGGGTCGTACGACGATTTTATTGTATAAACTTTCTATGTATATCAAATAATCATAACAATAATATCTATCAATAAATATGAAGATTTATAAATCAAACTTAAACTTGGACAACCTCGCGTATGTAGAAACCTTGGCCGCAACAGTAACGGAGTCAACGGAGTTATATTAGCCACGAATCTTATGCTATTTGTATAGGTTATACGTCGAATCCCTAACCTATGTTCAAGACCCCCAAAAATTGATACTAAATTTAAATCTTATTCCCAGCTAGTATTAAATGTAAACACAGGGGGCCATAATAATCCATCCATAATGAGTACCGACATGATAAAAGAATTGGAAAACGCGGCCAATATAATAATGGTAAGTTTTTCTAATAGAAGAAAAAGATACATTTCTTTGTTTATTTTATTTTTATCACTATGATTCTCTATAGGCACCGCCGAATCTTATTTCCAATGACCAGCGGCGCGCCGCGGAAAATATTTTCATGGACTTCAGGAGATCGAAATCTCCGTACGCCTTGTGCCGAGAAATACTGGAAACTTCGCACGTGGGATTTGTGCTTTTTGAAGCCGCTGAAGCTATTAAGCGCGCTCTGATCCGTGAGTGGTCTTTTCTACAGGAGTCCGATATTATTGCTCTCAGGCAATACTTAATACATTACATTACAAACAGGGAACTACCGCCTTTTGTTCAAGACAGATTATTACAAGTTATTGCTATAATGGTCAAGAGAGCCAGCGTTGATGATTTCGGACACGAGAGAGCAAGCATAATTAACGAAGTAGAGAATTTAATTATAAGCCCAACACCTCCTAAGGTTAGTAAAGTGAAAAAGCCTATCAAAAAATAATGAAGTAATGTTATTGAAAAAATTGAAATAATCATAACCAAAGTTTAGAAAAGCTTCAATAAACAATTTTAAAAGTTATAGAAATTTATTTAAGCTCTCTTTCTATTCCAGCAAATACTTGGTTGTAAAATAATAATGAACCTGATGCAAGAATATGCCAACACTGTAAAATCAACTGACGTCGGTTTAGCCTGGGAAGTACATTTCAAGGCAAAAAAACAATTCGAAGCAACTGACCTAAAACGAATTTTCAAATTTTGTGTTCAAGTCTTATCAGAAATTGTCAACACCGACAGTCCCTACAGCCAAGACATGATCAACCTGCTAAAGCATCTCCTGTCGATAACAGAGCGCATCTTATCGTGGGGTTTTATCTCACAATTATTACCGAAAAGGCTGATAGGTGTTTACGAGACTGTCTATGAAGCGGATCAAGCGCCGGCTTTACGACTGGGGATCCTCTGGAAGAGTGTCATGCTGGCGCCCCAATTGTTACCGTTGATGTTCCAACTGTATTGGAAAGTTCGGGAATATTCCGATCTCTCGCATCACGCTCTGGCTTGTTTGGTTCAGTTGGCAACATTGAATGGTGCTGTACTTGGTAGCGATGAAGAGAGACTGCAGTATATTGTGTCTTATATGGATAATTTCTTGAAATTAACAAGCAGGTATGAAATTAAACAAATACATTTTTGTTGTCTTATTTCAACCGATTTTATTTGTTTTTTTTTTAGCGTTACTATACGAAATCAGGAGTCCATGGGTATTTCAAATATTGTGCGGAAATTGGAGTTATTTTTTGGTAGCGACATTGCAAAACTGCCACGTAATATTCAAGAATCGTATCTTGATGATTTGACTAGACTAACTTGCACTTTTGCTGAAGGAGCTGCTGCTGAAGAATTTGTGAGTACATTTTACTCAACAAAACAAAAAAAGTAACTGTAACTAATCACTAAAACTGTATTATTTGTATTATTTAAAAAAAAAAAGAAGAAAAATAGACATTTTCTTCTTTTTTTTTTCAAATTCTTTTTATGTATTTTAATATTAACTCCATTTTTTATGTTTATTACTATCTAAACAGTTGAAGCAAGTACATAATTTAGAACACATATTTTTGTGTTCTGTTAGGAAGGCCAATTAGGGTTCATTTTGAAAACATTTGAATGAAGTTTTGGAATAATTATGGATAATTTTGCGCAATTTTGGACAATACATTTGGATAAGTTTGGACATTTTGCAACAATTTTGTATAATTTTACAATTTTGGGGACAATTTCAATTAATTTCGAACAATTTCAGTTAATTTTAGACGATATTTTCAAACAATTTTGGATACTTTTATAATTTCTGATAATTTCGGAAGGATTTGGAAAATTTTGGACAACAATTTGGGACAATTTAATATAATTTTACAATTTTGGGGACAATTTGAGTTAATTTCGAACAATTTCAGTTAATTTTAGACAATATTTTTGAACAATTTTGGATACTTTTACAATTTCTGATAATTTCGGTAAATTTTGGAAGCATTTGGAAAATTTTGGACAACAATTTGGGACAATTTTGGATAATTTTACAATTTTGGTGATAATTTGAGTTAATTTCGAACAATTTCAGTTAATTTTAGACGATATTTTCAATAAATTTTGGATACTTTTACAATTTTTAATAATTTTGGTAAATTTCGGAATTTGGGGAATTTTGGACAGTTTGTGTTACTTTTGGAAACATCTGAAAATTTTTAGATAATATTTTAGAACAATGTTGGATATTTTAGGTTAGCATTTGGAAAAGTTTGAACAACATTTTGGAATAATTTTGCTTGATTTCAACATTATGAGGGCAATTTTGGACAAATTGAGTTAATTTTGGAAACATTTGGACAATTTTAGAGCAATTGTGGGTATTATTACAATTTTGGTCAATTTAGGACAATGTGGGTTAATTTCGACAACTATTTGAGAATTTTGGACAACACTTTAGAGCAGTTTTGAATACTGTTACTATTTAGTACAGTTTGGGATAATTTTGGAAGCATTTCGCCGTAATGAATGAAAGAGTCTCCACTCTGGTGGTAGAAATTTGAATTACAACAATCTGGATCAATAGCGCCATCTACATTCGCTTGTTCAGGCAAATGGCACATTTGGCGAAAAAGTCCTGTTTTGGTGATAGAAATTTGAAGTAAAACAGTCGAGATAAATAGAACCATCTACATTCGCTCGTTCAGGCAATTTGGAGAATTTTGGTCGTTTTGCTATAATTTTGGGTAATTTCACAATTTTGGGGGAATTTTAGATAATTTGGGTTAATTTTGAAAATATTTGGAGAATTTTGAACAATATTTTCAAGCAATTTTGTGGCAATATTACAATTTTGGTGACAAATAGAGTTAATTTTCGAAACAGTGTACGAAGCAATTTAGTACAATTTGGATTAATGTCGGAAACATTTGGACAATTTTGGACAAAATTTTGGAACATTTTATGTCTATTTTTTATCTATTATTTAAATATTGTAAATTGAACTGTAATTTTTATATTTATTACGAGTATTTTCTAAACATTTGGAACAAGTTCAGTAAAAAATAATTGAATTTTTGAAGGAATCTGATGAAAATCAGTACTATATGGAATCGTTCGATAATATGTTAGAAGCGTGGACGACTGTTTTACGTGATTTTGCTGACGAGGCGATGGATTTGCTGGTGGTGTGCGGTACTCGGATTTTTAATACTTACCTGCAATGCCATCTGGCGCCACCCGATGGAACGAGGCGTCCTGACAACCAAGAGGAGGTGGAAGAAATTGAAGACAACGAGGACAACGACCGTATAAAATTCAGGGACCAGCTGCAAACTATCGGAATGTTTGGCAGGAACATACTGGACCATGCTCTTCCTATTTTGTACCGGTAAGGATAAGAAGCAGACTTTAAACACAAAAAATTCAAAGGAGAAAAATAGAATGATGGAATAATGAAATATTTATTTAATTTATTCTAGTATAACTAAACAGCTGATCTAGCTATTTATTTCTGCTTCAGTTTACTGGAAGAACGAATTGTCAAATTACGGTCCCATTTTCAAGCGATGCAAACACAAACAATGACTCTGAACGACGCTTCCTACCTCGACAATTTATTCGAAGACATCCACTGGATTGTGCTCATCGCAGGCCACGTCCTGTGCATGGACAGCGAAGGCGAGACGGCCCTGATCCCATCCGAGGTTATGCAATTCTCGATACAGGAGAATGCCAAAGGATTATCAAACTTGGACGCGACCCTGAAAGTAATGGCTGGCATCCGGCAGATGGAATTTGACGAGGTTGCCCTGGATAAGTGCGACAAGGCCGTCAGGATATTCTGCAACGTGTTGAAAATTTGCTTTATTGAGACGTCGGCTGCCGAAGTCAAATTGGGGCACTTCATGAGCCCCGAAGTGGGGTGCACCGTCATGTGGTTCATGAAGCGTTGGTGCCTTCCGTACGTGCTACCGGTGGAGAGTTTTTACGATGAGGTAAGTTTGGTTTGCTTTGAAACTTGTTGGTGCTGGAATTGCTTTAAAAGAAATTTTTTGTGGTTTCAGCTCAGTCCGACGTTGGTGGGTGCCTTGGGACGAGATACAGATGGCGTTAAGTTTATTATTAATTTTGTGCTGCAGAAAATACAGGCCAATATCATACATTTTAGTTCAGAACCGATACTTTTGGAGGATTCTATCAGTCTGTTTGTTGACATTGCAGGAGTTAGATTAAAGTGAGTATGTTTTACTTGGTAAAAATTACCCTTGAGTTGGTTAAAAATAATCAAAATTTGAAAAGTAATATGAAAAAGTTTTCCATCCTCTGATTACACAAGGGAACAAATTTCTAACTTTTTGATACAACCAAAAAAAAAAAAAATTATTTGTTCCAGATTATATTTGCCTTAATAACTAGAAACTGAAATTGGATTTATTGTAACAGGTCTAGATTTACAGATACAGCGATACTAAAAAAACTGATAAAACTGCAGCAAATTCAGTTAACAAATTATATAAATTCAAAGAATATGCAAAAGTACTGCTTTCAAGCTGTATTTTGAGGAATCGATAAAAAGCCATCATTCAGAATGATTGTGGGTAATATCAAACTCATTCATAAGACCCTCGCTTGTTACACTTTGTAAATGAAGACATTATCACACCTCGTGCAAAAAGATTCCATTCCTTTTGCCTAGAACCCAATAAAGGATGATTCAAGCTACACCGGAACGGTGACGGCACGGAGCCGGTACGGGTTATGGGAAAAGATCATCATATGCATTTTACATGTGACAGTTCATGCTAAGCCGTCACGGCTGCGAGAAGGCACGTCCCCATGACGGGCCCCGTCGACGGAATGTCGGAATGTCGGTGTTCCGAAATGGTTACGGACTATTTGGAAAATTCCGGTTTTAATTTTTCCAATAAAACATTTCCTTGGATATTCGAAAATAACCAAAACATTTACTTCCGTCATCTAACAATCCCTTATCATATAGTGTTGCAAATTTATCTTCTCATTCTAGCTTTCTCCCAGTTGGATGCACACTACATCTTCTCATTTTTTGTTCACTACATCTTCTCATTTTTTGTTTTGGTTCCTGACGTTTCATCGTCAATAGATAGGCTATTGCTATAGCTGCTCAGTCTGTGCGCGAAAACATTATATCTACCGGCAGATAGTTTTGATACCGTACGGTAGGTACGGTGAAAAAACGCCCGTTGTAACATGAATCGAAACGACGGCACGGCACGGGGCCGTCTGTCTCGCACCCGCTCCGTGCTGTAGCCGTCCCGTTTTAGCTTGAATCATCCTTAACTCGGCTTTTTCTTTTGATAAACCTAAGTCTTTAACCAAATCATTCAATTCGCACTGGTGAGGTGAGGTGTTCCTAAAACTTCAAATGGTGAATCTTCACGTCTTGCCTGATATAACAGAGTGATTTCAGACACTCAAATCAGACAAGTTTCTTCAAACAGGCGAAATTTTTTCTGTGTCAAAAATCGAAGATGATGAAGTGGATGGCGCACTTGTGAGAGGATGGTTCGCTCCATGGGGGATAGGTCGCGGTACTGATGGCAAATTTCAATATTTTATTTTATACTTATCCTTCTACAAATATCCGGAGACGCTTATCATGCAAAAATAGCAATCATCTACATGATTGGAAGTCTCTTGCCACAACATGGGAACTGCAAATGGCATTTTCTTTTGCTCCCCTTTCATCCCTTTAAAAGTCTGATCTAACAGGAAATATAGCATATATTAGGTGTCCATGGCTTTTCCAATTCTAAATCCAAAATAGCAGCAGTGAGTTGCTCTTACCTCTTCCGTAATTTTTTTCAGAAATGTCACTGCATAACAACTGCGCATCTAACAAAACTTATTTGCTGAATTTTTACATCTTCTATGATCACTTCTCAAATTTTAATGCACAGAATGTCTGTATTATTTAACTTGATAAAATAACACACAAAAACTTGTTGATTCGTAACATTTTGAACAATCTGTTATGCAAATGTATGCACAGAAGGCTAACTCAAGCGATATATATGACTTCAAATAAAATGGATCTTAGACCTGTCACTTTGATCACTTGTTCTATGAAAAGTGATGTTAGGTCAACAAAAATATGTGAACTCTGTTCTGGTTGTAGGACCCTTGTTCTCTTGTATTGTAGATGAAAGTAAAAACTCGTACAATTTTGAACAATTTTGTACAGTTTTGGATACTTTTAAAATTATTTAATGTGCATTAAAAAACATTATAAAAGTCATGGAAGTCAAAACAGTTCAAAATCATCACTCAAAAAAAAAAAAAAATTAAGAGAATTTGCTAAATTTATTTAAAATGCAACAATAAACAATATAAAAATCATTGATGCTCAGGACTATCGCTCAAAAGGCGGTATTCAAAAGGCGAGATTCTGGTAAAAATTAAGAAATTCGAAAATTTACAGTACCTACTTAATTAATGTACAGCAAAATAAAGAAGCTAATGTTATTTACTCTAAAAACACTGTATCATTTATTATAGATCAACCTTAGTTCTAAAAAGCGAGGGCCTATGGAATCTCGTAGACTACCAGTCAAAACTTCCAGCTGGGGCCCTGCCCCAAAACGCGCGACGGGGCCTATTCAAAGGTTTCGTGCTAGCCGGGGGCTCGCTTACGGAACCCACCCAGATGAACGGCTACTTCGAGCAGATCCTCAAACCGGTCGAGCAGCGCTTCACAAACTTCATCTCGAGAAAGGACCTCCGACAAGTTTACCAAGAAGAATCCCTACGAACGGAGATCATCGATCTCCTCGAGTGTCTTGTGGGCGTCGCGCGGGGCACCCAAATGTCCACCGTTCAATGTTTATTTGATTTCTTGGCCCCGTTATTGCAGCAATTGGGCGGAACCGTCCAACACATGTACTGTCACTATCAAGTTATCGTCCAATTAATTTTAGAATTGTTTGGACAGTGTGCCAAATGCATGTTGTGTTATTTAAATCAAGCGAATAGCGTGAGATTGTATGATAGTACGTTAACGGCGGTACAGACTTACGCAAAATGCAACGAGAATCGCTTCAGCAATGATACTTTCCAGGAAGAATCAAGCTTCCAAGATTTAGTTCTCGTTTTGGATTTACTTACTTATATCTTATCTAAAGATTGTTTAGACCTTAGTTTGGTGATTTCAGACACACCGAGTAATGTAACCGCCGCGGATATCTCTCTCTTTGGTCTGACATTTATAATGCCCTTGATGACAGTCGACCTCCTAAAATATCCATCTCTCTGCGCTCAATATTACAGATTAATCGTTTTAATCAACGATATCTACCCGGAGAAAATCGGATCGTTAACTCCTCCGTTACTCGATAAATTATTAGCCACCATCGAAATGGGACTCGTCCAGTTTGGTCCCGATGTCGTCCAAGCGTGTTTAGACTTCATTCAAGGTATGGCAACGTTTTTTTATCGGCATCCGATGGCAGACTCGCCGATGTATCAGAGATTAGTGAAGTTTTTAAATATTGTTTTGGACTTGACGATGACTCAACAGATTAATTCCGACTTGAATAATATCGCAAGCACGACGATTTATTCCTTGATGTGTTGCTATAGCGACGAGTATCATCGCTTGGTGACGCATTACGTCCGGTCGGCCTCGGATCCTTTGGTGGCCGAGCGCTTGGCGGCGGCTTTTCACAATTTGACGGAGAATATCGCGCTGAATTGCGACAGACTGCCGAAGCTGAAGTTTAGAGATAACTTTGATAAGTTTATAGCAAACGTGCACGGGTTCTTGCTCACAAAATAGCAGTTACTTGTCATTTTTATTTATTTGTATGTGATCATGTTTTTCATTGATTTTTCTGTGTATTGTAGTTTATGTATTAAAGAATATTACGTATTTTTCATATTGTGTTGTTTCATTTCTTTTGTGTGTATAATATTACAATAAAAAATATAAGAAAAGCCATAAAATTAGACAACAAAGTTGCAAATAATCACTGATTGACTAACAGAAGTTGACTAACTCAGATTAGTGCAAATCAGGACTTACAAAAACATATACATTCTTATTACTATATATTATTCAAATATTAAATTTATTATAATAAAAATAGTTAAACAATAAAAGTAAATTAGGGAAAGAATATCACAGAAAGTTTCACATTCATATATACACTTGTAGAACCCTTGTTCCCTTGTGTTATAGATGAAAGTAAAAACTCCAAAAATACATAATAAAATTGAAACAATTTTGGAAAATTTTGATCAATTTGGAAAATATTTATACAATTTTGAACAGTTTTGGATACATTTAAAATTATTTAATGTGCATTAAAAAACATTATAAAAGCCATGGAGGTCAATACAGTTCAGAATCATCACTCAAAAAAATATTAAGAGAATTTGCAGGACTTACAAAAACATACATACATTCTTATTACTATATTTTATTCAAATATTATACTTATTATAATCAAAATAGTTACAATAAACGTAAATTAGGGAAACAATATCACAGAAAGTTTCACATTCATATATACACTTTGTTTTTTCTGGAATATTAATTTTGTATAGAGTATGCGTATTAAATGATATTTACAATACCCTGTAAATTATTATACACCAATAATACATTTACTCGATACCTTTATCGAATTGCTTAACCCAGAACTTTGTCAAATTCAAATAAAACTGCGACCCTTCGGGTTCATAATCCAAATACGAATAATTCACGTCCCATCTTGGCACCGCCGGTTCAATTTGCGTCCCTTCGTGCCACTCATTAAAACTAGTAATCGTCACAAACCTATCCTTACTTTTAATCGCCGTCCTCCAAGCTACATCATAGTACTGCCCGTGCCTCCGATGTCTCGAATTAACGGAATTCCACGGACGCACCTTTGTATCTATATAACCGGGCCCCACAGATGGTATGAAATATAAATCATTCTGTTGAGCAAATCTACGCAGATCGTTCCAATTCTTCCAGGAGCTTCCGTACGAGAAACCATTTACCGCAAAATATGTGTAAAACCCGTCGAATTGAGATTTTTTTATGTGATGACGATGGTGCGTCTCTACTAATAAACCAATGAAAACCGCATCTAAATTAGTATCGCGTAAGCTTAAATTCCCACGTTGGCTGAACAACTGACGCCAGGCATAATGCGGCGTAAGATACGAATCATAAATATAAATCAACGGAATTAATTTTGACCCCCCTAACTTTTTCGTTTTGTATAAAGCGCTATGATTACTGTATTGGTTTAAAAAATTCTTTAAGTGTAGCCGGAAATTGATCGGATTGCGATCTTGGTATGGCTCAACATGCAATGCAATTTTTAACTCATGTTTAACAGCAATATCAAACATTATCGGTAACAAATCATCAATGGAGTCCGGGAAACGCGGTGGATACCAAGACAATGCAATAACACCAACACCAACCTCTTTTAACCACCTCATATGCTGATTGATAACTTCCCTATCCCTAGAACTATAACAACCTAATTCCGGGTAATAATTTGATCCAATATCCTCTGGAGGTTTATGACTACCTGTCGGATACACCCTAAGATCATCGGATCTCCAATTCGGTAAATATTTGTGATTCCAATGTGAGTATTCACCATCGACCTCCAAATTTTTATACCAAGCGTAATAAAAAACGTGGACATTGTAATTTGGGATTGTTGCTGGTGGAGATGCTAACTCGATACGTCTTTTACGCATTTGAGCGGCTAGACGTTCCGCTTTTTGTCTGACAACCTCGTTTTTGTAGTTCGCATTGCTGTAATCGATTGTTTGGAGTCTTGTGATGTTTGGAGTTTCGTTATGTTTAGCACTGTTGTTTGTTCTAATTTGATTGGAAATTTTTATATTGAAGATTGATGCTGTAAGAAATATTGTATATACAGCTACGAATAGTATGAGAGGGCATATGATGCGTTTTTTGAATACTTTTTTAATGATAATTTGCTTCATTATGCTGTACTGTGCGGTTCAGAGCCTTCGTATTTTTATCTCATGTTTACCTGAAATGTAACTTGAATTAAATATGTAATTGTCTATATACATAGCTTTCTTACAACAGCACATTTTTTTTGTTATACCATTAATATTTAAAATATCAATTCATCAGAACATGTAGGCTGAAAACTTTTGCATACTATCTATGTGCTCATTCACGTCAAATAAGTATCTGAACCTTCACTGTCTGAACTCAGTGATGATAATTTTATCTATAAGTTCGACCAGATCGTTCATTTATATATAATTTATTTATTTATCATACAACAAATATTAATATCTCCGTAATTATTGTTTTACAAATAAATCGGAGTATCAAGAATATAATGATTTTATATTACGAGGTGCATCCAAAAAGCTACCTATTTAATTAATTTGAGCTGCAAACACAAATCAAAGATAGAACTTTAAATGTTATTGTAGCGTACTTGATCTGTGTTGACTGACAAAATTACTTAGAACATATTTGTTATTATATGTCAGTTTACTCTTCGATAAAAAAAAAAGTTTATCATGTAACTTTTTGCTTGCCCCTCGTATACTGTTTATCGTCACTGATGGTGTAGTTAGTAAACTCACCGCGCAAGCGCTGCGTTACGTCATTAAAAGCTCAGTTTAATATGGCGTCTGTCTCCAATAAGCGTTGATGCTGAAATTTAATTCAAGAAAAACGATGCAAACACCTCAAATTAATTAATTTTAGTTAAATAGGAACCACATACACACAAAAATGGACGCGGTTAAGTCATTTAACGCGGAGGTAAGCGCCAAATAACCAAAATGCGAAAAATCTCGCTTGACACCGCTTTTGGCTTACATACCATCAAATATTCAGTAGGTAAGTAATTTTACCTGTTTTCTGTTTTAGTTATCCTCTCTGTACGAGGTAAGACCTCCAATATCGAAGGCTAAGATGACCGCAATCACACGAGGAGCTATCAAAGCAATCAAATTTTATAAACACGTAGTTCAAAGTGTCGAGAAGTTTATATTAAAATGCAAGCCCGAATATAAAGTGCCTGGTTTATATGTTATCGATTCAATCGTTCGGCAATCCAGACATCAATTTGGACCTGAGAAAGACGTTTTCGCTCCTAGATTTGCAAAAAATATGCAGCAGACATTTGTCAATTTATACAAATGCCCACCTGAGGATAAGGTACGTTTTTAAAGTGTTATTTCTCAGTTCGATTATATTCTAATATTTTGTTGTGTGTATTTTTTTAGAGCAAAGTCATCAGGGTGTTAAATTTGTGGCAGAAGAATCAGGTTTTTGCGCCGGAGGTGATACAACCTTTGTTTGATCTAGCTGATCCAAATCACCCTATTTATAAGGAAATAAACGCGCAGAATAACGGAGTTGGAAATTCGAGTTCTACTAGTCTTCCGAAAGGTGCGTATTTTATATCTTGTTTATTTTGATTGCGTTCTTATCGTCGAGCACAGTGTACCAAAAATTTTGTGTACTAGGATGTAATTTTTTTTAAAGAATATGGTACAAATAATTATTTTTTAAGGTGATTGAGGTATGATAATAAGGTATAGCTCTACCAGAACAACGTAGTTGATGTTTGATTACAAAAAAAAAGAAATATATTTGGCTCCAATAGCAAGTATAGAAACTTTTAAAATGAAGACTACATAAAATAATGCAGTATTATAAGCAAATTGTTTCCTGAGGCATAGATGTAATGTTTTTTTTAAGTCATCAAAAAGTTATATTAAAATAAATAAAACTACAAAAGACATGACATTCAATTTCGAGCGCATGTGGATGTTTTGCACAACTGTTATCACAATATTATGATAATGAGTGTTATGATAATTATGCCATAAAATTGATTTTATAGTGTTGAATAAGTACTATAAAATTGCTTTGTATTCTTAAAGCAATAAAAGATGAAGTAAAATGTGAAGTTTGTTAATGGTTACAAAATTTGATTTTTAAAATGAAAAAATTTTTTATGTTAAACTAATTGCGGGCAAATATTAAGAAATGGAATAGTTCAAAATTTATGTATCTAGATTTTGTCAAAAAAGCAGAAAAATAAATTATGATAATAAGTACAACTTTGTGGTACACTGTGTTAGTTAAGTTACTTGTCTAAATAAGTTTTCCATATTAGGTTCTCCGGTGCTCCAGAAGACTCCGACAAAGGGTTCGCAGCCAGGAGTTTCAGACACGGGAAATATTAGTCACCATGGCGCAAACGCACCGGTACATTGGCCGATGTTTATCATTCGTGCGGCTGCGGGTTGCGGTCACCAATAGTGGTTGTACGGTCGGCTACATACGTCCCTGTCAATGAGAATTTGGGAATAATGGAATTTTTTTTTTTCATTTAGGAAAATACTTTTCAAAATACTATGTCTTCTGTTCTTATCAGTTTAGTTAATTTTAGCAAAATTTACATTTTGAGAGTTGTGTGAAAATGCTATCAAAGTCTGCAAACTTTGATTTATTACAAGGTAGCAAAAAACAAATATATTAAAATTATAATTTTCTATTAAATTAGTCTTATAAAGGGTATCATAAGTTATATTCTGAATAATTTTATTATCTATGTAGAAATATATGTGATTTTTTAAAGAAAGTCACGTTTAAAGTTTTGGTTTAAAGTAGTAAAAAATACATGAGGTCCTTTAGAATCTGAATGACTCAATGCATGTGAATACATTCGGTGCAAAACTTGATATTTGCAAAAATAAATCTGCTGTTTAACAGCATTTTTTGATATTATTTTCAGATTATCCAAGATAATGAAGCTAATAATAAGCTGAATTTAATATTAGGATTGTAAACTATGTTTATATGATCAAATTAGATGCAAAAAAAAAACGTTTCTTTCAAACGTGCAAAATATTTTTTGCAAATACCTTTCAGTAGTTTTTGTGGAGTGTAAATTTATTTATTTTTTTTTTTTTGATTTTTATGTATTAGCCAGTTTTAACTTTTTGGTTTGAAAGTTACCAAAAAGTAACTCTATAAAGTAAGAATCTAAATCATTTTACGGCTATTTGTAAACATTGTGTTCTGTTTTTAAAATTATGAGATATATATTTACAGGCTGATGTTTTTTATGTCTGATGATTAAAATAATTTATTAAAATTGGCTGTGATATTGCTGACAAAGCCAAAAAGGTAATTTTCATTTTAATATCAAACATAAGCAAAGTAAAGTTTTAAAACCTTACCGCTATTTTAAATGTTGTTTATCAAATAATAGGAATTTACAGTTTAAACAATTCTGTAAAGTAGATTTATATTGTATTATTAACATATGTATATACAGGTTTATTAAAAAAAAAAAAAAAACTTTAATATTTCAGTAATTAAAAAAACAATGTACATATGGTGGAGTAATCCATTTTTCTGTCATTTACTTGGCAAAAATAATTTATATTTGCTTTAAATATAAACTTTTATGTTTGATATTATTGAAACTTGGGACTTATTTTTAAAATTAAAATATTAATTTCAAATTATCAATTAAATAATCATTGGTAATTGTAATTATCAATGATAATTTAATTTGTACATTATAAAAATGTAGTGCATGTTCATTTTATGATAAGATTGATTGAAATTTAAATCTTCATTACTTTATGTTAACTATGACTTTATCATATATATAACTTTGTCATTTGGTAATATAATCAAATGAAGAACAATTTGAAGACTTAACATAATGCAAAGTTTTCTTACTTTCTAAAATTATTAATTATGCATTTTATGGTCATTTCTTTTTTTTTTTTTTTTCATTCAGTAAATTGTGAAAAAATACGTATTATCATTTGACAGGTTACAATCCATCTTTTGCCATAGCCCTCTTATCCAAATTGTGACCCGTACAACCACATGGAAGACCAACCCAAATCTGAAAATACCGCACAAACGGTGTTTCCTCAAAGTTGCGCCGCAAAATTAAATAATAACATTGAATTAGAATCGTAAAAATTAATTATTACAAATTTGTACTCACTTCTGTAGAATAATTGCTAACTGTGATGTTTTTGTTGCAGGGTACCTTCGATCAGGCAACGTTGGCCCAACTGCAGCAGCTGCACAAGCTGCTGTACCAGCAGGCTAGCGGCGGCAAGGTCGACGGGCAACCGGTGCATTTCGACAGGAAACTGTTGGACTTTGACTATGGTGACGAGGAGGACGACGATCCCACCAATCCATCGCCCAAAGGCCCTTCCAACACGATAGATTCAGTTGGAACGTAAGTTATGCTACATTTACAATTCTCTTATTTTCTGGTTATGAATAAAATCGAAATTTTGACAGAATTCGGAAACTATTGGAGATGGAGACTTGTTCTATGCGAATTTATAATCAGCGCATCCATTTTAGTGAGATAGCGAAGGTTTCCTGCGACGATTATTACTCTGCCCGATTGAATGAGTAAATTTAAATAATCGTTTTGTTTCTTCAGATTACTGTCAAATCCTGAGGTGCTGAAGCAGCTGCAGACCCTGCAGAATTCGATAATGCAGCACGGCCACCAAGAAATCGACCTCGAAAAACTGAGAAAACTCCATGAGATGAATCAGCAGGAAGAGGAGTTTGACAAACACTTGGCCCAAACAGTACCGGTAAGAATAAAAATAATAAATCTTTTTAAATATTTCTTTCTAATGTTTATTAATTAACAAAATGTGAATTAAAAAATATTAATTAATTAATTAAAATTAATTAATTAATTAAAATTAATTAATTAATTAAAATTAATTAATTAATTAAAAAAATTAAAATAATTAATTAAAAAAATTAAAGTAATTAATTATATAAAAACCGATATAAAATGAAGAGGATTTAGCTTATTTGTTGGTTGTGCATGTGACTTTGTAGAATTTGCCGTTTGCTGCCGAGTGTGATTTCAAGCCAAACATAAATTCGCCGGCGACGATTCTGCCCGGATACTTTTTACCGTCGGGGGCCGACATGAGTCTACCGCCGCCCGGATACAAGGGAGGCCAGCAGCCGTACCAGACGCAGGATGAAGGTGCCGTCGGATCGGAGGTCGAATTTGTTGGCGGTAACGATAACGATGTCGAGGTATGTCACTGTTTGTTTATTAGCAAAATAACTTTAATTAGTTTATAATATTCAAAGTTTATTACTTAAATAACAATTTTTTATTCATTGGTGAAGGTGATAACGCTTGATCACGGGGATTCACGGAGCCAGTCGCCGCGGGACGACAGGTACAATCGTAGGCGACGGAGCAGATCTAGATCGCGAGATCGGAGGCGGTCGCGCCGATCTCGGTCGAGATCTCGCTCTAGATCGCGCCGACATCGTTCTAGGTCCAGGGAGCGGGACAGGGAGAAGGACCGCGACCGCGAGAAGGAACGCGAAAAGGACAAGGAGCGCAAGAAACGCGGCCTACCGCCCATCAAAAAGGATCATCTCAGCGGTACGTATTATTATTAATTAATTTTTGTTTTTAATTATTTTTTATTAATTTTTAATTTTAATTAATTAATTTTTTGGTTTTTTTTGTGTGTAGTGTGTAGTACGACATTGTGGGTGGGACATTTGTCAAAACTCGTCCATCAAGAGGATCTGTCGGATACGTTTGGAGAATTTGGTGGGATCATCAGTATCGATTTGATTATTCCTCGGGGATGCGCTTTCATTGTTATGGATCGTCGGCAGGACGCCGCCAAGTGTCTTACGAAGTTGAAGAATTACAAGTTGCACGGAAAAGCCTTAACGGTGAGTGTGTGGAATTTATTTAGTATTTCTGTGAGAATGTTCGTTTTTATTGCATGTTAAAGAGTTATTATTGTAGTTTTCATAAACAATACTCTTGTGTAGTTGTCATTCTTCAGGAGTTTTTTGTTTTAACGGAAATATTTCAACTGCTTTGTTTTCTTCTAAGAATTTAAACCATATGGGTTGGTGTAAATTTCTGAAAATGTAATAAAAAGAAATAAAGCTGAACATTAATGTTTGAGTGTTATTAAACCAAAAACTGAATGATCAGCACCGCCATTTTCAGTTATAAAGCACCCAAAAATATATCTCGGGTGGCCCTCACCCAACTTTCCGACTACATCGTTTGCACAATAGAGTCGAAAGACTTTTGCAAGTATTCAATTTTGTGAAGCCATAATCACTCTGGACCCTACGTCAGTATCTATGACATAATGACATTTGTCATACTGACATTTAATGTAATGTCATGTCATGTCAGTGACAATTTGCAACATGGCGACAAAGGTTGTGGATTCTGTCAAACCGCTTTTATAAACTCTTATAGTACCTAAACCGTTCATCCCACTGATCTGCAAATTTGAGCTGAGTTTGATCTCAATTGGATGAATTCGATTGAGAAAACGCACGTCACATTTGTCACTTCCGATTGTAAGATTGTCACCAAAACAATCCAGTTTGTACCCTGGCAATTCTAAATATGTATGCAAAATTTCAGCCCGATTCGTTGTGCTGTTTGGATGCTACACATAGACACACATACCCACACACATACATTTTCCAGAAGTCATTGCAATCGATTTAGGAGACCCCAAAACGCGTACTTTTACTGATTTTTTTTTTTTTCGTCGATTACAATACTTTTCTTCTAGGGTACTAGTCGGAAAGTAAAAATTACAAAGCGCACATTGTTGGAATTATTATTATATTTATTATTATTATTATTGGGCGCATTCAACAAACTCAACATTAGTCGTCAAAATGCATTCTGATTTTGATTACAACAGTTCGGGCTGCTTCATTAGGCATTTTTCCATTAAGCAAGAAAACCAACTGCCTAGGGCGGCAGTATTTTGGGAGCGGCAAGAAATATAAATTTGTATTAATATGAGGGGCGGCAACAAAGTACATAATTGCCTAGGGCGCCGACACACCTTAACGGGGCCCTGACATCAGTAGAGTGTTTGCTAAACAACTTTGATAAAGAATGCTTTCAATCGCTCTAGTAAAGCAGTCAGTATATCAAATAGGCTTTGCAAAATTATAACTAGAAACCATGTACATTTTTGTATTAATTTTGAAGATGTGGACATTTTAGTCCAATGTTCTGTTATTATGGCATGTTGTCACATACGGTTATAATGTGAACATAAAACCATGCGATTTCAAGTATATTACTGCAAAGGGAGAATGAATAAATGCAGATTTACTGCTATAGTATTCCAGATTACTTCGTACAATGTAACAAAGTAATTTTTTCAAAATAGTCTTCTATTATAGCAGGGGTGGACACATATGAGGCCAAACAGAGCCCCAAACGGGTTTTTATATTTTATAAAGAGCCACACGTAGAAAAGCATGTTTTCTATTTAACTTAATTGCATATTTTCACAAGTCACGTATAAGAACACACGTAAGAACACAAAAATATTATTGAAAAAGAAAATACTTATTTCAAAATTAAAATACATAATATTTTATTATAACAGAAATCAAATATAATAAAAATATATTTATTAATGGAAAGTATAATAATATCTAACGACATTTTTTTTTTAATTTGTGGTAAAATTAGTTAATGCTGTCCGCAGAAATTCTGTCAGTAGTATTATTTCTTAAATTGGAAATCCATCTTCAATAATGTCACAAATAAATGGGTTCACAAAATATTCAAGTGTAGGTTTCAAACTTTCCAAATCTTCAAACCAATGTTTGAAATTTGCTTGTAATTCTTTCAATTTTCTTTTACAGGATCCAGGACTAACTTGGACACAAATGGGAAAAATTTGTATTATCAATTTTTCAGAACATTTTATTTGAGTGTAAAGTTTCTGTACTGTCTTAAACCTAAAATACACACTTCAAGACATAATTATCTGCTTACATATGTCGGATGTTATTATTATATTAAGATTACTAAAGAGTAAAGTACCCCTATTTTTGAAGTTGCTCAAAATTGTTACTTGCCATATGTATTTAGAAAGATTACAAGGTATTAAATACGAAATTAGAATCATTTTTGTAAGATTTTTTTATCGGATACTAACATTTTTATCAATTTTATAAACTAAGAAAAAAAAAACAGAAATTAACTAAGCAACACATCCTAACATTTCATTTTGATAACTGACTACAGAAAAAAAAAAACAAAAGCGAACAACAAGCACAAAAACAGAAATTTATCGCTAAAATATTAAGAAGATAACTAAAGTAACATAAAGTAACAAAAACAAAAACAACAAAAAAAAATCACAATACAATATTTTACTCAATGTCCTCTGATTTTCAATGCATAATTTTGTAGTTTTGTCGTATTTTTTAGTTATGTTTAAATTAATGAAATGTTAAAGTCTGCTGTTACTTCTATATAGATATAGATATATAGATAGTGCTTTTGTTTTTTAGTTTATAAAAATTGATAAAAATGTTAGCTTGTGATTAAAAAAATCTTACAGAAGAGATTCTATTTTCCTATTTGATGCCTTCTAATCATTCTAGATACCTTTTTCAAATAAAGGGACTTTACTCTTTAGTAATTTTTTTAATTTTGTAACATCCGGTATACGCAAGTAGATAATTATATATTGAAGTTTGCATTTTAGGTTTAAAACAATGCAGAAACTTTTTACTGAAACAAAATTTTCTGAAAAAATTATAATAAATTTTTTTCCCATTTGTGTCCAAGTTAGTGCCGGACCATGTATGTTCATCTAACTTTTCTTCTTTGATATTAATTACATTTGCTTTTACTCGTGGAAAATGAGTAAATATTTTATTCTCAAGATCGTAAACAAATAGTTGAATTTTCGCTTCAAAACTGAATACAGTTTGTGACAAATCAGTAATATTTTTTATTTTCATTGTAAAGCCACATTCAGTGTTTGCAAATGTTCTAGCACATCTTTAAGCAACATTAAGTCAGAAAGCCAAGTTTCATTTTCTAATTCTGGGCATGTTTTGCCTTTTTCTTTTGCAAATGTTATGATAGGATTTAAGAGTTCCACAAAACGGCTCAAAACATTATAAGTTGACAGCCATCCTACAACACAGGAGAAAAAAGTAAAGCCACGATTTTAGTGAGAGCCGCACTTAACTCAACGAAGAGCCGTATGCGGCTCTCGGAGCCGCATTTGCCCACCGTTGTATTATAGAATCAATAATCTGTACTTTTAATTGCAATTTTCTTTTTGCTTGCCACTTTGATTTCATTTCTAGTATAGAAAGATCTTGTGGAGTTTTATTACATTATCGATGTTAGAAAAAATATTTTAAAATAATATAAAATTTGTTTCAGAATTATTTCTATTTGTTAACATTTATTGTGTAAATACATACTAGATTGTGCACAAAAGACAATCTTTCAACAATTAAATAAATTCATTTTGTTTACTTACAAACAGTTTTGATAATAAATATGTGTAGTGTCTGTTTATTAATATACATGCAACACATTCACTAATAATGTTAATAAAATTCAACAAACAGCTATTCAAGAATTCTCATATTAAAACAAATTATTTAACGTTTATTTCTATTGTGATATAATAATAACATAATTTAAAAATTATCGAAATTATCGGTAATATACGTCAAAATTTACCGATAAATTTTAGAGTCACAGTGACCGTTAAAACCGGTTATCGGTAATACAATCCCTATAAATATAAACGTAATGTCATTTATTCCAGCTCGCGTGGGCACCTGGAAAAGGCGTCAAGGGCAAAGACCTCAAGGACTACTGGGAGGGCGACCTAGGCGTCTCCTACATCCCATACTCAAAGGTGAAACCGGACATGGACATAGAACTCCTCGAGGATGGCGGCGTTATAGACGAGGAGACCATGCCCCAATGGCTCAAGAACAAAATTAACAGCCAGAAGCCACCGGACGCTGCATCTGTGGGCGGCGCCAACGATTCATCACTAAATTTGACTGCAAACTTATCTTCTATTTCTTCGACAACGGTCGACACAAGTCAACCGCCTCCGGTACCTGGCGGCTTACTACCGGCCCCACCTTTAGCCCTGTCCCTAGTGCCACCCTTCCAGCTTAATCGGAGTCTGCTGGGAGCGGTCGGAATGAATCTACCTCCGGGGACTTTCCCCAATCTTGGACCGATTGGGGTACCGCCACCCAATTTAGCTGGGGCTTTGATGCAGAATCAATTGTTAGGTGAGTTGTATATCAGACTATACTGTCACAATTTGAATACAAACTAAACTGATGTACTATATTTTTTTGTATGTCTAAGTCGTATTATTATTATTATTAATATTATTATTATTTCTGAATTCGACATTTCTCCTCGTGAGAGGGAAATTCACCTATCCGGGGGTTTTAAATACCAACAGATTAGTCTCGGACGGCATAGCTACTTTATTTTTCCTTTTTATTATTATTATTATTATTATTATTATTATTATGATTATTATATCGATATTATTATGATTACTATTATTATTATTATTATTATTATCGCCATTAACCCTTTCGGGACGGCAGCCGACGAAAGCACGCTTGTTGTGAGCAACTTCAATCGTTTCCCGTCCCGAAAGGGTTAATTGCCCAACGGTTCACCAATTATATATGTTTAGTTCTTGTAATTATGTTTGTTCCTATGTATTCCAGGTCTTGGATCGCCGTTTAATCAAGGACCGCCTCCGGGATTGCTGCAGACGCCCGTGCCGACGATGTCGGTGTCGGGCAACGACAACAACAGTCAGGACTCGTCAAACGACAATAACAACGGTCTGTTGCCGATTCCGCAGCAATACGGGATGATGCAACAGCAGCAGCATAACTTGAGCGGGAACCACGACGACAACATGGACGTCGAGATGGAAGACGCCGATAAATCGGATAGACAGGCCCTCAGCGACCAATTGCTGGCCTCCATGAATTCCTACAATGCCGGCGGGGAGGTGAACCTAACCGCCGTAGTTAACAGATTCAATAGGTAGGAATTTTTTGATCGGGAATTGATGTAATATCGATTGGGTACTTTGTGACAGATTAAAATTTACGTTAATTTAAAGTAGTCTAGACAATTTGTGTATATAAAAGCGCTTGAAACTAAGAAGAGCACCGTGACATATGCAACCAATTATACCCAGTGTATGGTTTATAATTGACCTGCGTATATTTGGTTGCATAAACAACTGTGCTCTTCTTAGCTTGAAACATCTGTACATCCTTGCACTGAAGAGCAGCAAAATTTTCTTGTAAATTTGGGAGTCATAATGACCTGTAAAACTGGTAATGGAATCAATAATTTTCAAAAAAGAAAAAAATTAAACATTTTTTTCCTTTTCTTGCAGACACGATGAAATGGACGATAGGAGAGATAGGCGCGATCGTGGTAGGAACAGGAGTAGAGATAGAGATCGTGACAGGTCGAATAGAGATCGTGATAGGGGGAGGAGCGACGAGAGGAATCGCGACAGGGACGGTAGTAGAGGGGGCGATAGGCGAGTGGGGGGCGATAGGCGAGGCGAGAGGGGTAATAGGTGGAGCGATCGCGACGATAATAGGGAGAGAGACGATCGGAGGGAGAGAGAGAAGAGGCTAAACGACCGGCTGAGAGAGATGGCGGGCGTGGGTGGAATTGGCGATGGCTTTGCGGGGAATAGGGAGCCGCCGAATATGTACCCGCCCCCGGCCGACTATAATGGGGGTGGTATGGCGCCGAATGCGAATCCGGAACCTCTGGATATGGACCCAAGGTAAAGATTTTTTAAATTATAATAATATTGATAATAATAATGTTTATTTCACCAGAGTAACTCATGTACAGGGAAAAAGTCAAAATAAAATTGTGCCATTTATCGACAATCTGAATGTAATGAAAAATAATGTATAAATTCTGCCACATCATAGAATGCTTCTTTTACAATTGAGATAGTACGTGTGAAGTTGCACCACATCAGGGTTGTTATATTTTAAAACATTTGTTTTAAAACATTGTTTTAAAAATATTTTAAAACAAAGTTTTTTAAACATGTTTTTTTCTACTGTTACTGTTTATTTCCGAACTACGTTCAATAGAATCTTTTAGAGACTACTGTGTGTTGTATGTTGACCAGGGTTGTTTAAAAATAACAGTAAAAACCTTTTAAAATAAGTAATAGTAAATAATTGTTTAGTATTAAATCCAAAACTACCCGTGAACATATAAAAAAATATTTTAAAACAAGTTTTTTTTTTTTGGAGGTGTTTTAAAACATTGTTTCATGTTTTAAAACACATTTTAACAAAAAAAAAACTGTTGTTCTTCCTGAAATCTCGAACGTATCCGAGCATGTTAGCTTATGTTTGAATTTTTGTATGAAGAACAGGTCTTATACTTTCAACAGGTGTATAAAGTCATAAAAACAACCAATTCTTTTGTCATGAATATCAGTTAACGCTAAAACGAACCCAAGGAATTTCTATTTAAAAATCTTTCAATGTATGACATTTAATAGTAATACCTACCAAAACAGCAGTTCTTCAAATATTTTACTCCATTAATTCCAACCTCCAACATAATTACAAAAGTCACTCCAGTTACTATTTTGTTGTCATTGGGAACATTGGTTGGGACATTATATTTCGCAATTTCCAGTAGTTCAAACTTCAAAATGTGTGAAAGAAACTTATTTTTGTGAGTTTTCCGTTTTAAAACCCCTCTGGAACGAGCCGCCTTATTTCAGAATTATTCCAGGTCAAATGATGTCACATTGCGCATATTTTGTGGCGTTTTTGTGGTACGGAAGTGCGCTTCTTATTTTAAATCAACTCTACATACATTCTGTGACATGTGTATACATTTTAATATGTCTTGATACCAATAAATCTATCTATCTCTGCATATTATTGTAATTTACCCAGCATATAGTAATTTTTTTATTAATCAATTAATGTTCAGCATATCTATAGATGTTTCAAACCAAGGAGAGCACAGTTGTGTATGCAACCAAATATACGCGCGTCAATTATAAATCATACTGGGTATAATTGGTTGCATATGTCACTGTGCTCTACATATTTTAAGAGTACTCTACTTGCCTTCCTAATTGTTTATTCTTTTTATTGTTTCATCCTGATTATTTCCATCCTTTCTCTAAGCAAATTTTTGACTATGTATAGATTCATGCCCGGCCCGCCTATTGACGACTTCGACCGCCCGCGCATGCGCCGCGGTCCGATGCCTCCCGACGGCTACGGACCGGCGGACTTCGACCCACGCATGGACCGCGGGAGTCCCGACGGCTACGACGACCCCATTGATGGTCCCCCGGGGCTTATGCACCGCGGCGACTTGATGGATGAGCGCGGCGGCTATATGAGGCGCGACCGGGGCTTCCCAGACGATTTGCCGCCACCCATCATGGACGACTTCGATAGGTACCCGGGACCGAGGCGGGACGGACCCCCAGACTTCTATCCGCCGCCCAGGGACGGCTTCGGACCGAGGGGCGGCGGCCCGATGATGAGGGGGCCGCGCGGCGGACCCGACGGTTTCGGACCGAGGGGCGGACCGCACGACGGTTTCGGACCTAGGGGGCCCATGATGGGACCCAGGGGGCCAATGTTTCACCCTAGGGGGCCGCATATGCGAGGACCCAGACCAGGTATGATTTATTTTATATAATTTATTAGTTTAATTTAGCTAATGTTCGGTTCTTTAGTGATTGAAGCAAAGAAATGTTTGTTTAAACCAAAAAATTATCAATAATTAGTCATTTTCTTTTTTCTAATTCAAATAAATAAATGTTTGTTTGCATCCTAAATGATGATGACTTTGAAATACTTATCAGCCAAGAAAATTGACAAAAATTGTTTACAGATTACAGAATATGTTAATTGTCAAAGAAGATGCGGTATTTTAACTGATACCTTATAAATTTTATGTTCTGTCTTCTATAACTGTTTTTTTACTTTATCATGCGTAGTATGACAAAGTATTGTAATCGTGTCGAAAAAAAAATTGAGATTTTAGCGGAAATATGTCGTTTTGGGTCACCTGAACATGTTTCACCAAGGTACAAGAAAATGTCTGTGTGTGTGTGTACCCGTTTTTTGTGGCGACGATTCCGGAGAAACTACTGAAGGTATCGAGACGAAACTTCATATTTGGAAGTTTCGTGACTAAACTTAGAGCTGAAAGAAGTTTTGTCCAAAAGGGCCCAAAGGAACTCGAGGTTTACTCTTATCATTTTTCAACGATTTTGCAAATTAGCCGCCATTTCTGTAATTTCGTCAAAATAGTTAAGTAATAAACTATAGTAGAGAAAATTTTGTATAATTTATGTCCATTCCATTTTTTGGAAAAAAAAATTAAATCATAGTAAGCGGATGCCCCTTGAACTTCCAAATTGTCCCCTTGAACACGGCTGTATCGTATGATAAAGTCATGTGCCTGGCCACATCAGATTTTTTTGTATTTTTTTAATTGATTGTGACGATTTTTGCCACATGATTGTAAAGAATATTGACAGAATTAGCATGTGCTGTGGTAATATATTTTACAACTTATTCTTATACCAAAAGGATATAGACTTCAGTAGCCTTAGTTTGAAACACCATGTAATTAGGGGTGACTATATCTGTAAAATAAAATCGAAAATGAATCAGAGGACATTTTGACATATTGCCATTTGCTAATTATTTGTATTGAAAACTTGAGTTCCAAACTTTGACCGCAAAACCATTATGTAGGTCACACAGATCAAATGAGTTGTAGAAATAATAATTTTAAAAATTAGCTACAAAGAATTTCAAAGAATTTGAGTATAATTGGCTGTAAGAATCATCAAAATCCACCAACCATTACAAAAGTTAGGTAAATCGAAATATGTTGAATTTGGATGAATATAATAGGAATAGGTGTATTTATTTATACCAAATTATGAGGATTGGTTTGACTTTCAGATAGCACACCTTGCATTTTATTCTTGTATTAGGTAATATCATTTACGGGAGCATGTTTTTCCCATTTCCCTAAACTATCAGCGCGCTGCGCTGCTAATTAAATAGGAATAGAAATTCTTGATTTTTTTTTGTGGTATATATGTACCTATTTTACTCTTTAGTTAACATGTTTTCACAAACTGCTTTAACGTAGTACTAGAAAAAAATGAAATTATTTTACATTAGGTTTGTTTGAGCTGTGAAGAAACTATAGTGCAAACCAGGAGAGCTGCAAACGACTCATCACTTAGAATGTTACGAAATATATATATATATATATATACAAAAAAGGCTGTTTCATTGTAGCGTGCGATCGATCAAACAAGATTTGTCACGTACGTCAAAAATAACAGATATCACTTAGTCATTTGCAACTTCCTGGTTTTTAACATAGTTTAAAATTACTTTGATATGATACGCTAATTCTTGACAGCTGCTCGAAGAAAACTTAATTTAAAACTACAAAACCGACATTACTAATCTAGCATTTAAAAAACAAATTCCTTACATAATAAATACCCTGTTCCCCTTTAGGACCGTGGATGGATGGCCCCATGCGTCCAGGCTTTGGGCCGCGCTTTGACGGACTCCCAGGACGATTCGGGGGCCCGCCGGGAGTCCACTTTGACGACCACCACCACCAACGTCACCCGCGTAACCGCCACGATGATCATCACGATGGAGGTGGCCGTTTCGAGGGCTCGGACGCCGATCGCTTTGAGGGCTCCGATGGGGGGCGATTTGAGGGGCCCCGCAACGAGCCCGATATCGAGGATAAACCCGCCGAGAATTTCGATAGATCCGAACGCCGCAGCCGTTGGGGCAACAGTTCGCCAGCCCGCGAAGAGGCGACCGACACTGTCGTCGACGAAGAGAATATAACCTCACATGTCATTGAAGAAAAATCGAATGTTGAGGAGAATTTGGTAGAAAATGAAGCGGAGAATGATGAAGATTGCCAGAGGATGGATGAAATTAATGAGAATAACGAACATGATTGTGAAATGGGAAATACGACTCCTTTGCATGATGAGGGCCCGGATGAAGAAGGAGGGAATGACGAAGTAGTTGATGAGGAGGCGCCACCAGTGATGGAAGAGACTGTAAGTGAGCCAGAGGAGGGAGAGACGATAGTGGCGGATGATTGAACTGCAAAATCAGTGCGTCAGAGAAGAAACAAAACTTGTATAGATGAATAACTTTTTCTTTCAAAATTGATTTCCTAGATTTTAAGGTGTGTTGCAAATATGTTAACACTAAATAACTGTAGGGCTGTGATAGTGTCGTGAACACAGGTGACCGATAATTTATACTGACAAACTAGACGTGAGAAATTGATTATTAGTCTTTTATATCAAGATCGATCAATAATTATTTATGAATAAATTTGAATTATATAGTTTTTATGAGAATGCCTGGGTGTTATTTTCATCGCATAAGTCAAAATTTTTCTGTTTGACAGCGGGTTGTCTTCGAAAGGTAGGTCCATCTGTGTTCACATAACTGCGCATCACGGAGGGAGCCAGCGCCTGCGCTCAAACTGAGTGATTGGTGCAAGGTACAGTTACTTTCTTTCTTTCATACATGTTTGCAGTACAGTACAATAATTTATGCGCCCCCATAAAAATACAACACGCAATTTCTAACATGCCTTTACATTTTTTTTATAGTTTTGTTATCGAAATAAACATTTGTATTTTTAGTGGAAGAATCTATATCGTGACATTATATCTATTAAAATTATAAGAGTTCTTCTATTTTCTTCAAAGAGTGCCAGGAATACAACTTAAGATTTTTTATATTAATTATTTTTATTGGGGCACATAACAATGTCTATTAAATATTATCGGTATATACATATATATTTTTCTCTTAGGCGTATTTATAGTAACTCTTATCAAAGCACGATATTTGGGTTTGTTTTACAAGTTCTGTACGATTTGGCATACAGAAATCTGATATATTATTAATTTGTTGTGTTAATAATGTACATTCTTAATTTCTAATTAACAGTTTGTGTCTTAAAATGGGTATTACGATATGTTTAGATATCATTTTTTAATCTCTTGATGTGTTATAAAAAAGTTAATCATGTAGACGTATCAAATATACTTAGTAGAAAACACCGGATTTTTTTATTTGTATCGTTATTCATGAGAAATCATTGCGCCAATTATTTCATTCATTTTATTTTTATCATTTTCGGTATATAGTGTGTTTGTTTTGTGAACTAATAGTAATAATGTCTTCGATTAATATATGGAATAAATAAGTTTGATGATGATTTTTAATGTGAATAAGGAAAATTTGCTTACCATAATGCCTTTACATATCTACTATCATTACTATCAAACAAAATTGCAATAAATGAAATGTATGATAGTCGCCCCATATTTATGGTGTCACTCAACATCTGATTGTTTCTTCCAAATTTTCCGGTAAACAGTGGAGAATAAAACTGAAAACTGATGGCTAAATTCAAAGGCATGTCACTCTACATTTAATCTTGCTTGATGTGGGAGCAAGTGACAGAAAATTATGATATGATTTCACACGTCGCTCATAGTATAGCATCCTACTAGGTTTCATAAGATGTTACTTATCTTTATTACGTGCCAGTCTTCAACATTTTAAAGCAAGTAACAGGAAGTGAAAGCAAGTGACATAAAAATGTTTATCATTTTACATGTTGCTCATGGTATAGGATGTTACTTTGCAAAATTTCAAAGCGAGTAACATGAAGTGGAGATGAGTAGCACAAAAATGTAATTATAATTAATTAGATTAATAATTATACTAAAAAAACCATTTAAAATAGATAATATTTATTTAGTTAAAATTAATATTTGTACATATAGAATGCGGTAATAACATTAAAAAATTAATCTAAACAATTTTATCACTAGCATCGTTGCATCACAGAGTTCGTTTACTTAAAATTAGGTGACAGTCATCACAAACTCTAACAGGTTTGGCTGACGACGGTAACGATAAAGAATTATCTGAGCAGGAGTGGCAAAATATCTCCCCACAATTTCGACAGTGGTGCTAAAAATAAATAAATAAATAAACCATCCTACAAGACAAACATCAAAATACGCTTACTCTTCTTCTGGTTAGGTTAAATTCTTTAGTGCATGATTTACAATTCGTTGCAGTCTTGTCGTTGGCCCATGTGCTTTCGACTTTCCGACTTGTTTCCTCCTTGAGATCTGATAATTCAAGCTTGGAATCGCTCAATTTCTTTCCTAATTCTTCTAATGTTTGCTCTTGCTCCAGGCAATGCTCTTTTAAGGTATAATACTCTTCTTGTAATCCAGCATATTTCTAAAAACAAAAGAATATTATTACAATCATTGGCCTTTTTTAGAAGCTGTTTTTACTATCACTACTAACCTGCGCTATCAGTCTTAATTGAGTTAATTCATGTTGCAATTTAGCAATCTTCTCTCGATCCTGCTTCATGGAATCCTGCATTGTCGCCCTCCATTCCCTTTCAACTTTTAGGTCATCTTCTACGCCGTTAGCTTGTTCTTCGTGCTGCGCCATCTGTTCGTCAAGTTGACGTCTTCTCTGTTCAGCCAAAAGTCTAACATTTTCGCATTCACGATATCTAAAAATTTTCCAAATTTCCACCACAATACTCTCGCAAGTTGAAACAGTCAATCATTTGTTACAGGAAAAGCCAACAAGCAGTCTGCATTTCGGTTGATTACAAATTAAGTTATTAAGAGTTACGTAAGCTTTTTTTAACAGTTTTGTCAAAATAGTGGACTAGTATTTACTACGACTTAAAATTCAATGAAAAAGCATAAAAAATAATTGATGATTTTTCTAGATTTTGGAATTTGACCAGTTCTGATACTAGACTACTTATATTATACTTTAAAAAAGAGTGGAAGGGATGGGTTAAAACTAAATAAAAATTATAAACCAAATTAAAAATGGAGTAAAACTGAAAATAATGGCAAACCAACTACAACAAAACTATGTACTTGATAAAAAATAAATTAACTGAACAAAATCGAACGGGCAATTTCAAACAACGATCTCTCTGGTAAATAGTAATATATTTTTATTGGTACAAACGAGAATCAAATACAATAAGTTACAAGAGTTGTTATATAATAATGGGTAAATATCACACAAAGTAATGTACAGAGACCGGCAAAATTTTCGGTACGGTAAATAACTATTTTGCATCTGTTTGATCCTCAATAATATGAATATTAAGCTATCAAAGATAGGCAATAACAGATATTAATAAGCCCTTTTACTTTGGCGGCTTTTGTAGTATTATAGACCGCGCAAAAAAAAAACGATTTACGTAAAAATTTTGATCTCCAATAATTCTTTGATGGATTTTGATACTTCCTTTAGCAAATTATAAGTAAATTGTTCCAGTATTTAGAAATTTTATCAAATAATTTTCCTATAGTTTGTTGACAGAAATATTGGAGATCAAAATTTGTTAAATATTTTAGCGCAGAGTATATTAAAGACACTATATATGTCAGCTTATATTAGATGCCTCCAAGATAAAAAGTACTCTATAATTTTTATTTAATTATCAAAAAATACTTAGCGTCCTAATTCTTACAACACCCTCAATAAAAATTAATAGAGTACCTGTTGAGTTTGCATCTTTGGTTTTCGTTCTATAATAACTATGTAAGAATGTACTAATAACTTTATATTTATGCTTATGTTTAAGTCTAACTACGTATAGCTGCTGTAGTGAAGGTTTGCCAACATTTTCAATTTTTTGCCCCCCCAAATAGTTTCATTATCCTAATCTTAATACTGTTAAATGTCTCAGACTAGCGTAAACCGAAGTAATGACAAAAGCGGTCAATTTATTATAAGTAAATGTGACTTACTTAGCTTCTAGTGTCTGTATAGAGTCTGACATGGCCTGCGATTTACTCTCAAGCTTCGATATAAGCTCTGTCTTATGCTTTAGGGAACCCTCACTCTCCTGAAATCAATGTTCGATCTTTACAAATTCAGTCTTGTCTTATATTCGGTAACCATTTGTTCCCTTTCCTCAGAAATAAAGTATATACATATATTTATCTTTCCCTAATCAAAGATTAGCAAAAATCCGTAAACAAATGCAATAGCAAAACAGCTTATAATCTTTGTTTAGAGAACACAATATCAAAGGATTCCCACAACCAAAATCCGCAAATACAATATCACAAAAGCAAGAATGGAGAATGCGGGTACAGACGACTGATCTGGTGAATCAAGAAAATCCATTATTCGGGTTTTTTTGATTCACCGTCGTTACTGTCATTCTCCGGTATGGTTTTTGGGACATGATCGGAGGCATGGCTGGAATGTCCATCTTTGTGGGTCGCACCGTCATCGACGGATTCAAGAACCCTGGTTTGCTCTCTGCTCTCCGATCGTTTGATCGGAGTTCTGCGATCGGAAGGTCTCCTCTCGGCCTCTCTGACCAGGTGATTGTACTTTTCGAGATTGTTCAGTATTTTGCCGATCTGGCCGGCTTTGGCTTGTAATCGACTCACCATCTCTCCTTTTTGGGTGAGTTCCATCTCACACTCCTACAGAGGCGGGAGATAGACAACCAAGTTAAGCGAATGATGGATGGATGGTGGTGTTTTTTTGTAATGGATTATGATAAGTTTAGTGTTTGAAAATTATTTTGAGATTTGTGTGATGTTGATGCTGTCTAGTGCGGGGTAGTAGGTGATTATAATGATGACATTTTACTTGCCTGTAGCTTCTTGTACATCTCCAAGTTGATGAGTTTGATGTCGTCCAGTTGCCGCCGCAAGGATACGATTGTGTCCTGTTTCTCGTGGATGTCCTTCTCGAGGAGCTTCATTGCTACTTCCATTTCTGCCTTTAAATCCATCTGAAATGAAATGAGAGATATGTATTGAGATGTGCACTGAGACATGTGTATTGTATCAAAGGACAATACAATAACAGTAGGGAACAAATTTCCAACATTGTGATACAACAAAAAAAAAGATTATTTATTCCACATTATATTTGCTTTACACAAATAGAAACTGAAAGTGGATTTATTGTAACAGGTCTAGATTTACATATACAGCAATACTTTAAAAATTGAGAAAACTGCAACAAAATCAGTTAACAAATTATATAAATTCAAAGAATATGCAAAAGTACTGCTTTCAAGCTGTGTATTTTGATGAATCGATAAAAAGCTACCATTCAGAAAGATCGTGGAGAATATCAAATTCATTCATAAGACCCTCAACATCGTGACATACACGTAAAGATCCTTCCATTTTAAAATATGCTTAAAAAGGCTCGTTACACTTTGTACGACAAGATTTCATGTAGCCTAGAACCCAATAACTCGCTTTTTCTTTTGATAAACCTAAGCCTTCAACCAAATCATTCAGTTCGCACTGGTTTATAACGTGAGGTGTTGCTAAAACTTCAAATGGTGAATCTTCACGACTTGCCTGATTTGACAGAGTGATTTCAGACATTCTGTCAAATCAGGCAAGTTTCTTCAAACAGGCGAAATTTCTTCTTTGCCTAAAATCGAAGATGATGAAGTGGATGGCGCACTTGGGAGAGGATCTCTCCATGGGGGATAGGTCGAGATGCTGATGGCAAATTTGGATATTTTATTTTATGCTTATCCTTCTTCGAATACCCGGAGACGCTTATCGTACAAAAATAGCAATCACCTAGATGATTGGAACGCTCTCGTCACAATATGGGAACTGCAAACGGCATTTTCTTTTGCTTCCCTTTCATCCCCTTTAAAAGTTCGATCTAACAGGAAATACAGCATATATTATGTATCCATGGCTTTTCCAGATCTCCAATTCTAAATCCAATTCCAAATCTCCAATTCTAAATCCAGCAGTAGGCTGCTTTTATCGGTTCCGTATTTTTTGTTCAGATGTATCAATCACTACATAACAACCGCACATATAACAAAACTTATTTGGAAAATTTTTACATCTTTTTTGATCACTTCCCATATTTTAATGCACAGAATGTCTGTATAACTTAACTTGATAAAATAACACAAAAAACTTGTTGATTCGTAATATTTCGAACAATCTGTTATGAGAACGTATGCACAGAAGGCTCATTCAAGCGAAATATATGACTTCAAATAAAATGGATCTTAGACCTGTCACAACACTTTGATGTCTTGATCTATGAAAAGTAATGTTAGGTCAACAAAAATATGTGATCACTGTTCTAGTTGTAGGACCCTTGTTCCCTTGTATAATTATTTTGGCTTTAATACTGAGTATAAGAGAATATGTCTAAGGTTCTTAATTATTCCATTACAGAGTTCAAAACATTACAGAGTTCACAAGACAAAATGAATCTTTAAATCTTATGCTAACAGTCTATACGCCTGGAATTTAAGTGGCATAAATCTGGCATTTGACATAAGTTTTTACCAGTATCGCATTTGTACTTGTAACAGTACATAATAATAGCCTTGTTGTTTGTTAATATTAGAACTATTTACACTAGCCAACATGTTAAATACCTACTGCATAAAAAACAAAAAACTGTGCTGATAGAAGTTACATAAAACTATTAAATAAAACAAAATGATAATACGTTTGGCCTTCAAATTGTTGGAAGAATTATTTTTTGCACAGTAAGCAACGTCTTGTGTTTTATCTGCACTTTTTTCAACAGTGTGACTAACAAATTAAAAATACTCCAAGAATTAACATAACATTAAACATACAGAAACCGTTTATGGTAATAAAATGGTTAGTATGTAGTCTGTAGTATTCCAAGAAATTCATATGCAATATCAATTGTTTATTACTCGACATACTTATGCGACTCTTGAATGTTGCCTTATTACTCACCTTAGCTATTTACAAAATAACAATTGCGGGCGGTCGCCTGCAATAATCGCCGCCAACAACAAACAATCAAAGTAACCAGGTTGCGCAAAGTTTCATTGCTCATTTGCCACAGCATTAGCATATTTTTATGGACGTGCAGCAATTATCGTTAAGAATCATTAAGGTCGTGAATGCTAATTAGAAGAAAAAAAAAACGGAAGTTAGTGAGGCAGAAAACGTAAAGATTTAAAGAGTTTAAAATTGACGAGGAAAGTAGGTGGATAATTACAAACTTTCGATATATTACTGCGCAGTGTTGGAAAAAAAACATTAAAAATCAATAATAATGACTGGCATAAGAAAATACTAGTTAATAATATAGTCAAGGTCTTTACATAATAGGTACATTTATTTATGCTAAGCAAAATACAAATATGTAGTAGAGATACTAGAGATGAGAGAACATTTTGGTCCCCCAAAGTACTTGGTTATTGAAAAATATTAACGTTGAAGTTTACCCAAGTCTACCCTTCGTTAATACCTTCTAGTGCCGCTAGTTGAGCGCTGATGTCACTAGATAAGATTAGAGCCAAAACTTTTCCGCAAGTAAAATCTTCTAAAGCATCAGTATTGTTAACCTTTTCAGTTTAGTATTTGACAGTTTCAGACAAGTATTTAACACACTCAAAGACAAAATAATGAATCATTTTTTGTGCATTTTGAGCGCAGTAGCATGATAGTTCCCCTAACCACCACAAGATAATAGCACATTATTATAGATATTTTTCGCTTTTTGTGCTTTGATGGAATTTATTTTGCCTAAATGTGTAGATGTTTCAAACCAAGGAGAGCACAGTTGTGTATGCAACCAAATATACGCGGGTCAGTTATAAACCATACACTGGGTATAATTGGTTGCATATGTCACTGTGCTCTACTTAGTTTAAAACTACTCTACCACGCGATTGTACATAAATGTGTCTAGTGTCTGGGGCTAAAAGTCATTTCTATTCTCGCGCCCCGATGTGAGATGTCAGACAAAAAATAGACGTGCAACAAGTCCAAAATATTGCCAATGTTTAACGTATTTATTTATAGCAAAAACCCCAATTTGTTACTTAGAAACAACTTTCTGCTCTTCCCACACATCTCTGAAAGCCATCAGCGAAACCATCGTGCTAAAACATGGCCTATGTACTTTATCATTATATCAGGCGGGTAGACTTCTATCTTCAGGTAAAGTAGAGTGTTTAAAGTTTAATCAGCAATTATGAATTTCAATTTAATTTAATTCATTAAATTTAATTGATAGAAACGAATAAATTAACACATTTTTTTATTTCATAGTTTAAATAAGTGAAATCAATAGTAAAATTGAAATATTTAAGAAATTATATTACATATATTAAATACATAATATGTAATTCACAGTATGTAATAACAAAATGAAAAAAAAAAAGCTTGATATGCTTTTATTATTTTAGACTTACAGTACAATGCAATTACATAATTCTTCTGAATAAAACACACGCACACGAGACGCATGTGGGCAAAACACATATTTTTGCCCACAAACATATTTTTTGTTGTCATTTTTTCAACAATAACATACATCTTGCGAAAAATGAGAGCTTTTTTAGCGCCTTATTTGAGGGTGCTAAAAACAATACTGACAGTTTAATTATACCTTATTAATATAAATTTTATAGTGTATTCCAGTAGCGGCTCGTGATATGTTTAATTGGGTGGGCAAAATATCAATGCAGTTTTAAGGACTTATTTAATGAAGTGTTACTATATGTTATTAAGTAAACACTACAAATTTGAACCGACATATTTTTAAGAAGTAGTTAACCGTAAGAACCATCAAGAAGGTCGAGTAAACACTAAACAACCCTAATAAAACGGCAGACTTTTTGCGCGAATTTGTTGCATGCGCTATTGCCTATTAGAATACGTCTATGCTATGGTATGGGGTTATCTGCCTAGTCCTCTGACGTCACACATGCATTTTTCGCTACCCCCACTCCTCCGGCTTGCTGGACAGTTTACGCGCTTGCAGTAGAAAACCGTCACCGCTGGTAGGCACAATTTCAATTGCCACCCCGACCTGGTAGTTTCGGTTGCATACACTACCGTTATTTACCAATTCTACGGCCAGTAGCGTAGCAGCGTTGGATTTTATTATGTATTCAATATAATAATGCAGGCATATAGACAGTGGTTGTAAGGAATTTATATTAGGCAAATACTTAACTGTAACAAATATTGTATTAATAACACATGAAACACTGAATAGCAACCAGTACCAGGTGATCAAATATTTTTTGGGTGGGCACTGCCCACCCTGCCACCCCTGACGAGCCGCCACTGGTGTATTCGATGACTTAAAAATTTCAACAAATTTATAAGATTTTCTTTCAGAGCTGACTTATTCACATTTATCTATATTTACTGTACATTTGTTGATGAGATAAGAACTATTTAGTTTAGATGTTACGTATGTTTAAGGCGCACTTATTTACAATTAGAATTAGAAGAAGAATTTAGGTGACTAATCTTTTATCCACATGTTGAAGAAATATTTATTTCAGTGGTTTAAACAAATCACCGTGTTTGTACATAACATCTTTTTTTTGGGAATTAAAACAGCACCAGCACAACATTTCACAATACATATTTTATACATAATAATATGTACATTACAATTTTATAATATTATTCATCCTATTATCACTGGAACCAGGAGCGATAAGAAGGATTGCTCAATGAAAATTATTCATAACTTCTCAAAATATCCACCAATCAACTATCCAAAAAAATAAAACATTATATCTAAGCGCAAATAATGTCATACCAATATCTCTTCTTCATTGTCACAATCGTCAGGTCGAATCCCACAAATATCCCACGATTTGAAACCGGGCAGACAACAACAGCACAGTTTACACATGTTTATGTTTACAAACTAACAACACGTCACACACTCCGTCGATTGCATGGCATAGAACCGCTCTAAATGCTGTCTGAACCTAAACTGGCTTTCTAATTGTCAGGTGTAGTGTTCACGACGCGCTTAAAACTTAATTATTATCAAATTGCATGAGCGAAGTATCGTTACCGTGATATCGGCCAGTTATTCCTAGATAACGGTGCGTCAAAAGTACAGACCCACTTATAAAATGTAATTGAAAAATCTAGTAGCGTGTTTTTGTGATTGTCTATTATTCAATTGACCTAAGGAAGTTGGCCAAGTTACCTTGACATGCAAAACACGGAGACTAAATACAGCAATACTTTATTTCTGTGGATTTGTCGTCGTCAACAAAACGTAAGATTTTATGAGATTTCGAGTTGAGGCAAAAATTATTAATTGAGTTATTAACGGCAATTAATTTGCGTAGTTTTAACTTATGTTGGCTTTCCATTTGTAATCTAACAACCAGGTGTTAAAATGCGGGCTTTTATCATATTTTCGCAATCGTAACTTAACTAAGGCACGTGTTGTTGTAGTCTATATTCTAAAAATAATACTGTGCGTTTTTGCGTAAATGATAAATATATTCTCAAGGTTGTGATTGGGCAGAAATTTAGGTATTGAGTACAATTTTTCTGCCAAAATATATGGGTCGTTATACTTTTAAAGTGAGATTTCTAATCTCACAGAGTCGTAAAGTAAACGTAAATAAAAAAAAAAACGTTTAATTCAAACGTTTTACTGGAGAAAACTGTCTTGCATAACAGAATTACATTAATTAATGGTATAAAACAGATGCGGTTGAGAGCAATCGCGTTACAGAACGCAAATTATAGTTTGTCTGTGAGAAAATTGTATAATCTACACAATATACATACATAATAACCGTAAACATAGTCATCTCAGTAGCGGCTCGTGATATGTTTAATTGGGTGGGCAAAATATCAATGCAGTTTTAAGGACTTATTTAATGAAGTGTTTACTATATGTTATTAAGTAAACACTACAAATTTGAACCGACATATTTTTAAGAAGTAGTTAACCGTAAGAACCATCAAGATAGTCGAGTAAACACTAAACAACCCTAATAAAACGGCCGGCTTTTTGCGCGAATTTGTTGCATGTGCTATTGCCTATTTAGCTATTAGAATACGTCTATGCTATCGTATGGAGTTATCTGCCTAGTCCTCTGACGTCACACATGCATTTTTCGCTACCCCCACTCCTCCGGCTTGCTGGACAGTTTACGCGCTTGCAGTAGAAAACCATCACCGCTGGTGTGCACAATCTCAATTGCCACCCCGACCTGGTAGTTTCGGTTGCATACACTACAGTTATTTACCAATTCTACGGCTAGTAGCGTAGCAGCGTTGGATTTTATTATGTATTCAATATAATATAATGCAGGCATATAGACAGTGGTTGTAAGGAATTTATATAAGGCAAATACTTAACTGTAACAAATATTGTATTAATAACGTCCAAATAACAATGTGAAATACTGAATACCAGTACCAGGTGATCCTTTATTTTTTGGGTGGGCACTGCCCACCCTGCCACCCCTGACGAGCCGCCACTGAGTCATCTTAACTTGTTATTTTTCAACTACTGTAGGTAAATACCGCTAAAATGTATTCTATGCATTGTTTTGATTTGTATCCATTGTCTTGTGGAGAATAATCGAAATATTGTTTTGGCAGAAGGTTTTAAGTGACTAACAGAACATGGAATAAGATATTTCGGACACGTTTATACTGTTGTATTGTTTATTTTAATGACCGTATTTTGACGTATTTCCTGTCAGTTGTGCCAGATGCGTCAGACTGTATCTGCTTACACCGTACGGTATCGTCTTTTGCTGTTCATAACATTTTAATTTGTTTTGCCTATTTTATCAAGTGAAAAAGGAGCGCACACGTGTAGAGAATTTTGATACCCAGTTATGAACCCAGCACCCAGTAGTCATACTACTCATACTAGATAGAATAAAGTATGTACGCTTATATTTCTTTCTAGCGATAGCATAAAAAACACCTGTTTTTTACTTTCCGACTCCTAGAAGGAAAGTATTGTAATCGACGGAAAAAAAATTTGAGATTTTAGCGGAAATACGCGTTTTGGGGTCCCCTGAATCGATTGCAATGATTTTTGGAAAATGTATGTATGTATGTATGTATGTGTGTATGTCCGTGAACACGATAGCGCCTAGACGGAACAACGGATCGGGCTGAAATTTGGTTTACATATTTAGAATTACCAGGGGACGAACTGGATTGTTTTTGGTGACAATCTGACAACCGGAAGTGGCAAATGTCACATACGTTTTCTTAGGTATTCATCCGATTTTGACCAAACTGACACCATCTCATCCTGCAGTGACATTAAATATGTATATAAATTTACAGATCAATGGGATGAGCGGTTTAGGCACTATAAGAGTTTATACCTATCGGGCGCCTTCGGTTTGTGTCGTAATGAAGGGCTCACGGATGGCTCACTGTATGTGTCAGCATTTATGCAGCCACATGTTTTCGGCTCGCGATCGAAGAATAAATAAACATCTCGCAGAAAAATACAGATACGTGACAGTATAATATTATGGTTATTTATATCGAAAGGTGCATTGTGTTATGATCTAATAGTAGTATTATTATCTTACGGACATTCGTTTAAATGTCAACATTGTAGTCGGAAAGTTGGGTGAGGGCCACCCCAGATATTTTACTTTCCGACTCCTAGAAGGAAAGTATTGTAATCGACGGAAAAAAAAATTTGAGATTTTAGCGGAAATACGCGTTTTGGGGTCCCCTGAATCGATTGCAATGATTTTTGGAAAATGTATGTATGTATGTATGTATGTATGTATGTATGTATGTATGTAAGTATGTATGTATGTATGTATGTGTGTATGTATGTGTGTATGTCCGTGAACACGATAGCGCCTAGACGGAACAACGGATCGGGCTGAAATTTGGTATACATAATTAGAATCACCAGGGGACGAACTGGATTGTTTTTGGTGACAATCTGACAACCGGAAGTGGCAAATGTCACATACGTTTTCTTAGGTATTCATCCGATTTTGACCAAAATGACGCCATCTCATCCTGCAGTGACATTAAATATGTATATAAATTTACAGATCAATGGGATGAGCGGTTTAGGCACTATAAGAGTTTATACCTATCGGGCGCCTTCGGTTTGTGTCGTAATGAAGGGCTCACGGATGGCTCACTGTATGTGTCAGCATTTATGCAGCCACATGTTTTCGGCTCGCGATCGAAGAATAAATAAACATCTCGCAGAAAAATACAGATACGTGACAGTATAATATTATGGATATTTGTATCGAAAGGTGCCTTGTGTTATGATCTAATAGTAGTATTATTATCTTACGGACATTCGTTTAAATGTCAACATTGTAGTCGGAAAGTTGGGTGAGGGCCACCCCAGATATTTTTGTCCGATTTTTCGCATTTTGCCGACCGTATTGTAATGAATACTTTAATAATAAGTATACCTCGTTGACACTTTAAAGCGCCTAAACCTTCTACAATATTTCAATATCGTGTAGCAAAAGCCGCTCTGGCTTTTGTCATGTCATGTCAGAGAGTGGCCACTGATGTATTACTCGATTTGCAACCAGGCTCTGGATTCTATCAGACAGCTTCTATAGACGTTTATAGCTATAGCCCCGAAACCGATCATCTCATTTATCTGTAGGCTGGTATACATGTAGATTGTGAATGTACGTTGTACATATACAGTGTCGGCCAAGTTCAGACGCCGTATAGCCCATAAGAGAGAGAGCAAGAAAGCAATATAAAGGCGGTCACTGCATGCCCCCACCAAGCGACATGAACCAACCACGAGGCCGTGCTAGCGCGGTGCCTGAATTGGTGGGGATGTGTTTGGAATTGGCCGACACTGTATATCAGTTGATGAGCTGGTATCAGTTTTGTCAAAATTAGTTGAAAATGCCACTTCCGGTTGTTATATTGTCCCCAAAAAAGAACCCACTTTGTCCCCTGGTAATTCTAAATAATTATACCAAATTTCAGCCCAATCCTTTGCATCGTTCGGGCGTTACCGTGTTCACAGACACACAGCATTTTCCAGAAATCATTGCAATGGGTTCACGGCACCTCAAAACGTGTACATACTATTCTTCTAGGCCCTAGGGTACTAGTCGGAATGTAAAATAACTCCTAATAGCATATTGATTTACTTTTGATATTGATTATAATAACGAGTGATCATAAAATAATTAGTGCAATATTACGGTTGGACATAATTCGAAAATAAGAATAAAGCACGTCGTTATAAAACCGTCATTACAACTGCGTTAAGGTAGAAGTATACCTCCTGATATAAGGTAAAAAACATGGCTCTTTATTATTTCAATTCATGAGAAAAGTAGGTCACGTTTTAGCAAGCAGTTTTCACTAATGCATTTCGGAGATGTGTGGAAAGGGCGGAAAGTTGTTTTCAAGTAAATAACATTTGCAATATCTCGGATGTTTTGCACGTCTATATTTTTCTCTGATATCGGGGTGAGCGTGAGAGGACAAAAATGACTTTTATCCCTAGACACATTCATGTACAATCATGTGGTACCCAACATTTAAATTCCGTCGAAGCACAAGATGAAATTTAGTAATGCTATTGAACAAAAATTATGTAGAATAATTGCGCTACGATGTGCTGGTATCTTATGGTGGAAAGGAGAACTATCACGTTTAGGGTTACCAGATCTCCGGCATTGGGCCGGAGTCTGCGGCATTTGAGGTCCATCTCAGGCCTCCGGCAGGCATTTGAACATCTCCGGCAAAATCAATCTTCGAGCGTCAATAAAGAGAGCAGATGCAAAACAATACACTGATATCGACATTTATGTTTGGAACCTACCTCTGAGTTTTCAATTTCTTAAAAAAAGATTGACCTATGAAAATCCTTTTTTGATGAATTTGTGGCATTTAAATAAATGCTACGCCTTGACCGAACTAGGTGGCTATCTTTACACAGTTATTATGGCCGTGTAGTTCTTTGTTTAGCTCCAGCTTTATTGCAAACCAAGCAGACGAGGCCAGTAATGTTGATCACTGCACAAGTTTTTTTATGTTATATTTTATATGATTGTAGTATGTATTTATGTATATGCTTTGTTGTTTTTTATCCTTAAACGCGATTAAGAAGAAAATGTTTATTTGCAATTGTTTTATGAATGATAAAACCCAACCCAACCCCTGCCTCCGGCCAGATCTCCGGCATTTCGGTCGAAGGCATCTGGTAACCCGAATCACGTTACTGCTCCCTAAATGTACAAGGAAATGGATTCATTACATTGTCGAAGGAGCAATAACTGGTTGTAAAATCTGAAAATTGGATTGAACTGTTTTTTTTTGTGGCGCCATCATTAGTTATGAGAACAGGTAGAAACATATGTACTTAATATATAAATGATTGTAATCCAGGTGCCGCTAGTAGTCTAATGGGCGGCGACGTTGGTATTATAACATAGTTACGAGTTCTGTACACCATGATTAGTAATCAATTACCTGAATGAGTTGTAACTCATCAACAAAATTTGACCTATCAGACACATAGCTATAAAAGAAACGGTCCACCTAAGATTTGACAAATGTTGTTCTGCACTAACTTTTGTAATCATTGATGGATTTTGATAATTCTTTAAAGCAATTCGGTAAGATTTCTTCAGGCTGCTGTAGTGTAAAAATAATCATTTCTATAAGACATTTTATCTGTATAATGGACACTGGGTTGCTGGTCTACGTTTGGAAGACCCTGTGGAATAATCAGTTACCCTATGTCTCTACGCCACTGGGTTTACTTAATAGATTGTATTTAAGTGTGAATGTACAAATGGTAATGATTCACCATTCCCAAAACATTATGTCTATATACTATCCCAGGAGTACATTTTTCCAACTACCCCGACTATCAAATGAAACATGTTACTGTAGTTACTGACTGTTTAGGCAACCCAAAACGCCCATGTTTTTGAGGTTATCTCGAATTAATATTTTGTCAAAGAAAACAAAAAACAAGCATTTCTTAGCACTTTAATATCCTTATATATTTAAGTAAACTTAAACCGACATGTTCATTCAACAGGTATAAAACATCCAAACAAAATTGACTCATTTAGCCTTATTTTTCCTCCTGGAAATCTTATAATGCGAAGGGTTTTTCCCATCACTTCTGATCATCTGCGGCAGGATCCGCCTCCTCGCGTTAATAAACCAATTGCAGACTTGCCCTATCGTGAGGTTCGCTTCCTGCGACAGCGCCTTCTTCTGGGCGTCGTTCGGATACGCGGAGTAGCGGTTCTCGTAGAGCCACCGTTTCAGAATCTTGACGGAACGCTTCGGCAAGCTCTCGCCGCGCTTTTTCTTCGGCGCCGGATCGTCGGCGGCCAATTTCAGCAATTGCCACGTACGTTCCTGATCTTCTTCCTCGTCCTCCCCTAGGAATTCTACGTCCGCGTCTTGAGATGAATTCGGTTCGGTTTCGGCATCGGTGCTGTCCGTAGACTGAAACCGACCGCGACGCGCATATTATGATCTTTTCGTAACACTCACAGAACTGTTTTCTTATCCTACGCCGCGCCGTGCGAAAGTGGTATTTTCGCGTCTCCACTGGAGACCGAAAAGGAGACGCAAAACGACCACCTTGCACGGCAAGCGACGAAAAAATATTTTTAATATTTTATAGACCGATCTCACCAACAAAAACACGGCGTCCCGTTTTGACTTTTGATGAAATAACTTATCACTTTGTGATATTAGAGATTTTTCCATTTTACTAGAAAATTGTTAATTTTAAGATCCAATCTGACAATGTCAGATTAGTTTTAGGCTTTGGAGCATAATGTAATATAATACTATATATTTCTTTTGCTTAAGAATAAACTCCCATCACAAAAACGTAGAAACTTTGGTGTTATTTGATTTTAAAGACTGTTTCTTTCTAGACAAATCTAAGGATATCTTAGAGTGTGTCAAACATGTATATTTTGCTGCATAATAAGCAAAACATTCATCAAAATTCAATATGTTATTGTTTACCAAACACCAGTGTTTTTACATACATTTGATGATGCAAAAAAGAAGAAAACTAAGGAACCGAGACTGATTAATGAAATTCTTTTGTGTAAAATGATAAAACTAAACATCATTTTTCTATAATATTTATTTTCCTAGTTTTGAGTTATAACTTAGGGTTGGTTTATGCACCTACACGTAAAGTCCTTTATACATATGTGTCAGGTAAGGTAATTTTGTTGCCCCATTTTTGCCATTAACACAGAAATATGTTAGTGGCAGTGTGTAGAATGTGAATAAAAGAATCAAGTGACGAGATCTGTACACCATAATTAGTAATCAACAAAATTTGACTTATCTGACACATAGTATACAGGACTTTACATGTAGATGAATAAACCAGGCCTTAATGTTGCATATCTGGTAGAGTAGTTTTAAACTAAGTAGAGCACAGTGACATATGCAACCAATTATACCCAGTGTATGGTTTATAATTGACCCGCGTATATTTGGTTGCATACACAACTGTGCTCTCCTTGGTTTGAAACATCTATACATAAATAGATTCCAAAAGACTAATAACGTCTGTAATCTTTTATATTTTTTATGATTCCTTCAAGAAATTATAGACAAATTGGTCAACATTTTTCTTTGTTGATACAATTTTTAAAATAAATATTTTTACTCATTGTAGTTTTAGTAGAACATTCAAGAACTTTAGTCAAGCTTTTCCCTACTCAGATTTTAAAGAAATTTAATTAGCAATGAAACAAATCATTTCAATATGTTAATTTCCGAATAAGATACAGTAAATGAAAGTTGCATATGTGTAAGATTTTAGTAAAAATTAAGTTAAAACATTGTAAATTAACATAATGAAATGAATCAAATTACACTGCTAATTAATATGTCTTGAAACTGCGATAACAAAAACTTGACCAAGGTTCTTCATTGTTCCACATGATTTTCCAAACGTAGACCACAAAAACATCATGCGGGTTACACAAATCGAATCTGTTGTAGACATAATTATTTTAATAAATGCATTAGCCAGGAAGACCTTTGAAGAATTTCTCTATAATTTTCTGAAAGAATCATCAAAATCCAGCAAAGATTGTAAAAGTTATTGCAGATCAAAATTTGTCAAATTTTTAAGTTGGCGTTTTTCTCTTGCCGAGTATAGAAATCACATTCATTCAAAAATAATATTCACGAAGAATAATATCCGGATTATCTCTAGTTTCAAATAGTTTATAAGTGTGTTGTCTTTGAGTAATATAAAATACAACATTCTGTCTAGCTGTAATTTTGCTGAATTATTTTCAACAATAAAATAACCAATTCAGACCAATTGCTTTTTCAACACTACTTCTTCTGGTGTCTCTTACATCTCTTGCATAATAAAACATATTAGAGTTTCTATAAATACCTACTGTTTCATTATTATAACTATTATCGAGAGTAAATAGCGTTCATTGATCCTATATTTTATACTAAAGATGATCCAACACAAGAACTGGGGACATTTAGTTTTTCTTGCTTATTTATATTATATCTATATTATAGTATTATCACCGCACTATGATATATGTCCATGGAATACTAAATAAATAAATAAATAATCCACGCAGTCACTCACCTGTAGTTGTAATTCCTTATCAGATTCCAGCCTCAACCGTCTCTCCTCCTCGAGCCGTTGCTTCAATTCCCCAATTTCAGCAGCGGCACTTTTACTATCCAAGTCACTATCACTCACATTCGTAATCTGGACACCGACATTCGCAGGCCCTTCCTCCTTCCCCAACTCCATCTTCAACTGTTTATTTTCCTCGAACAACGCCAACAGGCTATTTTTTGCTATGGCCAAATCTTCTTTCATCAGGGCATTTGTTGTGGTCAGCGATTCAACTTTTGCCTGCAGATTAGCAACTGTTGCGCTGTAATACAAGAAGGAATCGGTTATTTTGACATTTGTTTCCGGTTGGTCGTTTAAATTCCTTACTTCAGGTGTCGGTTTAATTCTTCTATGTAGTTTTTCTGATCCAAGACGGTGATCATTTTGTCGCCTTGGTCTTCCTCGGTGGCAGCTTCCTGTATTTGGTTTGATGATCTCAGGTATAGGGAGAAGTCTATGACTCCTTGCGGACAATCCAAGTCTTCTTCCTGTATTTAAGAATAATGTTAGAGTGGCTTTGAACTAAGTCGAGCATTGTGACATATGCAACCAATTATACCCAGCATATGGTTTATAAATTGACCGCGTATATTTGGTTGCATATACAACTGTGCTCTACTTGGTTTAAAACATCTATAACTGAGAATGGTTATTTAAAAAATTCACAAACTTAACACAAAAAAAATGAGGCTAAGATTTAATTATTTAAAAAAACATATTAACTGGCTAGAATTTTGACAAATTTGTATATGTAATATAATGTTAACAATCTTTCAAATGTGAAAAAACATTTCTAACCTTCACGCAAAGATTGCAATCGATGACATTTAATCCGACCAAAAGTCCAATGATAATGATGGCTTCATCGCTCAACATGAGCGCATCTGGTTCGAAATATTCTGCAAGCGCCTCATCCTTGTTGTCTATTAGCACCTTAAGGTAGTCGGCTAGTTTCTTCTGCATCAAAGCTAACCTCAACCAAGCTCTAGCTCTCCCCATATGCGTCCTGTCCAGTAGATAACAAGAACATTTAATCCAATACTTCTATCTATATATTTAATTATTCTAGACTTAGACTGTCATCTCAAACTTATTCTTTAATTATTTCCCAATGTAGACAACCCAAATAGCAAGTGCTAAAATGGGAAGGCCATTTACCGACTAGTAGGATGTTTGGATATTGTTATCAATTTTTAGAATATAAGACAATTGTGGTTATGTATGATTATTAAACAAATTGAGGGTTATAATACAAAACAATAACTTTAGTATTGAGACAACAAGAGTCATTTTTATCTTGCCTGAAGTTTACTATAATAAAAAATTACCGTCTAATTACCTGACTGTGGGTAAATCTCGGACACTGGAGGTAATATCTTGTGCTTCTGGAGCGTATTTTTCCACTGTTTGCAGAATGTCCCATAATTCCTTCTTTGGTCCAAGGAGACCCTAAAATGTAATCAAATATAACACACTAGCTCGTAAAACAATTCAGATTAAAAAGTTTTCATAATTCAGACAGCTCAAAAAAATACAAAACTTCAATAGGCAAAAAAAATTAACAAAAGATCTTATCTTATCAACTCTTAAAAAATCTTAAAAACTGGTTAATAAGTTACCTTTTTAGGTCGCAGTCCATGACGTAACACATGCTCCAGAACTATAAAGAAGTGCTGCAAGGGCATGTGATCGGAATCTAGCATTCGTCCATACCTTAGGGACTGTTCAATCAATTCCTTAACAACTAACTTACTTATATTAACCAAATTACTCCTTTCTATAGCCGCTGGATCACGACCTGCAACAAAATAATTTCACATAAGCATATCTACTCTCTACAGTCCTCTGTAGTTTAAGTATCAGCTTTATTTTTATTTTTGTTGCCCTAATACTCAGAAGTAATCTATTTATCACAAAGGAATTATTTTGTGGTGTTATCATTCAAAATTTACCCAAAATATCTTGATTGATTTATGAATTGATTTTAAGTGACATTTCTGACTTATTGATACTTTTGTCACCTAGTAAGTTTCTAAATTCATACAGTGAACATTTTATCAGAAAATTGAGACGATTGGTCACTTTATTTAATGAGATTGCTCATAATGTGATAAAATATCAATAAACATTACCAAAAGCTTGTATTGGCACCACAGGTGAAGGTGGCGACAAAGGTTGTATAATTGATTCTTGCATGTTAAACTCAACGTCTTGCAATTCCTTCAGACACAGCCATTCTCCATCAACGGACACCCGAAAATTGCACAGATAAATGGTGTCTTGAGCACCAGCCATGTCCGGTTCCACCGGACCATGGCTCACAGTTTCAACCATTTCCGTCAATTTCATGTGGTTCGAATGTAATCAAAAAACCACAATATCAATGCTGGTGCATTTGCCTTTTAAGTAGAACAAAAATTTACACGATTCACAAGTAAACAACACAAAACTTTACTAGTTGTTGGGAGAACGCATTTCCCTTACATTCTGGAATTTAGTATTGATTTCAGGGGATGCCTTTAAGTGGGGGGGAAATCAATAACCCCCAAAGAGCGCCATCTAGTGGTTTCAGGGATTGTTTTTCTTTGGACTTGACCTTGGGTTTTAGGGTAGGTACCACAACAGAATATATTACGTCGCATTCATACGAAATTTAAATTATTACCTCTAAATTTGCACAATAAATGTCTGTCATTTTACATTATTTTCTAATTTAGAGTAAACTAACATAAACAAAACTGTCCACTATGAGACAGAAACAACAAAGGCAACACAAACAAATGAACGTTTCAAAAATCATCCCAAAACGTTAAAAAAATCGTTTAATCACAACAAATAAAAGAGGCAGCACTGACCTACCTTTGTAATGTTTCGGTATTTTTGGTCGCCCGGGCGCTGACATAAACAAAGGCCATTGGAAATCTTTGAACGACGACAACGAGGGCGATCTAGAGTTTCTATCTACTGTTCCTGAGGTGTTTTGAGGGGTTGTTGGCGAACCTTCACTACCAGCAGCAGCCATTTTTACATTTTTCTTCACTTGTGATACGACGGGCTGTCAAAAAACTATACACAAACACCCACCGTACAGGTTTCTATAATCAAACAGTGGCGCCATCTGTGGACGAGACGATAAGGTTCGTATAATTCATTCGAACGATACAAAATGTCTTGACGATTCCGACGGTTGGATATCGTATTTTTTAGGAAATAATTAAATAAAAGTTTAGGATTAGGGATGTTATGGAATGTTGTGGATGTTATAGAAACCCGTACAGGGGGTGTTTAGGTAAAAAATAAAATGAGTGCATCATTGTATCAAGTATTATAATTTCCATACAAATTATAAACATGATTTAAAATACTGTACACATACAGAGCAAAAATTAAAATAATAAGATTCATTAAGTTCATCCTTGATATGGCATTCCGGATATGAGTTTACTATAGCACGTTAAATTTGATAATAACGGATTGATTCTTTTGTTTTTTGTTTCTTTTGGTAATTTGTGTCCCACGAGAGAAAATTATCTGCCTATAGCCGCCATGTTTTCAAATAGAAATATATACAATTTATTTATTCACATCGTTATTTTTAATTTATTTATAATAATTCTTCTTATACACTGACACGTTAAAATATAGAATCACTTTTATTACAAATAATCTGATATATTATTTTTTATTTATTATTTATTGTTCTCAATATGTCTTAGAGTCTAGGATATTTCTTATTCCTCGAAACTACAAACAATTTTTCATCAAAACAGTATCAAAATAGATAAGCAGCCTTTCGTATTTTTTCTCTTTTTTCTTTAATATTTTCGTTTCAACTGACTGTACCTTCACAGAAGGTGGGCCAAATATTTTCCCAAATATTGTGCCAGTGCTAGTAAAATTGGATGTTCTTCTCATCGATATTTTGTTTAATTCCGAAACATCGAACAAAATGAAGCTACCGAATCACGGATTCAGACAAATCAGAGATCAAAAATTCATTGCCACTCGATTAATAATATATCTATATATAAAATAAAATTACACAAAATATTACACAATCATTTCATCTTTCTTACTCCTCTCTTTTTAGTATAAAATTGCACGGTTCATAAAAAATGTCCATTTTTCTATTTTTAGGTTAGAAATTCTCGACAAATGAATATCGTGGCTGCCAACTGAACACACAGAAACAACCAGAATGGGACGTGCTCTCCACAAAACCACGCAAAATTATCGACTATTAGAAAAAGCTTTCGCTCGATTATTATTATTACAACTAGGAGAAAAAATTATTACTTAACTAAATTAAAAAGACATAAAGCATCCAACTTACATACTAAAGGGTAGGGCTTAGAGTGTTCCATTGTGTTTTACTTACATAGGGGTTTTTACACCATTTTTTATACATACTGGAACACTATAAAGCACGTAAGGAGTTATTATTGCAGATTTGCGTAAGTCTTGTGGAGACGTAGGGCGATTAATAAAAATACTGCTGAGCGTTAGACAATAATCCAAAAATTATAATTATATCTACAAACCTAATTCGTACAAATTAAAATCACATGAACAGCAATGTTTTCATTTTTCCTTCACATAAACGTTTTTTAGCCACGCATTTAAAAAAGAAAACACTTAATAATCTAATAATCTATCTCGTAGTAATAAATAAAAACTATCTCATCTGTATCTTTATCTTTGTCGTCGTCATCATCATGAATTAGTATCGAATACGTAATCATTAAAATTTAATGTACTTCTTTTGAGTTTAAAGTGTCTTAACGATATGTAAAAACTTAGCAGCTTTAAATACATACATCACTCAGGCCTGAGGAACGTTTGACGTCCCAAAGACTTGTCCCTATAACTAATTAATGTCTTTCACGCGATCAATTTACAACACATCCTATAACCTAAAAGTACGATGCCAATAAACAACTCAGAAGTGGGATAGTAAAAATCGACAAAACTATCAAAATATAAAACGGGGGGTGATATTAATAAGAACCGACATCCTTTGACAACCTCTCAATCATTAATGGCAAAATTGGTTTTCTTTTCCGTATTAGCTAGTCTACTACAAAAAACAAAACTGATAATAATAATACTAGTATTGTGAGGGTGTAGGCACTGAAGTGAAAGATTGAAACTATTCTCTTATTTTTCGTATCTTTATCATGCCCGCTAATCTTTAACCAATTTGTAGATGTGGTGTTGAGCGCCGTGTTCTGACGTAGACACCTCAAATACGTACGCTGTACAAAGTAAGGTTTCTTGGGTTTCCCTGTTGCTTACCACCTGTAACAAACAAAAGAAAAAAATTAAAATCGACTGACTCCATTTTCTCTAAAAGGTGGTCAAAGTTATAACCAGGGTTGTTATAAAAAAGTTTTTTTTTATTTTTCAAGGCAGTATCAGAAAAAAATAAATTATAGTTTTCGAATATAAAGGGATGCTCATGGAGATTTAATAATAATATAAAATCTATCTTTTTGCAAATGTTGGCTTTCTTGAGTTGATAGTAGGTTCTCTGTTCCATTTGGCGTTGTAATGGGATTCCCTGACGGTTAGGGGAATACCTCACAAGTAGTTAGTTGGATTTAATACAAAACAATTATTTACTATTATTTATTTTAAAAGGTTTTTACTGTTATTTTTAAACAATCCTGGTCAACATACAACACTTAAGGTAAGTAGTCTCTAAATGATTCTACTGAATGTAGTTTGGAAAAAACTTTGTTTTAAAACATTTTTAAAACAATTTTTTAAAACATAACAACCCTGGTTATAACACAAAAATGATTCCACTCAACAGTCATTATCAAAGTGTTGCAATATAAATATTTAATAATAAAAATATTGTACGTATATGACAGATTGCAATACAGAGCTTTATGGGTAAGTGAATAAACCCGCCCTTAATTACAAGAACTGTCTAACTTTCTTATTGATAACTCCATAACCTATCAACTGCAGAAACAAACTTGCGTGAATCAACTAACCTGTAAGATTGTGAAATTCTCCAAGACGCTGTTCATCATGTATTTCTCGGGCAGATGCTTCAGCTTGTGGATGAAGTTTATCATATACTCACACATGGGACTTCGATGGATCCTGTAGATGAATTTCCCGTTGTCGTACCTTGCGTATTCCGTCTCTACCTTTTCCACCACCTGCTTTCCGAACGAACACACTTTTGTCGAACAAGTGATCGTCATATTTTCATTACTTTCATACCTGAAAAATTATTATTATTATTATTATTATAATTATTATTATTATTATTTTATGAAATACTGATGTATAGTGATTACTTACTGGCTTGTTACTCCGTAGAAGGCCCCTGCTTCGTCCTGTATGTTACTATTGAGGTCCGCCCAAAATTTAACGAGGAAGAAAGCGTTTTGAGGACCTTTATCATACAATTCCTTCAAACCACCCTTTTTCTCTGGGAATTTGTCGTATATTTGTCGAACATCAACAGCCTAGTAGCAAAACCACAAATTCAGCATCATTAAAACAGAAAAATTATTAAAAACATACCTCTAACAACGGATCAGCGTATGACAAAGCAGGCCCTCCTATGTGAACAAATAGATGCCTTGGATACTGCAAGAAAAAACAAAACATTTTGGGTTATGTTTTGTGTGTTGTCATGGCTACGTTGTGTAACTTGGGCGTAACTGCGGCGTGCCTTGATTGTGAAAGCGCCTTAATGGGCGAATACTTACCGATTCGTCTCTGTTCTGTGATTCCATAAATGCTGAGAACTCAACTAGCCTCAATTTATGAGTTGCTATCGCTCTTCCTTCCCAAACGGGGGGATGGGGGGCTTGTAGGGCACCGACGTCACCCTGTGATACCGCCGTCGAAGGTTTGCCTGTCGTGTAAGAGGATTGCGGGAATGGCTTCACACTGAAAAACAAATTGGTTATAATTTAGGAATGTTTTGGGTTAAAAAGAATTTTTGACACTTTTTTAAACTACGTATTTGAAAAAGTACTCACTCTTGCGAAGTTCCAGGTTGTAGCCCAGGCTGCCAGAATTGCTGAAAAAATAAAAAACAAAAATCAGATCAACTCGACAAAAAAAAAACACGATTCCTCCGCAAAAAAAAATCAATATTTGCTATGGACTCTGGAGTTATCATCCACAGATTATACGTTCCTAAAGCCAGTTAAGAGATTAGAGGAAGCCTTTGGAACACTGTAATCACTGTAGCGCGCATATCATCTACAAAAACTCGGCAACACACAGCAAGGAAGCAAGGGAACATTTCCGTAAAAATATTTTGTTAAATTTGCTAATATTTTTAGGTAGCGTTCACAATTAAGTTAAGTTTTGGAACGCTGGCGTTGTGTGTCGTCGTCATTGTAACCAACCACCAGCGCCAGCATTACGAAAACAAAACTTATTGTGAATACTCCATTAGGATTTGCTGCGTACGAAAAAAAGCGTTTTTTTTTGTTTGTGGGGCGCAATGTCGCTCAAGCGACTTACCGCTCCAGGGGCGTAGCCTGTGGGGGGAAGAAGACCCATAGTGGCCGACTTGCTGTGCATTGCTGAGGCAGAAACAATCTGAGCACTCGACATACTGGACATTGTCTGCAGGGCCTTCTCCTTAGCAACAGTGTCCTGCCAAAACCATACTAAATAACAACCGTATCCACCATTTTATTTAATTGTTTGGTAACAGATTTTTACAGTTTTTCAATTTCTTGTTTAACCTTTGAATAATTTCAAGTACACAAACCGGAGGAAGATTGCCGTATTTATTTTCAGCGTATACAGACCGGAACATTATTTACATCGCAACCAAGACATAAAACACGTATTCGGCCATAGATGTAGTAAGTTTAAAGCGTAGGTATGATTCTAATTGCATTATGTAAGTAAGTATTCGCGCAATTAATGTCGGTTACGTAAAAGGGCAATAATTAGAGCGCCTATGAACGGTACGAGCAGCAAATTTTCCAGGGAAAATGTCAACATTATCATTATTTATCCGTTATTTGCAGATTTAATGATCTCCACGCAAAAACGAGCAAAACCGCTAGGCGACCGTTGTTCTTTTCAAATGTGGAAGGCATAATTCAAAATATAACTTGTTTACATATTTTAATGAGGCATTTCGTTATAAACCTGCGTTTTGGTTAAAAGCGTCGTTACAAACCTGGTATTGTAAAGGATGTTTCAAACTACTGAAATATTTGTTCTTCTTCGGGTATATGAAGCATGATAATATTATTTTCATGCTGTTCTTTTGGTTATAAAAAGAGTATAATAAAAATGTTTACTTTTTTATTTAATGACGAAAGAAAATACACACTCTATACCAACGATAAACAAAAACATTACTTTCTGCAAATAAATCTGTTATGTTCTTGCATCATAAGAAAGAGAAAAGCTGTGGATTTTTATTCGCTACGATTGGAAAATCAAATTAATTATAGAACGTGATGGATCTAGAAAGAAACTGTCAATAATATTACAATGGTCCGACCGTTTTAGAACGCCAGTGGTTCAAAGTGCGCAGTGCTTTTTATGTCCTGGATGGATGCCAAAAACACTTCCATATCAACTACCAAGCCGTAATTTCTTCAGAGGAAAGTCACTAAGACTCTAAAACTGAATGAACGAAAAGAATAATTGCAACGAAAAGCATAATCACATAGGCAATATAATACTAAGCTTTAAAAATTAATTAATCAAATTATAAATATGTATGCTCTAGATATTAATTCAATATTTCAGACAAAAATAGTCTATGCTCGCAACATATTACGCCTATAGCTTAAAATCGTAAAAATTGTTAATTATTATTGCTGATTTATTCCACCAACGCGAGAATGGCATTTTTATCACCTTTGATGATTCAATTTATCGCCACGATGCTAATTGGCAGCCTATTGCATTGATTTGCATCCAATTCTTTTTTATGCTTTCGTTAAAGTTCAAGAACATTGTCTATTTTAGTGATTTTGAGTTTCTCTTCCTTATTGGGTGGCATAAACTACCTTATGAATGACTAAAACTATAAATTATCATCACCAATAACGCTTCAAAACCGTTTTCAGTCCATTTGCAGGACTGTATTTTGTGCCTCTGAAACTTGCTTATGTCTTCAATTTGGAATCATAACTTGTGTTGCAACAAAACAATCATATTTCTGCGAAAATTTAGCAATGTGTGTGACCCCATAAGCGGAATAAAAATCTTAATAATTGGCAAATTATAACCACAATGAAACGGATTAGTTATAGCGATGTTTGCGCAGTAATGAGGCGTATCTTTCGGTAAAGAGAGAAGCTTTCTAAGAATTGTACAATAATACTGTCAGTGTACGCACTATTAACTTGTGATTGCATAATAATTATTGGCTTCGTTTCCACAAACTGCACAATAATATGGCGTCCGCGCTTTTTGATGCAATATCAGGCAGGTTGCGGGTGAGTCAGGCTATTTTTGCAACCGGAAGAAATAGCCGGTACTCTGCAACGATGAATAATCAAAAACAGAAGCAGCAAATTGATTTCCTAAATAGTTTTTTTTTTATAAATCACGCAACATATACAATAGTGTTTTATATATATAGTAATGATTGAATAAAGATTTGTCTTGTTAATAGTGACAATGGCTACTCACCACTTTAAGTTTTGCCTGGATTTCTCTGAGTTTCCGCCTTGCCAAAACCTGTATGTGAGAGCTAACCTGTTTTCTCGTCCTTGTCTTCCCCGTTCTTAGTTTAATATACCTCGCAATTAGTTCATTTCGACCTGTAACAAAAGCATTAAACATTCATTGAAAAAAATAATGACACGAAAACCCTATCAAAAGCCTATTAGCAAAACTTTTCATGAGATAGGTAAACCAACTTTATTATGTCGTAAAACTAAGGAATTTTGACAAGGGGGTAGAAACCACCAAAACCACCCCCTATACACTAAAAGCAGCTAATATATTATACATATTTCGTGTTTCCTTTGATCGCTGCTTGATTAAGTTGAACAATTCCGCTTCTTCGGCATAGTATCACGCTAACCACAATCATCCAACCCTCTCTTATACCAGGCATCCCCGTAAGGGTTCGTGCGTCACTACCGTTAATCAAAACCTCAACTCGACCCGATATTAAGTCAAACTCTCCCCAAACGGAGACACAATGACTTATTTCCTTAATATATATCGTTATCAAGATATATAGTTGTGTATTAATGGTGAAAAAGTTGCAATTCTTTATCTCTAACGTCTGCTTTATTCAAAGGGTTGTTTAGAGAATGAATTGTTACACCTTCATTAGTATTAATGTCTCCATCATAGTTTGACATTTAAAAAATTGGCGCTAGAATTTTGTTACGTCAGTCGGTAAGGAAACTTTCTTTTCGAACCAACGCTTTTTTGGTTGCCTATAGGGCAGAAGTGTAATTTGAGAACTCGAATAATTAGAAAATGGAAAAATTGTGTCTGGAAATTCTGTTACTAAGTGAGAATGCTATCGTGGTATATGGAATAGTTGTGTAATAAATATGTTAAAAAATGCGATGGAATACATATTCTATCGGCGCATTTCTACCGTGTACTTATCTAGCTTAGTAATCGTCGTGCCTTTTGTATTCTCCTTGGCATTTGGTGGTTGTTGTTACGGCTCTCCGAATAGCTGAAATTTTTCAGGCTACGTTGCGCATTTTGCAATTGCAAAACAACATAGACGATGAGCAAAGGTCTAACTATACAACATGAATCGAATAATAGGATAAACGACATAAAATAAATAGATAAATGACAAAAAAAAACAGAAAGGAATATACAAAATAACTCAATTTTAAATTGTTCAGCAAAATAATAATATAAATTATAATATTTCTTACAATTTCTCTTACCAAACAAAATCGTAACATTTTGTGAGTAAAGTCAATATAAAGTCAAAATTGCCAACTATACATTGATCATAAACTCTCACCAAACAAAATCATGACGTTAATCAGTTATTTATAGTTATTTATAGAACATTGGTCCAATGTTTGCTAAATTAAAACACAATACTATTATAAAGTAAACCACAAGAAATTAAGAAAGCAAGCCATCATCGGGTCTATTAGTCGTAATTTTAATAATACGGACAAACCCGCCCCCCACCACGAGCAACATAAAGCCCGCGAGGAAACCGTTTAGGGACCACTGAGCCGTACAGATTGGCAAGCTCTTCATTCGCCGATGGCATCACCCTTCTTTATATTTTCTTCGGGGGCGCGCGCTACCCCGGGGTTGGGATGGCGTCCTCAAGGGGTGGCACGACGCTTCACTTCGTCGCCCTTTACCTCCCCGCCGCACCCCGGGACCCCTCCCTCCGCACGGGCTGCGTTCGTTCACTAATTGCACATTCTTGACATAGTTTCGGGGCCGCATCCTTCTGCCCCGTCGTCGACGTGGATGACGCCGCCCACGGGGGGTGGCAAGAGAGCTTGCCGGAACGGGAGGTCGCCTCGGGTGGATCGCCGGCAAGCATAAATAAAGACGTGATGTTGTGAGGCGGCGGAAATTTTTGTCTTCCGAGTGGTGGTGGTTGATGGAAAAATTTGGTAGGGGCTGATTTGTTTTGGGAATGCAGAGGAATAGGGGTTGTTGATTATCAGGTTGATTGTTTTATCAAATGGTGCTTCTTCTAGATAGGTTAGGAAACGTTTTACCACATTGTATACTCAAAACGATTTCAGTTCTAAAATCGTTTTCAAAACGGTTCGATTTTAAAATAGATCTTAAAACAATTTGAGTTTTAAAATTGTTCTTAACACGATTTAAGTTTTAAATACGATTTGAAAACGATTTGAGTTTTAGAATCGTTTTCAAACAGACTTGAGTTTTAAAATCGTTTCTAAAACGATATGAATTTTAAAATCGTTTTCAAAACGATATGAGTTTTGAAATCGTTTTAAAAACGATTTGAATTAAAACGATTTGAGTTTTAAAAACGTTAGCTTATTGTTCGTCCTGGACATAAACGTTAGGGTATGTATGTTCAGAGGTTTGTTGACCTTTGTTTATGTTATGTGCAGCGCCATCACCGTTAACTATTTCATAATTGAATTGGAACTATCTCTATAAACACACACTATCGTTTTGAAAACGATTTCAAAACTTAAATCGTTTACAAGCTATTTCAATGACACAAACAACAGTCCAAATATCAATTCAACGACAATGGACGGCCTTTAAACTCCCTTCTAAAGTCCTGTAGTTATAAAACAGAGCGACAGACATCGTCCCCGTTCCCTAGCCGGTGGAAAACAGTCGACGCTTTATTGGTTTCCGGTTGGCCGAAGCAAAGGCGAGCTTGCAGGCGAGAAAACGTCGTCGTCCGCCCGACCGTCCATCTCATCCCCAAACCTAGAGACAGAGACCGACCGCCCCTTCACCGTAATGTGTGAATTCAGCGCATTATTGCGTCGTGCTGGACCCGGTCGTGCATTAAACTACTCTTTCAGGACTCAAGCTGTCCCGGAGCTTCGCCACTTCGCCCAAGCAGTGTTGACAGATCACAGGATTTATCCCTATTACTTTGGGTTTGCGCAACTAAATAAAGTATTTTCTACATGGTGTAATTATAGCAGTTTTTATATCGCGTCATCCATAAAAAGCTTATGCGTTTAGTGGAAAACAGTATTGTCTTCAGGGACTCTAAATGTTGATGAGACGCAATAGCCCAACTGCTGACAACGCTGGTTCGACGCAGTAGTCGAGGGTAGTTGAGGGGTAGGGGTTGAAGTAAAGCGCGACATAAAACGTGCAAGTGTCCAGTTGTCAGCGGTCCGCACCCTTTTCGCTCTCACCCCCTCGTCGCGTCCGAGCGGGGTTTCTCTCGCATCTCGTACATTTTCCGGAGTGGACCGCGGACCGGACTGTCTCCTCCCGGAGCGGTCCGGTCAATATCTTCACGGCCTGCGCCTTAAAGATAAGGCGGATGGTCGGTTCGTTTATTCTCCCATACAATTTGATGACAACTTTTTGTTCATGCGTTTCTGGTACATACATACATTTTCCAGAAATCATCGCAATCAATTAGGAGACCTCAAAACGCGTATTTCCGCAGAAAATTATAACTTAACTATATTATTATATTATATTATTATATTATATAATTATATAAAATTATAAATTAATACAAAAATGTAGGTCAACATTATTATGATTTAAGGGGTGGTACTGAGCGGGCAATACTCCGACCTTTTCAGGGTAGTTACTCCTGTTAATTACCTACAATTTGACGTACTAATCAATGTTATGCAAGAATATTTACAAAAGTTATTAATTATTTTATCTGTCTGCCGTCGTATTTCTTGTTATGGGGTAGGTCAACATTATTATCATTTAAGGGGTGTTATTGAGTGGGCAAAACTCCGACCTTTTCAGGGTAGTTACCCCTGTTAATTACCTACAATTTGACGTACTAATCAATGTTATGCAAGAATATTTACAAAAGTTATTAATTATTTTATCTGTCTGCCGTCGTATTCCTTGTTATGTAGTAGGTGAACATTATTATCATTTAAGGGGTGTTATTGAGTGGGCAAAACTCCGACCTTTTCAGGGTAGTTACCCCTGTTAATTACCTACAATTTGACGTACTAATCAATGTTATGCAAGAATATTTACAAAAGTTATTAATTATTTTATCTGTCTGCCGTCGTATTTCTTGTTATGGGGTAGGTCAACATTATTATCATTTAAGGGGTGTTATTGAGTGGGCAAAACTCCGACCTTTTCAGGGTAGTTACCCCTGTTAATTACCTACAATTTGACGTACTAATCAATGTTATGCAAGAATATTTACAAAAGTTATTAATTATTTTATCTGTCTGCCGTCGTATTCCTTGTTATGCAGTAGGTGAACATTATTATCATTTAAGGGGTGTTATTGAGTGGGCAAAACTCCGACCTTTTCAGGGTAGTTACCCCTGTTAATTACCTACAATTTGACGTGCTAATCAATGTTATGCAAGAATATTTACAAAAGTTATTAATTATTTTATCTGTCTGCCGTCGTATTCCTTGTTATGTAGTAGGTGAACATTATTATCATTTAAGGGGTGTTATTGAGTGGGCAAAACTCCGACCTTTTCAGGGTAGTTACCCCTGTTAATTACCTACAATTTGACGTACTAATCAATGTTATGCAAGAATATTTACAAAAGTTATGAATTATTTTATCTGTCTGCCGTCGTATTCCTTGTTATGTAGTAGGTGAACATTATTATCATTTAAGGGGTGTTATTGAGTGGGCAAAACTCCGAGCTTTTCAGGGTAGTTACCCCTGTTAATTACCTACAATTTGACGTACTAATCAATGTTATGCAAGAATATTTACAAAAGTTATTAATTACTTTATCTGTCTGCCGTCGTATTCCTTGTTATGTAGTAGGTGAACATTATTATCATTTAAGGGGTGTTATTGAGTGGGCAAAACTCCGACCTTTTCAGGGTAGTTACCCCTGTTAATTACCTACAATTTGACGTACTAATCAATGTTATGCAAGAATATTTACAAAAGTTATTAATTATTTTATCTGTCTGCCGTCGTATTCCTTGTTATGTAGTAGGTGAACATTATTATCATTTAAGGGGTGTTATTGAGTGGGCAAAACTCCGACCTTTTCAGGGTAGTTACCCCTGTTAATTACCTACAATTTGACGTACTAATCAATGTTATGCAAGAATATTTACAAAAGTTATTAATTATTTTATCTGTCTGCCGTCGTATTCCTTGTTATGTAGTAGGTGAACATTATTATCATTTAAGGGGTGTTATTGAGTGGGCAAAACTCCGACCTTTTCAGGGTAGTTACCCCTGTTAATTACCTACAATTTGACGTACTAATCAATGTTATGCAAGAATATTTACAAAAGTTATTAATTATTTTATCTGTCTGCCGTCGTATTCCTTGTTATGTAGTAGGTGAACATTATTATCATTTAAGGGGTGTTATTGAGTGGGCAAAACTTCGACCTTTTCAGGGTAGTTACCTCTATTAATTACCTACAATTTGACGTATGAATCAAAGTTATGCAAGAATATTTACAAAAGTTATTATTTTTTTTATCAGTCTGCCGTCGTATTCCTTGTTATGGGGTAGGTCAACATTATTATCATTTAAGGGGTGTTATTAAGTGGGTAAAACTCCGACCTTTTCGGGGTAGTTACCCCTATTAATTACCTACAATTTGACGTACTAATCAAAGTTATACATCAACTTTCGCAATTGTTATAAACATTTATATAAACCACTTGATCAGCTGCACACAAAGTTACAGCTTTACTTATGTAAGAGGGGTTGTAACCATAGGGGTAGTGTCGTATTGATACCATTACTAGATGCAGAACTTCATGTAGATTCCGAATTTGTTATCCCCGATGTTCTACGGTATCGGCGGATGGCGTTATTTGCAATTCTATTTCAAGACACTATTAGCTGTTTTAGATGACGCGCTGGTAATTAAATCAATTTTTTTGCTAAACCGTTCGATATTTCTTGTGGACAAAACTCTGGGGAATTAAGAAATTCGAACAAAAAAAGTTATGGATATCTTTTATGGCTATCTTCTCCCCGGTTAAAATACAAGGTTTTAGTTAAAACACTGGAACTTGTTTGCAAATTGGTTGTTTCAACCAAGTTGTAGAAATAATTATTTTAAAAACTATATTACCAAAGAAGAATTTCGAAGATTTGTCTATAAGGTGCAGAAAGAATCATCAAAATGTATTAAAGATTTCAGAAGTTAGTGATGATCAAAATCAAATTTTGAAGGGGGAGCTTATTATAGCCAATTCACGTAAGTTGATAAACAGATTATTTTCGAGTCGGTGCATATAACATCAATATTGACACAAAATAAATATTTACTTGCGTTTCTACAATGATTCCCAGTAATGCATATGACCGTCAAAGTGTATGAAAATATGAAGTACTTATTATTAAACCGATATAGCAGAGATACACAGGGAACTTACACTTTCACAGCGTCATGTGATTATTAATGCATAACTATTAGTACTGATTCATAAATAAGTCGAAAATCTTAGAATTTACTTTAAAATCTTAGAACAAATAACCTTCGAATTTCCAAACATACCATAAATCAATAAAAAAGTCGTAATCAGACTGTTTAAAAAAAGCTTAATATTGAGTTTTTTTTACAATGACTTAATAACACAAGATACTCTTTTAACAAAGTTGATCTGAGATGCAGATTTGATAAGACTTAATAAATCCGTTGATACCGAAATATACCGCGATATCGTTGTTTTCGTACAGAGATTAAAAGGCGGTATAAGTGTGGATTATGCATGTCGATCAAGTGAATTTATTATATATCGTCGATTCTTCTTATGAAAGACACGCACAGTCATTCGTGATAAGAGCAGACAGCTTGATGCCACAGTTTCCTTGTTTTTTCGAATACCAAAACCGGTAATCCATCATTGTCAGAAAGTTTTTCTATTCTGGGAGCGATTAGCGCATGCTTTCGCATGTATATCGATCGAAGGTGATATGTATATATCTACACACCTTCTAAATAGTCACGTACAATCTATGTTATTTATTATACAATCTATAATATGTGTTATTATTAGCAAAATTATGATTTTTCCCTCAACCACAAGAAGTCGATTTCATAACTCAAATAACATTCAGAACAAAATTTATACGTGGTTTTTCATTCCTAAACAGTTTTTCCTTAATTATTTACTCATTTATTTCATATAGAGTTTTTTATACATCTTACAAATGATCGTATGGTGTTCAACCTGTCACGTAAAGTGTTCATGACAATTTCATCGTCGTAGGTAGTCTGTCTGTTAAAAAGTTTGCCGTCGCAAAGTGAACGCGAGTAAAAATAGGCCGGGGAATCGTTTTTCCCGACTTTCAGAAGTTGTAAAGTCATTTTACGAGGTCCCTTTTGCCGTCGCGACCGCCAGCCCCCCACGCCAGATTGCGGCTTTCGGAAGCTTCCACGTTTTTACTACTAGCGCCACCTGTTTGATCGCCGCTGATCTAATCTACGATTCACCCTCACCTACCTCAATTTCACAACTCCCAACCCCGCACAGAAACTTTCTCGTATAAAGAATTCTTCTCACACTTTTATAAACGGTTAAAGTTTTATTTTTATTATTATCGTATTAAAAATGGTGGATTTTGATGTTTCCTTCAGGAAATTATAAATTTTGAAAAACAGTATTATAGATAAGATAAATATAGTAGGTAAATAAACATGAATTACTTACCATACATTTTCCCCTCATCCGATAATATAATTTTTCGCCTGCCGCATGGCGGATATATGGCCAGAGCTTCTTGGAAGCTCTGTTCAATATCAGGACTCCAAACTCCTTCCGCGTCAGCGGCCGACATATCCTTTTCGTCCTGGAAACCAAAAGAACCCACCATCAAAACAAATCACACTGATAGAAATGCAAACAAATTCGTACATCGCTCATGCTATAAGAGAAAATTTGCACCATTTGAAGAGCACCAACTGCTAGATGTATCTCAGAGTTAATAAACCAATTTCTTTCAACAATTTCGTATTATAAGCATTAATAACGCAAGTGGATTTTTTGCAAAAAGAGTCCCTGACGTGCTTATGAGAGTTTATTGATAAGTAAAGTGTTATCAATTGTGTGTTTATTTTGATTAGTTGAAGAAATGTGGATCTCCTGATTTTAGTTATGATTATGCAATTTTTTAGTTATGTTATGAGTTAAAAGTTATGCATGTGTTATTTATGTATCATATACGATAGTTATGTAGACTAAGGCTGTATATGGGGAGATAAGATTTAAAATATAGTACGTTTGTTTACAATCATCAGTGTGGTGTTAGTACGTTATTCGGAATATTTTCTACAAATAATGTGCAATGATAATAATAAATAGTTCGTAGGTTCTGTGAGTGTGTGTGATATAATAAACAAGTGCATATATCACAAACTTATTTGTCATTTTACTATTTATAGGATTGTTATTAGTGAGATTTTATTCTCGAAAATGGGTAGCCTCGTATTTTGTTGCTTGATGCATTTCACGTAAGATCCGAGTTATTTACGTCATTAATAAATTAGTCTTCACTTTGACGTGTTAAAAATAAATCGTGTTTGGCTAGAATTTAGAAACTGTGATATTTCTCAGAAAAGCTTATGCCCAAAACAAACCTTTTGCACGAGGACTTTGCATTACAATATTGACATCCTTTTTGAGATAGCACAAGGGAACAAGGGTCCTACAACCAGAACAGGGATCACATATTTTTGTTGACCTACCATCACTTTTCATAGATCAAGTCATCAAAGTGTTGTGACAGGTCATAAGTCATATATTGTTCAAAATATTACGAATCAACATGTTTTTTTATGTTATTTTACCAAGTTAAGTTATACATGCGGATTAAGTTATACGGAAGAGGTAAAGGGAGCTTACTGCTGTTATTTTGGATTTAGAATTAGAGATCTGGAAAAGCCATGGACACCTAATACATGCTATTTCCTGTTAGATTGGACTTCTAGAGTGGATGAAAGGGAAGCAAAAGGAAATACCGTATGCAGTTCCCGTGTTGTGGCGAGAACCTTCCAATCATGTAGAAGGATAAGCATAAAATAAAATATCATGGAGAGAAGCATCCTCTCCCAAGTGCGTCATCCACTTCCTAATCTTCGATTTTTGACACAGAAAAAATTTCACCTGTGTGAATAAACTTGCCTGATTTGCAGGGCGTCTGAAATCACTCTGTCAAATCAGGCAAGTCGTGAAGACCTTGAAGTTTTAGGAACACCTCACTTTATAAACCAGTGCGAACTGAATGAGTTGGTTAAATACTTAGGTTTATTAAAAGAAAAAGACAAGTTATTGGGCTCTAGGCTACAAAATGGATTTTTTTCGCACGAAGTGTGAAAGTGTCTTCATTTACGAAGCGTAACGAGCCTTTTAAAGCATATTTTACAATGAAAGGATCTTTACGTGTTTGTCACGATGTTGAGGGTTTTATGAACGAGTTTGATATTCCCCACGATGCTTCAGAATGGTGGCTTTTTGTCGATTAATTAAAATACAGCTTATATAATTTGTTCACTGATTTTGTTGCAGTTTTCTAAATTTTATAAAGTATCGCTGTATCTATAAACCTAGACCTGTTACAATAAATCAATTTTCAGTTTCTTGTTATGTAAGGCAAATATAATTTGGAACAATTATTTTTTTTGGTTGTATCAAAAAGTTGGAATTTGTTTCCTTGTGTAGTTAACTTCATTACAAAATGTACTTAAATGTACTTACATCGCTGACATCTCCAACATCTAGATTCTTTGTATCCGGGCCAGGACCGTTGGAGTCGGTCGGAGGCCCGGTTACCGGTGTCCACGGTGAACTTATTGTGCCTGGTGATACTACACTTCCTGTAACAAAAAAAGGTACCGTTAAAAATGAAAAAGATGTGAAAACAAACTATAGGTTAAAGAACATATCAATAAATTTTCATTATTAAAATAACTCAATAAAGGGAGTGTAAATAAAAAAAAATTACGAAATACGGTAATTTGAAAGCCCTAGGTAAATTTTTAATTTGCAATCTGCTTAAGTTACTTACAATTATATGTCATCTAGTATCATGTATCATGAATACTATTTTCAAATAAATATCATTAAAGTGGGTCTCAAAAAAGCCGTTTCTCAGTTTCTCATAAATTCTCGAATATTATAAATAATATATGTAGAGAATGTGATTTATTTATTTTATTTCTTTATCGACTGTTAAAATATTAACTGGTAGGTCTCGAACAACGACTTGCACTGTTCAGCGGTCAGTTTTCTTGCCGGATACAGTTAAGGTGGTCGCTGAAAATAACTCCGATAGATTTAAACGACTGCAGCGGAAGTAATCTCGAGTAACGGGAGAACGCCGTCGAAAAGAGAGAAGAGAATTTATCTGCCCGAGTAATTCTGCTGCCATTTATACCTACACTTCGTATTTGAATTGTTCTTAGATTCTTAGGTTCTTAGATTGTAAATCACCAATAAAGCAACAATGAATGTTTGATGTTATTTTTGTTGTTATTAAACAGTATACTGGTCGCAACAATTCATTGAATCGGTAAACTTTTAAGGTGTTTTTCATTGTTCTTTTATTTATTAATTGTGGGTTTTGCCATTCCGCCATGTATGCCGGTCCTTTAGGGTTGTAATAAATTAAAATTTATCCATATTTGATCATCCCTGAAAGAAATACAGCTGTTTTTATATGGCTAGAAAATATATAACTCTCATTATTGCATCCTGTTTATTGGAGTAGTAGAACTTAAAAGTAGTCTTTGTAGCATCCTAGAGAAAACTTCATTTTAAGGAATGTTTTTTTTTCTAATATAATCTTTTTTTTGTGGTGCAATACACACAAAAAAAAACATCTTTTAGACAATGAAATTTCTGACTTCTGTTTTCTTTTTGCAAATGATGTCATTTTTGAAATTTAAATTGAACCAAAGTTTCTTTGATGCTTTTCGAATTGGACATTATTCTGAATATAAAACGATATTAGTCATCATTTTTCACCTAACGGAAAGTAAAAAACATGTTTTTCGGCAAAATAATATATGAAGAAAAACATGGAAATACATATGGATAAGTGTCAGTTATAAGGAAAATATAAGTCCCATGCTATGCTGTGATCAAACAAAACAGGTATCTCCTCTGTCAAAAATCAATGTAAAGTTAACACGTTTACCTTTGTGCGTGAATGTAGTGTTACATGTAGTTCACACAAATATTAAAATTTCTGTACAAATATCTCAAGATTAAATGACCATTACCTATATATGATTTTGGTAATGTCCCAAACCTCATTCCTACTAATAGAACATGGGTATATACGTCCGTGATTAATTATACGGTGGTTTTCATTAAATGCCATTCTTTGTCCACCACTTATGTCTCATTTCGGTAATACCAAGCTTGGCATGTGGTTACTGGTTACCTATACACCACAACCTTTGATGCGTCAATGTAGGGTACAGTAGTTAGCATCATCGACGGTACACCAACGTTTCATTAGTAAGTTCTTGAATTTGTATGTATTTGGACATCAATTACTTTGTTGAATGAAGAAAAGCTAATGTAGTGATAACACATGCCATATAAGCCTGAATAAAGCCTCATTTTTATTCTCAAGTATTATCATATGAGAAGGTGGTGTCGTTCAGTTTTATATATATTATCATACATACATACATACACATACATACCCCAAAGGGGACGTTTCCGCTAAAATCCCGATTTTTTCCCGTCGATTCCGTTCTAGGGTACTAGTCAGAAAGTAAAAAGACTATAAACCATCTCAACATAATTAAAATCGTTTCCTCTCGAAAGATATCAATTCCACAGCAGTACGTATCCCCCACACCCCTCCTCCTACGCGGTTCTTCATTTGCGGTGCTTAATAGCCACCGTTTTGTATTCAGCAAACATGCCGCTGATGTTTTTCATGCGTCGGCCGACCGCTTCTCTCTATTCCATAATGCGCGTGTTGTGTGTACGTGTGTGGGGGCGACAGAGGGCGCTTTATACGTCTGAGCGTTAGGCCGTAATATTCTGGCGGCGGCGTCGTCCGGACGTCGGTGTTCCATATACCCACATCGTGTGTAATGGGCGAGCCGTGCGCGATATTAGGGCGCATTCCAGCGCCGTCAGCGCCATCATTATGGAGCAAATTTACCGACCGACCCTGGTGAGGCTTCCGTCGGTGGGACGAAACGCGGTACGGCATACGGGACTACTCGCTGATGGCCGGACTACGAATGTGCAAAACACGTCTAGCTATGATATATATCGCCTTTTTATTCTTTTGGGTTTAATAATGACAAAAAGACATATAGTTCGGTGAGATAGTAGCTAGATGGTATTTGATGGTAATTCCATATTAAATAGCATATTTCATGCCCGCAATGTTTATAAAATTCAGTACAATTTATGTCTTCTTGCATTTTCATTGCAATGATTTCTGGAAAATGTATGTATGTGACAACAAATATATTAAATTTCATCAAAATCCAAGAGTAAAATTCAATGAAAATGGGTTTTTTTTTCAAGCAAAAACTATCTCAGTATTCTTCTGTTCTGCGATAGAAAAGTTATTTTCTGTTGACCGAGACGAAAACATAAGACTGTTATACCTAGATCATTACTTAGATTTTAGAGGCCTAGCGTCATTTAAGTTAGTAACGTGTATTTTTTATTTCGTTGCTCTTTTCTAATAATAAATGAAAAGGTCTTTACTGATAACAATGACGTATAATAATTTACGGATTGTAGAGAATATTCCATTTAGTTGCCCAACCTTGCATATTGTATAAGCGTATAAGGTATAATGTATAATTCCAATTATAAGCTCAACGATGATAATAAATAACACAAAGGAACAAGGGTCCTACAACCAGAACATGGTTCATATATTTTTGTTGACCTAACATCACTTTTCATAGATCAAGTCATCAGTGTTGTGGCAGGTATAAGATCCACTTTATTTGAAGTCATACATATCGCTTGAATTAGCCTTCTGTGTATACGTTCTCATAAAAGATTGTTCAAAATATTACGAATTAACAAGTTTTTTGTGTTATTTTATCAAGTCAAGTTATACAGACATTCTGTGCATTCAAATATGGGAAGTGATCAAAGAAGATGTTGTAAAAATGCACCAAATAAGTTTTGTTACATGTGCTGTTGTTATATAATGACACATTTGTAAACAATTACGGAATTGGTAAAAGCAGCTTACAGCTGCTATTTTGGATTTAGAATTGGAGATTTGGAAAAGCCATGGACAGCTAGTATATGCTGTATTTCCTGTTAGATCGGAGTTTTAATGTGGATGAAAGGGAAGCAAAAGAAAATGCCGTTCATGTAGATATTGTAGATGATTGCTATTTTTGCACGATAAGCGTCTCCGGATATTCGAAGAAGAATAAGCATAAAATAAAATATCCAAATTTGCCATCAGCATCGCGACCTATCCCCCATGGAGAGAACCATCCTCTCCCAAGTTTCATTTCGTCTGTTTGAAGAAACTTGCCTGACTGGACAGAGTGTCTGAAATCATTCTGTCAAATGAGGCAAGTGGTGAAGTTTCACCATTTGAAGTTTTAGCAACCCCTCACCTTATAAACCAGTGCAAACTGAATGATTTGGTTAAAGACTTAGGTTTATCAAAAGAAAAAGCGTAACAAACCATTTAAAGGATATTTTAAAATGGAAGGACCTTTACGTGTATGTCACGATGTTGAGGGTCTTATGAACGAGTTTGATATGCCCCACAATCCTTCTGAACGGTGGCTTTTTATCGATTCATTAAAATACAGCTTGAAAGCAGTACTTTTGCATAGTCTTTGACTTTATACAATTTGCTAACTGATTTTGTTGCAGTTTTCTCAGTTTTTGAAAGTATCGCTGTATCTGTAAATCTAGACCTGTTACAATAAATCCGCTTTCAGTTTCTAGTTATATAAGGCAAATATAATCTGGAACAAATAATTTTTTTGGTTGTATCAGAAAGTTGTGTAATACTGTGAGGTATCATGGATAACCTCGTTTTAAAAAAAATCTGTCAAAATAAACTACTTATACAAAATATTCTACACCGAATAATCTTCCCAAACAGCGATAAATAAACCAATTTCCCTAAAAGGGCAAATGGGCGAATAATAGAGGTCGCCTCTATAAATTACCGGACCGGTGCCGTGTTCGGGCGAACGCCCGCCGCCGGGGGTTGGGGGGTCGGCGGCAGGCATTCGCGATATTGTGCACGGCGGTGTCGCCGCCTCCGCCGGCGACATCTAGGTGCAGATGAGGCGATAAATAACCGCCCTTAATAGGAAGGCTTCAATAGGCCCGTTCCGCGGAAATATTACCGCCACCGATATGATAAAGTGCGGTCGGCGGCGGATGAAATACAACCGCCACCGGGGGGGCAGTTATTAAAGCCTCCTCTACAATCCTCCCCTCTTCACCCACACACCCCCTGTGTCCTTCTCGGGGTTGCTGCCTATTCAGTGCGACACCGTAGGACTATATGGTGCGCTGGAACAGGCTTGATGACACTGGATGGGATATATAGGGGTTGGTTCTGTATGGGGGTTGGTTCTCTAAAACGGGTCCGTTCTGCATTGTTGTATTAGTACCGTAAAGTTCGGAAGTGAGTGTGGAGGGGAGTGGGATGTTTAGGGCTGAAATTAATAATGGACGACGATTACGTATAGTGGATGATTGTTCCACCCCATCGGGATGTCCTAGTGCGCTTAGAAATATTCATTATTACGAGTAATATGACAGATTAGTTTTCTTACGTACAGGACATAGATATACCTACAAAGAGAGAACTCTATTGTTGAGTGGCATGAAGAGGATTTTTTTATCCAAATAATATTTTATTCTAATAAGAATTTCAATATAGTTGTTTCAACGGATAGTTATTCATTCGATTTAAGAATTTATGTAAAGTATATTTTTCTCTGATGAAGAAAAAGTTATTCTTCAATAAAAAAAGTAGACGTTCGTCTTACAACAAAAATATTTTGTTGGACGAAAAATATATGTGCTTCAACGAAAAAACAGTTTCTTGACCCAAAATTCTTACTGTGAGAGATACAAAGAAAGTTGTGCAATTACTTTACAGATGGCGCTAACAGTTTCTCGCGTTTTTAGCCACATATCACCGCTATATAAGTTCGACGATATGGAGTGTTCGCATATATTGTTCGTTTACATCTATGCATAAATGTTTTATTTCATGGGTGACTTACAAGGATTATAAGGAAAACCAGGATTGTAGTTGAATAGCGTACACAGAGAGAACTCTATTCTTGGATATCAAGGAAAAATGTTCTTACGTATATACTCTAGCATGAGGAGAGAATATTTCTGTTATCCAAATAATATTTTATTACTTTCCGACTAGTACACTAGAAGGAAAGTATTGTAATCGACGGAAAATGACGTTTCAAGATTTTCGCGGAAATACGCGTTTTGAGGTCCCCTGAATCGATTGCGATGATTTCTGGAAAATGTATGTAGGTATATATGTATGTATGTATGATTTATGTGTGTATGTGTGTGCATGTGTGCATGTATGTCCGTGAACACGATTGCGCCCAAACGCAACAACGGATCGGGCTGAAATTTGGTATACGTATTTAGAATTACCGGCAGCGTAACTGGAGTGCTTTTGGTGATAATCTGACAGTCGGAAGTGGCAGATGTTACAAGCGTCTTCTTAGGGATTTATCCGATTTTGGCCAAACTAATATCAACTCACCATCCAGTGACTTTAAATATGTATACAAATTTGCAGTTCAGTGGGATCAACAGCTTAGGTGCTATAAGGGTTTCTAGAAGCAGTTTGACAGAATCCACAGCCTTCGTGGTTGTATTGCAAATTGTCAGATTTTGACAACCGTCAGTGCCACTGACATTACATGACATTAAATGTCTGTATCACAAATGTCACTGAAACTGACGGTAGGTTGCGTCCTGGTTTAAAATTATTATTAAATAATTAAATTAAATAATTGCAAAAGTGTTTAGGCACTTTATTGTGCCAACGATTTAGTCGGAAAGTAGCGTGAGGGCCACCCCAGATATTTGTAATACTAATAAGAATTGTAGTTATTTCAACGGCTAGTTATTCTTCCTGTTTAAGAGTTTAGTATGTTTATTATTTTGAGTATATTTTGCTCTGACGAAGAGAATGTTATTCTTCTACATATAAAAAGAGTAAGACGTTCGTTTTACATCAACAACAATATTTTCTTGGGTGAAAAATATACATACTTCAACGAACAAATAGTTTCTTGACCCAATAGTATACGTAGGTATCGCTTAAAACGGACGTTCTTCCTTTCAATCAGTTCCTTCATACTTAAAACAAGAAAACGTAATACTTGGAACATCAAGAAAATCATATTCTTACTCTCAGAATTTTATATTTTACTTGAACCAACCAAATGATCGTTGTGCGGATGTAGATATTCTTCACTCAAAGATATTCGTGTTGGATCGAATAACATTTTCCCTCTTTGTACCTATTTATACAAAAATATAGCTTTCTTACATTCGTAATCTGTAAAAAATAATCTCAACGTAAGGTGACGACGCTTAAAGATTTTTTAATTATCGCCAAACATTTCAACAATGCCACCTATGGACTATGAATAAATAATCAAACTTGTTCACTGAACTGAACGGTTGTCTCAATGTGAAAATCGTTTAACACGAAATTAAGGAGACTAAAATAGTTTTTCGTGTTAAATAATTTCGTGTTAAACGATGTTACAGACAATTATAACTTATAACTATACAGTGTGATGATAAAGTTTGAAACAAAATTCATAATTTTGTTACATATTTAATGTTTTCATGAAAAACGCTAGGACAAGTCAATAGTAAATTTTAAAAAGCCAACTTATGTCATTTCACATTTGTTGCTTTTCCATAAAACAACTTACTGCTTGAATGATGATGTAAACAAACTGGTACCTTACATAACGTTCTTTTTTTTTAACAAAATAGCACAGTATCTAGTTCGCCCCTGGTAATTTAAAATGCGTATACCAAATGTCAACCCGATCCCTTGTACCGTTTGGGCGCTATCGTATTCACAGATATACCCACATACACTGAACATCAAAAGAATAATTCAAAAGAATAATAATTAAGTACTAATCCAAAAGTAAAAAACGTTTTTTATACATATATTCATAAATAAGACTCTAGGACATCGCCTTTACATTCGTACAGACCAATTTACACTACACCAAAACGATACTACATTTTGTCCATTCCCGAACATTCAAAACTGGCATACGAGTGTTATGAAGTGATACGGAGTTCATCAATTCTGCCCAAATTAACTGTCCGCTACCGATATTGGAATGACTGTGTACGTTCGCGCACTCAATATTAAACGGCAAAATTAATAGGCTTTCCATTTACGGGAAATGTTTTATAGTGGCCCATCCAACCGCGTTGGCCGTTGCTGTTTGAAATCGAAGTACATTTTCAATTACTGAATACAACCGATGCACAAGGCTCATATTTCGTTTCATTAAAACCGATATAACCGATCCATATTTGAGTTACTTTCATAAACTACCATTTTACCAGACTACAAAATAGCTACTTCTTGACTATGCTACAGTCATGTATACATTATCGTTCTGAAAACGATTTAAAAACTGAAACAGTTTCGAGGATTATATGTCTAAGTACTAATTTTATACAGTACTGGCTTAAAATATAGTGACTTTCTTACTACAAAGGCTTCCCTGGTTTTATGAAGTATGCGCTGTGAATTTCTGCCTCGCTATCAAAGGGGAGTTAAGCGAATTATAGTTTTGCCAGAAGGGAACTCTGTTCTATAACTAGCAACCAAGCTCTTACCGCCTTTGAGTCCGCCAAAGTTAGTTTAAATGGAAAACTAAGTTTTATGTACCCCAATACCTCAGCGCCCGTATAGAAGGTATAGTATACAAAACATCCTCCTGATTTTACATACTTTCAATACACATGCATACATAATCAGAATTACTTTCGTCGTATACCATACCAAAGTGACACTTTTAGTGACTTTTAGTGCAATTTATTATGCAAAACTGAGTGGGATAAATTGATAATATGTATCGAATTTTGTAGATGTTTAGTATTATTTTCTTTACAGATATTACAGGTATTATTTTCTTTATAGATTTCTGCGCAAGCATTCATGCTATGCTCTGCCACATTATAAATTATTACAAATCATAATAATCAGAGAAAGTGGACTACGAAAAAATGCTCTTGCCTAACATTGCCAATTATCTTTAATTGGCGTTTTGCAACATATTATAGATGTTTTTTGATATTTATGACATTTAATTAATGTTATTATTAGAATTATGATGTACACTGGTTGTAATATATTACATATGTTTGAATATTATTATATTTATTAAGTTCAATATTTAAAACGGTTTGTTACATTGAATTTATTACATCTTTTTACTTTCCTACTAGTACCCTAGAAGGAAAGTATTGTAACGGACGGAATTGTTTTTTTTTTTTTGAGATTTCAGTGAAAATATGCGTTTTGGGGTCCCCTGAACCGATTGCAATGACTTGTGGAAAATAGTATGTGGGTATGTGTGTATGTATGTCTGTGAACAGGATAGCGTTCAAACGGTACAACGGATCGAGCTGAAATTTGGTATACGTATTTTGAATTGCCAGGGGACGAACTGGATTGTTTTTGGCCAGAATCTGGCAACCAGAAGTGGCAAATGTTCCATACATTTTCTTAGGGATTTAACCGATTTTGATCAAAATGATACCAGCTCATCCTCCAGTGACTTTAAACACGTATACAAATTTGCAGATCAGTGGGATGAACGGTTTAGGTGGTTTAAGAGTTTATAGAAAAAGTTTGACAGAATCCACAGCCTTTGTCGCTGTGTTGCGAATTGTCAAATTTTGACAAACGTCAGTGCTACTGACATGAAGTTAGATAGAGTCCAGAGTAGCTATTGCTTCAAAAAATTGATTGCAAAAGTGCTTAGACACTTCATTGTGTAAAATAAGTAGTCGGAAAGTTGGGTGAGGGCCACCCCAGATATTTCATTCTTATTTCTTTAATTCTAATCACATTAGGTACATGTACGAGCAAAAAAAGGAAAATTACTGCTAGACAATTATAATAAATAAGATGTACTTTGTTCTATTATATAATCATCATCGAGCATATGGTTTTAAGTTTCAATGGTTTTAATTGAAGTCATGATAGCAAATTAAATACCTACATATTATAATATTAATATTATAGCATAATTATGGCTATAAATTTGGACTCTTTATTCCGTCGAATGAAAATGACCCATACGTGACAGAAGCAGTTGAATAATATTTCAACTTTATAATATCACCTTAAAAGCTTAAAATCGATAACAACTGAAAACTATTAGCGCACCTGCCTTGAAAAGCACCAACCATAAACAACAAAATACTCCATTAATTAACAAAACATTACTGATCGTTAAAAAGTTCTATGTACATTTCTGAATAGCGCTAAGTGAATACTAAATACCGGTATGTACCTTAAGCAAAGCCCATTGGACATCTGTCGTTTAATAAGAACGCCAACAAACTCAATATTTATTGATACAGATGCATGAGACTTGAGAATAGCATACAAACATTCTCCTAGTACGTATGCCTTCGTCGTTACTCATTGTGTGCCATCAGTTAACTATTTTAATACAAGCAGTGGCACGAGGTTGATTGTTTGTATAAAACAAAACGTCTTTTCAATTTGTAATTGGTGAAAATAGGTACAGCATATGTTAAAGAGTTATAACCCTTAGAATTAATGTACCCACTGAAATAGTACAGGCAAAATATCGAACGTGATGACCGGAAGTCGTATTTCGTGGTGCTCGAAAGCAGGCATTAACGTTAACCATAACCGCAAGTGGCCTGATCGTAAACTGGAAGGCCATGATCGCTTTGTATTGGCGCCATGGTTTGATTTACGCCTCGAGCAGGTCTTCTATTCATGTAGTTATGAATGAAGTTGAGAAGAGCACGCATTAAGAAAGGCACACCTCACGTTTCTACCTGAATTGGGGGAACCATCAGCGCCGTACCTGGCGCTTTTCAAGGACTACCACGGAAGATGCAACCGACCCAGCGGTCAATTCTAAGAAATCTGATTAGAAAGAAAATAACAAACGGTGGCATGGTTGATTGGAATCGATAGGTAGACAGATAAAAATGCTACTATAAAAATTATATAAAAATCTTATAGTTTTCTAGGTGCAACATAATCCATCCACCAATCGTATTAACATCAAACGAGAAAAAGAGCAGGTCCAAACAACTGATTGTAAATTAAACGGGGACCATCCAGCAGCCAGCTATCAATTTACGCTGGCTGTGAGCTTTGATAGGATATAGCGTGGCCCAGAACGCTGCGGACTGGAGCCGATGGTGGCTGATGGTGCGGTTTATTGAGGCCCTCAATTAGATGAAGTCGCACGGACAAGTTGCCGCCTCTCTGTGCCGTGTGTGAGTCACCGAAAACCCGTTCTCGGATTGTTCGTTCGCTCGGACAGGTTGTTTTCTTCGTATTGCTTCCGCTCTGAGACTCCGAGAGCAAGACGCACCGCCTAGAGACCGGTCCAGGACAACCGGGAAAGTCAGAATATACACAGCCGGTGAACTGTACAGATGTATTTGATGTTGTATACTAGTTCAAAGTGACAGATCTGTGATTACTCTAGAAAATTGTGACCTATGTGTCCAATTTTGGTCTCAAATCATCAGCAAATATCCCAGATTCCGCAATATTGTGGTTTAGTCATCAACCATAACACTATAAGAAGTAAACGATTCGCCGAATGACTTTCACCGTGTCTTCTCCGCCTCCTAATCAAAAATCGTAACATTTTTCTGAATGTAGTAACTGGCGTGTAGAAAAAATGAGACGAACTATCAGTGTGGTTTGCACAAGTTGCTCATTAGGTCAGTCAGGATAGCGTTGCTCCGATGATTTATGGTTTGAAAGCCGTTTGAAGAAAATCCGACCTAAGTCCACCTTATCTGGGCGCAGATGATGATCCCTTGCTTGAGGCATTTCTCAGAATCACCAAATCTTATATTACACACCGCGCGGTCTGGTTTGAGTGCGAAACACGCAATAATTATAAATAACTGGAGCGAAACAGTTTCAATAGAATTATCCGTGCTTATCCGCACCAGAGGTGAAAGAGAAATAAATTCTAAATCACAGAGTGTGATGCAAAATTAAACGCGCGCAAACTTTACGAAAAAAATTCTAATCGATGCCGGGTTTTGGTCGTTTTGTTTTTGTACTGACTCTACGTTATAGATAATAATTATTAATAAATAAACCGAATGGAAACTCGTAATTGTCAGTATCGTATGCTTATTTACTCTAATAGGGCTACACTTTCTCTGTGTGTACTGCAGGTGTCTAATAATATCATGATTCATATGTAAAAGTACCACAGGCAATTACTGGATAATTACCATGCAGTTTAGATAATAAAAAGTACCAGTAATTCGATAATGAAACTCGTTGCTTGATTGCACTCGGTTCAAGCTAACAAAAAAAAAAAAACAATTAGAACTTTATTATTTGTTTATAACCGCACTTTTTTTATCAATCCACAACTTTCTCGTTACTGAAAAAAAAACATCTTCCTAAAGGTATGTGTTAAATTACTTAAATACTGTTTATTTGTTACCTTAGTAATGTTTCTAGGATAAGTGTTACTATAGTAAATCTTGGATTTTACACTGATATTCTGTCACACCGGGTATAAAGTATAAATGATAGGATAAAGTGTTTCACACTTTACAAGCTTTGCTTGTTGTTATATGGTTATTGAATAGTCAATGGTCATTTCTTGAATCACACTTCGCTTGAAATAGAGTGCAAAAATGTAATTTTGAAAGGACACAGTTTGTTATGTACTAAAATTGGCATTTCACAGTGATCACATAGGTTTTACTTCACCATTGGGTTGTGATCTTCATACATCCAAAACTTATACCGGCTCATCCACCATTGACTTTGAATATGTATCGCAATTTACAGATCAATGGGACGAACGGTTTAGTAGACGACACAGAGAGGGAAACATTTATTCGATACAACTCGAATATCTTTGAGTGAAGAATATGACTTGTCCGTAGAAATATCATTTGGTTGGTTCAAGTAAAATACAAAATTCTCAGAGTAAGAATATGATTTTCTTGATGTTCCAATTATTTTTGTTTAAAGTATAAAGGAACTGCTTGAAAGGAATTACGTCTGTTTTAAGCGATACCTACGTATACTTTTGGGTCAAGAAACTGTTTGTTCATTGAAGAGTGTATATTTTTCACCCAACAATGTGTAAGAATAACATTTTCTTCGTCAGAACAAAATATACTCAACAAAAACTTAATAAACTCTTAAACAGGAAGAATAGCCGTTGAAATAACTACATATATTGAAATTCTTATTACAATAAATATGGCTCTTCTTGGATAGCAAAATATGGCTCTTCATGCTACACTATATACCTACGCAAGAACAATTTTTCTTGATATCCAAGAATAGAGTTCTCCCTGTGTAGGAAATTCCACAACAATCCTGTTTTTTCTTAAAACCCTTGTCTGTCACCCATGAAATAAAACACTTATGCATAGATGTAAACAAACAATATACGAACATTCAATATCCTCAAACTTATATAGCGGTAATATGTGGCAAAAGACGCGAGAAATGTTAGCGCCATCTGTAAAGTAATTGCACAACTTTCTATGTATCTCTCAGAGTAAGAATTGGATTAAGAAACCGTTTTTTCGTCGAAGCATACATATTTTTCGTCCAACGAAATATTTTTGTTATTGTAAGGCGAACGTCTACTTTTTTATAGAAGAATAAGTTTTTCTTTATCAGAGAACAATATACTTAACATAAACATACTAAATTCTTAAATCGTCAGAATAACTAACCGTTGAAACAACTATATTGAAATTCTTATTACAATAAAATATTATTTGGATAGCAAAAATATCCTCTTCATGCTACACTATATAGGCAAGAATAATTTTTCTTGATATCCAAGAGTAGATTTTCTTTCTGTGTAGGCTATTCCACTACAATCCTGGTTTTTCTCATAATCCTTGTAAGTCACCCGTGAAATAAAACACTTATGCATAGATGTAAACAAACAATAGACGAACACTCAATATCGTCAAACTTATATAGCGGTAATATGTGGCAAAAGACGCGAGAAACTGTTAGCGCCATCTGTAAAGTAATTGCACAACTTTATATGTATCTCTCAGAGTAAGAATTGGATTAAGAAACCGTTTTTTCGTCAAAGCATATATATTTTTCGTCCAACGAAATATTTTTGTTATTGTAAGGCGAACGTCTACTTTTTTATAGAAGAATAAGTTTTTCTTTGTCAGAGAAAAATATACTTAACATAAACATACTAAATTCTTAAATCGTCAGAATAACTAACCGTTGAAACAACTATATTGAAATTCTTATTACAATAAAATATTATTTGGATAGCAAAAATATCCTCTTCATGCTACACTATATAGGCAAGAATAATTTTTCTTGATATCCAAGAGTAGATTTTCTTTCTGTGTAGGCTATTCCACTACAATCCTGGTTTTCCTCATAATCCTTGTAAGGCACCCGTGAAATAAAACACCTATGCATAGATGTAAACAAACAATAGACGAACACTCAATATCGTCAAACTTATATAGCGGTAATATGTGGCAAAAGACGCGAGATACTGTTAGCGCCATCTGTAAAGTAATTGCACAACTTTCTATGTATCTCTCAGAGTAAGAATTGGATTAAGAAACCGTTTTTTCGTCGAAGCATATATATTTTTCGTCCAACGAAATATTTTTGTTGTTGTAAGGCGAACGTCTACTTTTTTATAGAAGAAGTATTTTTCTCTGACAAAGTTTTTCTTTGTCAGAGAAAAATATACTTAACACAACCATACTGAATTCTTAAATCGTCAGAATAACTAACCGTTGAAACAACTATATTGAAATTCTTATTAGAATAAAATATTATTATGATAAAAAAAATCCTTTTCGTGCAACACGCAAAATACGGATGACACCGACATATTCTCTCCTGTGTACAGTAAGTAAAGATTTAATAACCATCGCATCGCACAGCAAAGAACAATGGCGTGCGCGCGGATGGAGGGATGGGGTGTCGGTAAAATCGCGAACGTCAATTGCAGCCACAATACTCCCCGCGATATTATTACCGGGACCATAGGCAGCACGAATGGCATTCCGATAAACTGGCAGGGGCCAGTGTGTTGTCGGTCGCGTTCACAAAAACAAAGGGCCGTTTTTGAGAGCGCGCTGCCTGCCGAACGGTCCGAACGCGCGGTATTCGCCCCGTATTGTTTGTCTGTATTAATTATGGCTGCCGATCGGATTCCGATGTGTGCCGTGCACCTGAACGGCCCTCATTCCGTACGTTCTTGGCCCGGTCCACACGATCTGTATATATTGTGATTGAATGCCGTAGGGATACCTGATGCTGCTGCCCTCTGATGACGATCGTGTGAACCGCGGAGCCGCGTTCGTAGATCTTCCGGAGGTTGCGTCGTAAACGGAACGTCATCGAGCACAAAAAAAGGTACAAACGAGCCGTGACTTTAGATTAGTCGCCATAGATAATAAGGCCGAGCGACGCGGTTTGTTTTAATTTTTAATGCTGTGATCAACCCTTTGATGTCCCACGATAAGCTCCAAACTTTTTGTTGTGGTTTCTATATGTTGTGTCCTGCTAAGACGAAGAAAATAGCTTTCGTAGGGACACCATGTGACCCACAAAGGTGACAAAAAAATGCGAATACCTCCAAAGCGATAGATTTTTGTGCGTTTTATTTACTTTCCGACTACATCATTGACAAATTAAAGCGCCTAAACGTCAAACGTATTTACCATATGAGAACAGCAAATACAATAATTATTTATATCCATTACTTCCATGTGCTTGCTCTTAGTACCAGTACTACTGTACATAGGCGTGCTGTTTTTTTTTGTCCTGATCGCCCGTGCCGTGCTGTACACAGAGGATAGTTTTCTCCGTAACTGTGTGTTAATTGTCTCGATTTGCGCGCGGTAATGCCGCATGTGAAAATCCCCGAGTACGCGGCGCGCCACTTATCGTACGCTCGCATCGTATCGCGGATCGAAAGAAAGAAACGCGCACGAATTCCAAATAAAACGAACGGATAATTGCGAAGAGGCATTCGCGAAATGCAGGCACAGCGGCTGACTCGATCGCATGTATGGGCCCAGCACCGCGTCCGACGACTCGTCGCGTCGCGTCGGTGGCCATGCTGGTAAAGCCTATTAATTCCGCGAAACATTAGAAAACTGCCGCTGCAACGGCAACCGGCTTCGCTGCCACCGAATCGTATAGTCGAGAAAAAAATTATAGGTTAAGCGAGGGTCAGATGATCGAAACAGTCGATCATTCTTCGTATACGGCACCCGAGACCAGTACGTCGGGATCGCAGATTATTTCTAGTTGTCTATGACAACAATTGTTTTCGTTTGACAGACGTGTCACGCGCTCTATCCATCTTGACAGTTTGTCCGAGTTAGGCCACTAAAACGCATCCAAAATCCTATGTGCATCCATCATAATAATCCTCGTTAACCAGGTCCTTAAAAAATACCCACAATATGAACAGATTCAAGCTGCCGGCGCGTTATATCTTGGGATGCTTGAGAAAGCGGCGATCATCGGAGCAGAAGAACTTTGCGAGCTACTTTTCCGGCAATGGCCTCAATCTAGCCAAGAAGAGTTCAAAGGATGCGTTGACTCGCGAACTTCACCGCATCCAGTACCACTTGAATCGCTACTTTGACATCAGGAAGAAGAGCAGCTCAGCAACGGTTCGCGATGTGGAGAAGAAACCATGGGATCTGGAACCGGCCGACCCAAAGCACCAGTATTATACCATCAACATCTACTATAACACACCAACGAATAAATCAGTAGATGCAACCACGCAGGCTAAGTCACTGTTCAGCAAGACTGAGAAGAAAGACCCCGAGAAGAAGCTCAGAGCAACCATCGAGCAATACCTCCTCAACAGGATGCTCCACGACAAAACCTTCCTCGAGAGCAGCTTGAAAAAGTTCCTTAAGAACGACCTGAAGAACGCCAACCCCACCAAAATGAACATCATCAAAGATTACATCAAAAATAGGCACGACGACTATCTCATCAGTGCGCTCCACAAACTTCAGGAGATTCAGCAGAGGAAGGCCTTGCAACTCGTCAAAGAGGAGTTCACTGAAGAGACCGTCGAGGAAATGGAGACCAGGAATCAACAAGAACAACTTGAAGATCAAACGACGACAAAATTAGCACCCAAGAGGATAGAGAGCACAACTGAGACCGCCAGGAGTCACAATGTTACTTCAACACCACCATGGTTTGAAATGCACCACTCTCCAGTCCAAGCAGCCGAAGAGGGATCCACCAAGGATGAAGACATCACACCTCCAATGGAACCAACTCCTACTACAAACACGAACATTAAAAGACCTCAATGGACTTCAAATTTTGCCGAATCGGAAACAAATCGGCCAGAGATGAACAAGACAAAACCCAAAGAGATGATGTGGTCTGATTACGACCAAAGCAAGATCAACAACCAGGGCGACCACAGCCTCTCCTATAAAGAAGAAGAATTCGATGAAGATGCCATCGCCATCGACAACGAGAAAGAAGCTGACGTTGTTCCACCGAGGAAAGTTGCCATGACCGATGAGGAGATGGCTGCGCTCTTCTACACTGGCGTCCCGGAAACAGAAAGGAAAGAAATGGTTGGTTATCCAAGTGGGAAGTACTCGAAGAGGAAGGATATTCTAAACAAGACGACTACCATACCGCAGTTCGATGAACAAAAACGTGGATTATCAGACGATGAGATGGCTGCGATTTACCATGCTTACGGCGCTGCGCAACAGTTACACATTCCAGGCGGAATTACCATCAACAAGAAGAAGAAGCTGCAGCTTTGTGGGTTAGGACCGGCGGAGGAAGTCACCAAGAAGATAACACCAGAGTTTAAGGCAAAACAAGAGGAAGCATATATGCAACAACTCCAACATATGCTAGAGCAAGAGTCCAGTGTCACGGAGCGTATTCTAGTTGAGCAGAAGGAATTGGAACAAGAAGCCCAACAACAAGAAGCTTATCAACACGAAGGCCAACAACAAGAAAAAGCTTATCAACAAGAAGCACATCGACAAGAAGCATATCGACAAGAAGCATATCGACAAGAAGCTTATCAACAAGAAGGCCAACAACAAGAAAAAGTTTATCAACAAGAAGCACATCGACAAGAAGCATATCGACAAGAAGCTTATCAACAAGAAGGCCAACAACAAGAAAAAGTTTATCAACAAGAAGCACATCGACAAGAAGCATATCGACAAGAAGCTTATCAACAAGAAGCCTATCGATTAGAAGGTCATCAACAAGCTTATCGACAAGAAGCTTACAGACAAGAAGGTCATGAAAATGAAGTTTATCGACGAGAAGCACACCAAAAAGAGGCGTATCAAGAAAAACATAAAGAAGAAGCATACTTGGATAATAAGCAAATTGAGCCAATTGAGGAACAACGCAGTAACTTACTTCCTCGTGATGTGATGGATGTAGACGAGGCTAGGGCTGCCTGTGAGCCAATCGAGCGTCACTTAAAGAACGCGTATCCTCGTAAGAAGCAGGCTGTGCAAGAGGAGGTCCATCCTGATGCCCAAGTTGAGCCTCTTGAGCATCAATTGAGGAATACGTACCCAAGAAGACAACAAGAAGTGGACACCCAGGCTGGTATTGAGCCAATCGAGCACACTCTTAGGGAAAAATATCCCAGGAAGCCCCAACAAGTACACTTCAGTAGAACTGCTGATTGCGCCAACCTGCATGAGCGCAACGAGGAACAATCGGCAAACTCTGAGGTACTCGACGTGGAGATCGACGATGATATCTACATGAGGGTTGAAACTGCACCGAAGTATATCCTTTTTAAACCGGGTGAAACGAAAACTGAACCGGCTACTGTGTCAATGGAAGAGGGAAACGGTGAAGAATGTGGAGATAAGCTGGAGAATGTTGAAATGAAAGATAACCACGTGGTCATCTCGACTCCGAAGGAAAGGAAAAAAGTTGCCAATGCTAAATGTTCTAGGACTCCGAGAGAGGAAGCAGCTTTTGCGCAATATCTGGTGAGTTTGGCACAGAAGGGCTCGCCGAGGAAGTTTAGCAATGAGACTTCGTCAAGACCGCCCGATGAGGAAAGTCCTGCTTCGGACGTACAAAGAAAGGTAGTACAAAGAAACTTATTTTAATAGTCTAGAATAATTACACATTTTTCTTGAGGTTAATGACGAGAATCAAGGAAACTCCGAAAAGATTTCTTACATAGACAATTTGCGAGCAATCTCAAATAGGGCGCTGGCAAGAATGAACGCAGCTCTATTTCCAGAAGGCGAGCTGGAAAAGAAGGAGGAACAACTCTGTCTACCACCGCCAAAAGTCGTGTTCAAGGCGGGTACAGCCACGGCTGTAGCAAAGGAGACCGGAAACATCGAAGAGTCTGAAAAGTCTACACTATCAAAGTCATAACCCTGAGCAGCAAATCTTTTTTTATAGTTTTTTTTCTGTCATATTGTCGTTTTGGAGCAGCAGCGTTTTAACCTTACTCGAAACATGTAACATAACGTATATTAGGATGTGCACAAAAAAAGCTAATAAACGTTATGGAGGACCAACCAATTTTGCGTTTTTTTTTTTTTTAGTTACTAAGTATTAATTTTCATATGATGTTTTATGATTGCAATTTATTATGCGTGACACAAAGAACAGAACGAAATGTTACTAGCAGGCTTCTCAGCTGGGAACAATCACTATCGTCGCAGTGCGTCGTCCATTGCAATAGACGTCAACGTTGGTAATTAACTGTGAACAATGCAGCATAATGCCGTTATTAAGCCATAATTAACCGTTCGATTAGTTAATGTTGTTAACAATAAATCGCAATATGTTCACAGTTAGTTCGGATACTGGGCGGTGTACATGAATAGCCGTTTAACAATGCTGCTCGTAAACGGTCGCTTTTAGCATTTATAACTATATCGGTGTGATTAAAATTGAATGAAAAAATTATTTGATAAAAGGCGTTTTTAATCAAAACTGATTGTTAGGGTAATGGATAATATGACTGAATAAATGATTATTAAATGTGTTTTAAAACATTAATGAATATTATATGGCACAAAGATAGGATATTGACGCACGTATAATAAATTTGACCTTAAAAACTTTTGTTTTTGGCAATAAATCAACAAAAATAACTTATTTGTATGTCCTATTTTCCACTAAATAGGAATATTCAACGGTTCAACATTGTGCAGTGAAGAGACGGACGTTGGAGAGCTCCTGAAAATGGAAATGAATTCGGTCGCCAAGTTATAAAAACATATAGTGCTGGGGGTCCTTTATTACATTCCACAGTTGGACCGTAAACGTTCACAATGCCGGTACATAAAGATAACGCACGAAAATAATGAAGCAGAAATGAATGCAATCGCGCCGTAAAAATATGGCGTAATGGGCCACTAAAAAAAATCTACATGAAACGGGGAGCCAGCAGCTCAACCGGAAAAAAACACTCTCTCCGTTTAGTGCGGCTGCGAGAGACTGTTGCATCTCTACTGGCGCGATTATAATTGAAATTATTGTAGTCGAGTTCATTTGAAATGAGTCTTGCAATCTTCACTTCTTTAATGAACCTATTATATGGTGGACGCGTTTACAAGAAATAAATTGTTGATACAACTGACAACAACTGTCACTTTTACTAGTGTGTCAGTGGCACTGACGTATATCAAAATCAGTCAATTCGCAACAAAGCGATGTGGCTGTGAATTCTGTCAAACTATTTCTATAAACTCTTATAGCGACTAAACTGCTCATTCCAATGGTAAATTAGTATGCATATTTATAGTCACTTGAGGATGAGCTGGTATCAATTTGGTCAAAATCTGGTAAATCCCTAAGAAAACGAATGTAACATTTGCCACTTTGATTGTGGCCAAAAACAATCTAGTTCGTCCCCTTACAATTTAAAATCCGTGTAAAAAAATTCAGCCCGATCCGTTGTACTGTTTGGGCGCTGTCGTGTTCAAAGACATACAAGCTGGTATCAATTTGGTCAAAATCTGGTAAATCCCTATGAAAACGAATGTAACATTTGCCACTTTGATCGTGGCCAAAAACAATCTAGTTCGTCCCCTTGCAATTTAAAATCCGTGTAAAAAAAAATCAGCCCGATCCGTTGTACTGTTTGGGCGCTGTCGTGTTCAAAGACATACAAGCTGGTGTCAATTTGGTCAAAATCTGGTAAATCCCTAAGAAAACGAATGTAACATTTGCCACTTTGATCGTGGCAAAAAACAATCTAGTTCGTCCCCTTGCAATTTAAAATCCGTGTAAAAATATCTGGGGTGGCCCTCACCCAACTTTCCGACTACATTGTTGACATTTAAACGAATGTCCGTAAGATAATAATAATACTATATTATTAGATCATAACACAAGGCACCTCTCAATACAAATGAACATAATATTATACTATCACGTATCTGTGTTTTTCTGCTAGATGTTTATTTATTCTTCGATCGCGGGCCATGTTATCGGCCTGCTTAAATGCTGACACATACAGTGAGCCATACGTGAGCATCTATTACGACACAAACCGACGGCGCCCGATAGGTATAAACTCTTATAGTGCCTAAACCGCTCATCCCATTGATCTGTAAATTTGTATACATATTTAAAGTAACTGCAGGATGAGATGGTGCCGGTTTGGTCAAAATCGGATGAATACCTAAGGAAACGTATGTGACATTTGCCACTTCCGGTTGTCAGATTGTCACCAAAAACAATCCAGTTCGTCCCCCGGTAATTCTAAATACGTATACCAAATTTCAGCCCAATCCGTTGTTCCGTTTGGGCGCTATCGTGTTCACGGACATACGTACACCGTACACACATACACACATACACACATACACACATACACACGTACACACATACATTTTCCAGAAATCATTGCAATGGATTCAGGGGACCCCAAAACGCGTATTTCCGCTAAAATCTCGAATTTTTTTTTTCCGTCGATTACAATACTTTCCTTCTAGGGACTAGTCGGAAAGTAAAAATCAGCCCGATCCATTGTACTGTTTGGGCGCTGTCGTGTTCAAAGACATACAAGCTGGTATCAATTTGGTCAAAATCTGGTAAATCCCTAAGAAAACGAATGTAACATTTGGCACTTTGATCGTGGCCAAAAACAATCTAGTTCGTCCCCTTGCAATTTAAAATCCGTGTAAAAAAAATCAGCCCGATCCGTTGTACTGTTTGGGCGCTGTCGTGTTCAAAGATATACAAGCTGGTATCAATTTGGTCAAAATCTGGTAAATCCCTAACAAAACGAATGTAACATTTGCCACTTTGATCGTGGCCAAAAACAATCTAGTTCGTCCCCTTGCAATTTAAAATCCGTGTAAAAAAATCAGCCCGATCCGTTGTACTGTTTGGGCGCTGTCGTGTTCAAAGATATACAAGCTGGTATCAATTTGGTCAAAATCTGGTAAATCCCTAACAAAACGAATGTAACATTTGCCACTTTGATCGTGGCCAAAAACAATCTAGTTCGTCCCCTTGCAATTTAAAATCCGTGTAAAAAAAAATCAGCCCGATCCGTTGTACTGTTTGGGCGCTGTCGTGTTCAAAGACATACAAGCTGGTATCAATTTCGTCAAAATCTGGTAAATCCCTAAGAAAACGAATGTAACATTTGCCACTTTGATCGTGGCCAAAAACAATCTAGTTCGTCCCCTTGCAATTTAAAATCCGTGTAAAAAAAATCAGCCCGATCCGTTGTACTGTTTGGGCGCTGTCGTGTTCAAAGGCATACAAGCTGCTATCAATTTGGTCAAAATCTGGCAAATCCCTAAGAAAACGAATGTAACATTTGCCACTTTGATCGTGGCCAAAAACAATCTAGTTCGTCCCCTTGCAATTTAAAATCCGTGTAAAAAAAATCAGCCCGATCCGTTGTACTGTTTGGGCGCTGTCGTGTTCAAAGATATACAAGCTGGTATCAATTTGGTCAAAATCTGGTAAATCCCTAACAAAACGAATGTAACATTTGCCACTTTGATCGTGGCCAAAAACAATCTAGTTCGTCCCCTTGCAATTTAAAATCCGTGTAAAAAAAATCAGCCCGATCCGTTGTACTGTTTGGGCGCTGTCGTGTTCAAAGATATACAAGCTGGTATCAATTTGGTCAAAATCTGGTAAATCCCTAACAAAACGAATGTAACATTTGCCACTTTGATCGTGGCCAAAAACAATCTAGTTCGTCCCCTTGCAATTTAAAATCCGTGTAAAAAAATCAGCCCGATCCGTTGTACTGTTTGGGCGCTGTCGTGTTCAAAGATATACAAGCTGGTATCAATTTGGTCAATATCTGGTAAATCCCTAACAAAACGAATGTAACATTTGCCACTTTGATCGTGGCCAAAAACAATCTAGTTCGTCCCCTTGCAATTTAAAATCCGTGTAAAAAAATTCAGCCCGCTCCGTTGTACTGTTTGGGCGCTGTCGTGTTCCAAGACATACAAGCTGGTATCAATTTGGTCAAAATCTGGTAAATCCCTAAGAAAACGAATGTAACATTTGCCACTTTGATCGTGGCCAAAAACAATCTAGTTCGTCCCCTTGCAATTTAAAATCCGTGTAAAAGAATTCAGCCCGATCCGTTGTACTGTTTGGGCGCTGTCGTGTTCAAAGACATACAAGCTGGTATCAATTTGGTCAAAATCTGGTAAATCCCTAACAAAACGAATGTAACATTTGCACTTTGATCGTGGCCAAAAACAATCTAGTTCGTCCCCTTGCAATTTAAAATCCGTGTAAAAAAAATCAGCCCGATCCGTTGTACTGTTTGGGCGCTGTCGTGTTCAAAGATATACAAGCTGGTATCAATTTGGTCAAAATCTGGTAAATCCCTAACAAAACGAATGTAACATTTGCACTTTGATCGTGGCCAAAAACAATCTAGTTCGTCCCCTTGCAATTTAAAATCCGTGTAAAAAAATTCAGCCCGCTCCGTTGTACTGTTTGGGCGCTGTCGTGTTCCAAGACATACAAGCTGGTATCAATTTGGTCAAAATCTGGTAAATCCCTAAGAAAACGAATGTAACATTTGCCACTTTGATCGTGGCCAAAAACAATCTAGTTCGTCCCCTTGCAATTTAAAATCCGTGTAAAAGAATTCAGCCCGATCCGTTGTACTGTTTGGGCGCTGTCGTGTTCAAAGACATACAAGCTGGTATCAATTTGGTCAAAATCTGGTAAATCCCTAACAAAACGAATGTAACATTTGCACTTTGATCGTGGCCAAAAACAATCTAGTTCGTCCCCTTGCAATTTAAAATCCGTGTAAAAAAAATCAGCCCGATCCGTTGTACTGTTTGGGCGCTGTCGTGTTCAAAGATATACAAGCTGGTATCAATTTGGTCAAAATCTGGTAAATCCCTAACAAAACGAATGTAACATTTGCCACTTTGATCGTGGCCAAAAACAATCTAGTTCGTCCCCTTGCAATTTAAAATCCGTGTAAAAGAATTCAGCCCGATCCGTTGTACTGTTTGGGCGCTGTCGTGTTCAAAGACATACAAGCTGGTATCAATTTGGTCAAAATCTGGTAAATCCCTAAGAAAACGAATGTAACATTTGCCACTTTGATCGTGGCCAAAAACAATCTAGTTCGTCCCCTTGCAATTTAAAATCCGTGTAAAAGAATTCAGCCCGATCCGTTGTACTGTTTGGGCGCTGTCGTGTTCAAAGACATACAAGCTGGTATCAATTTGGTCAAAATCTGGTAAATCCCTAAGAAAACGAATGTAACATTTGCCACTTTGATCGTGGCCAAAAACAATCTAGTTCGTCCCCTTGCAATTTAAAATCCGTGTAAAAAAATTCAGCCCGCTCCGTTGTACTGTTTGGGCGCTGTCGTGTTCCAAGACATACAAGCTGGTATCAATTTGGTCAAAATCTGGTAAATCCCTAAGAAAACGAATGTAACATTTGCCACTTTGATCGTGGCCAAAAACAATCTAGTTCGTCCCCTTGCAATTTAAAATCCGTGTAAAAAAATTCAGCCCGCTCCGTTGTACTGTTTGGGCGCTGTCGTGTTCCAAGACATACAAGCTGGTATCAATTTGGTCAAAATCTGGTAAATCCCTAAGAAAACGAATGTAACATTTACCACTTTGATCGTGGCCAAAAAGAATCTAGTTCGTCCCCTTGCAATTTAAAATCCGTGTAAAAAAATCAGCCCGATCCGTTGTACTGTTTGTGCGCTGTCGTGTTCAAAGACATATACAACCTGGTATCAATTTGGTAAAAATAGGATAAATCCCTAACAAAACGCATGGAAAAGAATATATCCATTTTCCAGAAATCGTCGCAATGAATTCAGGGGACCCTTTGGAAATCTGTTTATTAATTCATTAAGAACATTATGGCAATTTAGTATAAAATTTCACTGAATTAAGAAAATAGTTTTTTTACGACTAGTATCTTGTAATTATGTCATGTTTTTTAATCATGTAATATACAAATCAAACGTTTGTTGTCCAAATCATCAACTAAGTATAAAATGAATTAATGTCGAATTAATGTTATACTCGTCAGCTCAGTATCGTCGGCTCGCAGGAAAACACACGTATACGTGACAATTGTTATTGTACGTCATGCGTTTAGCTGGTGTTTCATTCTCTACATACATTTTGGGAGCATACAAATGTATCAACAGTGTGTGTCCTTTTGTATCAGTTATTAGGAGGCATTGAATCACTTTTATACAAATTTGTATGATCGGCAGCTAAAAATGCATCATTTTTTTATGCACTGAAACCTACTACACTCTGTATAAAGCGATATTATCATGTTTTATTATACAGTCTGCTCCCGGCTTAAAAATCCGTTCTGAAATGTATTATTATAACCAATTACCCTAATTACAATACACATCATTTCGAAATTTGAGCTGTGTTCAAATTTATCAATGAATTGAGCAATAATTTCTCATGGAGAATGATACATTATGCATATCTACCATAAACAGATATTTAGCAATTTATTCTAATCAAGTAAAGACAAAAGTCATTCAAAGCCGCTTAACACAAATATTTATTAAGCAAGAAGCTGAACGATTTTGTGTGATACTGAAATGTGATATAATGGGCACAATTTCTACATTATACATTTTCAGTGGAATAAAATATTGTTCAATAATAAATTGCGTAGTGCAGAACGGCTTGTAATTTTGATTATGATCCTCACACATTTTTAAAATGGTATAATACGGCAATTCAGTTTTCTATTCAATACAATTTTACACAATTTATTTTTAAATGTGTCATTGCCGGTTGTCAGATTTCAATATTCGGACAAAATTCATTTCCACTAAAAATCAGTAGAGAGAAACAACAATAATATGCGAATTAATGAAGCCATAACACGCCACTGCTTCTATACCAGTTACATTATAAAATATGTACAGATAAAACAAGTTTAAAAAAAAACACAGGTAAAAGTAAATGGTCGTCAGGGACTGTATGGAAATTGCTGGAATTTCTAGCTAGGTGTATCAGGCTATGTGCCTTCTGGATGAAAAATTGCAAAATGCGATAAGCGAAGGCACTACGTTCCGCATCCTATTGCGAATTATTTGAAATATTAGCGGCCCGTTGCAAAAATAATGCACTGCTAGAAGTGCTAGAGCACCAAACATAACTCAAAGCCAATGGTCTGTACATTTTCATTTATCATTTCGCATACTCCAATCCAGATTGTCACTGGCTATAAAAACGACGAACGTATGTGATTTATAGAGCTATAATGTGCACATAATAAGAAACAGGCTACTTATATCAACATAATATGCGTAAGTTACATTATACTGACCTATACGATGTAAACTTAATTTAAAAACAAAATTAACGCCACGATTGCGCAAGTGACAGTAAGTAATATTGATAAGCAATACTGAAATTTAAAACACGTTGTATTTACGTATTGATGCGCTCTATTTTTAATATTATGTTGTTAAAGCATGCGAACTGCTGCATTACTTAACAATGCGTCGGTCTTGAAGTATTCCAGTCTTGAAGGACTTTACAGCATTCACGTGTTATTTTTCGCATTTTAGGAAAGAGTTATACAACAAATATAATTGTGACGTAAACGCAATAGTTTATATTTTTACTTTCCGACTAGTACCCTACAAGGAGAGTATCTGAAATCGACGAAAAAAAAATCGAAATTTCAGCGGAAATACTCGTTTTTGGTCCCTTTCAATCGATTGCGATGATTTCTGGAAAATGTATACATGTATGTATGGCGTCCTCTTTGGGATCCAAAGAGGCTGTGGCTTCACGAGTATCGTAGAAGATTTCGACGTTTCAATGTTAGAAAAGGTAGAGGCCACCGCTGACCCTAGATAATATTACTTTGCTCTTTATTCTACAAAAATATTAATTTTTGTAGAATAAAGAGCAAAGCAAAATAATAGAACATATTATAAGTTAAAAAACTTAAACAAAATAACTATCTACCTATACTAATTACGAACTTTCAAGTGTAGGGCGCGTTCAGCGGAATCGCCCATTTTCGCCGACATTTGCGATCGAGTAGCTGCAAAATTGGGCTTTTCGATATTACTTTTGACGCTCGAATTGAAAAAAGGACACAATTCCGCGTGAACTGCGCGATATTTTGTAAATTAAATGCGTCAATTTTGAAAAAAAATCAAGTTTTTGCACCTCTTCGGGTGAAGGCGAACCTCGAGAAAATGTCACGTGACGTCTAGAAATTCCGACAAGCGGATCGATGAACGTCAAAAATTTACATTTTTTATCCGTTCCTGCCGACCTTATAAAAGCCGCTCGCTCTCATGTCTTACGATAAGATCCCTCTAAATACCCTTCGCAAAGAGTTTTGAGCAAAAAAACGGCCTTAAAAACAATTTTCGATCCAAAAAATCGATTTTTGTCGACCCGTGTTTTGCTGCTATTACCACAGTAACGTCAAACCCGAAACGCCCCCTGCCGGACATCGTAACAACAGTAACAGATAGCAGATAACCTAAAATGTATCCTAAAATGTCCATATTGCGAATGTGGACAGGTGGGAAGCCTTGACCACATATTTCTAGAATGCCCAATAACTAAAATCGAAAATTTTGACATATACACAGAGCTAGTATAACCTAATTCCAATAGTCGACCTTTGACCAACGAGTATTTATTAATTTAGTTCAACAAACCACGGCTTTCTATGGAGCGGACCCGATTCCAAAGCACATCCCGAAGAATTTCAATTAATATTTCAATTGATATACTCAGGACAGAGGACCATGCACACTCCATTTTATCGCGAACCATATTACTCTCCCTTACTCTCTCTCTTGGCGAAAAAAGAAGCAAAAGCGGTAGTGTTCATTCAGTCCCGACATGTGTAATGCACACAATGGATATCCCCCACCACTTCACTCCCTTTCGGTCGGTAATGTCCTCTATCCCCCACCCCTCTTGCCGGGCACTGAGGATGAAAGAAAATTAAAAAACGAGAAATAAACGAGAGCAAAACGCATCCACGGCTTATTGTATAGCCCTATGTACGGTATGTTGCCCGCCGGCAACCTGCCGGCTATTATCCGAGACGGTTGAGAAAAAGGACACCCCTCCGGCGTCCCTGGCGAGTCCTCGAGGCCAATTTAACTCCTTCTCATCGCATGCTTGACATTACCGACCTTTCAGCTTACATTGGGTTTTCTTATGCGTGGGCTTTTTATAATTTCAGCAAAACTAACATAAATTATACTATATCATAAAATTACTTTATATTTACTGTTATCTTTAAAACAATAAAATGTAGATGAAAGGACGAAAAATAAGTGGCAAAAACAGAAAAAGATTGAGGTATCGCATTGAGCAAAATGTAAAACTTTAGACCGTGCTCTTGAGAGTGGATGATATTCTGGATGATATTGCTGAAAAGTTGAAAAGTTGCCGACGCCTGTGGAAAACATAAATTATCACTGAGCGCGATGAGAGGGGTCACGGGGTGGGGATGTTGTAGGCGGAAGCTTGATCGGCGGAGCAAGATCTCGACTGGTAACTTCTGCAGGCATCAACTAATTACAAAAGTTTATCAACGAAAACCGGGCACCGGAACACGGTCCTTAAAACTTACTTAATTCGGAAACTTCTGCCTTCCGCGCACAGAGCCCTTCCTTTCTGCGGCCGACTTGCCCTTTGCCTACCGATATTACCTCTACGTCCGTTACCACGCAACAAGGAACAAGTTTGCAAGTATACAACTCTACTTATGGTTTTGTGCTATCGGAGAAACTTTTACCCTCACAAGGAAGATTTTCCGATGATTCTATTCGAAAATAATGGTCTGAAACTCAAAATATCATTTTTAAATTGGGCAGAATTTGAGCAGAAATTGAACACTTTCATCAAACTTTTTTATGGATTTAATCCACAACAGTGTCTAAACACTTTTAATATTATTCAATTTCGTGAAGCCACAGCCACTGTGAACCCCAACCTAACGTCAGGCATAGAATAACACGTCATGTCTTGTTTGTCAAAATCTGACAATTTGCTACACAGAGACGAAGAGGCTGTGGATTCTGTTAAACTGCTTCTATAAACGCTTAAAGCGAATAAACTGCTCATCCCAATGATCCGTAAATTATTATTTAGTATTTAATATTTCCGGTTGTCAGACTGTGGCCAAAAACAACTCAGTCCCCTGGTAATTCTAAATAAGTATACCAAATTTCAGTCGTACAGTTTGGCCGCTATCGTGTTGACAGACATGCATACATACACACTAGGGTGGGCCGAAAAACCCCTTTTTTGTTTTTTCAAGTCGTAATACCGCGGAAAAGTTGCGAATTGGGGAGACTAAGAAGAGGTAAAAAAATAAATAAAATCGGTTTATAACTTCCGGTCGCGCATGGGCTCTAAAGTTGATATTTGTACGATAATTTTTTCTCTTACTGAACATGTCAGTATTTAAATGGAATAATGCTAGTCGACTCGTATGCGAACCGATAACGATTTAGAAAAAAAAATGGTTCAAATCGGTTAAGGTTTTCCGCTCGCAAATAACTTTAAAATCTAACAAATTCTGGCGTTAGTGGTACCTCGCTCGGGCTTTCCTTGGCCCCCGTCTCCAGCTACCACTCTAACCCCAGGGCCACGCAATTACGTCTGCACTGATTCTTCGTGTTATTATTTTGGTGTTCGCATTTATTTCAATGTTGGTTTTGTGTTATGACGTTTTTGTGTAACTTTGTGACTTAACGGTGTGTTGTTGTAACTCTAACGCTTCTTTTGAGTCGTAATACCGCAGAAAAGTTGCGAATTAGGGACTTTAAATTAGAGACAAAAATGGGGCAAAAAAGAAAAAAATCGGTTTATATCTTCTGGTCGCGCATGATCTCTAAAGTTTGCTGAAATTTAGATAGTCACATTTTTACGATAATTTTTAAAATTTTTAAATTAGCTTCTTCCCGAATGTAATAGCTCAAATTTTTATGTATTAAAAGTATAGAAAATAAAAGTTAAATATTATTTAAATCCATCAACATCTTCCGGTCGCAAATTATTGTAAAAGATGAAGACATTTTGAACAAAATTTACAAATAAAGGTAGATGAAAGTTTAAGGAAAAAATACTAACAACTTACATGTTTGTCGTAAGTCCAAGAAACTCATTTTGAAACTCTGAACGTCTTTGTTTTCGCTCACTTTTAACTGAAGGTACTGAGTTACGACTAACGCCAGAATTTGTTAGATTTGAGAGTTACTTTGCGAGCGGAAAACCTTAATTTCAACAAATTTTTTTTTCTAAATCATTATCGGTTCGCATACGAGTCGACTAGCATTATTCCATTTAAATATTGACATGTTCAGTACGAGAAAAAAATATCGTACAAATATCAACATTAGAGCCCATGCGCGACCGGAAGATATAAACCGATTTTATTTATTTTTTTACCCCTTCTTAGTCTCCCCAATTCGCAACTTTTCTGCGGTATTACGACTTGAAAAAACAAAAAAACGTTTTTTCGGCCCACCCTAATACACACATGCATTTTCCAGAAATCATTGCAATGAAGTCAGGGGGCCCCAAAATGGGTATTTCCGATGAAATCCTAAATTTTTCCGTCAATTCCAAACCTTTCCTTCAAGAGCACTAATCGGAAAGTATAAATATCTTTTTGGGATTACATATATTTGTTTTGTTCGTTGTTAATAACATCTGTACTACACATTAATGATTCATATTCCGCTATCAAGGCAAAATAACAAAATTTCGTTTCATTTGCAAAGAAATGTCATAAAACACATCAAAGCTAAGAGATGTATGAATTCTACTGACGTTAGGGAAATAATAACAGTAAAAAGTCGTTGTTGGCTGATTATATTTATAACAAAAATGAAAATGAATATACATTTTACCTCTGAAGAACAACAAATCTATCTATGAATCATTGCAAATGCTGATTCGATTTTTAAATTATAGAACCTGCTAACCATAACATAAGTCATGGTCAATTTTTCAACACTTTGTACTACAAACAAGCTCCAGCAAAAAAAGCATTGTCAGACGCCGACCACTCGACACTGTCCAGCAAAAGACATAATACAAAGCTTCATCAATATTTTATGTGCGTCACGTTTTACAACGCGTTGTAAACGTTTTATACGACAGGCACGATGCATGTACTGCATCTGTTAGTGTTGTCAGATTTATCAATTTAGCTCAAGTGTAGTCCACAATATTTATTTTATATTCATTATCTAATCTGCATCTACATTTAAAAAAAAAATTATATTAGTTTTTCTTACAGTTTCGAGTAATATCAATCTCTTTCCATCTCATTCTCAACCACGGTCGCAATTTTTGTGACAACACTGGTGCGGACGGGCGATTTGTATTTATAGACTTTAGGAGTATTGCTTTGGGTTGTCGTACACGCGCTATTACTATGGGTGTCCGCGAATCGCCGAGCACTGTTGTATGCCCCCCTGTATAAAATATGCACCCTCACGTACCTTAATTCAATGAATGGATGCGTGGTACGTGTTCAGCCCCGTCCACTTCGGATTATATTGCCGTTCGTCGTTTCGACGAATCGCTATTTCGCAATCGTCAACGCCAAGTTTATTAATTGCATTTATTTATTAATCGACTACGTCACAGTTCAGTATTTTAGACTAGTTCTGTGTATATGTCAAAATTTTCGATTTTAGTTATTGGGCATTCTAGAAATATGTGGATAAGGCTCCCACCTGTCCACATTAGGATACATAGGATACATTTTAGGTTATCTGCTATCTGTTACTGTTGTTACGAATGTCCGGCAGGGGGCGTTTCGGGTTTGACGTTACTGTGGTAATAGCAGCAAAACACGGGTCGACAAAAATCGATTTTTTGGATCGAAAATTGTTTTTAAGGCCGTTTTTTTGCTCAAAACTCTTTGCGAAGGGTATTTAGAGGGATCTTATCGTAAGATATGAGAGCGAGCGGCATTTATAAGGTCGGCAGGAACGGATAAAAAATGTAAATTTTTGACGTTCATCGATCCGCTGGTCGGAATTTCTAGACGTCACGTGACATTTTCTCGAGGTTCGCCTTCACCCGAAGAGGTGCAAAACTGTGATTTTTTTTTTTTTAAATTGACGCATTTAATTTACAAAATATCGCGCAGTCCACGCGGAATTGTGTCCTTTTTTCAATTCGAGCGTCAAAAGTAATATCGAAAAGCCCAATTTTGCAGCTACTCGATCGCAAATGTCGGCGAAAATGGGCGATTCCGCTGAACGCGCCCTACTTTTGAAAGTTCGTAATTAGTATAGGTAGAAAAATACGAAATACGAAGTTCAAAAGATACACAATTTGCCAGCAATACAGTATTCAAAGGTTTGAAATCCATCCTTTGTTCTTATTTTGTCATTATATCGTACTGCACGCACATGTTATAGTAGACAGGTCATCAGAATTATATCGCAATTACTCTCTCCTTGCGTTATCCGTCTTCTCGAGAAGTGCATATGGGCGAAACGGCACTTTGCGCAATGCTGAATTCATTTTGCAAGCAGTTGTCGACGGTTGACATTTAACTTCCGCCCATGGCCTTGTTTAGTCTTCTCGCGATTTACAATATTCCAAGAGCCGCACTTTCAAAATCACGGATGGACAGATTTGCCTTTGCAATTATCGTTTATTATTGATGAGACCGCTCCTTGCTCAGCAATTTGGACAAGATTATTATTAATTATATTCGTATTATGCAATAACATTATTTGTTATGAAGTACATACTCCAAAAGCGACTAACACTTTGACATATTTTTATGTCCAATAATTTGAAAACCAATTATTGTATAGTTATAGAGAGAACCATAAAAATCTATCAAATATTATTTAAAAAAGGTGTGTAAAAAAACACTTACCTTTCTCAAGAAAGGGTGCACTCATGTCAATCTTTCTTCCGAAATTCTGGTCGAAAGGTGATGCTGAAACAAAAACAAAATATAAACGTAAAAAATAACTTATCAATGTAATCAAATGAAACAAATTAAACAGATCGCAAACACAATACCTGCCTTATCAATATTTGCAAGGCAATTATTTGGTTAATAAATATTAAACTGTTAAATAAAGTTACTCTTACGTACGTTTGATTTAGTGATACTAGATAAAAAATATTTATTACATACAACAAAAGTATTTTTATTAATAAAATTGTTCGATGCGCACGTTGCACGGTTTTTTTGTTTTGTTTTGTTGGTGTTTTATAAAATTGCAGTTATTTTTTATTGCCCGTCAGCAAAATTAAAACCCACGCCCGTTGGGGTGGGTGAGCTAAATTTATTATTCCGCGACAGAATTTATTACATTTTATTTTTTATCGGTTGATGTTTTATTCTATTTTGTATGATATATGTATGTACCATAGCGTGTACCGTGCATGTTTTTATTATAAATATATGAATAATAAAATATTCTTCCTGCAGTAAAAATATCAAGCGGTTTATTGGAAAATTTAACTTCCTGTGATGAAGTATTTCAATTCAGCATTTCTTTTCTACGGACTCGTGAAACGTTTTGTAAATTTGTTTTTCCGATTAGGTTCTTCAGAAAGAAAGTAAGTATCGACAACAAAAATCGAGATTTCAGCACATCCCCTGAATAGTACACTTAGTATACTTATACAGTGCAGGTACTCCTGCTGAAATTTAGTATACTTATTTAGAATTACTAGAGGACAAACCGGCTTGTTTTTGTGGCAATCTGACACCTGAATGTGGCAAATGTTACATGCATTTACAAGTACACAGAGACAAAAAAATGAATGAAACGAATTTGCTTCAAGTCCAAGAAAGATTGATGTTAAATAGGGGCAGACAAAGCTTGCAAAGAAATTATTTCTCTGGTAAAATTTATTAAATTCAAAGCTATCGTATTTGTATGAACGTTAGTTAAGTTCAATAACATAATATTTTCAAACGAAATGAACATTTTGGTCCAAGAACTCTACGTTCATATTAAGTAAAAAAAAACATTCTTTACTGTTTGACAATTTAGTACTTGACTTAATAAAATCGAATGCTGATTTAAAAACTACAAATTTTGATAATATAATCAAATATTATCAAAATTTGTAGTTATTATATAATTAATCATTAATTAATAATTTATTATGTTTGGATTATAATCATGGGACGGCAAACATAGGTTAGTCAACCAAAAAAACCCCAAAAAAGCCACAATAAAAGATTATGGTAGACTAATTAGATTATTTTACTCCACGATAATCTTTAGTAAAGACTACAGACTTATTTCCAAATGAAGAATACCGAATTAGAATACCGCTCGCAGTCTGTAGGTCAGCTTATATAAAGCCCAAAAAAGGCCAACGCATGCGTAGAGACTGTAAGCGCCATCTCGCCGCCAGTAGACAAAACAATAATTTTTAGAGAAACCACTTTTTTAAATTCAAACGCATAACCTCAACTATACTAGCCATCATCCACTGACTTTATATGCGATAGATGACTTTAAATCAATTTACAGATCAATGAAATGGACGGTTTAGGCGCCATACGCGTTCATAACAGTGTGACACTAGCAGTATGCTTAGCCGTTAGGTTGCGAATTATAAAATGGTGAAATTGAGAAATTATCGAAGGTTTACATGCTTCAATGTGTCAACGAGGTACTCGAAAAGTCTCCAGACTGTACATACTATTGTAATGTTTTTCTCGGTTGATCTACGGTCTACGGTTTCTGTCCGATTGCTTCGATTTCAGGAAGTATAAACAGGTGCTGTTCAGTGATTTAATTGAGTTTACAACGCTTCGTCGATTTCCTTGCATGAGTAAAACGAAACGCAATTGATCACCCATACTTTTAGAAAACCTATATTGCAAGTAAACTTTGCGAACTATTACCAGTTTTCTTATATTAAAGATAGCTTCTGTAATTCTTGAATTTGATTGGATTCAAGGTACCTCAAAACTCACTAAAATCCCAAAATTGCGAATGCAAACTCGGCTAAACAAACCAAAAAGTTGATGGTGTAAGTCTGCCTTAAATAGTTGAACGAAGCGCCGGCAACGAAGTTCTCAATACTAATAAAAGGTTGTTTGCCTGTTAACCGTTTGGCCGATCGTTTATCTGGAGATTGGAATAACGGTACCGGCAACCGTTCATTACTATTCATATTGACAGCGCCGAGAGAGAAAAAGAGACAGAGCAAACGTAACCTAACTGGTTGTTGCCGAGATCTGTGTTAGTGAGTGCAAACGAAACTGCGATTTCGATCAAATCGACAACGACGGCGACGGATTATATTATTGTTTCGCCAATCTACTCTAATGACATAATAGAAACCGAAATTGAACGCTTGTAATTGTATACATAATGGGTTGTGTCTAGGCAAGGCGTAGTATTATCGTGTTACCGATAATAAAAAAAATAAAAGCGCGGTTTTCTATTATACGACTAATTGATTGTTTGATTGACAGTTTATGTAAAAGACGTTCTACTCTACGCAATCTATATTTCCTAAAGACATGTCAAACGTAACCTTTTATAGCTTTGTTTGAGCAGCAGTCATGTGTGAGCCATAGGCGTCCGCAATTCGTGACTTGTAAAAATAATTATATTCTTAAATATAAAATTCATGCCCCCCCTAATAGTATATTATTATACAAGTTTTATAAGACGTCAAATTGGCGCATGAGTTGTTTGGGGCACGAGGAGCGCTAGCGACGAGTGCCCCAAATGAACGAATGCGCCAATTTGTCTTATAAAACGAGTGTAATATACTATTTTTTCTACTTTGCGTCATTAATTTTATAAAAATTTAGAAGTATATTAGGTCAAATTCCAATCTAGAGTATTTATGGGTGCAACCGTTGGTAACCCTGTCATCTGTCACTTAAATTCAAATATCTGTGAAAAAGTAATTATTGATAATTATTATATACCATCATAACTAGTAGTACGAAACCTAGGATGCAACACGCATGTTTAAATATGTATAAAAATATACATACTCCGCAGTTTGTGCGATTCTAAAAAATCAGTTTGTGCTTACTTTTGTGGTTATGTGTATTTTCGTTTGACATGCATTTGATATCAATGTCACCAATCTTAGAAAAAAGTTACTAAAAACGGTGTTACAATTTGCTAATTGTGAACGAATGCGCCAATATGTCTTATAAAACGAGTGTAATATACTATTTTTTCTACTTTGCGTCATTAATTTTATAAAAATTTAGAAGTATATTAGGTAAAATTCCAATCTAGAGTATTTATGGGTGCAACCGTTGGTAACACTGTCATCTGTCACTTAAATTCAAATATCTGTGAAAAAGTAATTATTGATAATTATTATATACCATCATATACTAGTAGTATGAAACCTAGGATGCAACACGCATGTTTAAATATGTATAAAAATATACATACTTCGCAGTTTGTGCGATTCTAAAAAATCAGTTTGTGCTTACTTTTGTGGTTATGTGTATTTTCGTTTGACATGCATTTGATATCAATGTCACCAATCTTAGAAAAAAAGTTACTAAAAACGGTGTTACAATTTGCTAATTGTAACACCGAAAACAGTGTTACAATGTGTGCATTGTGAATGCAAAGTAGAAAAAAATAATTATATTCTTAAATATAAAATTCATGCCCCCTAAAATATTTTTTGCGGCGCCTATGGTTCAAGCCAAAATTAGATATTACAAACGCCATGGTTTGTTGGGTATCGCTCGTAGTATTAATTGTTTCATTGTATAAATCAAAGCTTAAAATTAAAATGTGCTACAGCATGCTATAAAGGCGCAAGGAGATCAACAAGTAGCCGATCTGACGACGTAACAACGTCCCAGGATGCCACTAAAACAAGAGGGAAGTTGCTCTTTCTGCTCGCGCACGCAGAGTCCCGTGATTTCGTGCTTGAGTTCGGGACCCGTTCAATCGCGTAATTTCGATTATGGGCACTCAAGGGGGACGAAATTGCTCGGAAGGAAGTGTTAGGCCCCTCTACGACCGTTCGAGATCAATCGGCCGAGCTGAAATACGACGCCCGTCGATGTTTACGAGAAAAAGCGATTTTACATGATTGGTGTGAATGTCACGTTAATCAGGATGTTTCTGCTGTTTATTTTAAACACTGGGGAACATAGAGTATAAATATAGTTTTGTTTTAGAAATGGAACATTTTCCAAACCACTGTGACGGATTATACGGTTTAATGAGATTTAACACAGAAATCTGAGACTATGACACTATAACATCACTAATTCGTCTATAAATTGCATAAATAATCATCAAAATCCGTCTAAATTTATAAATATTTTAGGTAGGGTATATTTTTTTGGCAGGACCCGATTATTTCCTGCACTGTAGCCTCCAACTCACTTCAGTTTATGACCTTTATGGCCAATAAAACATTCTGATTGTTAGTAGTAATTTACGCTGTCGTTAATTATGTATGGGTTAAAATGGTGTATTGTTGTCGAGTGCGTTTCATGTCATTGTGGATGTTGGCATATGTGAACCGTATGCTGCATGCATGAGTCATAATCTTTCGTGCCTAGGTTCGGGCGCGTGATCGTACTCGTACTCTCTTCATTCACATATTTGAAACCTCAACACTTTAATGGGTTTGACAGCCGGCAGACTAGACTACTTTTAGAATACTTTATTATTATTGTGTTGTTTTTTTTTTAATATACAAATTCTAACACAATGGAAATCAAAATCAATAGAGCAAAGAGCGGACGCAGAACCGGAACAGAATGGTAAGTTATTCGTTCTATTGCAAATATCTTGGGGCCGAAGTTATGTGGTTGAATATGGGTTCTCAATGTTACGAAATATTTCGTACGAAGGTGTGTTAGGTGAACACGAGAGGTAAACTCACTCAATTGTAGTAAACTGTGCAGCAGACAAAAGCCACTTTCCCTTGCCCAACAACACTCATGCTCTTATGCTGTCCACTCAGTAAAATACAAGGCTAACTTATATCGGCTTATATCTATAGCATGGAAAAATTAGAACCGACCTTAATAAAACAACGACAATTTGTCCCGATAAGTTATACCTGTTCGTGTGTACGTTTCTGTATGGGGAATTATGTTCGATATGTACTGTTGGTATAAATTGTAAACGTTTATTCGAAATGGTACTACATGATATATGTCTTGAAAGCTTTCGTATTTGAACAATTGCAGTTTGATTTTGTTTAATACGAATTTGGAATGTTGTTTATACACAGAGGGAAAAAGTTATTCGATACAACACGAATATCTTTGAGTGAAGAATATCACTTATTTCTATATCCGCAGAAAGATCATTTGGTTGGTTCAAGTAAAATACAACTTTCTCAGGGTAAGAATATGATTTTCTTGATGTTTCTTGATGTAAGTATTACGTTTACTTGTTTTAAGTATGAAGGAACTGCTTGAAAGGAATTACGTCTATTTTAAGCGATACGTACGTATACTTTTGGGTCAAGAAACCGTTTGTTCGTTGAAGAATGTATATTTTTGACCCAATAAAATATTGTTGTTCATGTAAAGGGAAGTCTTTTTATATGTAGAAGAATAACATTTTCTTCGTCAGAGCAAAATATACTCAACATAAACATATTAAAGTCTTAAACCGGAGGAATAACTAGCCGTAACTACATACATATATATTGAAATTCTTATTACAATAAAATATTATTTGGATAGCAAAAATATCCTCTCTTCATGCTACACGTATATAGTGTAGCATGAAGAGAGAGGATAAGGACAATTTTTCTTGATATCCAAGAATAGAGTTCTCTCAATGTGGGCTATTCCACTACAATCCTGGTTTTCCTCATAACCCTTGTAAGTCATCCATATGTTACGGTTAAAGTGATAAATGTGATTTGTATTAATAATTACCGGCTATTATTAATAATAACCGCATCATTTGGTCAATGTAATTAGAAACACTTAAATAATCACATGGACCGGCTATTATTAATAATTTCCTAACGGGCACGGTAAAAGTGATAAAAATGTTACTTTTTACAAAAGATCTTTTGTATACAGTCTTCAAAGAAGTTAGCTCAGTTATTTTGATTACTATGTAAGCTATTATATTTATTTACTCGACGCAAATCATCAGTACGGCTACCCCAATGACCAAAATTACGAATAATACAAAACATTGATAATACAGAATGCTTTTTTTGTCTCCCTTGTACTTTAGAAACTACTGGATATAATTGATACTGATATTTGGTATACACCCAAGGACGACTCAATGACGAAAACATAAAAAAGAACAGTTTATACAGAGTGTTCAAAAAAGTTAACCATTTTATTATCAATAACACCCATTTTTATATTTAATGCATGTGGGTAGTTTGTTGTAAATGTACAATTGCAATTTATTAAGTAAATTCTCAAATCCTCATTATCTTGAAATGTTGCGCATTTAACAATAATTTGATCAATATTGTATTTTCATGCAAATATGTACATGCAAGAACTAGACTAGTTTACATAGATGTTTTTACATAAATTGCACCGCACAAATGATGCAAACATTTTTGTATGGTTCTGTTCCTAACACGGTATTTTTATTTTTGGTGTTTGACAATAATTTTATAAATAAAAGATTAAACATGGCAACAACTTGCCTCAATCTTCCCTACATTAGTATGTCCATTACCTATACCTACCCTAAGTATATCTAATATCTCACAGATATATTTATTATAAAAGTGTTTATCACCAACAAAAAATACAAAAAAACAAATGAAGATGACGTCCTATTGTTACAAACTTTATCAATATAAATGGTGTCATTGTTGTACTACCACAAAAAATAAAGGTCTAGAAGGACTTTTGTATTCAAAATTATATATAAAACATTTTTTAAAGTTTTGTATTAAAAAGATAATAAAGTTACAAATAAATTTTTTTTTGCCACGAGTTGCAAAATGCAGAAGCACTACGTACGTTTGCACTGGTAAAATAATACAAACCGAGTTTGTAATTTATTACTTACTTTGCTTTTAAGAATTGCGCAAATAAGCATAACCCAAAGAGTTACACACTCGTGCATGCAATTAGTGTGGATTGGCATTGTTTAGTCTCGTTTTGACAATCTTCCTTATTTTAGTCATAAGTAGTAACTAAATAAGTTAGTCAGGACTAACGTCACTAAAGGCCCAACACTGAAAACCCAGTGAATAGATTCGTCGTGTGGCGATTATGTAGATACTAACAGAATTTCAAATCTGAGGCTCTATTATATTGTAGCGTCACCTTAATGCAATATCGAACTGAAATATATCACATTGACCACAGCATGCTGGAAATTATTAATAATAGCCGGTTCATGTGATAAATTCTTCACTTTAACCTCGCCACTTGGCTATTATTAATAATAACCGGTAATTATTAATAATAACCTATTTATCACTATGACCGTAACACATACATGTAAATAAGCAATATATGAACACTCAATATCCTCAAACTTATATAGCGCTAATATGTGGCAAAAGACACGAAAACTGTTAGCGCCATCTGTAAAGTAATTGCACAACTTTCTATGTATCTCTCAGAGTAAGAATCTTGGATCAAGAAACCGTTTTTTGGTTGGAGCATATACATTTTTCGTCCAACAAAATATTTTTGTTTTTGTAAGACGAACAGCTACTTTTTCTATAGATGAATTTTTCTTCGTCAGAGAAAAATATACTTAACATAAACATACTAAATTCTTAAATCGTAAGAATAACTAATCGTTGAAACAACTAGATTGAAATTAGAATAAAATCCTCTTCATGCTACACTATATACGCAAGAATATTTTTTCTTGATATCCAAGAATAGAGATCTCTCTGTGTAAGGTGTATAGTAATTTAAAATGAAGAAATTAGATAGATACATCCAGGGTGAGGACAACAATGATAATTTTTCGAGAATCAGACTATACAGCAACAGAGGAATTCCATAATTTGGAAAAGTTGTTTGTATACACCTACAGGTACCGAGGGGTGTATTTCGACGGCAGCCCTCGTACGAGAGAATAACCCGGTTAGATAGACGTCGGGGTGAGGGGTAAAAAGTGGAGCGGGGTGAGTTTGCGTAAACATGAAACGCAGTACATAAAGCGGGCGGCGGAATTCCAGGTGAATACCAAAGTTATCCTCACGTTTCGCGGATGTTGTGAATTATTTCGGCGGCGCGCGGCCAAAACTAGAAATTAAATTCATTCTGTTCGGCATCGAACCGACCGAATAAGCAAACGCCAAACGTTCGCTTGCCCGCCCGCGGCTGCCGGCCAGGCAAAGCGCGCGGAATTTGTTAAATTAATCCGTGCATTCTATATAGGGTTATACACAGGGCCGGCTCGCTAGTACGCGAATTGTTACGATGTGTATGCTTGCAGCTGCGTAATATCCCTAATGGAGTGCTCAAGCTGCTCACTCACGGGTACCTATTTCCTGGTTACTTATGGAGTGTTTCCACAAACCCGACAAACTTTCATATTATAGTACTCCGCACAAAAAACTTTATCTCTTTCCTGACCAACCTTTACAATTCTTTATGGTTTTAATGATTCTTTTAGTAAATTATATTTTCAATCACTTATTTCTCGAAACCGGTTGTTATTAACTAACTTTGTACGAACACACAATTCGTCAAATAATGTAAAATCACTCACAAATCATCTAAAAATAATAAAGATTTTGATAATAATAAGATATTGTTTGTTATCAAGGTGCCTACATGTCTAATGTGAACACATTTTTACAATCTTATTTGTGAATACTAACACAACAAATATTTAATCATATCTTATAATTAAAGATAATTTAGATAATGATACCCAATAAAAAATAACGACCGGCACTAACATATCAATAAAAAGTTACCGAACATTTCTATAATAAAACAAACTGAAAAGTACATATTTAACTAGTAGGTATTTAATAAACAATTTGTACAATTTTAAAATTAAATATTATATACGTGACGTCGATTATATTCTAGTACCTACGTTCATATTTCATAAATCATTTCTATAAAATGCTTTGTGCTAATTAACATGGATGAGTCCAAATTTTATATTCGGTGTACAGTACAGCAAAAACTAATCGATGATATGAACAAATTAGTAAACATTACTCACTCTAGAAGAATTTAAATTTGATTGCAGTACTGTGATTAGCGGTATGTGCCTACATGTTTAATGTTTGATTACTGATTTAAATATTTATTATCAACACCTGTATGTACACCTATAAAACAAATAATTTCGGGTCGATTCCTGTGAGCAGATTAATTTAAGTAAATATCTCGCTTCTTACCTGCTATAGAACTATGGTTATAATTGTTATAAAACATTTTGTTATACCGGAATAGTAACAAACTTGCTACTTGATCTAAATTATAACCTAAGCAAACTGAAGCACGTTTCGGATTGTCCACTGTTATCTTAAGATAATTTTTATAAACACCGACAACTGTGTAATATAACATTTATTGTCAATAATTGTGTAAATGTTTTTAGGAGCTATATGGTGGCAATCCACATCAGTAGGACATTCCGACAAGTCTATTAAGTTTATTTGTCAAATAAATGTTGGTTTAAGGTTCAATTACAATTTTTATTGCCAGCATATAAAAATGAATTTAAACCTAAAAAGTCACAGTAATCTTAAAAAGTGATTGCATAATATAACCTACATTATCATTCGCCAGTATCAACTATAATAGCGCTGTCTATCATGAGCATGTATTTTCGGACATATATTCCGAAAATATTTAAGGGAATTATAAGGCACGTTGTTTTTTTGACGCTAAAATTATTTGCACTGGTTTACACATACTGTAGCAGTGTAGCACATATAGTAAACATTCACTATTTGGACAAAGCTGGTAAGTAAACGGTAAAAACGTTTTAATATGGCAAAATTCATAATTATTTATTTGTAGGGTCAAGTAGTAAGAAGGTATGCGAAAAACAGCAAAAAATGGGCTTGCCATTTAAGGATGACGTCATTGTTTCGAAATCGGTGACGCCATAGATGAAATTTTTACGTCATAAAGTTGAAATTGACGTGCCTTAGCGTTTTTATTGAAAACATTAAATAACGAAATTATTAATTTTGTTCCAAACTTTATCATCACTCTGTATATACTCATAGCTTTTGTGAATTTGATTATCACCGAGATGTGATTGATTGGTGATGCACGAGTATGTGTAAGCTGTATTCCGAGTATCTATGTGTTTGTAGTATTTTGACAAGATATTTTATATTTTAGTAGACTGTTTTAGTTGTTGTACATATAGAACTGAGCCAAACGATACAAAATAAATAAAACAAAAACAAATACTAATGGGGCGTTTTATCAAATAATGATATATGCTGTATGTTGTATATATTATGTATTACAAAAAAATCATTATTTTTAAGATTAATAAGTTGAATAAAACATTTAGTGAACTCAACTATCATACCCAAATACATACATATGTGAGCAATTACACATGGGAACATGGATCCTACAACCAGAACAAGGATCACATATTTTTGTTGACCTAACATCACTTTTCATTGATCAAGGCATCAAGTGTTGTGACAGGTCTATGATCCATTTTATTTCAAGTCATATATTTCACTTGAATTGACCTCTGTGCATAGGTTCTCATAACAGATTGTTCAAAATATTACGAATCAACAAGGTTTTTTCTGTTATTTTATCAAGTTAAGTTATACAGACATTCTGTGCATCAAAATATGGGAAGTGATCAAAGAATATGTTGTAAAAATTCACCAAATAAGTTTTGTTACATGTGTGTTGTTATGTAGTGACACATCTGAAAAAAAAAAATACGGAAGAGGTATAACCAGCTCACTGCTACTATTTTGTATTTAGAATTGGAGATCTGGAAAAGCCATGGACACCTAATATATGCTGTATTTCCTGTTAGATCGGACTTTTTAAAATGGATAAGAAAATGCCGTATGCAGTTGTAATGGGTCGGAAACCCATTATTTATTTATTAAGATATGATCAAATTAAGCGAAATATTTGTAAGAACATTCGGGAATGTCAAAGGTTTTTGCTAGGGTTGAACATCTGGTTTAGGATTTGACCGCGTGTTATAAGCTTAAAATTGAAGAGTTGTCATTGGCTAAGAAGAAATGCTTCCGGTTTCCTTTGGGGTCGAGGGATGCAAACAAACAGATCTCGCTCTTCTCATTTCAACCACCGTCATGTAAAGTACACGTTTTTGTAGAGCGTTCTTAGGCGCTTAAGTTTATCCCTGGTAAGTCTTTTCAACTCGTCTCGCATTTCATTGTAAATTAAATTATTCATATCTCTGCTAAAAAGTGTGTCTGTCTAAATCAACTCCTAGGTTTAATTTAAACGTCAATATGTTCAAAGCTTCATTCATTTTTCTATGTACCCTATCAAACGGGATTGTTGATTATTATTGTTAATAGACGTTATTGTTTTGATAAGTGTTTCGTTTCATTTGAGTAGTCTTGCTTTATCAGCCCTTATTAAATGTTAAATACTTAAACGCGTCAGTTAGTAGTCAGAAAATGTGTTCACAAGATTCAAGAAAAAGAACGCAGTTAGTTTTGCCTTCGAATAAATTGGAAGAGATTTGATGAATTAGAATTTTGACCAGTAATTAAAGCCCTTAAACCGCGCTTGGCCAAAATGCTACCATGTTAGGGAGTCGCGGTTGTTCCCGCCATTTTGACCTATTACACAGTTCCCATGTTGTGGCGAGAGCCTTCCAATCATGTAGAATGTAAATGATTGTTATTTTTGCACGATAAGCGTGTCCGGATATTCGAAGAAGGATAAGCATAAAATATCAAAGTTTGCCATCAGCATCGCAACATATCCCCCATAGAGAGAACCATATCCCAAAACGCGCCATCCACTTCATCATCTTACCTAAAATCACTCTGTCAAACCAGGCAAGTCGTGAAGATGCACCATTTAAATTTTTAGGAACACCTCACCTTATAAACCAGTGCGACCTGAATGATTTGGTTAAAGACTTTGGTTTATCAAAGAAAAAGCCGAGTTATTGGGTTTTAGGGTACAGGAATTGTATCTTTTCGCACGAGGTGTGACAGAGTCTTCATTTACAAATCGTAACGAGCCTTTTAAAGCATATTTTAAATGGAAGGATCTTTAAGTGTATGTCACGATGTTGAGGGTCTTATGAACGAGTTTGATATTTGTGACTATTTGACAACAAGAAGTGGCTAATATTCCGCACATTCTCTTAAGGGTCCTACAGTACACACACGACCAAGTTTCAAGTCAAGTGGAAGTAGCAACTTACTACTTAGTTGTGAAGTACCTAAAAGTGTCCGGCCATGAGAAAAGTGTCCGGAGACGCTACTTGTCCATAAAAATAGAATATTTTCTGTTTACTTGACTTGACTTGTAAGTATGTAACTACATACTTAACTTGCTACTGGACTTGCAACTCGGCCGTGTGTGTAGGATTGAACCGATTTTTGCCAAACTGAAACCGTCGATCTCAGAAAAACAGTTTAGGTTGTAAGCTTTTATAAGAGCAATCTTACAGCAGACACAAATTGGCAAATTTGGTTTAACGTCAGTGTCCGTAGGAATGAGGCTACTTCAGACATTTGAAGGTAGCTTTAATGTAGATTGTACAAGAAATCAAGAAAATTGTATTCCTGCTAACTCCACATTATCAGCATAGTTATACCTAATCTCCAATAAATCTTTTGATTCTAGAACATTCGAGGAGTCCATTAGCATAACTAAACCACCTAGTTCCGCCATATTATGAAGTTTTTTGGTATTCTTTATTTCTGTTTCGTTTACGCGAGGTGTTCCATCTTTCTGGTCCACGGAAGATGGCTTGGAGCGGTTAAATGACGCGTAATATGCACCTGTACCATTCCATGGAGCGTGGCGAGTTGTCTCTCGATGCTAAACGGTCAAAGACCGATAATTCAAACAGTACAGTGCGCTGATTCACTGACTAGCATCGCTGTTGATCGACCGCCAATGCAGCGAGCAATCTTATCGGCTGCTACCGCAGCAGTTGAGACTCTAATTATCATAATTACTCAGCGTAGCGCAAAAATGGCGATTGACGCGCCGGTCGATGAGTCGGAACAACGTTATTATTTGTCCGTCCGGTTGATAGCAAGCCTCCTCTACTTCTGTGAAACAGTTCATCTTCCTCGTTTCGCGAATCATTATCTACGCTAATTATCACCGGCGATTAAGATTATAAACGGGGTTCGCTATTTGAAAAATCTTGCCCGACTCGGCGTTGAGATGAGAAAGCGACGGTTCTAGTTGTTGCTGTTGGTAAAACTAAACCGAGGTGGTAATTATTGTGTACTCGGTAACTGTGACAATTGAGGAGAAACCGATCCAAAGTGGAGTAGAGTAAATTATCGTGATAGTAAACTTGTACAATTCAATGTTCTATAAATTACTTTTTTCTACTTTGCATTCACTATGCACACATTGTAACACTGTTTTCGGTGTTACAATTAGCAAATTGTAACACCGTTTTTAGTAACTTTTTTTCTAAGATTGGTGACATTGATATCAAAGGCATGTCAAACGAAAATACACATAACCACAAAAGTAAGCACAAACTGATTTTTTAGAATCGCACAAACTGCGAAGTATGTATATTTTTATACATATTTAAACATGCGTGTTGCATCCTAGGTTTTGTACTACTAGTATATGATGGTATATAATAATTATCAATAATTACTTTTTCACAGATATTTGAATTTAAGTGACAGATGACAGTGTTACCAACGGTTGCACCCATAAATACTCTACAAACAACTCATGCGCCAATTTGACGTCTTATAAAACTTGTATAATAATATACTATATACTAATATTTAGTGTCAAAGTTGTCAAACTTTAAAGCCAGTTATTTTAAATCGGAACCTCTACATATTTTAATGTTAAATTCAATGTTGTGAAGCCAGAACGTCAGTTTCTATGACAATAACATTTGTCATACTGACTGTCATGTCATGTCAGTGGCACTGACGTTTGTTAAAATTTGACAAGGGGCCCTAAATTATAGGGTCTAAACCGTTCATCCCACTGATCTCCAAATTTGAATACATATTTAAAATCACTGGAGGATCAGCTGGTATGAGTTTGATCTCAATCAGATGAAGCCCTCAAAAGACGCATGGAACATTTGCCACTTCCTGTTGTCAGATCGTCACAAAAACCAATCCAATTCGTCCCAAGGCAATTCTAAATATTTAACAAAATTTCGGCCCGATCTGTTATTCCGTTTGCACATTATGATGTTCACAGACATACACACACATACACTGGAAATCATAGCAATGGATTCAGGATTTTTTTCCGTCGATTACAAACAATACTTCCGTTCTAGGGTACTAGTCGGAAAGTAAAAAACCGAAAAGTCATATTGTAAAGTATTCCCACGTCAATTTTAATTAATAAAAATCAAACGTGGGTTTGGAAAACAATTTATTGACAAGAGCATATCTTACATTCTAACCGCTACGTATTTAAGCTGTTTACACACCAGTATTATTGTTTCGTCATGCGGTACAACCAAGAAGAGCTCGTAGATATGATATGCATATAAGAGGAATGTGATAAGAACTGTTTTTTTTTTTTGCGAGTTTACGCACATCGTTATCCTAAACCACGACATCCAGATAAAAGAAGGCTGCAAACGCTATTAGATTTATGGCCTCGAAGAGAACGGAAGACATGGAAGACAGTTTCAGTTCATTTTATGAAATAAATTGTTGTAATTAGAAAGAATGTAGAAGGAAAGTATTGTAAATAGACAGCAAAAATCGGGATTTCAGCGGAAATACCAGTTTTGGGGCCCCCAGAATCGATTACAATGATTTCTGGAAAATGTATGTATGTATGTGTGTATGCGTGTATGTTTATATGTCCCTGAACATGATAGCGTCCAAACGGTACAACGGATCGGGCTGAAATTTTATATACATATTTAGAATTACCGGGGGACGACCTGGATTGTTTTTGGTGACAATCTGAGAACTGGAAGTGGAAAATGTTACATCTTCTGAGGGATTCGTCCGATTGAGATCAAACTCATACCAACTCATCCTCCAGTGACTTTAGGCGCTATAAGAGTTTACAGAAGCAGTTTGACAGAATCCACAGCCGTCGTCGGTGTGTTCAAAATGTCAGATTTTGACAAAAGTAAGTGCCACTGACATGACATATTAGATGTCAGTATGATAAATGTAAGTATGTCATAGAAACTGACGTTAGGTAGGGTCCAGTGAGTAGCTCTTGCTTTACAAAATTGAATAATTGCAAAAGTGTTTACACACTTTACTGTGCTAACGATGTAGTAGGAAAGTAAGATGAGGGCCACCCCAGATGTTTAATTCTTCTCTAATCGATTGACATGAACATATAGGTATAGGGTTTCCAATTTAAAATAAGCAAAATAACTTGCTTTAAAGTTTAACCATTTTGACACTAGATATTGATCACCCTGTACAATTTGGAGCAATGGAACTCGGTCGCAGTGATCACTAGCTTGACCACTAGCCCTTACTTAATGAGCACGTCATAACATTTTATTAACGAGACGCTATTTGTCGTCTTCGTCAATTTTTTAATCCAGTGATGCAAAAGCGATTTTTTTGTTTTAATATTCTTGAGCTACTATCACTTAACCGATTTCAACAAACTTTTAGGGGTGTGTAGGCATCCATAAAAGGCACCCAAATGTGGAAAGAAGATAGACCATGCAATTTAAAAACTATATCATTATGACGTTGCACGTTTTTTATGACACATACGACAAATATGACCAAGAAGAACAACAAAACCCATAAACTATAAACCAGCAATCAAATTATTAATAGTATTTACATATAGGCCAGCTGACAATTCCATTGTTCTACAACAGTGTTATGGTAGACAAAGCAGATGTAACGACCCGACTGGAAGGTTCAAACGGCACAATACGACGGGCCGCGTCGAGTTGCGGAGGTGTGTCTCGCCGCAGCAACAATTAGGGGGCGGGGTACGGGGGCGGCACACGGGGTGGAAGGTTTAATCGACAAAGCGTTCAATCGAAAACCACCACATCATTGAGCACAGCGTCCCCTGTGTATAGGAACATGCACATGCAACTTCCTCCTGTATATTTACCACGTATCGGTTTGAAACCGGTTAGAAAACGGCTTGAAAACGGTTTGAAAAGGGTTTGAAAACTAGAAACGTTTTGGAAAGATATAGGTTAGGCAGATCAAATGACTTGTAGACCAAATTATTGTAAACACTCCATCTATAATGTGCTGAAGGAATCACCAAAATTCCTCAATTGTTTTGAGGCTGAGTATATAGATAATAATCAATTTAATTTGAAGAGAAATAAATACATAAATTCATTAAAGATCGATTTGTAATGATACGATAAAATCAGTAAACCGTTTTCCAGTCATACTGAATTCCGAACGTAATTATTAGCAAACAGTTATCTAGTAATTATCTGACTTTTCAGCACCGGAAGAACCATCTAGATTTACAGTATGCAAATTTTAGTTCATTCGGATCGCAAATAGGTAATCCGGAAATGGTCAACGCATAGTCATTTCCACATTTCTTTAGCGCGTAATATAAATAACATCACAATCTTATATCAAAAATAACACAGGATGATAAGCATGCTTATTTATGTAATACAACACGTACGGACATACGATCATAGCCACTGTTGCAAAATTTCAACAGATAAAACGAATATTTTGCCTCTGGGTCAACGTTTTTTAATGAATGTTATTGTTGTTGCTGAAGTGTTTTTGTTCTAATAGGTTCTGTTCTATTTTTATATATTTTGATATTTTTTGTATATATATATATAACCCGAAATAACAGCGTAAGTAAATATTCAACAGAATTTTGTACAGAATCAAGTTATTTGTGTCTGTTATCACTGACGTTAATCCCCTGACGAATATTCAACAAATTACACGTAAATTTACGTCATATTAGTAACAGGAAAACTACTGTTTGTCAAATCGCACTATCAAGCAAACATTTTTACGCGAGGTTTCTACAATAACACAAAACCTATAAAAATGGCTAGGTTCACTTTCTCTTCAACGCAGATCTTGCCAAGGAGACTCCAGGAAGAATAAAACCAGTTGACAATTAATTACAAGGATTACGAATACAATTTTATTGTAGAATGCTGGAACATATGTCGGCAAAATAAATAGCAGTGTTCCCAACTTTATATTTGTCTAAAATTTGTAATTCTGAACAAATAATATTATTTTATTCAACATTTGATCACAATTTTACATGAAACGATTAAAATAACCTCAGAATATTTAAGTAGCAGAATATGTGATATCTATTTTCTTTTTTAATTTTTTTCGTTTTTTTAAGTGGTCGTCATTTCTGTTATGTTTTGAACAAGAAAACAACGTCTTATATATAAACGCCGATTGCTCAATAACTTTTGTAATCTTTGGTGGATTTTAATTATTCTTACAGCAAATGATTGACAAACTCTTCGAAATTCCTCTAGCACTATTTAAAATCATTAATACATAAGTTCTAGATTTCCGGGAGAAAACCGCGTCAACGACGATAAAGTAGTCAACTTTTCGCACTCTGCTGCAAAAGGCATTTCTCCTGGAAATCTAGAACTTAGTTATTCGGACCGCGGAAGTCTCCAATCTAAGTATCATTAATTAAAATATTAAAAATAATTAATCATTATTGTGCGTGAATTTGGAATACCGCGTGGAACAATTAAGGACCTTGGTAAAGCTTTTTCCTACTAAGGTTTAATGCCAAATTAATTAGCAATGCCCTTTGATTCATTGCGACATATTAATTGCCGAAGATGATAGACTGTTGTAAAATAATACATGTAACTTTTACATAAACCTTGTAAAATGTTACTTGAACTTGTAAAATGTTACTTAAACCTTGAAAATATTACTTAAACCTTGTAAAATGTAACTTAAACCTTGGAAAATGTTACTTAAACCTTGTAGAATGTTACGTAAACCTTGTAAAATATTACTTAAACCTTGTAAAATGTAAATAAACATTGTAAAATGTTACTTAAACTTGTAAAATGTTACTTAAACCTTGAAAATATTACTTAAACCTTGTAAAATGTAACTTAAACCTTGGAAAATGTTACTTAAACCTTGTAGAATGTTACGTAAACCTTGCAAAATATTACTTAAACCTTGTAAAATGTAAATAAACCTTGTAAAATGTTACTTAAACCTGTAAAATGTTACTTAAACCTTGAAAATATTACTTAAACCTTGTAAAATGTAACTTAAACCTTGGAAAATATTACTTAAACCTTGTAGAATGTTATGTAAACCTTGGAAAATGTTACTTAAACCTTGTAGAATGTTATGTAAACCTTGTAAAATATTACTTAAACCTTGTAAAATGTAAATAAACCTTGTAAAATGTTACTTAAACTTGTAAAATGTTACTTAAACTTGTAAAATGTTACTTAAACTTGTAAAATGTTACTTAAACTTGTAAAATGTTACTTAAACTTGTAAAATGTTACTTAAACTTGTAAAATGTTACTTAAACTTGTAAAATGTTACTTAAACCTTGTAGAATGTTACGTAAACCTTGTAAAATATTACTTAAACCTTGTAAAATGTAAATAAACCTTGTAAAATGTTACTTAAACTTGTAAAATGTTACTTAAACCTTGAAAATATTACTTAAACCTTGTAAAATGTAACTTCAACCTTGGAAAATGTTACTTAAACCTTGTAAAATGTTACGTAAACCTTGTAAAATATTACTTAAACCTTGTAAAATGTAAATAAACCTTGTAAAATGTTACTTAAATCTTGTAAAATGTTACGTAAACTTTGTAAACTGTTACTTAAACCTTGCAAAAAGTAACTTAAACCTTGTAAAATATTATTTAAACCTTGTAGAATGTTTGTGAAACCTTGTAAAATGTTAAACCTTACAAAATTGATAAAACAGCAGTTTGAAATAAATCAAACAGCAGTGTGTTTAGAATTGACATGGGTTTATTATACTGTAAAAGCTAATCAAGTGATAGACGCCTAATTTCTCTACAGTGTGTTTCAAACTTACAACTACTGAAGCATTTTTTCTTCCTGCAGTATAAGAAGTTATAAGATACCTCTTGTCATTAACCTTTACATCGAGTCAAAAGAAGGTGACAAACACACAAAATTGAAAACGTCCAACATACATTTTGTCTATCTCCTATCTCTCCTAACAAATTGCATAAGATTTTACCATCACTAATTAATGACGTCCCAATACTTCATATATCCCGAGCTTCACAGAAGTAAAGCGTGGGCGTGTATAATAATACGATGTCAACGTCTTTTCCGTTCTTCGTCCTTTTTTTGCGAGCGACCAGTTGTTATCTGTGTCGTAGTTGACGGTCAAGTGTTATTGCATGTTGCAGCAAAGGCACCGTGCAGCTCGTGGAAGAGAGGTCCACACCTGGTAGAGGCAAGAGACTGTTCTCGTGGTTCTTGAGCGGTGCAGGCGGACGAAGACAGCGCGTGGCACCGTTCGGTGAGACCGGGATCCCGTTAGAAAGCCGCACCCTATTCACCATGATCTGAACCACTGCCAACTTTTATTTTAAGAACTGTGACGCATTGAAATGTCGAGAGGCGAGAAGAAACACTGAATTACAGTAAGCAACACGGTTGTACGGCGCTCGTGGATATAACTCCACGTGTAAAGTGCATAAAGTACGGAAAGGCGACTAAAGAAAGTACGAATGAAATTGACAATAAAATAGAGCGTTGCTCTCTTGCTAATAAGGTTTGGTTTTAAATCCGGACTTCCAGAGAGCTCGTCCCGCCGTATTTCGGAAGCAACGTAAAGCCATGGATTCCGGCAACCAGTTGAACACCTCACAATAGATTAAGAGATGCTATATATGTGGTCGTTGTTTATTTTTTCATAAAAATCTCAAAACACAAGCCTAATAGCGAAATATTAATTTTCATTAGGTATAGTACAAAACGTAGGTGTTTTAGATTGGACTTACAGTCGTTAAATGATCACACGAGGTCGTCAAAGTTAAAAAAATACATACTAACGCTTTTACCGAACAGTAGACTAAGATAATAATTTAAGTATACCGAGAACCGATGCGACGCGACGTAACGTACTTTCTGACTCATACGGAGAATCCTCGTAGTGTTTCCACTTTACAATGAAGCGATCAAGAAGGAAATGGTACGTATACACCGTGCCCGCAGGTATTGATTATATTTCGCCTCGTACTCGCTAATTACACCTTCGAACACGATTCTATTCAGAAACTCGCTGTCTAAATTGAACGCGGATTGTCCGGATGAGTCATTGTCGAAGCTCAGTTTCGCCCACCATATCCACGCTTCTATTGTATGAAAATAAACTCCAACGGATCGGTCTGATCGCTTTGTGGTGCTTCGTGAACGCTTAGAGCTTCCATAGCCTGAAATAATAAGCTATGCACGACGAAAACACATGACGATAGTGTTGTTGTTCTTAGGAACAATTTCCTACTGTTTATGGATCACAAGATGAAGACACTGCTCAGTAATCTCCACAATTATGCGAAATCTTTATTTTAATTAGTTTAATGTAAATTAGGTAATGTAACTGCAGCGTTAGTCGCTATGGTTGCAAACTGCCAAAGTGGCTGTGCGTTCATGAAACCGAAGAATGCAGAAGGTTCAGAGTGTTACTCGAGAAATTTTGTATTCCCTTACTACTATTACCCTTACTATAATAATAATAATAATAATAATAATCCAAGCCTTAACATCCCCCAACAGCTTTCGCCAATTACAGGGGGCATCGGCAGGCCAGAGTATTATTATTATCGCCCGCGCCTGTGGAACGTCTTAAGATGTTTGGCTCCCAGCATTCGCCAAGGAGTGAGGAAAACGTTGAGACCAAGATATTCTTAAAGTAAAATTTTATAGTTTTTGTCTTTTCCTTTGAGTAGGTATTCATCAGATTTAGATGTGTTTGTTATTGTTACCAATCTACACAAAATATTCATAATTTCATTATTCCTAATTTAATTTATATTCAAATTGACGTCTTACAAGTCATGATATAATTAGTAGAATACGTTATGCCTAGGATAAATAACTCTATGACGCATTTCATTGGCTATAGGATAAGTGTTACTATTTGAATGAAACGAATTTGCTTCAAGTCAAAGAAAGGTCGATGTTAAATAGTGGCAGACAAAGCTTTGGTGGCCGCAAACAAATTATTTCTTCGGTAATATTTATTAAATTCAAAGCTATCGTATTTGTATGAACGTTAATTAATTTAAATTTAATAACATAATATTTTCAAAAGAAATGAACATTTTGTTTAAAGAACCTATTAAAGAATCTATTGTGCATTTTTCTTCCAAATAATTTTAGAATTAAAATATTTCTTTACCTCAAGGCAAATCTTTATTTCAAATAAAACAAGATTTATTTTATTCAAACGTCTTCCTGCAATGAAACCGAAACAATTTCTACTTTACGGAAATGACGGAAAACCATTTGGTGTAAAAATCGTTTTTTTTTTTTTTTTAGTGAAAACTATCCTTTTTACTTAAGAAATAATTCAAATAAATTTCTTTGATTATACATTTCTTTTCTCTGTGTGTATACTGGTATTCTGTTATATGTACTGGATATAAACTATGGGATAAGGTGTTTTGTGAGACTGGACCTTAAGTAAAGCATTTTTGTGTTGGGAGGAACAAAAAAAATATGGCACCCAACTTTTTCTTTAGTTTGTAGGTTAGAGTAATTAATTCACGCATAATAGATTTATATAAATAGCTAATCTAAATGCATCCGTGACATATTGTGAAATCGCTCCAGAGTGGTCTTCTTCAACCACGGCTCGTACTCTTCAATTAACCACAAAACAAAACAATACACTTGGCAAGTGTCTATAAACGTCTATCGCGAATGTACCAACTGCAACTAAGTACAGTCCAACATATAAAAATAGTGTTTGATGCGGGGGACATATATCTAGCATGCAGCAGTTTAGTTCTGTTCGAAATATCGACAGGGTTAAAATAGGAGAGACCGGTGTCGGCCGCCAAATCGTTTATATTTAGCGCTGCGACGAATAATGTCACTCGGTTGTAAATCACGACGTATCAATCCGAAGCCTCTGGCACACCGCTCAACGCTAAATTATTCCAATTTAGATCCATATATCCAATCCGACGCCCCGTCAACACCATCTCACTCTATCACTCTACAGTCCCCAATAGATAAAACAGACCGAATATCGATGGTGTTAAATGTAAAGGCCAAACGGCTAGTTAACCGTCATCGACGGCGATATACCACTTCAACTTATTAATTGGATTAATAATGACGATGTACGATTTGTTCTTTGTTTGTGGTCAACGAAAAAGAAGATAAATGCACATGATAACTTGGTACATATTAGTTTGCATTAGTTTTACATTATTTCTCGTCACAGGATTTTTAGATCACCTTCAAAACTTTTTTCTCTTCATAAGCCAGATCATAAGCCAGCAAACTTTGTAATAAAACAAATTTTTCTACTTTGCATTCACAATGCACACATTGTAACACTGTTTTCGGTGTTACAATTAGCAAATTGTAACACTGTTTTTAGTAACTTTTTTCTAAGATTGGTGACATTGATATCAAATGCATGTCAAACGAAAATACACATAACCACAAAAGTATGGTAAAGATATTTGAATTTAAGTGACAGATGACAGTGTTACCAACGGTTGCACCCATAAATACTCTAGATTGGAATTTTACCTAATATACTTTTAAATTTTTATAAAATTAATGACGCAAAGTAGAAAAAATAGTATATTACACTCGTTTTATAAGACATATTGGCGCATTCGTTCATTTGGGGCACTCGTCGCTGGCGCTCCTCGTGCCCCAAACAACTCATGCGCCAATTTGACGTCTTATAAAACTTGTATAATAATATACTATTTTATTAGGTTGTTCTCCATCTTGGCATAATAAAGCATCGCAGCGCACTAATAGATGGCGCGACTCTCTCTAATCACTTTGTTCGTGGAATAAACCCAACGACGTTTATTAAGAAGGTTCATCCTCAGATATTTTAATCCCTTTTCGTCCTGGGAGCGAGCGGGCGCGCGTCTTTTCGCGGCATTTATAAATTCGCGTCTGTACACTAGGCTGGTATATAACAGTGGCGGCAGAAGCGGCGACAATCCGTTGCCTTATAATTTATCTGTCCGAGAATTTCTGTCCCGGCGCTCGCATATTCGGCGCGCTTTCCCGTCTGGGATTCTTCGGCCCGCGCTATGACGACTACGTCTCTTTGCCCTCTCGCTTTGCACTCCACTCCTCGAGTTTCTTTATTTTCGATGTTTTCGAGCAGGCTAGCGGCGACAGCGGCTGCGTTCTCTCGCTCCCCGGGTTTCTGTCGGCAGAACTGGACCGTCCCGCTTCTGACTGACTGTCATCTATCACAGAACGTTGTGTGTCGGACCTTAGGCCTTTCCACGGACAAATTTATAGAGGAACAACTCACCGGAGAGAAGATAGCCATAAAGATATCCATAACTTTTTTTGTTCGAATTTTTTAAACGTTTCATTAAGAAATTCGAACAAAAACATGTCAATCGATAGAGCTATTCAAGTAGTATACCCCAAAGTTTTGTCTACAAAAAATATCGAACGGTTTAGCAAAAAAATTGATTTAATTACCAGCGCGTCATCTAAAACAGCTCATGGTGTCCTCTATTAGTACCTCTATTAATTACCTACAATTTGACGTATGAATCAAAGTTATGCAAGAATATTTACAAAAATTATTAATTATTTTATCTGTCTGCCGTCGTATTCCTTGTTATGGGGTAGGTCAACATTATTATCATTTAAGGGGTGTTATTGAGTGGACAAAACTCCGACCTTTTCGGGGTAGTTACCCCTATTAATTACCCACAATTTGACGTATGAATCAAAGTTATGCAAGAATATTTACAAAAATTATTAATTATTTTATCAGTCTGCCGTCGTATTCCTTGTTATGGGGTAGGTCAACATTATTATCATTTAAGGGGTGTTAATGAGTGGGCAAAACTCCGACCTTTTCAGGGTAATTACCCCTATTAATTACCTACAATTTGACGTATTAATCAAAGTTATACATCAACTTTCGCAAATGTTATAAACATTTATATAACCCACTTGATAAGCCGCAGACCAATTTACCGCTTTACTTATGTAACAGGGGTTGTAACCATAAGGGTAGTGTCGTATTGATACCATTACTAGATGCAGAATTTCATGTAGATTCCGAATTTGTTATCCCTGATGTTCTACGGTATCGGCGGATAGCGTTATTTGCAATTCTATTTGAGGACACCATGAGCTGTTTTAGATGACGCGCTGGTAATTAAATCAATTTTTTTGCTAAACCGTTCGATATTTCTTGTGGGCAAAACTCTGGGGTATACTACTTGAGTAGCTCTATCGACTGCCATATGTTGTATTAGGAAATTCGAACAAAAAAGTTATGGATATCTTTTGGATATTTTTTATATATCCTCTCCACCGACATCTTCAGTGAAAGGTAAAAAAGATTTATTGGCAAATGAACAGAAGAAACGAGAAAACCGCTCGCTTTCCAATCATAGCTCAGCTTATATACGCACACACCAAGCCAAAATGTGACTAGAGCCTGTCAGCGCCATCTCCCCGCGAGTAGACAGCACTCAAATCAATATTTCTTTTCCTTTCAGATAATTTGAAATAAAATATTTATTTTCCTCAAGGCCGATCATTATTTGCAATAAAACCAGATTTATTTCATTCAAACATCTTCTTCCCAATAAAAATATGTAATGCTCAGTTTTTACCGCGGTTTATGGAGGTTGCACTGTAACATTATGTTTATGCTTACGTCAAGCAAACTCACATAGTAAAAATACATAACACCATGGATGTTTTCCAACCTGTCTTATCTCATTATCGAAACTCGACATCACCTGTTCACCCCAAGATTACTCATAGTAATATCTTATCACCGAGATAAGTGGTGAAAGTCCCTTATCTAAACATTATCTGCCAAGTACATAATAAAATAATAATTGGGAATACAACGGAATATAATACTATCTCGCTACCTTAAACGAATCGGAATGATTCGCGGAATAAAACTTAAGGCGACCGAGTTCCCGGAATCGTATTACAACTTTTAGGTTAGAAACCTAACCTATACGACGATCACGGCACTACATAGGAGTGCTGAAAGGTTCACCGCGTAAACAATGAGATTTACAGATACGAAGAGTTACGTTCACTTTCACCGAGACTGTGAAGCGGAATCAGACAATTATCTTTGAAGGCACTTTTACTATACTATTACGGGATGGACGGTACGCAAATCTACGATAATTAATCTTACTCTGAAGCCGACGATGCACGTGAAGTGTGTTTGTGAAAGAGATTACCTACAATAAATTTTATTAAGAACTTATATGATGAATAATAATATATAATACGTTTATTATTAGCTAGTTACATAATATAGACAACTTATTTGAGTTGTAAAGTCGACAGCTAAATACTTTTACTATTATTCAATGTTGTGAAGCCACAGCTACTCTGGACCCCCAACCTAACATCAGTCATAGAATAATGTCCTGTCATAATGATTTAATTAAAGAAAGATTATTTATTTTAATTTAATAAAAAAATAATTCACGGACGCAATATTAATCTAATTTGAAAGTCCACTTTACTAAAACTAAAGTTTGATGATATCAAAAATTGTAGTTTTTAAATCAACATTCGATTTTATTAAGTCAAGTACTAAATTGCCAGAATTAAAAGGACAGTTTTTTATTTAAAAAGAACGTAGAGTAGGTACTTAATAAAATGTTCATTTCGTTTGAAAATATTACCTATGTTATTGAATTTAAGTTAATTAACGTTCATACAAATACGATAGCTTTGAATTTAATAAATTTTACCAAAGAAATAATTTCTTTGCGGCAACCAAAGCTTTATCAGCCACTATTTAGCATCGATTTGACTTGAAAGCAAATTCGTTTCATTCAATTTTTTCTCTCTATGTACATATACACAAAACTAAATTTTCCGTCGATTACAATACTTTCCTTGTACAGTACTAGTCGATAGTCGAAAAGTAAAAACTATCAAAACCGACCAACGATAACAAAAGTTATTGGAGATAATAACATGTCAAATTTGTAAACGGGCAGTTTCTTTTGGGACTGAGTATAGATAGCAGATTTTAAAGATTCAAATGCAGGAATATAATGGAGATATTAGTATATTATTATACAAGTTTTATAAGACGTCAAATTGGCGCATGAGTTGTTTGAACGAATGCGCCAAATGACCGAATGCGCCAATATGTCTTATAAAACGAGTGTAATATACTATTTTTTCTACTTTGCGTCATTAATTTTATAAAAATTTAGAAGTATATTAGGTAAAATTCCAATCTAGAGTATTTATGGGTGCAACCGTTGGTAACACTGTCATCTGTCACTTAAATTCAAATATCTGTGAAAAAGTAATTATTGATAATTATTATATACCATCATATACTAGTAGTACGAAACCTAGGATGCAACACGCATGTTTAAATATGTATAAAAATATACATACTTCGCAGTTTGTGCGATTCTAAAAAATCAGTTTGTGCTTACTTTTGTGGTTATGTGTATTTTCGTTTGACATGCATTTGATATCAATGTCACCAATCTTAGAAAAAAGTTACTAAAAACGGTGTTACAATTTGCTAATTGTAACACCGAAAACAGTGTTACAATGTGTACATTGTGAATGCAAGGTAGAAAAACGATTTTTGTGAGCTAGTCACGTGTTTTGTGCATTCGCTTTGCATAGGCAATTGTATGACAGGACCACAACAAGCATTTAAAAAAACTTACTGCGCTTAATCTGTAATTAAGAACCAACTATAGTGTTTACAATGTCGGTTGGTTCTGTCTTTATACAGTTATCATAGGACCTTTTAGAAAATATGTCATCAACATTTAGCGTCTTAGAAGACAATACTGTTTTCCTCTAAGCTTTGTATGTCTTAGCTTGAAGCAGTATTGGTGTTCATAGATGGATGCCGCAAACATTATTCTTCGGCGATATTTAAGAAAACAAAGAAACTTAGTCCATTTCTACAACATAACCTCTGTCGGTGGTATAAAAAACCCCAAAATAAATTAAAACCCCTTCCAGATAGAATTCTTCAACGACAAAATCGTATAAAAATAACGTGACTGACCATAAACGCCGAAATTTATCACTTTGATTCATATCGTGACAAGCAGAGGACCTTTATCACCGACGTTCGGTGCCCCTGTATACCGTAAACCTTGGGTTTTCCGCGTCTCCTCGAGACCGAAGAGGCATAAAAGATGATCACGCGAACCAAGTGTACACCTCGCTCTATTTCTAACCCATCTAAATTTAACAAGTGCAACAGCAGAAGATCCACCAGACATACGAGAGGCGCTTACACACTGGTGCCATTTTCCATGTACCAACGAGAGAATATTTTTAGAATTTCGATCGAAAACGTGAAGCGTTTGTGTGTATACTTTAATCTAAGGGATTTTCTGTAGAGTGTTGAGTTTTATGTTTATGTCATATTAGAAAACACACTTTAAAACCTAATTAAAGGTAGGTACTTACTAGTATACTACCGTACTAGTCGCTTTCCTGATTATTATTTCTAGAACTCGCAGAGATGTCAATTACGCAGTGAGAAATGTAGTGAAAATCGACTTAAATGAGCATTAAGTTATAATTAAGATAGCCAATCGATGAGAAAGTTTTTTGAAAAAAAAAATATAATTAACAAATTTTATTTCGCATGTTCTGTAAAACTTGCAAATTAGGAATGGGTCATACTTATCTATTTTTTTCTACCTATACTAATTGCGAACTTTCAAGTGTAGGGCACGTTCAACGGAATCGCCCATTTTGGCCGACATTTGCGATCGAGTAGCTGCAAAATTGGGCTTTTCGATATTACTTTTGACGCTCGAATTGAAAAAAGGACACAATTCCGCGTGGACTGCGCGATATTTTGTAAATTAAATGCGTCAATTTTGAAAAAAATCACGTTTTTGCACCTCTTCGGGTGAAGGCGAACCTCGAGAAAATGTCACGTGACGTCTAGAAATTCCGACAAGCGGATCGATAAACGTCAAAAATTTGCATTTTTTATCCGTTCCTGCCGACCTTATAAAAGCCGCTCGCTCTCATGTCTTACGATAAGATCCCTCTAAATACCCTTCGCAAAGAGTTTTGAGCAAAAAAACGGCCTTAAAAACAATTTTCGATCCAAAAAATCGATTTTTGTCGACCCGTGTTTTGCTGCTATTACCACAGTAACGTCAAACCCGAAACGCCCCCTGCCGGACATTCGTAACAACAGTAACAGATAGCACATAACCTAAAATGTATCCTAAAATGTCCATATTGCGAATGTGGACAGGTGGGAAGCCTTAACCACATATTTCTAGAATGCCCAATAACTAAAGTCGAAAATTTTGACATATACACAGAGCTAGTTTTTACTCTATTTTGTCCAGTAGAATAATACATACTACAAAGTGTATTAATAAAATTAATTAGTTCATTAAGGGCTGGTTTATTCACCTACACGTAAAAAGTCTTCTACAAACTATAATATATCGCCTAAATCAATTATCTTATTGATCTGCAAATATGTATACGTGTTTAAAGTCACTTATGTCTCTGCCACCAAATAAAGCCTCCATATTTTTATCTGTACAAAACCTATCAAAATAAAATGCACTAAATTACGAATCCTGTATAAAAAAAGTATACATATAAGTATGAATGTAATTGGTGTAATATATTTAGTACCAGAATGAACACAGTTATATAGCCCATTAAAGCTAAAAACAGACGACATTAAAGTTTCAATTTCAACCAATTAAAAGTGTTCACTGTATATTTCATAGTGAATAGTAATGGTGTATTTAAATTGCATAAAATGGCACGTTTGCTTTCGAACAAATTATCAAACAAAAGCGCTTGTTTATCTGTCAGTTATCATCGTTCACTTGTTAATATGACCCTGTTTACCTTTTGTTTAGTTTGCCGTTTCTGAGTAACGCATATGATTCTCGACTATAATTATAATATGTAATTATAATCGTTTGAAGTAATGTAGGATAAATTTCGACGAATATAACTTCATTATAGATCCTGTGGGTTTTAAAATTTTATTGCCCATTGTGTATTGAATCTCAAAGACGTAAAAAATGCACGACATATGTAGCAAAGCAATGCACAGTTTGATTTCTCTTAAATATATTTATTTTTTTTAATTTCCAACAAATTCCGTGCGACGACTTCCGTGTTTTAGAAAATTAACATAAGCTTATAAAACATCTAAAATATAGCGATAGTAACTCTGACAATATATATGACAAGATAATGATTATTATGTGCAAAATAGTCACATAGGCACATCGCCTATTCCAAGAAAATTAGCAATTAAAATCTTAACATTTATAGATAGTACAACTATAGGCAGCAAAAGCAGAAATCAGTAATGATAAATTACTAAGAGTATCTATAATGCGCTAGTCACCTTGAAAATAGAACTGTATCTGGTAATAAGTTTAGAATATCTCTAAATTATCTAATCTTACACCTGTAACACGACAGGAAATCAAATTTCGCGGATTTCTTTATTGATATATATGTGGAAGTGTTGCAGGTACATATATCTAAAATATCAGTAGTATTTCTTGAAAAATTTTAATCTCTAATAACGTTTGTAATCTTCGATGAATTTTGATGATTCTTTCAGCAAATTACAAACACATTTTTGCTCAACTCTTTTTATCTGTATAGTCGACGTAATGTTTCAATGATGCAAATTTTTCTGTATGTTAATTTTCAAAGACGATACAGTGTTCCAAAAAATCCTTTGAAAATTGACTTTCATCTTCATTAATTCGGCTATACTGCTAGGTTTAAGTTACAATAATTTTTAAACATTGATGAGGTAAGTAATTGGAGATCAAAACTAGTCAAATTTTTAGGTGGGTTTTTAGAATTAACTAAAATAAATCTACAGAACCATGGACCAGCCATGCAAAGTACCAAGATAGCCAAAATAAACAGAAACTAACACTAATGACTAATGACACAAAATAACAAGTTAAATGGTGTTTTTTTACGGATAACAAAATTGTCCAATACCTAAATACATGTCTGCTGTGATACTGTAACTCCCGGGCTATAATCCAGCGTTAATATCCGACGGAAACATTTGAAAATTCGTGCACACACACTCTCGTCGTAAACAAAGGAATCACCAAAACAAACTGCGATTAGTTCGCGATCACCAACTAACTGTCACTTGTCGGATGACGATGTAAACAAATGAACCGTCGGGCGGTAAATCGCGTTTTGTCCGTGTTTATTATGGAGGAAGGCGGTCCACTTGATACCCACTGTCCACTACTAACGAACTATCGTCCAGCACACAACACAACTACACACTTTACCGGGATCAATAGGAATTCACGTGTCGAATTATTCGAATCGAACACACTAATTCATAAATTTTCCGCCGAAAACACCGAATTCGACGGAGAGTAGCGTTTATACCCGAACGGTGCGACTTCGTAACAACAAGCATGACAAGTATGTAAAGTATTGGAGGAATTGTGAACGCATTGCTAGCATTCTAGACGCTATTTTCGCGAAAACACCACGTAAACTGTATGGATATGCGCTTGAATTCGATTGGTACTCACCTGGGAGGATGATAGAGGGCCGCTCGCACGATTTTCCACTAATTAGGACGGATTTTGGTCCGTAAATACGAAGAGTTGGTCGGTTATTGGTATGCCAGGAATGGTACAAAGAATCTAGACAACGCAACAACTACAGCGCACCTGGGACGCGCATGGTAAACGCTTTGGAGCCAGTTTTAGAGACTCCCCTCACCTCGCCATAACCAGCTGCATTTAATGGCGAACGATACGACCCGAGCGCCATCTCACGCTGTGTCACGAGAATCTCACACCTAGGAAACGTTAGTTAGGTTCAAGAATGGTTCAAGGTTGCCTTTTTACAACAGTTACAAGGACTTTTTGAGTTATTTAAGATATTGGAGGAGTAATAATCATTACGCAATTAATAAAACTATTGCAACGATACGTAAATAATTTTATACACAGTTTACACTTCGCTTCATGTGATGCCATCTGTAGTACAGTAGATGTACTGATCTTAGTGAAAAATTTTATTTTTTATTTGAAATGTTTTTCTTCAAATAGTATATTATTATACAAGTTTTATAAGACGTCAAATTGGCGCATGAGTTGAACGAATGCGTCAATATGTTTTATAAAACGAGTGTAATATACTATTTTTTCCACTTTGCGTCATTAATTTTATAAAAATTTAGAAGTATATTAGGTAAAATTCCAATCTAGAGTATTTATGGGTGCAACCGTTGGTAACACTGTCATCTGTCACTTAAATTCAAATATCTGTGAAAAAGTAATTATTGATAATTATTATATACCATCATATACTAGTAGTACGAAACCTAGAATGCAACACGCATGTTTAAATATGTATAAAAATATACATACTTCGCAGTTTGTGCGATTCTAAAAAATCAGTTTGTGCTATGTCTATGGTTTGTGCTTACTTTTGTGGTTATGTGTATTTTCGTTTGACATGCATTTGATATCAATGTCACCAATCTTAGAAAAAAGTTACTAAAAACGGTGTTACAATTTGCTAATTGTAACACCGAAAACAGTGTTACAATGTGTTCATTGTGAATGCAAAGTAGAAAAATAAATTTATCATACTTAAAAATGAACAATTCATGCGTAATTTTTACTACGTGATGTATATTTTTTGACAATAGCACTAGTTAATCTTCCCTCTTTTACCCCACATACGATATTTATCATATATTTTCAGTTAGTTTATATATAGTACATTGATACATATCTATAAACAATCAATAATAAACTAGGTATCACTAGGTATGATCTAAAAAACAAACGGTAACTAGAAAAAAGGTGCAAACCAAAAAGACACCAAAAAATTATCGACGTTTTAAAATTCCCGCACGTATGTTAATTCCAAACAAGAAACAACCGACTGTAGGTGGCGCACGGACAAAATTCGATTCAAATTTAGGCGGGACATATTATTATTAAATTCGGTAATTTGTAATGTCTAGTGATTTGTTGATTATATCATTAATTATATTGCAGTAAGTTTCGTAATGCGTAAATAGAAAACAATCAAACAAGCTAACGCCATAATATAATTGTTTTCGAGATTATAGAAACAAAATAATCCGTAAAACTTGGCAAAACTTCTTGTACATAACTTATAGGTACCGCATCGCATGATTGTGTTTTCCTGTATCATCGCAAGCAATACGAAACGAGAAAATCATTAATTTCCGTGGAAATAACAGTTTTGCACTATTGAGCATGCCCGCGCTTTTCGCAAAATGTATTGTTGCGGCACATTTTGCTGGATATAGGTTTTTGTTCAAATGTCAACATTTAATTTCGACGCGTTTACGAGAAAACTGCAAAAATGAGAGGGCCTAACAGGATAGATTACGTAAGGTAATCCTAAAAGAAAACGCCCCGCCTAATCGGATCAGAAACATCATATTTTATGACCCCCATAACCTACAAATCTATACACAAAACCGAGATTTTATTTTTAGCTTCATATGACGACTATAGCGCACAGTCTATGAGATAAGCTGCGAAAGAAACGTGTGCTAGCTGAGACAAAGAAAAAATGAAGCCAGATGTGGATGGTGGTGATAAAATTTCCGGAATTTCCATTCATTATACTACGAGTTTTAAGAAAATCTGTATCATCACAGCTGCATTTCCATTAGTCGCTCTTATCATATGCCTTATTACGGCTATTATCTTCCAACCAGATGAAGTACACGAAACACACTGCCGAGTAAGTTCTCCTCTAACAAAGATATGTTTTTTACGATAACAAAACTTTCCGTTAGGTTTATAATATAATCCCTTCGATAAGTGCGATAACCGGTGTGAGTCCACAGCGATACCTCTGGCGATTAAGTGTCGCATTCCACATTGCACCAAGATATATTATTGCAGCGGCATATAAAGCATATCAATTTAGTTTGATAGGAAAAAATGTAAATTCTCAGGTAAGAATTTTTTTTTTGGTTTATCACGTTTTTTTTTCTATGAATGTAAGTAACACACAGTTTGTTTTACGCACCAAAGTTACTTATAGTTGTTTCAAAACGAGGAGAGGACAGTTGTTTATGCAACCAAATATACGCGGGTCAATTATAAACCATACACTGGGTATAATTGGTTACATATGTCACTGTGCTCTACTTCGTTTAAAACTACTCTACGTTCACCTGTGTTTGTCTGTTTACGTCTGTGACGTCCGTATGTGCTTTCTAGACAAAAGGTAACATCTGGTGGTGGCTTAATATAGCATACTGGTTGAATATAATTGAAGTATCCGCTTTGGCTGGGGTGACATATATATCGAATGTCGAGAACTATCGTAAGTATTTTTGTGTTTTTTTTTTAACTCACAAAAAATAGTGCTAGTTTTGAGAGTTTTACGTGTTTTGCTTTTAGCTATTCACGAGAAACTATTTATTACGTTCATGTGTAGCAGTTTGGGGCACATGGTAGCAGCTCTGAGGGCCCTCCAACAAATAGCTGAGTCGCGCGGCGACTATCAGGTCTTCGAAAAAGAAATTTTCTGGAAGAAAGTGCTCCTTCTTACATCCCTAGTGTGTACCGTTGGTATGATAGGATTCTTCGCCGAACACAGACTGCTTTGTCACAATTTAGGTAGAGTAGTTTTAAAGTAAGTAGAGCACAGTGACATATGCAACCAATTATACCCAGCGTATGGTTTACAATTGACCCACGTATATTTGGTTGCATACACAACTGTGCTCTTCTTGGTTTGAAACATGTATAATATAAATATTGAGAATTCAAATAAAAGAAAATTGTGTCAAAAGTTTTAAGAAAATATTTGTTTTTAGCGTTCAGTGCATTTGCATTTTGCGAATATATAGTGGCGACAGCAAACATGGCATTCCACTGTACGTTGGTGTTGACATTCCCCGCAGAACATTTGATGATAGGCAGCGGAACGGTACCAAAACCTACTACGGGTCTGAAGATCGACTAACGATAAATTGTTGAGTAAAATTTCCTATGATAGAGAAATTTTTATACGGTTACATGACTTGTAACGTAATGTTATATACAATTTTAGATATGTGATAAAGTTCTGTCTTATAAAACTAGAATCTCGTTTGTAATTTTTGTTTGTGTTCACGCAGGATCTCTTTTATGTAGGGAAATTGTAAAATACGTAATGTAGTATCCTAACGCGTTGCGTGTGTTTTAGCTTTTTACATTGTCTGTAATGTATTTTAATGAGATGAGTAGGATAGCTAATACGGTAGCTAGTTGGAGTGATCGTTTTTAATCGGAATTTATTTATTTTTTTGTCGGCATTTATACATTCGTACGCAATAAAATTAATTATTTCATTATTATCTGGTGTTTTATTTGCTTCTTTACAGTCCATTTGGCATATATTGTGGTTGATAAAATTAACTTGGTAACAATGGTAAGTGGAAAAGTAACAAAAAGGAACAAAATTATTCTACCTATTGTTGACAAAACAGGTTGATGTCTTTTGTCTATATTTATTTATAATTATAAACTAACCTTTTAGAATTTATTAATGTTATTGTGTATTTATTTTTGCCCATACTGAGTAAAGATGTAAAATAATTAACATCTATGAATAATTAATGTAGCTTTAATTAAATTAGATAATGTTTTTTACACGATATAAAATTTGATACATGTTTTTTAATTTGCAAAAACCAGAAGCAATAAAACAGCAGGTAGTCAAAATAATAAGTAATCTTGTCTTAGGTCATTAATGTTGTGGCAAATCCTGAAATTTGTCCCAATCAGTTTTTAGTGAGTAGTTGCTATATTGTTTTCCATTTGTTTTATCAAAACAATAGCTCAGATTTGTCGCATATTTGCTAATCAACATTTCCGATGAAACAAACAATCGATTCGCCAGAAAAAAAGCGATACGCTGAAAGAGTTATTCTACTTCATTGACACAGTGTCATGTGTCAAAACAATTCTTCAACTTAACGTAAAGCCTACATTTTATAAAACCAAAACCACGCTGTATCCCAGCCTAATCTCAGTGGCTATCGATGTTTATCAAGGTTTGACAATTCCAACCATCGCTATTAACGCTGCACAGCTATTGTCCGGTTGTTTCTATGAACGCTTATAGCTAAACCCACGATACACTTATACACGGTATAACGGACAGGTTGCTTAAAAACGTTCCTACTGCGCTCTCATCTGAGTGACGTCACGGCACATGCGCGCTGTTTTAAAATTCAAATTAAGTTGTTTGCCGAACCCAGATGCGCTGGCAGATTTTTAGCAGGTGTCTTTAATTTGTATTACTTTACAATGTCGAGTTGTGCCGTAAAGACCTGCACGAATCATCATAGAGAAATTAGAACTTCAAGTTGAAGCAAAAAATAATAGGTAAGTGAGCCATAGTCAGTTTTTTACTCCTATGTCACGTAAGGAGGAAAATAATCATGTTGTGATTTACAGGGTGATGCAAACGATAACTATTCATCATCGTAATATACTTACATTCTATTCTGTGTTTGTATATAAAACAGAATTCAGAAAATAAATAAAGAATGTTTAATTTAGAGTTTGGGTTACATCGCATGTAAAATATTTGCTGAATATGTATCAAAATGAAAAAAAAATCATTTATATTAAACTCTACTTGAATGATTGTGTGTAAATACTAGCGCTCCTTTTGGCGCCATCTCGTATCAACTAGCCGCATTGACCGATCTCAGACGAGTGACGTAGCCAAAAGCTGTCCTCCGTTATACCGTGTATAAGTGTATCGTGGCTAAACCGTTCATCATATTGATCTGCAGCTTGGTATAGATGTTTCAAACCAAAAAGAGCACAGTTGTGTATGCAACCAAATATACGCGGGTCAATTATAAACCATACACTGGGTATAATTCGTTGCATATGTCACCGTGCTCTACTTAGTTTAAAACTACTCTACAGAGTACACATTTTACTAGTTTTGGGTGTGATTTTATACAAAATATCAATAGAAATAACAGAGTAGTTGAGTGAACTCAGTATGGATGCAAAACTCGGATGATTGCCTTCAAAATCCTTGCTAATTACTACCCTATCGATCATAGCAATGTAAATTGTGTCGGCGCTAGTATCCATGCTAGTAATAGCGGTAATAGTTAGAGTCCGACCGAACATTCGGCTTCGGCTTCGGCTTCGGCCACCTTCGGCCAAAAAATACACCTTCGGCTAAATAATCGGCTTCGGCTAAAATTAGGCCGAAGGTTTTGCCGAAGTCGAAGGTTTGCACAGCGCTTGCGCGGTCACAGTGCACATAACAAACAAGTTACAACCCACAACACCCACGACGCACTGTTGTTAATTTCGCGATTTTACGATAATATTTCACATAATAAGATATGTCACTTAATAGCAAAATTAAAAACGTAAGTCTAGGCATAAAGTCAGATACTCAGTCATATCAAACAGTAAAATGTTTTTGAAGGTCGTACTGGGCGCAGCCATTGGTTGAAAACCATGAATGAATATACCGCATTTACCCTTATCGGTTAAAATCGGCGAACTTTGACGGTGACATTCATTGTTCTTTCTTTTATTAATTGTGGTTTTTGCCATTTCATCATGTACATATGTTGGTCCGTTAGGTTTGTTTAAAACCTAAAGGACTTAAAAACTTATACATATTTGATAGTCCCAAAGAGAAAAGCAGTGGTTTTTATATGGCTAGAAAATATAAGTATAACTCTTATGATTTCTGATGTTTTAATTACAGTAGGACTTAAAAAGTAGGTACGCTTTGTAGAGTTGGAAACACAAATGATATGTTATTATTACCTTACGTTATTATTTGACAATATTTTACTATTTTACTTTACTCTGTTCAATTCTTTTATACGTACAATCGTAATACTTCCGACTTCGGCTTCGGCTTCGGCCGAAGCCAATGAGAAAAGCCGAAGTTCGGCTACGGCTTCGGCTTCGGTCAAAAATTGACCTTCGGTCGGACTCTAGTAATAGTATCAACGCTCCACTATAACCACGGCTTTATTTATGAATATAAATCGATTAATATTTACCTCACCTCATTCGAATAATATAATCAGATTATTACTGAAACATGACTGACTTAAAACTAAACAAAAGATATTTAAATTACATGACATGGCGTCAAAATTTCGCAAATTTTCAAAAATTATGGACAATATAAAGTTACCGTTCGCAATGGAGGCAAGAACTTTTGAGGAGGTAAGGAAAATCATTACCTAGTTCAAATCATATAAGTTCGCGATACACTTTCTCTATCTACAAAACTAGCTCAAAAGTGGCAGGAGGAGAATACAAAGATTAAAATCGCGTACATTGCGTTACTAACGCATTAGCAATTACAACGCTAGGTCACCTTTAGCACAAGTCATTCCACAAAGTTATCAAATTACGTGATATCAAGCAGATTTGTTGTTTCTAAATCCTCGATAACAACGAACATTAGTTGACTTTAGTGTATCGTATCACTTCCCTATTAAATTTCTTTGAAATTCTTTTTTTATCGGTACCTGCGCGTCTACAACGGTCTACGACATGTCTTCTGAACCTCAGTGCAAGAGAAGCAAGACCATGAGCTCGCTGGAACAATTAAAACAATTCACCACCGTCGTCGCCGACACCGGCGATTTTGAAGGTAATTTTTACACCCTTCTTTACCTGCTAATAAAACATTTGAATGAATTTGACAGTTTTTTGTTTTTCGATGTGATTTCACAACTTGACTTCACTTTTTTATACATAACCTCACTTTGTTTTTCAGCAATGAAGAATTACAAGCCTACGGATGCCACAACCAATCCTTCTTTGATCTTGCAGGCTGCGGCCTTGCCCCAGTATAAACATCTAGTCGATAACGCTGTAAAGTACGGTGAGAAATCTGGGCGATCTACCGAGGAGAAATTAGAAGCGGCTATGGATGCCATCTGCGTGTTGTTCGGTGTGGAAATTTTGAAAATTATCCCTGGTCGTGTCTCCACCGAAGTAGACGCTCGCTTATCGTTTAACACAAAAGCCAGCATTGCAAAAGCTAGAAAGCTGATTCAATTATACGAAGATAATGGTATTAAAAAGGATAGGATTTTAATTAAACTAGCATCTACATGGGAGGGAATTCAAGCTGCTAAGGTTTTAGAAGAAGAAGATGGGATTCATTGCAACCTAACCTTACTTTTCTCCATGGCTCAGGCGATTGCATGCGCCGAAGCAGGAGTTACCTTAATCTCTCCGTTCGTGGGCCGTATTCTGGATTGGTATGTGGAAAATACGGATAAGAAGAAATATGAAGCTGTGGACGATCCAGGAGTTGTTTCTGTTACGAAAATTTATAACTATTATAAGAAATTTGGGTACAAAACTGTTGTCATGGGTGCTTCTTTTAGAAATATTGGTGAAGTCAAGGCGTTAGCAGGTTGTGACCTACTGACCATCAGTCCTAAGTTATTAGGAGAGTTGGAGAATAGCACTGATAATGTACCAAAGATTTTGGATGAGAAAACCGCTTGCAAATTGGATATTGCTAAGATCTGTCTGGACGAAAGTGACTTCAGATGGATGTTGAATGAGGATAGGATGGCTACTGACAAGCTTTCCGATGGTATAAGGAAATTTGCAGTCGATGCAGTCAAACTTGAAAATTTGTTGAAGACAAACTTCAAGTAATTTTTGTTTAGTACTTTATATATATCCATTATAGAATATAGGCATATGTGTTTTGTTATGGAGTAAAAATTTTTTTATAATGCTTGTTAAAGCGTGTGTTTGAAAATTGATAAATATACGAAATTATTTCAATTTGTTTTTTTTTTTTTTTTTTTTTTTTTTTTTTTTTTTAGTTTCCAATTAGTAACAAAACATGACGAAACATGATCAATAATAAACACAAACAGCATTTATATGACCATCATAGTACAGCGCCATCTACATTCGCTTGTTCAGACAAATGGCGCATTTCATTGGCTATTCGCCTCAACGAGCGAAAGAGTCCTACTCTGGTGGTAGAAATGTGAATTAAACAATTCGGAGTAAATAGCGCCATCTACATTCGTTTGTTCAGGCGAATAAAATAGCAGATAATGAATAATAAACTTGTGTTGATTTCTAAATTTTTACCAATTACAATACCGCCTTTTATGCAGTAATATATCACCTGTAATTAAAAGCAAAATATAAAGAGCGCCAAACGATTGATATTTCAAATTTGTATAATCAATAAATTCGCTCCTTAGCAACGGCATAAACAAATTCTTTTCATACATCAACGTGACAATCTGTAGAGATAAACCAAAGTGCCGGAAGAAGCAAAATGTTGCAATTGGACGATTTGACGACGCAAATCGAAAACGAGAATATTAACAAAGAACCGCCTAAACCGAGAAACCTCTTCGATCCGAAGGAAAATTTCGAAACCGAGAGCGACATTTCCGATAGGTGTTTTAAGGAAAAATATGCGGGAGATTCTCGAAAATGGCTATTACGTGATGCCACCGCAAAACTACCTCGAGAACCACCTGCATCGACTATGAAGGAGACATATGTTTGGCCTTTCTTGGACATCGAAGCTCGACCTAAATTAGGTAAAGTTACTTTTAATTGAAGGCAAAATACCCATCGAGATTTAGATCATACAGATATAACTCTTTTCTTTCTTACAAGTTGTGAGAGAATTACTAATTAACGTTGAAGTCTACTCGCTATTAATACCTTCTGGTGCTGCTAGCTAGGCGCTGATGCCAATAGATGGCGCCACCAAAGACGGTATAATCCGATTTTCAGATCTTACAACAATTTATATTGATCCTAGTTTATTTACAACAAAATAATGACCATAGTATTGTTTTTGATTAGCATTTAACATATTAGAAGACAAAATAATGAATCATTCTCTTCTGATAGAGACAATTATTATTTGATAGGTAGGAGGATGCATTTCTTGCAGAAAAGCCTAATTGATGAGGTGGCAACAGCAATGTCACAAGAGGAGGAGGAACCGCCTCCAGTCGAACCGTACTGCTCCACATATGAGTTGGCACACCAAATTCCAGGATTTGCACCGAAAACAAATACTTACAGCGATACAGAGGTTTGAACAATTTTGATATAGTAAAATTCGCCAGTGCTGCAAATGACTAAGTGTTAAAAAAAAAAAAAACAATGAGTCATTTGCACCAGTGATGAATTTTACCATAAATACGTAAGATATTTGTACTTAAACTTAAACGACATTTATTGTAGTTGTATCAGAAGTACCCGCTATATAGTTCGAATGCAATGTCATACTGGCAGTTTCTGTATGAGAATCGTAATGGAAAACCAGGGTATACAGGAGTTGCGGATGTGAAGCAACCATTTAAAAGAAGGTCTGTTATTTCGAAACCCCTCAATGAAGTTTTGGACGACGTGCCCATATAATATAATAAGCATTTGCAATGCGACTAAATTTTTGTGTGAATTATAGTTTTGTTACGAAATTTTTATCTTTTTATATGTGTTTATGTATGAACAAAATGTACTCTCACTTATTAAAGTTTGGGTAATTTAATCCGTAAAATATGTTGGGTTATCAAACACTTTATTGATTCACTGTATATAACATAAACAAGCTTAAATTTATAGTTATAACTACTCATAATAATAAATAATAAAGCGTCTATTGAGTACTTTGACCTTGTGGTGTCAACACTGTAGGCGAAATAGGTAGCAATACGTTGAATCCCCCATTCAACATACAAACCCGATTTACATTGCAATTGAGAAGAAATTCCGCAAACTAGAATAATACAAAATATTCTTTAATAGTATACACAACTATTGTAATTAACATATTGCCAGCAAGTGGAAAGTTTGATTCTAGTAGCAGAAATGGTTATAGTAGCGCCATCTACATCATGTGTAAAGACTTCAAAAATTAATAAAATTATAAAAAAAAAAAACTAACTCACCATTAGAGATTGCGACTCATCACATCCAATAATAACAATAATTTTATTGTTCTCTTTTAGCGTATTAGCGTGAATACCAGCATTCTGTAGGTTTGGTTCATCCATCTTTAACGAAGAAATTGGTATATTTATACTGCTGATGACGCCACAGCGGTTAAATCTGTATTGATAAAGAATATATTTAGTTTAATTGTTATAAAAGTGACTTAATTTCGGATCATTACTCGATAAAATTTCTTATATCGACGGGTAACATTTCTTTTCCGCCACTTCGAATCATCCTAACAAAATCCGAAACGCTGATTCTCAAGTTTCGTTCCTTCAAGATGGTCCTGGGTTCCTGAAAAAATGTTACTTAATGATATACAAATCGGTTACACAAAAAAATAACTTACAAAATCTAAAGGTTCGATATCGAAATTTTGATGCTCCCTCGCAGTTAGGCTTTTTGGTGTATCCTTATAAGTTTTCAGAGAATCTCTGACGCATTTCTCCATGTCGACATCCGGCAAATCGGAAAATAACAATATGCATTCGTTAAAACCGGAATTCAACAAACGGGTTCGCAGTTGCGTCAAAACTGAAAGGCCGACGTGCAATGGGAATGATGAATCACCTTGGAGCAATTTATCCCACAAGTGTAGAATTTTATGCAAGGGAAACACATCTAAAACATCAATATAATCAATCGAGTCTTAGGTTTTAAGTCTTGTGGATAGACTTACGTGAGAACATTGTTAAAAACCAAGGTATTGCAAATAACTCAGGAATAAAATTGATATTATAGAGATGATTAGCTAAGGTCGCGTCGTGGAATGCGATGAGTTGAGAGAACTTTGCTAAATATTCTTGTATCACAGACGAGTTGTCTTTTAGAAAGAACTTATGTAGATAGATTGGAATGAACGATGAGAGACAAGAAAATGCCTTTGCTGAAATACACAAAAATCACATATTTACATAGTCATATATACACAATTGAGTAACAAACCTTCATCGTTAAAATTTAAATAAAGGAATGGAGCAGTGAGTGAATCCAACCCTTGCCAGTAGACATAATGCGCGTTCTTGTAAACCCAAGCTTTGAGGATCCTTTTCAACTTTTTGTGGCCTTCAGCAGAAGACAATAATTCATTATATTGATGGCATCTTGGTATGTCAACCTCTATCTGCACAGAATAATAATTATTAAATACCACGGAACAAAAAAGCTGCTAATCGGTGGATTTTTTTGTTAAACTTAAAAAGTCATACCTGCCTGTCGGTAACGGTGGGCGTTTCTTTATCGATCCTCATGTATTCCCCCTGATAGTCACCTCTGACATTCAACAAGGCCGCCCAAATATCACCCCTCAATAGGGGCGGTATATCAAAAACGGCTTCTTTAATTATCATATCTTTTGTATACGGATAACCCTGAAATATGTTGTCTACGCAAATTGATAATTTAAAAGTTATAAAAAAGGAACATACTAGAGACTCAATTGTATTAAAGTATATTTTTAAGGTCACATTCACAATTTCTGCTCTCCAGTCCTTTTCCATACCCTGTCAGAAAATATTAGATTTACGTACATGTAAAAGTTTGCGGAGCAAAATAATCCGATGGAATTGGTATTCAGGATCCCGTTCCTTGATCACGAGAGGCAAATCAGTGACGTCATAAGCCGGTAATTCAAATCTCTTGATAATGTGCGATTTTGAGAATATAAGTGGATAAAAACCGGGTATCGTAATATGACCGAGCCTTTCGTATAATGTGTCCAAAGGCATTCTAACCACCCTAGAGTCGTACAATAAAGCTGAATTGCGTTCTTGGCCTAAGATTGGCCCATCATTTAAAATTAAACTAAAACAAATAACCAAACGTTTTGCTGTTTTCCTGAATTTAATGTATTGACCTATACGACAAAAACTTGTCGTGCTTTTGTAGTATAGTCTGTTTAAATATTTACCATGGTAACGATAGTATAGGAGGGCTTGATCTAAGCAAGCCTTGCTTTTTAAGTTCCAGGAAAACATCGCCACCTGTCAATTGCCACCAATGGTAAAACTCCTTCAGCGTAAACACCTCAAAAGGTTCACAAACTTTGCTCTTATTCGGCGTTTTGACTGATCTTAACTCTCCAAAAATGTCTCTCTGAAGTAATTCTTTCACTGATGGTCTATTACTGACAAATATGCTCAAACAATCGTCAATAACTTGTCGGAGATTCGCAGAAATATTCTAAAATTTGAATTTTTGTTGATTGAGACGAGAATTTTTTTTGTATTATTTTTTGTGTATTAATTTTGTATACCTGGTATATCTCTAATGAATTGTGTTCTCTGGCTATACGTTCAAAAATAGAACCTGTGGATTGAACTAAACTAAGAACTTTTTTTATTTTCTGTCCGAGTTTTAGATTCGCCCATAAGATTTTGTCTAATACTAATTCGATCAGAATTATTCCCAATGCCCAAATGTCCACTTTGTCGTTCGAATTAGAACCTTCCAAACCCTGTAGATATACTTCAGGAGCAGCATATGATGGCTGACTGAAATATTTCAAATCCAGAATATATCTATTCTCATATTAATGGAGAATTATATTTATGTTTGCTGTAAAATAATTTACGATATACAAAAAAAAATAATAAAAAAAAGTTGACCCCGACGTGATTTGAACACGCAACCTTCTGATCTGGAGTCAGACGCGCTACCGTTGCGCCACGGAGTCTGTGCATACAAGCTTGCAAATTACACACAAAAGCGGCGTATTCAAGGTTATAATAATCAGTGGATGAAATAAAGCCAATAAGGAAGTTGTTTTACTATAAAATCATTGAAAAGATCCAAATAAATCGAAAGATATAAATTATACTCACACAACAGGAAATGATACTAATTTTCCATAACCAGTCATATGGTACATCCCATATCCAAATAATTTAATATTTTTGTTAGACTGCAACAAAATATTTTCAGTGCTCAAGGATCTGTGGACAATTTGGTTGTCATGGAGAGTTTGTAATCCGGACAATACTTGGTAAGCAATCCGAATAATGTCTTTCTCCTCAAAACAATTTTTTCCAATCGAATTTGAAATTGGGTCCCCACAGTACTGAGACACAACTATTAAACGCTCTAAGAAAAAATATATAGAAAGTAGTAACCGATCTGGATATAAGGAAGATTCAGAACTTACCATGGTTGCCCCTGATAATATCTAAATATCTACAAAGGTACTTGTGTTTGATATCTTTAAGAAATTGAGCTTTCCCATATATTATTATCGAGTTTGGAGTTAACGGCAGTCCATTACTACCACAACTATCCCCTTTGTGTAACTTTGCAAAGAATGTTAACGCACCAAACTGCAATTCTGGGTGTTTTAACAAATTTTCTGGAGGCTCACTGATGGCAACCATTTCTTTTTTGCTGACACACTCTCAAAAATTAATTATTTATTTGTTACTTATTAAACACACCGCAAACTTTTCGTTGCTCACAATGTTTAGAGGTTATGTTTTTGTTTATGGGCGTATACATAGTGGTAAAAATTTGAAGGAGGAAACCTTTACTATTAGTTTTTGTTATTTTGCTCGTGAAGAGTTGTTTTTTTATCCAATTTATGGTACATACATAATTGTTTGGTATATAATAATATAGTAATAATAGAAAACAATCATCGTTTTAATTTCTTATATATTTTGATAGATAATTTATATGGACAGTGATGATTGCAGATTTCACCAAATGGTATTTATTAATTTTATAACTAGTTAATTTTATACCTAGAAAGAATTGAATTCAATAAATTTTTCCTACTTGTTATAAAACAGCAGGGAATCTCAATTATAAACTGATCTTCAGTCAGGAATATTCTATTTTATCACTAGAAAGAATTTAATTCATAAAAACCACATTCTCTTACAGAGAAAATATAAAAAGTCTAACACATTTCTTAAACATAATTTATTGTATTCCTTTTACAAAATCATTTCAAGCTTATAAGTAAATAGAATAAATTCCACAAATAATTACTAAATAATTAATCTTTCTCAGCGATGGCGACAAGGTGCTTGTCAATTTCCGCCTCGCTAAGCTTTGTAAACTTGGGGCAATCCTTACTAACAACGCCAACTTCGATCTCCGTCGGTTTAAAATCAACAGACAAAACGCTAGACAAGCAACTAATAGCCAACTGGATAACTTCATCCTGCTGTAGTTCTTGCTTCTTCTTTAATTTCTTCTCGAGATAACTATTAGCTTCAGTTTGCTTAGCCCCAACACTAACGGCGCGATATCCGCAGTAATACCCGGCTGGATCAGTCTTGTAAACGCAGGGCCCCTTTTCATGATCGTAAGCGATCAGAATCATCGAACAACCCAAAGGTCTCATTTCTGCGTTCTGGGTATAAACTTGAGATATATCGGCAATTCTTCTGCACAAACTGTCAATGTTCATCTCGTACCCATACTTGTATTTGAACTGCGCTGCTTCATATCTCGCACGTTGCACTTGCGACTTGCTATCGGCTATCATACCGGTCATTACGCATCCTGAATTTTCGGTGAGTTGGAAAAGGTGGCTAATAGTGTCTGAATCGATCAGCTTGTCGGGGATTTTCCTTTGGGTAACACAGACGGCGGAATCGACACCTTTTAGCGCGATTGAGGTTAGACCGGCTTGGTTAATAGCTTTAAAAGCGTATTCTACCTGATATAGACGGCCCTCGGGTGAGAAAATTGTTATATGACGATCAAAACCTGCACTGCTACCTCGGGACATCGTGAATTTCGTAAATTGAGATGAGTTTTACGAGTATATTATGTTTGACAACTTGACAATGCAGAATGATTGTCAATATTTGAAAGTAAAGATGGCGTTATTTTCAAAATCATCGGGTACGTGCTGAATTACGTCAGCGTAGAAAACGTTCAGAAATTTTAAGAGATTTTCTACCTAATAACATAAAAAAATGTTTAAGGATGGGATTTCACGGGATTCCGTGAAAATTGACCGCTAGATGGCGACCCCTACCCTATATGGGAATTATTTGTTCGGAGCGTAATATCAGGCAATATTTAGAGAGCGACGGAATATCTCCGCGCTGACCTCTCCTAACCGCTCACCCCCTAGCCCATGTATGCACTCTCAAGGTCCCTAAAAATATATATTCGTTTTCATCGTCGCCCGGTGTTTGATGCGGTGTTTGATATATGTATACCAGAAATAACTGCACTATAGATGCCGTCAACGTGTACTTTTGTATTGTCGTGTCAGCTTTGCTTTATTTTACATGTATTTGTTATATTTTAATTTGTGACTTCACGTTAATGTTATACGTTATATAAACTGTTATTGTTTGAAAAAATGCTTGTTTAAAAGTTCCGAAATAGAACAAAAAAGATCAAAAGTGTCTAATATTAATCTTTGTTGAATTCCAATAAAATAAAAACGATACACTGCCTATGAGAACAAAATCAAGGATTATAAATTACAAAGTAATCTTATGAAGCTAGAGAGTGATATAAAATACTAGGGCAATTCCATGTCAAATCAATATAAGGACTGGATTTTGATAAAGCCTTCCTATATGTTATAAACACAAAATATACGCTTACTTAAAATTTATGCAATTTTATATTGGTGTTGTTGATTATAAATTATTAATCCGAAATTTAGAAATATTTGAAAGATAATACAAAAATATATTAGCCAAAATCTAAACAAAAAAATCCTGGTGAAATGTAACACTGAATATTCTGAAATGTGTTACTCCTTGTGTATATACGTACCAGAATTTTTTTTAGGTTATAGAATCAAAAGAATTTTGACGTAGAGCTGATTTCAACAAGAAAGTCACGTCACGTGGCTTTCCGCCAAGTTGCGCTGTAGACCACTTTCCATTCAGCAGCGTAGATTTGGTAGTAGATCGCCGCGCAGGTGTACTGGTGGGGGAGTGACGTTCTTAGTTGAAATCATCTCTAATCATGCAACTTTTTGTCGTTGAAATTCTGAACACCAGCACATAATTTTCTTAGGTTTTAGTGGCTATTTCAGGCAACCATTGCGGCGTACTAATATACTTTTTATTGTGATAGGTAGCAAAGTTAGTATATATAATAAATAAAGTATTAATAAATTGTGTCTAACTGTGAATGTGTGACAAAAATTGTTTACTGTTTCACTACAAACTAGTGAATGACTCAGTCATCAACTAGTTCTTAATTAAACTATTAATTAATAAGAAGGGTTAAAAGATTTGTAAGGACCCCCAAATTTATTTCACATTATTTGATGAGCTGAGACAACTGACATCTAGGTCACTTCTCTAGTTTCGACAGAATTAGCTGCAGTCGCATTTTAAACATTTGATGCTGCAATTTTTGATATGACATGGGATCGCCCAGTTGTAAAACATTCCAAAGTTTTGTAATGAATTTCGCATTTTGTGTCAATCAAATTGTATTGCGGACTTTTTTTATTATACAGTAGTAAAAAGTAGTAGTGATTGGAGTGGACGACAATTTTTCCATAAAATGAATCAAATACAAAACAGTTTTCTACCGCAAAAAAGAAAGCGTCGTATTCTGGCCGTTTTAGTACCATCACTATTTTTTTGGGAATCGTGAGAATGAGTGCATCAATAGCTACATTAAATTAAAACTGTTTCAATAATATAACTGTCATGGTTAAAAGCAAATTGAACTGAAATGTTCTGGTTTTAGCACAACTTTCATGATTTAGGGTGCACTATAAACTATGTGTAACGTCATTGGAAGTTTCCTCTCTGTATCATCTGTGCACGAAATACAGAATTGTGGTGACTCCATCTATTCGAAGTTCAATGAACTATTATATTCCCACGTTTCATTCAAACGTCGCTAACCTCAAAAATAAGAAGCTCTTTTCCGCTTCAGGGTAATTTCGTTTCAACGGTCGATTTTTGGATATTCTTTTGCTTAGTTAGGTAGGTGGTTTTGTTATGCATGCTACTTAATACATGATTTCCAAATTTAAAAGTAACAACGCAAGTTATTACCCCTTGTTCAATGATTACTCATTTTTGCCTCATTAATCTCTTTTCAGTTTTCATTCTCGCCTATTAAGTAGCATAGCTACAATCAGTTATAAGCTATTGAGCGTAAGAAATCATTAAATTAAAAGCAAGTTTTCACGAATAGCCTGAAGTCAAATTCCTTTATTTTGGGTACGTTCAGATGTAGTGAAATTCTATCCTTAATAAATAGTTAGATATAAAACATATCATCATTATTTTACGGTCTTATTATTATTATACGATTAATTGTGTACAATCAAACGTCACAGAGGTCACAGCGTACCTTGACATCGGCGCGACATCCATTGCGACATCTGTGTTTGTTTTGGTATCTATCTTGGAACTAAAATGAGTTTAAATCTTCCCGCAAAAAGTTCGATTTTGATTTGAATGCCTATTTGAATATTTGACACGTCAATTTTGACTTACAAAAATGGCAAGATGATATTAAAATATGTCCTATCACAATTTCAAATAGAAAAAACAGAAAAATTAATAAGGCAACGTAGAGATCGACAGATTCCGGTATGTCTATCTTTGGAATTTGTATTTATTTAGCTTAAAAAAATCCACACCAAATAGTAATTAAAATTTTGGAACTTTTGCGCGAAATTGAGGTGTGGTGTTTATATGATTTTGCCCACAGACTTGTTTTGGTGTTTTCTTTCACTTTTTGTGGTTGGGCCGAGTTCAATCGTGAGGTCAATATCGTACCCCATTTCACATAGATAAAGACAATTTTTAAGATAATTATTCACTTATTAGAGATATGTCGAATACTCTACAATTGGTGAGTGTTGTTTTTTCTGACCTTTGGCTTTGCTTTGAGTACTTGATTACAGCCACATTACAGCAATTTCATAATGATTTCATATGGCATTGGTACTGATTGGTACCTACATACATACTTTTCAACAAATTTTGCTCATTATAAACCTCAACTGGCAAACCGCACTATTTACTTTAGCTTTTGCTATGAATTCTTTTGAAGACTACGGACAGGTAGGTGTAAAAATAGACAATCGCGTCAAAATTGTCCATATTCCAGTTTAGATTTAACCGGTATACGATATTTCTGTTCGACTGCGGTATTTATAGGTTATCTTGGTGCGCTAACCATATTTTGTTTGATTATACAATTTACAACCTCATTTACACATAATAGTCGGTTGAACAAAATGAAATAGTAATTTCTATCACTTATTTACATAATAATTAGCAATTTTAATAACATTTTTGTTCCTGCAATTTGTTTTCAGTGAGTAACATGATATCTTCCGTATACCCCAACCAACATGCAGTGGTAAATTTGTTTTAATTCAGTATTCGCATATAATTAACCGTGTGACCTTAGAACTTTTACGTTTTTACTAATCACTGACCTAATTTTATGTAATTATGCCTGCTTTTTTTATCTCTTGTAATAATTTTTGTTATGTTGCAATTTGTTGTAATATTTCAGCTGCTACCCGTAGTGGTGGGCGTGGGGCTAATAGTAACTACAGCAATCGTCTACAAACTATACTTTACCTCGGAAAACAAGTCAAAATCGAAATCATCCAGTAGCAAGAAGAATGTGGGGCCCTGCGTAACACTTAAAGATTCCCAAGTTAAATATGCGTTACCGTTGCTAGACAAAGAAGAGATCAGTCATGATACGAGGAGATTTAGGTTTGCTTTACCAACAAAAGATCACATACTTGGTAAGTTGGACAGTTACTTGAATTTTCCTGATAATTTCTTTTGGTTTTTATTTTTTTAGGACTTCCAATTGGTCAACATGTTCAAGTATCTGCAAAGGTCAATGATGAACTTGTTATTAGATCTTACACTCCCGTTAGCTCAGATGAAGACCATGGTTTTGTGGACTTAGTAGTAAAGGTAATGTATAATTTAAAAAAAAAACATGAAACTTCACCAGAAATTACTATTCTAGGTTTATTTCAAAGGTGTCCATCCGCGTTTTCCTGAAGGTGGAAAAATGAGTCAATACCTCGAGAACATGAAGATTGGCGACACCATAGACTTTAGAGGCCCCTCCGGCCGCCTCACCTACAATGGAAATGGCGAATTCTCGACTAGAAAACTTCGTAAAGATCCCCCACAAACTGTCAAAGTTAAGAAGGTTTCCATGATTGCAGGAGGTACCGGAATAACTCCCATGTTGCAGCTAATTAGACATATCCTGAAGGATGGCAATGACAAGACCCAACTCTGTCTTTTATACGCCAATCAGACGGAAAAGGATATCCTCCTTCGTAAGGAGTTGGAAGAATGCGCTGAGAAATATCCTCAACAGTTTAAGATTTGGTACACTTTGGATACGCCACCTGACGGTTAGTTAGTATTTTGCAGGGTTGTTATAAAAAACGTTTTTTTTATTTAAAACAAAAACAACAGTTTTTTTTGTTAAAATGTGTTTTAAAACATAAAACAATGTTTTAAAACACCGCAAAAAAAAAACATGTTTTAAATCATGTTTTATTTGTTTTTTTTTATTTTTCAAGACAGTGTCAGAAAAAAATAAATTATTGTTTTCGAATATAAAGGGATGCTCATGGAGATTTAAGAATAATATAAAATCTAACCTTTTACAAATGTTGGCTCTCTTGAGTTGATAGTAGGTTCTCTGTTCCATTTGGCGTTGTAATGGGATTTCCTGTCGATTAGGGGAATACCTCATGGGTAGTTAGTTGGATATAATACAAAACAATTATTTACTATTATTTATTTTAAAAGGTTTTTAACACTGTTATTTTTAAACAACCCTGGTAGTCTCTAAATGATTCTATTGAATGTAGTTTGGAAATAAACAGTAACAGTAGAAAAAAACATGTTTTAAAACATTTTTAAAACAAATGTTTTAAAACATAACAACCCTGGTATTTTGGCATAATTTTAACATTAATTTTGTTACTTAACCCTTTCGGGATGGATGCCGACGAAAGCACGCTTGTTATAAGCAACTTCAGTCGTTTCCCGTCCCGAAAGGGTTAAACTTCTGACGTTTTATATGTCATTTTGTATGTTTTTTTTTTTAGGTTGGAAGTATAGCTCGGGATTCATCAATGAAGATATGCTGAAGGAACATCTTTTCCCGCCTTCCAAGGATTCCCTCGTTTTGATGTGTGGGCCCCCACCTATGGTGAACTACGCATGCATTCCAAATCTCGACAAGCTAGGCCACAATAAAGACCTGTACTTTGCCTACTAAATAAAGATCATAAGGGGTGAAAGGGCAGAGAAGAAAAAGCAATTTCTGCAGATAGAGCACATTTTTCTTGTAAGATAATTATCATATCACTTTCAGGGCTAAATATTTGCTTGGCATAAAAAAAACAGCACTGCAGCTTGCTGTTATTCACCTTTAAATATCTCTATCTAAACATCTAATCTCAATCTCTAGATAGAATAATGTTAAAATAAAAATTTGCATTATTGAGATATGAGTAATGTTTTGTAAGGACTAGGAATTGTGGAGATTGCTGTTTCGGAAATTATGCCATTTTTCTATCACCCCTAAAATTGTTGGTTATTACTTGTTATTTATTGGATCTTATTACCATCGAGTTCAATAAAATAAGCAATAGTTGTTATTTTGTAATCTTTATTGTTAAGATATTGCCTATAGTTATACGTTTTTTGATATTTGCCATTATTTGTTAAAAAAATTTCTTAACTTTGTTTTTGTGACGCTTAAAAATAAAAAAGAAACATTTATTTCTCTGTATTTCTTAAACAACGATCAAATAATTGGAATTCATCCACACTTTTTTCGTTATTCGCCTCAACGAGCGAAAGAGACCCACTCTGGTGGTAGAAATTTGAATTAAAAAATTCTGGGTAAATAGCGCCATTCGCTTGTTCAGGCGGATTTTTTACGAGTTCGAGCGAGTATAAGCAAATGGAGACGCCTACCGAACAACGTTTCCGTAGACCGTGTTTACTATTGGTCAGTGATGAATGAAACCACCTTATCTACTTAAATCACCTTGGGTTAGTGATTTTTTTCGATGGTCGGTAACACAGATCCAATAAATGCCAACCAACTACGAAACGTCATTTTAACTGCAGAAGAATTTGAATACTGATTAGAAGATGACTTATTAACAGCTTATCAATGCCGACTAAAGTGCATGCTGATCTCCTGATGAATTAAAAGAGTATGAATAACAAGTTTGTAAGCAATCCACATACCTAATTTGTCTTTTCTAACCTCAAACTTATATATTCTAGGTGTTTTCATTAATAACCCCCAAATGTCTGCAAAAATCGCTAATTTATGTCGTAGAAGGATCACCCATTTACTGGGTGTTGTCGCCTTAGTTGCGATAATATTCATACTGCGACAAGGTTTCATTTTTATCCAAATTAGCGACGGGATTTCGAGATATAATGACCCTATGAGAGTACGAGGTGTTCATCCTGAAATGAGCCATTTCTACCAGAATACGGGACAGAATACGTTTACTTGCATATTCAGCAAAGAGGTAATAGTTTATGAGAGAATTAATGATGACTATTGCGATTGTATGGATGGATCTGATGAACCGGGAACAAACGCCTGCCCCGTAGGAAATTTTTACTGTGATTTCCAAGGAAAATCAAAGAAATTTCCGAAAAGTATTCCGACTGGTTTCGTCAACGACGGAATTTGTGACTGCTGTGATGGCTCTGATGAGTGGAAACGTAAGACTGCACATTTAGGATTAAGTAAGTTGTTTCGTCTTCTTTAGATAAAAAGGAAAACAAAGATGTTTTTATATTCTATGAAAATAAAGTTTCCCACCTAAAAATTTTGATCTCCAATAATTGTTGTTGAATCCAATCTTGAAAAAATATCTTATGACTTCTTATATGAGAAGCAATTGCTTACAATTTGATGAAAGAGCCATCAAAGGTTACAAAAGTTATAACATCAAAATGTTATGCTAAATTTATAGGAAGGCCTTTTTTTAGCGCTGAGTATGGAAAAAGAATTAATTAAATCGATTATTCTGTAACCACACAAAAAAACATATTTACTAATGTTTTTTTTTAATATTTTTTTTTTAGGTAAAGCTCGAGCACAACAGCACAGACTGGCCCCATTTTGTCCAAACATTTGCTAGTATAAATAAATATGATTATTGTTTATATGTATTTTGTTTTTACATAATAATATATCATAGTTTTTTTGATAGCTTTGTTTTATTTATTTATCTTAATGTTATTTCAATGATTCAATGGTTTTTTTGTGATTATCTTGCGGAGAGTTTGTGAGACATTTTGTATTACTTTACCTCTCTATTTAATACTAAGAATACTCTCAAAGTCACTTGTGATATTTTGTCTTTAAGAAAATTTTGTTAAAGATGTTGTAAATAGGTTAAATTGTGTTACTTAACTTCTTTTAAAGATAAATAAAAGGTGTTGCTTATCTTCATTACGTGTCACTCTACAAAATTTCAAAGCAAATAACACAAACTTCATCTTTACAATTTTTATTTATTTAATAAAGACTTCTAAAATAATTGCAAAAATTACACATTAATCATAATTCTTTTGTACATTTTTCCACTTTTCAACTAGTTTGGAAACTCCTTTTTTCTTCATAGCCAATCCAGAAGACACTTTGACCTGTAAACAAATCCAAAGATTAATTTACTACACAAAAAGATGAAGACAAACAAACCTTTTTCTTTTTCTTCACGGGTTGATTTTCCAACAAATCGAGAGATGAGGTAAACGTAGCCGTTACAGGCTCCAGTTCCAGTTTTACTGGAGGAGTAGGGACAACACTTTCTATCGCTGCGATATCCGAATAAAAAGAGTTCAATTCTGATGAAAAACTACTATTTTGTTTCACCTCCTTTAACAAAAAAAAAACAATATATAATACAAAATAAGACAATTAAGTGGTAAACAACTTACTTTCTCTTGTGGCATTGGGATGTCTAATTCTTGATCTTCAACACCAGGTGGCAACGGTTGATCGTTACCTCTGCTCTTACCTGAAATAAAATAGGAAAAGTTATTAAAATAAATTAATTAATCTTTACAGAAAAACCTACTTTTGCTTATAACCGGCGCAGGTGGCGGTGATACGGGTTCCTCCGTGATAACGGGTGGCGGAGGGGGTACCATCATGCCAGCGGAATCGCTCGAATTTTCCTCGCAAAACGGATGCGGAGGTGTCGTGCATATATCCATGGCGTCATCTCCGGCTACAATGTCCGCTTGCGGATACTCCCATTGACTTTCGCCCGTTGCTTCGTTGTGATAATAGTACCGCTTATGCATCCTAAAACACCCAACGGAAACAATAAAAATAACCTGAGAAGAACGTACGAAAACGAGGAAAAACAAAATGAAAATTGTCAAAAATATAATACGTGCATCACATGTAGATGATGATTTATTTAATATCACCTACATTTAATATCACCATCTATATGTGTTTTTGATACTCTACCTGACTATTTTTGATATAAATATTACATAATTACGAGTGACAGTTCAAAAAATCTAATTTTTATTATTTAGGTGTCACGATGTTCGTTGCTCCTTTGTGGTATGGCGTGGACCCATTACCTAAATACAGAGAAATTGTTAATGTTTTTGTCGGTACAGTGTGTACAATAGTTTTTTTCACTATATCTATAAAAACAGTATGTACAAACCTGTCTATAAAATTATACATTTCAGTAAGAAATATTCATTTTTTTGCAGACAATTGACGAAAAATATTAACCTTAGAAAGTTTTATTCATAAGTGTGTAAATTAAATATAAAATTATTAAAAATATAAAATTAATGAATTAATAAAAAGGACAATTTTCCTACATCAAAAATTAAAAGTGTTACAGAATACAAGTTTACAAGATTTGTGAGTATACTGATCTTTTTTCTCGGTGTAAGTTTGGAACACTGTGCAGAACAATAGCCCTGTCAATAGTCAGAGAATAGGGTAATAAGTAGTAACCACTTAAGTAAGTAGTTTAAAACCAAGGTTCTTAAAGATTCCACAGAATGTCCTGAATTTAAACCATAAAAAACATCATGTTGTTACCGAGATCAAGTAATATGAAGAAATCATTGCTTAAAAAACTGTAGTTGTTTGAAAGAATTTTGAAAAATTTCCTGACTCATCAAAATCCATCAATGATTACACAAGTTATTGGAGGTGTTTTTGATGCTGAGTATATAAACATTTTGTACATCACAAAACACTGAAAGTTGTAACATGTATTCGGAACTAATTTACACACATTACTCAAAAGAAATCCTAGTTTTGTAGGAATATAATAAAGAAAAGTTGTTTCAAACTAATAAGTGCAAAGAACTGTTATTTGACCTTGAATAGTTTCAAATGAGGCGTTCCATAGGTGTCTTGTTCCAAAGGGGTTTTAAAACTGAAATGAACAACAAAAAGCTTGTTTATTTTCTATATTTGAAAGTGTTCAATTTCATGTTTTGCTAACAACAGATTTACACTTGAAGTGAGTTTTCAAATAAGTTTGGGGTGAATTAAGTTTTATTTTAGAATTTCTCCACTAACATTTTTATATATTTTTAGTATTAGATAAAGCAAGTTGTCGTTAACACGCCTTTTGTAGACCTATTGCAATTTATGTAGATATAGTTTATAGAATAACAGCATAACAATTAAATAATGTAAATATAACCACACGTGTCATTATTAATAACATGATGCAACTTCACCACACACTTCTTACTTTGAAACAACTCTAAATAAACATCATGACAAAAAGTTTTTTCTTTTGAATATTGCAGTATAAACTTTTCTTTTATATTGTTTTCCATACTGTAAAAGGATATGTGAGAACTTATCAACTACATATATAGGAAGTCAACTCACCTGAACGAAGTGACAGTCAAGAGCTGCAAGAAAAATCTGCCTACATCTAAGAATTAATCAGTTTAAAATGATTCACTTGGATAGGGACATTTTAGTATGGCATTTTTTTCCTATTTGTTGAGAATTATGCACCAAAGTATAGGGAGTATGCAACAATATAAATCATACCTATCCCATTGAAGTAACCACCCTGTAGGCGCAGCTTCTTTCTCCAATTTAGTCAGATCCTCAAGCGTCGACTCCAGCCACCTTTTTAAGTAACTAGGCTTCAGACATCCTTCCTTCATTGCCGTATATAACGTCTATAATTCACAATACAAAGTAAAAAATTAAATAACTAATTGTCAAGAAAATTCATGTGAAACATTCAGATAACATTCACCAATGAAATGAAAGACAATTATAGATATTTTAAACTAAGTAGAGCACAGTTGTATATGCAACCAAATATATGTGGTCAATTTATAAACTATACACTGGGTATAATTGGTTGCATATGTCACTGTGCTCTTCTTAGTTCAACACCACTCTACCTCCATTTGAATGATCATAACTTGGACGGGTGGTGCAGGACTGTGGACTTCACTGAGGAATTTCAACTTTTCATCCAGTCCAGCCTGAACCTCGATAATTTCCTTGACTAATCTCTCATCCTTAGCATCAAAATGATCATAATTCACCAGATCATCGACTTTTCCATCATTTTTCTTTTCTGTTTCTATCGAACCGTGCAAAACGCCTCCACTTTTAAATCCCGGATAATCGACCTTTCCAAAGCCAAAACCGGCCCTTTCTGGTTTCCCATCGGGTATCCTCCTCTGCGTGTTTACCAGTGAAATACCGATCCTTCGTTTCCTCTGAAACGCTTTGACGTCGATGGACTCTTCGAGTTTTAACTTCGGCGCCTCTTCAGCCTGGCAAAATTGACTGACGTCGATTTTCTCGGCGGCTGGGAATAGAGTGCTTACGGATTCTTTTGGGATTTTTGCTACGTGTTTTTGATGATCGTCGTCATTGTCGTCCGAATCTTCACCGTAACCGGCGACCAGAGAAAAGGCGTTGATTTCTTTATTTTGAACTAATTTTTGAACTTCAGCCGGAATCTCGCCGCCTAATTGTTTGAGTACGGTTGCTTTTTTCTGGATTTCCGAGAGAATGGCCGATTCCTCGTCGCTCTGGTCAGGGGTGGGGTCATTGCTTGCGGGCATTAGAAATTTTAGTGGGGGTAGTTCTGGTCCTAAAGGCTTCAAGAAGAAAATTTGATGTTTAAAATATATCTTTGTTAGAAGAATTGCTTCAGAACCTGCGAATTCTCTACTAAAAACAAGGAGAACTCTAGCAGTGAATCATCATTAGCAATACTTTTGTTAATAGTATATTTTCAGATTGAAAACTTAAGGATCATCCAACCTAGACTTTATCTTCAGTTGTCAACAGTTTTTGTCATCATCAGAAACAGAAACAAATATTATTTTAATGTTATTATTCTTACCATGCCATTTGTTGTATCATCAATTTTCGTTCCTATAATCTCTTCACTTTCAGATTCCGAACTACTCCCATAAGAAATTAAAGCCTTCCTCCTAAACAGAATAACAAAATTGCAATAAATAACCTCAAAATAAACAATCACCAAACACGTACCCATCAACACTACTCTTCTGATCTCCGTTGGTCTTCAGTATCTTCTGATTTTCACTACGACGTATTATTTTTACTTTCTCCTGTTCGTTTATGGAATCTATCTTATAAATTTTAACATCCTTCCTATCAACGGTAGGTAATGGACCGACGTTGGCTTTCTGTTCGGACGGCGGAGGAATAAACAACCGTTTGTGAGTGGATTTTGACTCGGACTGTTTTTTATATTCCACAGGCGTCTCCCACGTCACGGCGTCCGTATCCACGTTCCAATAATACGGAAAACCCGTCTTCTCGTCAAAGCACTGCTTCCACACAACTAAAAAGCTTGGTATTTGTATGGTTATGGTTAATTTGTCAGGTTAAACATTACCTTTTGGCTTTGGTGGAACTATTTCGTTTATTTCTTTCAGGAAATCGTCTACGGTAGCATCCATTTTAATCCAAAGGTAATATATTTAGAATAAAATATCAATCATAATAGATTTTTAAAACTGTAAGAAGGATGCTCATTGCACAGGTACGCATAACACATAATATGCATACATAACCTAAACACTGGTCGATTTTTGACAGCCCGTCACTCGACTCACGAGCCATCTAGTGAGTGGGGTCATCACTAAACCTCATGTCTGCTGCCCTTATACAAACACGGTAAAAAGAAACGCACTGCACGTTACAAAGACCGCAAAAAGTAAACATTTCTCGACGGCGACGGTAGTAAAAAAAAAACACGATTTGCGCAAATCTATTGGTTTATTCAATGCAAAAAGAGTTATTTATAATCAACATGAGTACACAGCATTGCCAAAGAATGCGAGAAACAAAAAAGAAAACTCTAAAAACGAGAAGCACAACGAAAATAAGGGTTTCCCTCCTTACTTATCATTCCGATCTTGTTTACTAATTGCTCACCTTAAATTTATATGATACAAAACTAAATAAAAAATAAGAGTGGGAGATAACAATTCGATTCGCTTTTTTAATTACAGACTTAGAAAACAAAGAAGATACAAGTAATAAATAAAAAAAATACAATACATAAATAAACAAAGTCCAGATAGGTGACGCGCGGTGGTGTAGGTTTTTTTATGTGGCCATCATCTTCCTCTCATGTGCGCTACTATCAGTATACAACATCAAATATTTAGTATTAAAGTTTTAGAAAAGTACAATAACTACTAGCATAAACAGTTCTCGTAAAAAACAAAAAAGAAACAGGCATTTTAGCCACATGCTATACGTATATGTATGCCCAAAGATACATATATGAAACAGTCCATCCATTCTCTTTTTACCATTATACCATGTGTTCGGGTTCACAGAACCGTCACAATTATGTTCCTCATCCGGGGGTATCGAAAGTCCTTAAAAGACTTCCGTATTAGTAGTTTAGCCTGGGTAATATAAATATAAGAATATGCGAAAAAACACAAAACTCGACAAACTCAAAAAGTCCATTATTTGTTCATAAATTTTTTTTTATTGTTCGGTAACGTCGGCGTTTCACGGCGCACATTTTTTCCTTTTTGCTGTTTTTTTCTTTTTTTTTTGGGGTAGGGTAGTAGCGTATTAATGTTGACAAGAATACAACCGTTACAGAGAATACTGTGTGTATATGTTTGTTTTTTATGTGTTATGTATATGCGTGATTAGGCCGCAGTCCCGTTTACCAGCTCCTTCGGTTTCGGGTCGTTACGACGGCTCGGCGGCGGCTTTGACCTCGGCTTCGGATTCTGCTGCTCCAACTGAGGTTTTGGGGCCCCAGACGGACGATTGTTAGGGATGCTGTTCTCACCCGCAGCTTGAGTGTTGTTCACTGCAAACAGAAAATTCCAAATTGAACTCTCGTCAAACATCCCAAGAATAAAAATAAAAGGCTTTCAGCCAAATTGACATATATTTTAGAACACTTGACTATGCCGTTTGTATACTAATTTAGTCGTAAAGCTGATACAAAATCTTGAGTACATTTATACTTATACATATTTTTAAACTATGCGGATATTTTCCACAAGAAGAAAAGACACAAAAAACAGATGTCAAACATTGACAAAATGGTTATTAGCGCCTTCTTAATACGTTTTTAGTTTAATACTGACAGTGACTATTCAAGCACACATTTAATGCAACTGGCAAAAAGTTGCATCTTTAAAATTGTATTATAGTTTAACAGTGCTTTTTTTTGGAAAAAAAATTTGGTGGTGGAAAGGTGGTGGAATGGTAGTGATCATAAACAAGATGCGGCACACAAGCTGGGCCAGGACCGTCTTAATAATTTTGTTGCCAAACCTACTATGCCACCAACGCCAACCAACATCAAATTTCCATAAATTCTCATAACATTTTTCAAATATATCGAAAAAAGATGGGGAAACGCCGTTCCATTGCATTCCACGACAAAAAGCACTCGAGTTTAGCATCATAATAAAATGTAAACACAAAAGTCAAAAGTGTCGATTAGGAAGCATACTTACTCTTCAATATTAGTAACTGTAAAAACTGCATGCAAATCAATAGCACTAGTGCAGAAAGGACATTGTTTAAACAAAAAAAAAAAAAAAAAAAAAATAACGCTCTTTTCACACTAGTGTCACAATATTTTTTCTTTAAAAAGAAATCAAACATGCAACAACGTGAGTACACAAACATCAAACTGACATTTGTAGAATATATACTCTACATATTGAGATGCAATCTTAGGGCTAGTTTTTTCATACTGGTTTATTTCTAAATTCTACTGAACTCCTCGGTAACGGTGGTAACTGTCAGATTAGTGAAGATTGATAGGTCAGTAAAAAGTGACAGTAAAAAACAGTACTGAACTTCGGTCATGGTTTAAACTAGTATTGAAAAACTAGCCCTAATTAGAGAAACGCTAGAACCAAACAGAAACAAATTTTCCAGGTGACAGAATAGGTGCTGGCCCATGACAGGAGAAAAAGTATTATTAGTTTGGATGTTACGCCCACATAAAATTGGCTTAGATTGCCTTGCCCATCATTTCATCCTAAACGCAAAAACACCGTAGTAACGCATTTACTGACGTTTTTATACTGAATGCCATAGAGTGACGGTTTTGATCCATGTCAAAAAGCCATTCAAACGTTCACTTTTAATACGTTCTTAGAAAGAATATTTTATATTATAAATCAAAAACGGAAACCACAAACGTTAGTACGGCTAGTATTTCCAAACGTTCACTGGACACTTACCGGGCTGGACGGAACGCGACGGTGTGTTGCTACGGTGCCTTGGCCTGCGTCTCCTTCGTCTCTGCGCACCTCCACCAGACCAAGAAACGGCCTCAGCACTTGACACAGACTCTAAGAATACCCAGTCCGTCTTACTTAACTTATCGTACATGCCATTAAAATTAATTTGACCAAACAAACAAAAAAAAAGAAAGAAGAAAGTACTCAAAAACAAAAACAAGCTTATTCCATTTTGCAGAATATTCATATACAGGGTGTTTCATTAGACAACGTTAGACACCATCGTGAAAAACCCTGTAGAAACATACAGAAAACAACCACACTTAATTTATTTCTTGGTAACAGATTTCGTACAAACCTTTTTCATCGGTGGCGAGTGTCTGTTTATTACAAATAGTGTTCGGATACGCACCTCTGTCGGCGCTAGAGACGTCCTGACTGTCCAAGACGGTTTCCTCGTCGTCGGTAGTACGGCGTCTGTCATCCCTTCGGGGGGGTCCGCCGCCGCGGCGCCCGCGTTGCCCACCGTACTGCCTCGGAGGCATGTTGTTTATGCGTTCGTCGGTGGTGTCCGGAGTTTGATGTCTCGATCCTGGAAGGGAACGTATTGTTTAAACAATAGCCATTTTCCATTTGAAAATTTCTAAATTCATCTAATCTGAGTTAATTTAACTCATTTTTAGACGCTAACGCTGCTTCATACTTATTATTTGATTTATCCATTGTCTTGACCAAAGCAAACATTTATCTAACCTTTTCGGAAAGAAAATACCAAATCCTCTGTAGTTCTTGGGATATTAATGACAACTGCAAAATTGCATTCACAATTGTTGATTGTTTTATCAGATAGATTAATATTTTGGATCATGCTGTGTTTATTATTATTTATAATTTTTTTATAAGGTTAAAGTAGGAGAAAAAAGGGTTTTCTATGCCGCTAAGTACCTGTTCAAAGAAAATATATTTTCACTTTTAAATGATCAAAATACCTCTCTCTCTTCTTTTTATGCTGACATTCCAAGAGCTAGCTGTGAACATTCATTATAACATTTATCTGGTTTTTGGCTTATTGTCGTTTGCTGGCAAAGCAACTGCTATCTTTATTTGGATATTTAAATGTTTAGAACAGAATAAGTAAGTATTGATTGAAATTAATCTTCCACTTTTCCATCGCATCAAAACTTTCAGGGTTAGATCTTTCTGATTGGATGTGGTTTTCACAATTCTGTATTGTTTCATAAATAATTCATGTTTCATTTCAATAAATGATAATAATGGATTACAAATCTCACTCAAATGCCAACGTCAGAAACAGATTTCAAAAAAAGTTTGTCATATCTCAAGAGTTAATATTTGAAAACGTCAAAATGGATTTTTACATTCTGAACACCCTGCACAAGATAGAATGTAAAAGACACATGTCTAATGGTACATCCTTAAAATATCTGCCTACTAAATATGAAATAATTTAATATTAACCAAAATATTCAACATTAAACCTTTGCCCGAAAACAAAAATTATAGAAAAAGTAAAATAACTAAAGTGACATTTGAGTGTAGGAAACTATATATAAAATATACACTATTCTATTCAAAAGCTGATGTTAACTTCCGGTGACTGGAAGTGGCCGTGGAGCTGAAAGTATTTTAATTGAGTTCAAATGGAATATAATACTGTTACAAAGTTTAACAAGTGTCGCGTAAGTGAAAAACTTCTAATAGACCAGTTCCGCGAGACACCTGTATATTGATTGTCTTATATATTATATTATGTAAATGGGATTTCTTTAAAAAGACACATTTTTAAAAGAAAATTTGTAGCCTATGCAGTGCAGAACGTAGAACTCGTTAACGATTTTAAGAGTCGAAATCAAAATGGCCCTTTATCCGTGTACTCTGCTATAAATTTGAGAAAATTTTTGAATGTAGGAGGTTAGTGGTTAAGTATAAGCAAAAAAATAAAATAAGACTAAGAAATATGCAGATGAAAAACGGCTAATAAAAGAACTATGAATCTTGTCAAGACTAAAAATGTCAAGTTTTAATAACATCGAGTGAGCAATTTTAGAATACAGTAGGCGCTTGCTAATCCGTACTACGAAGTAGTCCGAACCCCCTCCCAACACAAGGTAATAGTTACACGGTGCACAAGCCTACTTACCTACTTTGATCATGGCCTGTATAAAATGATTCAGTTCCTCCGGTTAGCAAACTTTGAAGAGCATTTTGATTCAGCTTTGATATTACAGGCACAAACAATTTTTTTTTATTTAATACTCCGACATACCAGACTAAAATGAAACAACGGTAGCAGACTTTGTGCACCCTTCAAGCAAAGTTAGACGTCATGCCAGCAGTTAGTTAGTTCCAAATCATAAGCAATTGTTAGAAAAAAAGAAAGCAAATACCGTTGGGGGCGTGGAGACTTGCTGAAAAGGGGTACCACAGAGTCACTCAAGTTTCTCAAAAGAACTAAACAAGACAAAGAAAAACACAGGCAAATTTTTTAATCAAGTTATATTTCTAAAAAAGTCTCACAATAATTATTAAATTAATACGACATGAGTTTTTTTTTAAAATAAGCCAGTCTTGTTCCACGGCTGTCACGCCATACGCGGTTAATAACATCATTATTAATAACGGCGCAATTCCACTTGGGGAGTTTAGAGCAGCGGTTATATCGCTATGTTCCAGACGATTTAGTGGTTTTCTTTACGCGAAGTGGCTTTTGCATGAGTCTCCCTCATGTACCCTTTTCCAGCAAGGCTTGTGTATTCTGTTATTATTTTAATCGAGAGAAACTTTCGGCGACGCCTTCAACAAGGTTCGACGCTTTTCAAATACTATTTCCAACGGCAAACTCCTCTTTTGCCATTACAAACTCGTTCAACTAAATTAAGTTTTTTTTGCAGACAATATTATTTTATGTCTTAGTTTTTTAATCATTATGGAATATGCAGTGATGAAAACAATAATCTACTGTGGGATCTCCTAAATTAAACTATACAACAGGGTGTATCATACTTGAACGCACATCGGTTCATTAAATCAGACTCTATACCCAAGTGAATACAATACCTACATAAAAAAACCCAATTGTATACCTACATAAAAAAATGGTGCTGCATATTCCGTTTACATTACACTTCCATATATATAGATTTAAACAAATTGTGTAAACGTCATATAAGGCGTTTACAAATCAAAAGTTATGCCTCTATATTACACATATTTATATAAGGGGCAAAAATTCATCAAGCATGTGTTATATATAAATGTGTCTTGTGTTTAAGTCAACATTAAATAACATATTTCCCAGTTATGGGCTTGTTTATTCACTTACAAGTAAAGTCCTATATAGCTATGTGTCAGATAAGTTGATTTTGTTGACATATAGCTATACAGGAGTTTACGTGTAGGGAATAAACAAGCTCTTAACCTCAGGATTAAACTTTGTTAAAACACTTGACAAACTTTTCCCTGTAAGACAAAATCAACTCCAAAAAAAAAAGGAAAAAGCATACTTAAGTATGATTCATATATGAGGTGATTCTTCATATTTGCTTTCAACTAAAAATTATATTTAAAAAATTCTAGATAAATTAAACTCTACTTCACTTCAAGTAATTTTTGACACGCAAATATTTTTGACAGGCAAAAATTTTGAATCACCTCAAAAAGATACCGACAGACAATTATATACATTAGTATTTAAATATTAAGCTGCTGCCACCACAGAAAAACGAAAGACCAATTTACTTACACAATATCATACCGAAAGAGAAACAAAGTGAAAAAAAAAAATACTACCACATTTTAGTTTGTTATGCTGATTTTTTGTGTCTTTTTGTTTACCTCATTTTTGTGTCTTTTTGTTAATCTCAAACTTATGATCTTGTGAAATCAGAAAAACAAAACATTCCTATTTCATTACAATCATAATGGAACAAACAAAAGCAGTGATGTTTATTATATCAAATCGATGGTATAGACAATAACCATTTTGTCGTGAGGTCTTAAAGATGGTAAGAGTGTCCCCTGAAAAACCGCGTGAAAAATAACCCCGAAGGGGCCCTGTATTCTCGGTTACATATCTTTCGGGTTCCGTTCTATATATTTATCTTTTTGGTTTACTTTACGGGTTGTGCTCGTCTTTATCTCGTGCACAACCGCAAGTTTTAAGAAGTCGTGAATAATTAGTCGTCAGCCGGGTCAGTCTAAAAAACGGTACTTTTAATGAAATCACCTGGAATTCTTAGCAAGCAATGTGCACCACAAATACAAAGACACGTCACATGTTTATTTATTACAATAAAATAAAACTAGACACCCTCGATTTTGGGTTGCCTAAGTTAAGTTTAAATTAAATCAATTACAATAACTCAACAAAAAAAAAAAAACAAACACCGGTCGTTGGCCAGTGTATTTATTACACAGGGTGTTAAACACACTGTAAACTTAAAAAAAAAAAAAAAAAATGAAAAAGAAATTAACTAATCAATATTAGCGGTGGTGCACAAAGCTGAATTGACATCCAAAGAATTTCTCATTGTTTGAACATAGTTTTGAGCGGGCCCCGTTTGGGGGCCCCGGGGGGGCTGGTAGCGGTACCGCTCACTTTCTCTCGCGGTCTCCGCCGGCGGCGGGGTCGAGGGCAGGCCTGCCGCGATTAGGCCTGTCGCGTCCGCCGCGGTCGCCCCCGGGGCCGCCCCTGGAGCCCCCCGAAGACCTGCCGTTGCTGATGCTGCCGCGCCCCCCGCGCCCGCCACCCCCGTTGCCCATCTGTTTGCGCTTGTCCACGTTATTTAGATAATCGGCATGAATGGTGGTACTACCGGCATTGTATCTAGAGTCGTTCTGGCGTCCGGGACCGCCGCGTCCTCGGCCCCCACGGCCACGCATCGAGCCGCCCCTGCCGCGGCCGCCGCCGTCCATGTCCGAACTGTAGCCTCTGTCGCTCCTCCTCGACATCTGCAGGCTCTGCATCGAACCCATTCCTGAACCGTGTATGCTACGTAGTTGTTGGTCAATTTCCAGCTTTTCTTGGCGAAGCTGTTCTACTTCCTGTCGAAAATAAACAAAAAAAAAAACAAATTAATACATTTCTGATAACTCGTTTAGTAGAGTGTCGATAATCAGAAAGTTTACTAATTCAAACATACAAATAATGATGGGCGATACTAGATTTAATCACCTACCCATAAAGTTCTGTATTACTAATCTGTCAGGGTTGTTATAAAAAACTTTTTTTTTTATTTAAAACAAAAACAGTTTTTTTTTTGTTAAAATGTGTTTTATAACATGGAACAATGTTTTAAAACACCTCAAAAAAAAAAAACATGTTTTAAATGATGTTTTTTTTTGGTTTTGTATTTTTCAAGGCAGTGTCAGAAAAAAATAAATTATTGTTTTCGAATATAAAGGGATGCTCATGGAGATTTAAGAATAATATATATAAAATCTATCCTTTTACAAATGTTGGCTCTCTTGAGTTGATAGTAGGTTCTCTGTTCCATTTGACGTTGTAATGGGATTCCCTGACGGTTAGGGGATTACCTTATTAGGGGCAGTTACTTGGATTTAATACAAAACCATTATCTACTATTATTTATTTTAAAAGGTTTTTACTGCTAACAACCCTGGTCAACATACAAAACACTTAAGGTAAGTAGTCTCTAAATGATTCTATTGAATGTAGTTCAGAAATAAACAGTAACAGTAGAAAAAACATGTTTTAAAAACTTTGCTTTAAACCATTTTTAAAACAATGTTTTAAAACAAATGTTTTAAAACATAACAACCCTGCTATCTGATTTGTTAAATACGTCAAATTTTATTGCACTATTATAACTCATACAAGCAATATATTTCTGATGGAAGTATACAAAACACATCTCTTACTCTTTCTCTCCGGTTCTGCACACTGCAGTCACTACATCTTATCTATTAACTACAAAAATTGTGCAACAAAATCAGTTTATCTGACACATAGCTATTCAGGGGACCTTATGGGTACATGAATTTAGTTGTAAGTTTACCAATATGAAATGTACTGATACTAAAACCATTATTATTACTGATAGTACATTGTAAATTTACATTTATTTTTAGTAAAATTAGGTTTTTTTGGATGGTAAAGTTAATTTTCATGCTATTACCGTACAGTTTTATAGTAATTTATCAAATACTTTTGTCAATACTCTACACCATACTCTCCACTATGTAAGCAGCCTAGGATCTGAAAAGTCGATTAAGCAGAGTTATTTTCAAATCTATCCACAAGACAAAGTTTAAAAAATTCCAAATCCGAAAATGCCTAATACATCACAACACTTGATGTTTTTATTATTATTATTATTAAATACTGCATCTTCTGCGACAACTAACATAAAAATAATTCAAACGACATTACATCGCTAATTACTTTAGCAAGGAAGAATTTGTTCATTATTTATTTACCTTCAAATGGGCGAGATGGTACTCGAGCAGAACCTTAGCGTTGGCTATGCTCTCGACGGTTCCGACGAAAACAAAGGGCACTTGACCTTCCTCGCGGGGAATCGTAGGCTGGGGCTCGTTGTCGCCTTCGATTTTCACCCGAACCTGATCCAGTCAAGAGAAGATTTAACAAATTATTCGCACCGCACCGTACCTCCGTACTCACCACGCCACTTTTGTCCACGATCTCCTGAATGATCCTCCCATTCTTGCCGATCACCTTGCCTACGAGCGCACGCGGCACCTGCAGAGACTCCTCACTGTACTCAAGCATGGAGCGGGCCTTCTTAACAGCTTCGTCAGTCTAAAAAAAAAAAAAGGAAGTGGTTAATATCTCGTGCTAGTGCCAAATTTCCCCAATTTTGGAATAAAATTTTCTAGTGATGATACAATTTTTTCTGACATACCTCGCCATAGATTTTGAAGGTACACGAATTTTCTTCTAATTCGATATTCGTGATACCGTCAACTTTTCTGGCTTGCTGAATGTTGGCACCATGGGCACCAATTGCCAGGCCCATCAGGTCTTCTCTAACAACAAATTCGTCAGAGTATCTGCAAAGAAAAATCACATATTTAAACCTTTTACCGTTAACAGAAAAAAAAAAACTACATTCAACGCCAAACAAGAAAAAGTCCACCTAAAGATTTGCTAACTTTTGATCTCAATAATTTTTCTAATCTTTGATGAATTTTGATGATTCTTTCGGCAAATTATACAACAAATTCTTCAAAATTTTTCCTAGATAATATAATTTTGAAAATAATTATTTCTACATTGAACATAAATGCAAATTGACAATTTCTGGTTGTCTCTTATTGAAATTCTACCAAACGATGCAATAATGATCAATATTTTGCGTAAATGTTGAATACCACGCGATTGTACATGAATATGTCTGGAGCTAAGCCATTTTTGTCCTCTCACACTGACGTCGGATAAAAATATAGACGTGCAAAAAATTCAAAACATTGCCAATATTTAACGTATTTATTTATAATGAACTACTTGGAAACAACTTTCCGTCCTTCCCACACATCTCTGAAGGGCATTAGTAAAAACGCAGAGCTAAAACATGACTAACTTAACTCATGAATTTAAATAATAAAGTGCCATGTTTTAGTGCCTTATATCAGGTCAAATGTCACAACGGACGGATCAAATAAGTTGTAGAAATAATTATTTTAAAAATTGTATTAGCTATGAATATAACTTTCAAGTATTTGATTGAAAAAAAAAAAAAAAACATCAGAATCCCTAAAAGGTGGGCATTTCTTTTTTGCGATGAGTATAACCCGACATGGCCACACATACTAAAAGCCTATCACAAAAATTATAAATAGCACTAGTTAAAAACAAAAATCTAAATACAAATGAAATTAAAAACGAACAAAAAGAAAACGAGAACAAAACAAAACAGGAAATATCAAATGCGCAAAATAAATAAATTTTGACAGCCTGCAGGAGCCAGTTGGAAGAAAAGGTTTACTACAAATATGTATAAATATATCGTATCGTATGCAATTTATTGTATTTTAACATGCGGTAATACAGGACCTCACCTGTAGCCTGAGTTTTGCGCATAATTTGAGCCCCGCTGATAAGCAGGCTTATACTTGCTGAAAGAAGAGACAACTCTGATCAGTTTAACAGGAAAATTTAACAAGAAACGATCGGTAGCACAACCTCAATCCTCCATACTCTTCCTGGCTATCCGTAAAAAAAAAAAAAAAAAGAACGCGTCAAAATCATAAAAACCATAATGATGCAACACAACATAGCCCTATTCTCTAATTAGAGAATAAAAAAAGCATGCACAGGTAAAAGAATTATTACCACATCGATAACATAAAACAGAATTAACACAAAAGTTAACAGCAAAAAAAAAAAAAACAAAAATTGTCAACCATGGTAGAATATACAGGGTGATTGAGAAGAAAATAACATACCCGCCGACGGTGGCAAGTTTGGTGCTCTCGAGCTGTCTAGCGGCCTCCTCCGTCCTCTTTAGTAGGAGCACTTTCTGCTGCAGACTCCGGAAATGCATCTCCTGTAGCATGGCCGAACGTTTCCTGCTCGATTCGCAACGCGAAATGACAATGAGAACGCCGCGCTCCGGTATGTAACGTATAACTCCGGCGCCTATCGCCTTTTGGAACTCTTTGTGCGCCGAGTCTACCTTTGCACTAAACAATGGTTTTTTTTTTTTAGGAATTATATTGGTATAGAGTTGTTTCAGAGTTAGAAATGAGTACTTCTTAGTTTGAAACAACCCTACATACATTTATGATATTTTTCTTTTACAAAGAGAGAAATACGCTTGGATTTTCTAAAATTATGCTACTACTTACTATTCTCTGACGTCCTCAGGAACTTCAATCTCGAATTTGTGGAACATGGACCGATCCAGGGGCGGGTTGCTGTTTTTATGCCGAATTCTGTCGCTACTAACAATTTCATTATACGAATTATCCCAGCCCGTGTATTCTAATACGTAAAAATCGCCTTTCATCATCTGAAATCGAGTGATAGATCAATTAATTAATAACAAAAACTAATAATCCTTAATTTTTTATTTCAATACATGTGACTCGACAAATGTTGATTTCCCACCTAATTTTGACGAATTTTTTAGCAAATTACAAACAAACTCAACAAAATCCTAGCTAATACAGTTTTTAAAATAATTTTTAGGAACACAATTAAACAATTATAATTTTTTGTCTAGCCAGTTTCAAAACCTAATTAATTAGCAATGTAATGTCCGTTGATTCATTACAATATACATATTAATTGTCAAAGAAGATAATACTGTTTTAACTAAAACCTTACACACTCTCTATGCACGGTAATGTAACAACTGTATGTTACGCCTTGCTAACAGGACTGGAAAATAACAGACAAATTAACCCCCTTATGGCTAACATTTTAACATTTTGTCACGGGGACAGTCTGAAATGTAGACAATAGTAACGGCAAAAATGTTTGAAACTAATATATAAAAATGACCAATTCAATATTATTTTATATGGTTTAAGAGAACTGATCGATCTAGATTTTAATTACAAAATAACGTCTGCAAGAAATGTACTACATGTCAAACTCAGCTTATATAATATATTTTGCACAAAAAAGGTGCATATGTCACAATAAGTCACTACTGTCAAAATATGTCTCAAATACTGTGACATTAGCTGCAAATAAGGATACAACCTAATATAACTGTTACCACATAATATTATAGTGCACCATTCAACTACAGAGGTTGTTAGAGCTTTTGTGTCACCTTCATTGTACAGTATGTTAGTTAACATTATGTTGCACGCTGCTTATTAAAGAATAGGGCCATTAGACTATATAGTTGAAGTAAGTTATAATAGATGATGGTTAAATTTACAAGGTTTTAGTGAAAACACTGTATCGTTTCTGGAAATTAACAAATCGAAATGAAACAAATGCCGACATATTGCTAATTAATTTGGCTTTAAAAATGTGTATATGAAATCTTAACTTTCCTGAATTGTTCCACACAATGTTCCAAACTTAGATCACAAAAATATAGTTAGTACGGTTACAGATAAAATGAGTTGTAGCAATAATTATTTTAAAAATTGTATTAGCTAGAAAGAATTGATAAATTTCTCTTTAAGTTGTTGAAAGAATCATCAAAATCCATCAAAGATAACAAAAGTCATAGAACAAGAATTGTCAGATTTCTAAATTAATTTAAATTAATTAGATGCAATTAATGTTGCTTAATGAATTGGCAAAAATGTACGAAAAATTTAGAATTCTTAGTCATAAAGACAGGTAATTCCCAGAATAGAGATGATAAATAAAATTAAAGATTGGGGGAATCCTTATCAAGTTCTTATCAGGAATGACTGCTTTTCTGTATTATTTTGTCTAAAATACACAAAAAAGCATATTTTAATAATTGAAGTTCATGATTAAACTAAGTTATATCATCACATAAATTTAGCAACAAAAAATAAATGTATATCCCCAAACAAGAAAAAAGCTTTCAAATAGAGTTGTAATAAAAAAAAAAACACAAACAAAAAACAAGTTTTCATTGATAATAACAACTAAAAGTTTTAATTCTTTGACACAGTTTTTCATTTTCTAGAAATATAACCAATAAAATCAAAAAAATTTCAGAAAAGCATTGTTCTTAGTCTGCTCATATTTCTAAGGCAATTTCTGTTAATTTTTTAAAATGAAACCAACCTTAATTCTACATTTCCACCATCCATTGGCTTCTTGCAAAGTGGACCTAGAGTATACTTCGACTTCCTGGTTTTCCAGGAATTCCGCCTTTGGATCGGGTTTCGGTGGAAATCGTAGCCTGGCAAAGGGAAAATTCGAATCCGGTTGCCATCTAAAATAAAAAAACACCCGTCTGTTAGAAAGAAACGATGGACAACGGGCGCTTATATACGTACTCATCTTCGAAATGTATTAATGCCTCGTCTTCAAATACGTCTAATACGTAGCCCTGAAAGAAAAGTATCGATATTAATATAAATCTGTTAGAGTGGTAATATGATACTTTCAGCACATAACCTAAATTATTGGTTTTTAATATCCGATATTTGTAACATCTGCCTCTAAAAATACCCCTTAAGCCGTAGAAATTTCTAATTCTAGCGCTTTCTCGGTGGTATTTTGGGACACATGTAATAATCACGCCCTGTCAAAACGGTCATGGCGTCAGAAAGAACCGCGTATAGTGCATCCGAAATTACAAAAATTCTCACAAAGTATGAATAGGGAGCGCACGAATCCTTGATCAAAAAACAAGCGTAGATTTCGCGAATAGTTTGCGGGCAAATTCGATCATTCTAGGCGTATACTTTGTATGCTACGAACCTTATAAAGAGCGCCGTTTTCACCGCTTACTTCCACTACCAAGTCCTCCATGTTGCTTTGGTACTTGGAGTTCGGTAAGGAAACAGCCTTCAGTTGTTGAGAACGAGTCGAGCTGCTACCGCCGGTCTGTCTCTGCACGGAAAAGAGCACAAAATCAAATTGGAGAGGACTCCACGAGAATGACAGAAAACCACCAACGGCTCGGGTTGGTGAAAGATAGAAAACATAGAATAAACGAAAACTTTAGGGATATTACCCCCACTAAAATCTTAATTCAAAATACAATTTAACTAATCGTACCTATACAATAATTTGATTTGTACTCGTATTTAAATATAACAACACAACTTCAAAAAAACAAAACAAATTTTGCAATAATTATTAAATAAAGTTAACTAGGTTGCATAACACGAAAATCCCCTACTTACAAACATGAGCGCCGTTATACAATTTTTAAAGGGGGGCTGAGACAGATAAAAGGGCTGAAAGAGATATATGTAACTTATGAATCATAACATTTTAATGAATAACGACCTCAGATATTGGTACTTAAATTAATATAAAAATGTAAATATTTTGAATTAAACCTTAAAGGGGGAGGTACCCCTTTATCCACTTCTAACGGCGCTCTTCACATACAAAATTCAGTATGTCAAAAGTTGAAAATAAACCTGTTAGTTAATTTAAATAATATAGTACATATTTTTATCGGAAGAATTCAACAATTACAAGCAATATGAAACAAAAATAATAAAAATAAAAAGATTTTTAACGATAGTACGCTCCCACTCCTTGTTGAATCTTATCAAACTTCACGTTATTATTCATTGAATGGCAATGTCCGTTTGACAGCTATGGCAAGGTTCATAAAGGGCTTAATTTTGTAATGAATACATAAGTTAAATTTTCGGTTTTATTGATTTGTTTTCCTCAAATGTAATGCGTAAGTGATAAATTTAAGAATGTCCGCGAGTAGTGACTCGGATGAGTTTTACGATGCCGAAGATACAACTCCAATACACGGCACTAGGTACAAAATTCCCCCCCACAAAATCGAAATTTTCCCATAATTAGGGTACATACCTTCACTGAGGTCTTCATAAAAACTCAAAATTGTTAATCGCACTAGTTGTTTACGTCTTTAAACTGCATCAACAATTGAAAAAACATTTGACAGGACCTTTAAACCACCATGGCACCTCAGATAACTCCACATAACCTATAATTCTTTATTCTTAACCACTTCTTAACCATTGTTCGACCTTTATTTTAAGGAAATCCAAACGAACTTCCAAAGAAAGTCTGCCACAAGCACCGGCCGTCGATAATTTTTCATTCGTAAGACCCACAACAACAAAATAAATGTGTTCTTAATTTGTTAATCATTTTAGGTGGAGCCCCAAAATTTACCTGTTCAAGGGGGTCGGAGGCGGTTCAAGGAGATACGACAGAAACTGACAGATGATGAAGATGGTGTAGTTGCAAACAACACTCCTCCTAATAGTCAGACTTCGTCTGTCGAGGGAGTTTACGCTAATACCAATCGCACAACTCACCCGTTCAGGGTTATCGAACATGATACAGTTAGTTTGCAGAGTTATAACTCGTTGGTGCGTGCCGGAAGAATTAACAATGTTCCCGAAGGTCAGTTTAACATCTCTATAGATGTTTCCACGATACACTTATACACGGTATAACGGAGGACAGCTTTTGGCTACGTCACTCGTCTGAGATCGGTCAATGCGGCTAGTTGATACGAGATGGCGCCAAAAGGAGCGCTAGTATTTACACACAATCATTCAAGTAGAGTTTAATATAAATGATTTTTTTTTCATTTTGATACATATTCAGCAAATATTTTACATGCGATGTAACCCAAACTCTAAATTAAACATTCTTTATTTATTTTCTGAATTCTGTTTTATATACAAACACAGAATAGAATGTAAGTATATTACGATGATGAATAGTTATCGTTTGCATCACCCTGTAAATCACAACATGATTATTTTCCTCCTTACGTGACATAGGAGTAAAAAACTGACTATGGCTCACTTACCTATTATTTTTTACTTCAACTTGAAGTTCTAATTTCTCTATGATGATTCGTGCAGGTCTTTACGGCACAACTCGACATTGTAAAGTAATACAAATTAAAGACACCTGCTAAAAATCTGCCAGCGCATCTGGGTTCGGCAAACAACTTAATTTGAATTTTAAAACAGCGCGCATGTGCCGTGACGTCACTCAGATGAGAGCGCAGTAGGAACGTTTTTAAGCAACCTGTCCGTTATACCGTGTATAAGTGTATCGTGGATGTTTCAAACTAAGGAGAGCACAGTTGTGTATGCAACCAAATATACGCGAGTCAATTATAAACCATACACTGTGTATAATTGGTTGCATATGTCACTGTGTTCTACTTAGTTTAAAACTACTCTGCTACTTAGTTGTTTACATATTTAGTGTGACTTTCTTAAAACCAGGAGAAATTTTTGTCTCCAGAGTTCTTTATAATAAAAAACCGTATTATAATAGGTACAAATACCATGACGGAAAACAAACGTACCGCTTCAGTTTCTGCGCTGTCGAACAGCTCTCATGACTCGTCAACGGCAAGCTCGAAGAACACTTCCCAGTACCCAAGCACAGTAACTCTTTCGACGGCCATTTCCGAGCATAGTTCTCAACATTCTGAGCCGAAACGTCTTCCATTGCAAGAGCCGGACGTGATCGCAAGCACGAAAGCCAGCAGCTCCAAGATTGGCAACCCGGTTGAGGTTGACACTCAATTGAAAGATGTCCCGGTTGCCCCACCAAGGAGAAAGAAGAAAATCAAACGGGCTGGATCGTCGCAATCACTCACGGTGAGAAATAACAGAGAAGATCAAGTTGTTTCAAAATTAGAAGTGTTGTAGATGTTTCAAACCAAAGAGAGCACAGTTGTGTATGCAACCGAATATACGCGGGTCAATTATAATCCATACACTGGGTATAATTGGTTGCATATGTCACTGCGCTCTACTTACTTTAAAACTACTCTAGCTAACTTTATGTTAGCAGAATATAAATTTTAACACTTTCTAGTAGTTTTGGTTGTTTATTTTTGTTTTAAAACACCTTTGAAGTAAAAGCTTTAAAATTTGTTCAAATCCAAACTTTTCAGCCTTCAATTTCAGCGGATTCCTTCACAGGACACGGCTTGTCGAGCCCAACAAGTACCATAGAATCATTGACGAAAGAGTTTGAGCATTCCCTGGATAAGTCGGCAAAGACCCACGAGAAAGAAAAACCGGAAAAGCCTCCGCCCAGCAGTTTTTCCGAGGAAGCTCGGTCAAAGTCCGGATCTATACGGTCGGGGTACGCTTTGGACATAAGGCAGATTTCTAAGGGGCAATTTGTCGTAAAACCTCAAGATAACGACAGGTCGAAAGGCAATAGACTCATGGAGAATAATGTCTCGAATAATGTTTCAAATAATGTCTCAAATCTGAAACAGGAATTGACCGAGATTCAAAATGCTAGTAGCAAGAGTCCGAGGGGCTCGGCTAATCGGAGTAGTATCGGGCATTACAGTTTAGGGCCACATAGGTATGTATAAATGTTCAAATAATAGAATTTTACCAACAAAAATCTACATAAATGATGTTTTTCCTAAAGTTATGTGCAACCTATTATCCGTGAATTCTTTGGGCTAGTTTATTTACCTACACGTAAAGTCCTGTATAGCTATGTAGGTCAAATTTTGTTTGTGTGTCACATCTCATTCAAGTAACAGATTACTAATCATGGTGTACAGAACTTGTGAGTTGATTCTTTTATTCACGTTCTACATACTGCCACTAACATATGTCCGTGTTAATGGCAAGAAATGGGGGCAACAAAGTCAATTTATTGGACACATAGCTATACAGGACTTAAGTGTAGGTGAATGAACCACCCCTAATTGTGAGAAATATAATATAACTGCATGCAGTAAATATCATACAACTATACGTTTTAATAAAAAGAACTATTCTTTTTTCAGGACATCCTCCCACCTAAACCGAAAAGGTAATAAAGAGCGTCGTAAATCGGCGGGCGACGAAAACATGCTCAAACACATGAACATCTGCGTGCGAACGAGGACAGACTCCGGCAAGCAGCTCACCGACCTGGAGATACTCGAGCAAGTTACGGTGCTCAATCTGGATACGGGCGAGCAGATTCCGCTCAGCGTGGCCGAGGATAAATTGCCGCAGTGTATAAACCCGTTATCGTTGCATATTATGCGTCTGACGTCGGAGTACGTGAGCAGTTCTAGCATGGAAAAGGACAAGGAGTCCGACGAAGAGAGTATCACTAGCAAGAAGATCGATATTCCCATGGGGGATGACGTTGAAGTTGGTAAAGTGAAGAGAGGCACGGCGAAGTTGAAGAGATTTTTGGGGTCTACCGTGCGGAAGACTGTGGATAAGGCGAAGAGCATCGCTCAGGAGGTGTCGCACGCCAGGCATAAGGAGGATGTGATGGATCTGGTTGATGAGGTTCATCCCGGTGAGCAGAATATTAAGTTAAAGGTAAGTTTTTTTGGAAATTTTGCGTTTTTTGATGATTTTTACTTTCCGACTAGTACCCTAGAACAAAAAACTTTTATTTCCGACCTTGAAAAAAGTTGGGAAAGGCCGATTTAAACGAGTTTGGACATTCGTAGGTGTTAAATTTGCCGAAGAAGTTGATTGGTGTTTGTCCAAAAGGTTGCTTCAGCCTCTTGAGGAAATTTGTTCTGGTATATAACCCTTTGGATATTCATTGGTGCAGTATTTGCTTTAAAAAATTGAATTTGCCTGATAAGTTTGATTGGTGTTTGTCCAAAAGGTTGCTTCAGCCTCTTGAGGAAATTTGTTCTGGTATATAACCCTTTGGATATTCATTGGTGCAGTATTTGCTTTAAAAAATTGAATTTGCCTGATAAGTTTGATTGGTGTTTGTCCAAAAGGTTGCTTCAGCCTCTTGAGGAAATTTGTTCTGGTATATAACCCTTTGGACATTCATTGGTGCAGCATTTGCTTTAAAAAATTCAGTTTGCCTGATAAGTTTGATTGGTGTTTGTCCAAAAGCTTCCTTCACCCTCTTGAGGGTTTTTTTTAACGACTTAGGTGAGTTTGGACACTCGTAGGTGCTAAATTTGCCGAAGAAGTTGGTTGGTGTTTGTCCAAAAGATTGCTTCAGCCTCTTGAGGAAATGTCTTCCGGTGTACAACCCTGTGGACATTCATTGGTGCAGTATTTGCTTTAAAAAATTGAGTTTGTCCTATAAGTTTGATTGGTGTTTGTCCGAAAGCTTCCTTCAGCCTTTTGAGGGATTTTTTAACAACTTAGATGAGTTTGGACACTCGTAGGTGCTAAATTTGCCGAAGAACTTGATTGGTGTTTGTCCAAAAGGTTGCTTCAGCCTGTTGAGAAAATTTCTTCTGGTGTATAACCCTTTGGACATTAATTGGTGCAGTATTTTATTCAAGAAGTTGAGTTTACCGGATAAGTTTGATTGGTATTTGTCCAAAAGCTTCCTTCAGCCTCTTGAGGGATTTTTTAACGATTTGGATGAGTTTGGACACTCGTAGGTGCTAAATTTTCCGAAGAAGTTGATTGGTGTTTGTCCAAAAGATTAGCCTCTTGAGAAAATTTCTTCTGGTGTACAGCCTTTTGGACACTCATTGGTGCAGTATTTGCTTTAAAAAATTGAGTTACCCTTATAATTTTGATTGGTGTTTGTCCAAAATCTTTCTTCAGCCTCTTGAGGATTTTTTTAATGACTTAGATGAGTTTGGAAACTGGTAGGTGCTAAATTTGCCGAGAAAGTTGATTGGTGTTTGTCCAAAAGGTTGCTTCAGCCTCTTGAGAAAATTTCTTCTAGTGTACAGCCCTTTGGACACTCATTGGTGCAGTATTTGCTTTAAAAAATTGAGTTTCCCTGATAATTTTGATTGGTGTTTGTCCAAAATCTTTCTTCAGCCTCTTGAGGATTTTTTTAATGACTTAGATGAGTTTGGAAACTGGTAGGTGCTAAATTTGCCGAGAAAGTTGATTGGTTTTTGTCCAAAAGGTTGCTTCAGCCTCTTGAGAAAATTTCTTCTAGTGTACAGCCCTTTGGACACTCATTGGTGCAGTATTTGCTTTAAAAAATTGAGTTTCCCTGATAATTTTTATTGGTGTTTGTCCAAAATCTTTCTTCAGCCTCTTGAGGATTTTTTTAATGACTTAGATGAGTTTGGAAACTGGTAGGTGCTAAATTTGCCGAGAAAGTTGATTGGTTTTTGTCCAAAAGGTTGCTTCAGCCTCTTGAGAAAATTTCTTCTAGTGTACAGCCCTTTGGACACTCATTGGTGCAGTATTTGCTTTAAAAAATTGAGTTTCCCTGATAATTTTGATTGGTGTTTGTCCAAAAGCTTCCTTCACCCTCTTGAGGGTTTTTTTTAACGACTTAGGTGAGTTTGGACACTCGTAGGTGCTAAATTTGCCGAAGAAGTTGGTTGGTGTTTGTCCAAAAGATTGCTTCAGCCTCTTGAGGAAATGTCTTCCGGTGTACAACCCTGTGGACATTCATTGGTGCAGTATTTGCTTTAAAAAATTGAGTTTGTCCTATAAGTTTGATTGGTGTTTGTCCGAAAGCTTCCTTCAGCCTTTTGAGGGATTTTTTAACAACTTAGATGAGTTTGGACACTCGTAGGTGCTAAATTTGCCGAAGAACTTGATTGGTGTTTGTCCAAAAGGTTGCTTCAGCCTGTTAAGAAAATTTCTTCTGGTGTATAACCCTTTGGACATTAATTGGTGCAGTATTTTATTCAAGAAGTTGAGTTTACCGGATAAGTTTGATTGGTATTTGTCCAAAAGCTTCCTTCAGCCTCTTGAGGGATTTTTTAACGATTTGGATGAGTTTGGACACTCGTAGGTGCTAAATTTTCCGAAGAAGTTGATTGGTGTTTGTCCAAAAGATTAGCCTCTTGAGAAAATTTCTTCTGGTGTACAGCCTTTTGGACACTCATTGGTGCAGTATTTGCTTTAAAAAATTGAGTTACCCTTATAATTTTGATTGGTGTTTGTCCAAAATCTTTCTTCAGCCTCTTGAGGATTTTTTTAATGACTTAGATGAGTTTGGAAACTGGTAGGTGCTAAATTTGCCGAGAAAGTTGATTGGTGTTTGTCCAAAAGGTTGCTTCAGCCTCTTGAGAAAATTTCTTCTAGTGTACAGCCCTTTGGACACTCATTGGTGCAGTATTTGCTTTAAAGAATTGAGTTTCCCTGATAATTTTGATTGGTGTTTGTCCAAAATCTTTCTTCAGCCTCTTGAGGATTTTTTTAATGACTTAGATGAGTTTGGAAACTGGTAGGTGCTAAATTTGCCGAGAAAGTTGATTGGTTTTTGTCCAAAAGGTTGCTTCAGCCTCTTGAGAAAATTTCTTCTAGTGTACAGCCCTTTGGACACTCATTGGTGCAGTATTTGCTTTAAAAAATTGAGTTTCCCTGATAATTTTTATTGGTGTTTGTCCAAAATCTTTCTTCAGCCTCTTGAGGATTTTTTTAATGACTTAGATGAGTTTGGAAACTGGTAGGTGCTAAATTTGCCGAGAAAGTTGATTGGTGTTTGTCCAAAAGGTTGCTTCAGCCTGTTGAGGAAATTTCTTCTGGTGTACAACCCTTTGGACATTCATTAGTGCAATATTTCATTCGAGAAGTTGAGTTTGCCTGATAAGTTTGATTGGTGTTTGTCCAAAATGTTTCTTTAGCCTCTTGAGGATTTTTTAATGACGTAGAAGAGTTTGGACATTCGTAGGTGCTAAATTTGTCCAAATAGTTGGTGCAGTAGTTGGTGGAGTAGTATTGCTACTCCATAGGTCTATTATCTGTTGCGTTTTATCCGCGGAGCCCCTGGGATAGACCTACGGACCCCCAGAGAGCAGGGTTCAGGTAATTAAAAAAAAAAAACTCGTTTATAGCGTAAAGCAATCAGAAATATCTGGGGTGTAAATAACATGGATTATATAATTAGGTATTATATAATTATATATATTATTAAAAAATGGAATTATTTTTTACACCTTTCCGGGTTTATTGTGTGACAATAGAAACTATATTTGGTGAGAATAGAATAGAATAAAACATAAAACAATATTTAAAATTTTCTATTATCATCCACTTTAATGCACATACACAAAATACACTTCACTTAAGACGATACACTTCGACATGCCGATACGTAATCTATCTAAGTTAAAAAAAATATGAAGTAATATGCATGGTAATCGTAAAAAGTATCTGAGTCATAATTCCGTACACCAAAAAAATATACACGACTACCACGATCGACCACCAGTAGTACGGATGCAGGCCGTTGGCGTCCGCCCGCATATTCGGCCTCTTGGACGCGCACAGCATCCGGTAGTCCTTGTCCCGCGCCGGACAGTCGTTACCGGGAAACCCAATCGTGTAGGCCGCGTCGCCTTCGACATTCCCCGAAGGGCCGTAGTTACAGAAGAGGTGACAGCTGGGCCCGGGCATCTCCGCTCGTGCGCAGCCGACATGCGTAGTCTTCGCCCAGACCAGCTGCAGGTAGTGTCCGACGGAAATGCATGAGGAATAACCCATGATGCAACCGGTCGTCACGCTGTCTATTTCGTGGTACCACGAGTCCAGAGCTATCTTGAATATGTCTATGTTGGAGCAGTCCATGTCCTTGCCGATGAAGAAGTTCTGTCCTACCTGGAGTGTTAAGAATTTTGTAGGGTGGTATGAGTATTCTTTTGAATAGATTTTACAAAATATTCGTTGTTATTAAGTTTGGGTATTCGATATTAAGTTATAAAAACAAGTTAAATGAAAATCCTGTCGACTGTAGAGTATGATTTTCTTTGCGATAGATTTTGTTGATTCATTCAGCAAATCATAGACAGAGTTCTAGATTTCCGGGAGGAAATCCCGTCAACGATGTTAAAGTTAAAGTCAACGGTACCAGGGGTCAGGTAGTGAGAAGTCTATTGGATGGGAGGACGGTTTGGGCAGCTGTGATTGGCTGTGGTGGTCGTAGTGTTTTCCACGTGTGATGCAGTTGCCACGTGTCGTCTCTTTTGAGATTGGAGGGATGGTTTAAGATTCCATGGATTCACGGGTTCTTCGAGGATAATAATGTGATTTTCGGAAAAGTATTTTTGTTTGGACGAAAAAAGAATTGTGTAACCCATGTTCTGTCTGGTGCTCAGCAAGGGCCGAACTGGTGATCTGCCATAGCTTTGTACATTGTTCATGTTCTGAAACCGAACGCTGACAAAGCACTTTGTCTGTCCAATGTAGAAATTGCCACAAGCACATGGGATACGGAAGAATTTTGAAAACCTTGTCTATAATTTAAAGAAAGAATCTATAAAATTCACCAAATATTACAAAAGTTCCAAAGAACAATCCGTAATAACATAATGCAAACACTACTTTTGAAATATTTGCTATTCTTTACTTCTACTATTACTCAAGTAACAAATACTCATAGATCAGGTACAAAAAAATCCTCCAACCTTCTCGAATTTGTCCGTTCTTCTGCAGTGGTCATGAGTGGCGTTGCACTTATTGGCCCAACACGAGGCTACATATTCCAATTGTTGGTCGTAAGCAAGGGCGTTCATATCGGTGACTCCGCCCCTATTTTGGCCACGTTTCTCCTTCCCGCTGGCCACCTTCTCCCTTATATCGTTGTGGAACTTGAGGATTATCATCTGCTCGGTCTGATTTGGCAGAAAGACCGGCACATTCTCTGAACAGTGTCTACCTATTGAGCAGTCACATGCCGAGTTGGGATGCGTCGTATCCGTGAAGACGTCGTAACAGTCTAGGGCGCAAAAGTCGACTTTTGAAGGAGCCGGTGTGGTCGTATTGGTGAATTTAAATAGCAGGAAGAGCGGCAAGGTCAATAGCCATGGTCGCATGACTCGCAGGTTACGATAGAAGGTTACGGTAAATTTTTTTCGGGGGTTAAATGCAAAAATCAAACTTGGCGCTCATTTAGCGGAATAAACGAGTGCGTGAACGCGGAGAACTGTCAATTTTTGCGAGAGAAACGTCTGAGAGGAGATTGCGTCGCGATGACGGGATCTTTAAATGACAGATCATCTGAAGTTGTCAATTTGACACCTCATGGGCGGTTAGCACCATCGGTAACAGTATACAGGGTCCTGCAGCGCACCTCCCATCTTCTGCAGCTCAGATTATTTAAGTTATGAGTTTGATATTTTGAATACGTAGCAACGCGAATGCAAGATATGAAAACGGCGCTTTCTTTATGCGTTATAGGCATCAAACTCACACAAAGGCCCCTACGAATTCGAGAAAATCCAACATGTCCAAGAATTCACCGAGCACGAGGGCCCCATTTGGTGCATGAAGTTCTCGTCATGCGGCCGTCTACTGGCAACAGCAGGCCAAGATAAAGTGCTGAGAATCTGGATCATCAAAAGCGCTTTTCCTTACTTCCAGGTAAGAAAAAAAAAGTGCTTAAAACTGAACTAATCTTCTGGAATGTTTATCCCATCCCATCCCATCCCATCCCATCCCATCCCATCCCATCCCATCCCATCCCATCCCATCCCATCCCATCCCATCCCATCCCATCCCATCCCATCCCATCCCATCCCATCCCATCCCATCCCATCCCATCCCATCCCATCCCATCCCATCCCATCCCATCCCATCCCATCCCATCCCATCCCATCCCATCCCATCCCATCCCATCCCATCCCATCCCATCCCATCCCATCCCATCCCATCCCATCCCATCCCATCCCATCCCATCCCATCCCATCCCATCCCATCCCATCCCATCCCATCCCATCCCATCCCATCCCATCCCATCCCATCCCATCCCATCCCATCCCATCCCATCCCATCCCATCCCATCCCATCCCATCCCATCCCATCCCATCCCATCCCATCCCATCCCATCCCATCCCATCCCATCCCATCCCATCCCATCCCATCCCATCCCATCCCATCCCATCCCATCCCATCCCATCCCATCCCATCCCATCCCATCCCATCCCATCCCATCCCATCCCATCCCATCCCATCCCATCCCATCCCATCCCATCCCATCCCATCCCATCCCATCCCATCCCATCCCATCCCATCCCATCCCATCCCATCCCATCCCATCCCATCCCATCCCATCCCATCCGATCCCATCCCATCCCATCCCATCCCATCCCATCCCATCCCATCCCATCCCATCCCATCCCATCCCATCCCATCCCATCCCATCCCATCCCATCCCATCCCATCCCATCTCATCTTTTCTTACTTATACTAAACCACTAACCTCCCACATTCATCAATTTTCTCAAATTTATAGCGGGGTACACCGGGAAACGCCTTTTGCGATTTCGATTTCGACTTTTGAAATCGTTACAGAGTACCGTTCTAAAGCGCATATGCTATAAATTTTCATTTAAAAACATGTATTTTTAAAGAATATTTATAGTGGAAGGCCGCTAGCGAACGTAGCCCAGACAGTCAATATATACTAATCCTCATCCGCCATCTTAGATTGGCGTAAGCATGTTTTTTATTATACATACACTGGACGTCAGTCCTAGTGTCAACTAGACGGTCCGCCTATTAGAAATGCAGGCCTTGGCTGTCCATAGCTAGTAATTAAACTATTATAGGACATGAGGACGAAATACAACGCGGAAAAGGTGTCTCCGACGCCATCTCAGGAGTCTTTGGTCTCTCATCATTCGTCCGAGAACGCCAACTACGCGGCCTTCGAAGCGATGAATTCCGAAGAAGCCTCGAGGTGCATCTTTATGCCGAAGCCGTTCTGCACGTACACCGGGCACACGTCAGACCTGTTGGATGTGTCCTGGTCCAAGAATTACTTTATTCTGTCGTCTTCGATGGACAAAACTGTTAGGCTTTGGCATATTTCGCGGAAGGAGTGTCTTTGCTGTTTTCAGCATATCGACTTCGTCACCGCTATTGTTTTTCATCCCAGGGACGATCGGTACTTTTTGAGCGGGTCTCTTGACGGGAAGATACGACTTTGGAATATCCCGGATAAAAAGGTTAGATTTTTTGTTTTAGTTAATAAAAAATTCGAAAATTGCGCGGAAATACTCATTTTGAGGTCTATAAGGGTTTATTCAGCCACACGTTATCGGTCCGCGATTGAAGAATAAATAAACCTCTCGCAGCAAAAGTCAATATATATTATTCTTTCTGCTTGTTAGGTGGCTGTCTGGAACGAACTCGAAGGCAGCACCAAACTAATAACCGCGGCGAATTTCTGCCAAAACGGGAAATTTGCGGTTGTCGGCTCTTACGACGGCCGTTGCATCTTCTACACAACCGAGCACTTAAAATACCACACGCAGATCCACGTGCGCTCTAGCAGGGGCCGTAACTCCACAGGTCGGAAGATCTCCGGTATAGAACCAATGCCCGGCGAGGATAAAATCCTAGTGACTTCAAACGATAGCCGAATACGACTGTACGACCTGCGTGACCTGAACGTATCGTGCAAATACAAGGGCTATGTGAACGTCAGTAGTCAAATCAAGGCTAGCTTCAGCCACGATGGGAAGTACATCGTCAGCGGGTCGGAAAATCGCGATATTTACATTTGGAAGACGCACCACGACTACTCAAAGTTCTCATCGGTCAGGAGAGATCGTAACGACTTCTGGGAGGCGATCAAAGCTCATAACGCCGTTGTGACTTGTTCGATCTTTGCTCCAAATCCGGATAGTATTATTAGGATGATTGATGAGGGGGAGAAAAGAGCGAAAGGCGAAGTGGATGACGATGATAAGGTTTTTATTTAGAAAACTTATTTTTTGGTGGTGATATGTTTATGCTGTTTTTTTTTTTCTTGTAGGAACAAGATCCTGTTGTGGAACAGCGTACTAAAGGTTGTGGTGGGTACGTTCTGATATCGGCTGACTTCAACGGTTGCATAAAAATATTTATTAACAAGATGAAACCGAAGCATAGTTCTCTGCCGGCTTCTGCATTAGCGTAAATAACTCTGAGGGTAAAGTTTTATCGTGTATTTTATTCCTTTTTTTCTTCCTCTAAGTCATATTAGTTATTGTTAATCTTCCATTGTTTGTGTGATCGGGGCGAGTTATTTACTTAAAACTGTTTCCTGTCTCTTCTGTCTTCTTCCGGTCTTTTGCTAATTTTATCGTACTATATAATATATATTTTTAACAATTGTGATTTTTATTAAAGAGAGAGTTATATATATTTTATACCTCATTGTTAATAATTGTATATAATTATGGTAGTGTAGGCTGAAATTTAGAGAATAATTATTAAAGTGAATAAAGGTCATATCTAACAGTGCTCTTTGTTGTTTTATTTCATTAGTTTCAGATTCCTATTCAAGATACAAAGAAAGGGAAGTATTTGCAATTTATGTTGTATTTAAAAGTGCATTTTCTATAATTATTTAGTAGTCTAACATCTGACAAACATCAAGTTTAATCTCAAGCTATCTATCTATCTATGCAACGCGCAACAGGGTGTTATCAAACATATTGTATGACAAAGGTGATACCTAAGAACAAGTTTTACACCGCATGTTGGAGAGCAATTCTCTAACAACCTCTGTATGTTAGTTGAATAGTGGTGCACTTGTGCATTTTCCCACATCTTGAAAAAAGGGTTAAATTCAGTTTTTTTTTTTACAATAACTCGGTTCTCCGTTGACATACGATAATTTTAAATAAATACTTTTTTGTTGTTTTTTTTACGCTCTACAATTCAGGTACTATACATTTTGTACCTATCGTTCATACTTATTGAAATATCGATCGAAAAAGTCAAAATTTAAGGTAGTTAAATTTGTTTTTTGCTATTTTATCTTTTCTCGCAATAGATATCGAAAAAAAAAAGTCTATTATGAAACTTTTAGAGCATGTTCAGACCTACGACTTCGTTTTTTAATTTTTTCCCTTCGACCAAAATTATGATCACTAGCGCGCCGCAAAGTCGGGAAGTCCGCGCCCCAGTTCGATTTAGCCGCTCGCATGGTTGTATGCACACATCAAAACGGATGAAATGTTGTTCGAGGAATCATTGGGATACAAAATAAATAAATAAATCAGACAAATTATGAAACAAGCATATGAAATTTATTTATATATTATTTAACAAATAATTTTTTGTGTAGCCAAAAATAATAACTAAGGGCCCCTTTTTTATATTTTTCGTCGTTTCTATGGTCCTGGCTGAAGAAGTTCTTCCTCGGTTAACTCTTCGAGTTGTCGTCGTCGTCTTCGTTGAATAGAATGTCGCCTCTGTGTTTGCCAACTACAATGCATGCAAATAACCGAGCACCTAATTCCTGCTTTTCTGCACCCACAAGCAGCCTCACACTTTCCTTTACATTTGCACGAAATGAGTTTTAAAAGTTCAGGTGTGTTGTGGTGCAAATTTATTCCAGCCCGTAATTAGTCTGTCGCCAACCCCATTCCTGAGGATCTTTGAAAAATCCAAGCCAGGTTTGTACTTGTACATATGTCCGGAAAATGTGTTGGCGGACTGCGCTTTGTTGGTGGTAGTAGTGAGAGGTGATGAAACTTATTTGTTAACTTTGACTTTGCAAAGCGGTGGAATCGGTAAAAGATAGGACCTAAATTGTAGAGCATGAAAAAAGCAACAAAAAAGTATTCATTCAAAATTATCGTATCTCACCTGGAAAAATAGCAAAAAAACAAATTTAACTACTTTAAATTTTGACTTTTTCGGTCGATATTTCAATAACGATGAACGATAGGTAAAAAATGTATAGAACCTAACAAAAAAGTATTCATTCAAAATTATCGTATCTCAACGGAAAACCGAGTTATTGGAAAAAACTGAATTTAACTTTTTTTTTCAAGATGGCGGATAATGCACATAGAAAATCTTGGTCGACAACATCGACAATTTGAAGGTAAGCTTTTGTAGGCACCCCCGAGGTCATGTCAAAAATTTAGCCTTCTCGGTTTATTTGCATTTCTAACCCGTTTTTCCCGACGAAATGATTGGACTAAAACGTCTATCTATAAAATTAATTGCTGTGAGAGTGTAATATTTGCTTGACCCAGCGAATGTAGATGGCGCTATACAAGCAAACTTACCCCGACTGATTTAATTCAAATTTCTACCACCAGAGCGGGAATTTCGCTTGTTGAGGCGAATTACAATTACGGTGTGGGAAAAAATAGCAGTTACAGGCTCCAAAGATGTTCACGTTAGTGGTGGCTACAAGCCACCACTGACGTGAACACATGTGCGGAAAATTATTACCCTATTAGTGGATGAAGCGGGAAAAAATGAACATGCACAACAACATTGACGTCAAAAACAGAAAACTGGTGTTGGAGGATATTCAAATATGCAGTTGTAAAATACAATTTTTAAAACATATTTTTTATTTCAAGTTTGATTACTTTGATTTGTAGTAAATTTGTAATAAAATATCTGGGGTGGCCCTCACCCTACTTTCCGACTACATCATTGGCACAGTGAGAGTCTAAAAACTTTTGCAATGGGGGCGTTCAGCCAGGCTAGGTAGCAGCGAGCGCAAACTGCTACACTTGTCCACAACAACTGGTTGTTATGGACAACTGATTGTTGTGGACAAGGTAGTGGCATAGAGCCTGGCTGAACACCCCCATTTATTCAATTTATTTTTACTGGACCCTACCTAACGTCAGTTTATATGACGTAATGACATTTGTCATACTGACATTTAATGTCATGTCAGTGGCACTGACGTTTATTGTCAAAATCTGAATTGGCAAATGGTGTTTGGGAATTCAATTCTCTCTAATCTAATAATACAACATTCCACACCTAAGACAAGTTTATTATGGTTTTTGCGAATTAACTGCTTTATAGTTTATTCTAGTAAAAAATTGTGAAAATCACATTTACCAATTATCGCAACAATATTTTTTTTACTTAGTGACGAGAACCAAAGTTGGTTAGCTCCTAAATCCATCGCGAAGAATTTTTGGTAAAAGCGGGACATTTTTCAAAGTCGGCGGGAGGCTTTACAAGTTTGAAAAAATCGGTAGTCGGCTCACCTTGGGTTATGGGTATATACATAGCATAGCGTGAACAAATGCCACTTCAATTTAGATTCATGAAGTAAATAGGTTTTTCTACTTTGCATTCACAATGCACACATTGTAACACTGTTTTCGGTGTTACAATTAGCAAATTGTAACAGCGTTTTTAGTAACTTTTTTCTAAGATTGGTGACATTGATATCAAATGCATGTCAAACAAAAATACACATAACCACAAAAGTAAGCACAAACTGATTTTTTAGAATCGCACAAACTGCGAAGTATGTATATTTTTATACATATTTAAACATGCGTGTTGCATCCTAGGTTTCGTACCACTAGTATATGATGGTAGGTATATAATAATTATCAATAATTACTTTTTCACAGATATTTGAATTTAAGTGGCAGATGACAGTGTTACCAACGGTTGCACCCATAAATACTCTAGATTGGAATTTTACCTAATATACTTCTAAATTTTTATAAAATTAATGACGCAAAGTAGAAAAAATAGTATATTACACTCGTTTTATAAGATATATTGGCGCCAATTTGACGTCTTATAAAACTTGTATAATAATATACTATTCTATTTATCATATTTATGACACTAGTGCAAAAAGAGTTTTTTTTTTCTTTGCAAAGATCGCCATAAATAGCCGTTGTATAAAAAACTTCTCTACCTGTAATGTTTATCCTCACAGTTCTTATTCGATACGTCGATAGCCAATCGCGTGACTACTTCAAATATGACTTACTAAAAGAAGGATTATAGAAAACGCGGCGGTTGACAACGGAAAGGCATTCTTAGAAATACACCGCGGTTGTAATCTCTGGGGATATTTTCAGTCTCCATGCCCCAGAATGACGTTGGATGTGTTGCTGCAAAACCTAAAAACACTACATTTTATACACACACCAAATAAATAATACAATTTCTTTACACAACTTTATTGATTTATATTTTCCCTAAAATAAATACATTTATTTATCATCTTTGTCATTCGGTATATAAACAATATAATCTATAGAATATAGTGGAGAGATCGTCATATTCTTTAATTACCACAAATGGAATAAACCCGCTTTTATATTATATATATTTTTGGCCTATCCGTTTTCTCATTAGGTACCCATCTCAGATATGTCAATTCAATTTTCAGTAATTAAAAATCTTTGCCCGATAACTGAGGAGAGTATTTTACACAATTGAATTGGAAGCAGACAAATAATATCACAGAAATCTGGTTTACCATTATTGGTCACATCACATTGTTGAAAAATCAAACAGAAGCTTTGATTCATAAATTCCAAACCATACCTTCCTGAAAGAACCATCAAAATCCATACCAATACCAAACATACATACTTATTTTGCAACAACATGACGTTAGACATAATAATGTTTGCTATGGCCGGCAAGAAACATCATCAAGTTATATGTAGGTAGTAGGTATATGAATTACAATATTGATAAGCATGCATACAGACAGCAAATATGCAAGATGGACATAATATGGGCAATTACAATATAATTATTTCAGTTTCTTTTACGTTTACATTAAAGAATGCTGAGTTGTAGCAGCACAAATCAACTTCTTAACGGTTACAATGTTACAGCAATTGGACAAATGGTATTTAGGTATTTTAGGTACACATTTCGGAACTTTGGGGTGTTTATAGTAGCCGTTCGCACTCTTCTGTAATGACCGTGTCATCATCATCATCAGATTCTGATAAGATATCCTCTTCATCACCTGACCAATGCTCAAACTCTTCCTTATGGTGTTCCAATGCCATAAGTGAAGGAAATAGACTATCACAGGCCGAACAACTGCAAAGAAATCATGAATATTTTAATAAACAAATATAAAAAGCGTAAAATATTTATATGTAATTGCAATAGCCGGAACGCTCATTCAGTAGTTTCATTAAACATTTATTAGTCCCTTGTGCAAATGGCGCTTTCATTCTAGTTCAATTCCGGCAAATAATTGTTTCATTTCGAAACCAAATTTGGTGCAGCTGGTGCCCGATAATGAAAACTGATCATAAACACGCAAAATTTAGCGCTCTAATATAAATGTGCTGAAGTAAAAGTATCAAACATCTACAGTTTACGCAATACGCATGCCAAGACTCTGTTTTATAGTGGAGTAAAATCGCTCTTCTAACTCGCTGTTTTCTGAGGGTACGTGACTCTGAGGTATAACCAAATGAAACCTATACCATCTTATAGAGGACATTTTAGGGCATAGGAAATGGAAATCTACAACTTTTTTTAGTAGAACCGAACTTTGAAAACGACGCTTAAACGCGACTGATCTGGTGTTCGAAAAACCACGTTTTTCTTAACATTTACCGTTGTATTAATTCAAGTATACAAGCTATGGTTTTGATTTTTTGCAAACATATACTTAAAATGTGAGCGCTTCCAATGGCCAGTTGAAAATTTCAAAAATGTTTAAAGTTTTTGAAAAAATAAATAAGGAATATTGAATTATCAAAATCGTGCATCTAAAACTTCTCCCTGCGCCGAGCTATGTGAATTGTTGAAAATGTTTATATACATATATTGAGTGAAATGTAGTCAGAACATTGAGAAAGTTTTTTAAAAAACAATTAAGTCGATAGCTGCACTAGTTACAGAAATATGAATTTTTATAGAAGAGCCCTGGAATGCGCGCTAATGCCGCGAGCGGCTAACGGCTACCATACCAGTCTGGAAATCATTTGCGTTACAGGGTGCGGCAACTTTTAATTCGTTTTTAAAATGCATATTAAATGAAAATGCAACAAATATGTTTAAATAAATTATAGTTTATTTTTGTTAATACACTTTCCGGTTAAGAGTAAAATACTATTTCATTTAAATGACTGCCTCGACTGGCTTTGCAGTAGCCCATTCTGTCAACCCAATTTTTTCACTATATTTTCAATGATTTGAACCTCTATTTCGCCAAGAGCCACATTAATGGAGTTTTTCAAAGCCCAAGTCGTCTCTGGATGATCAACATAACATCTGTCCTTGGCGGCGCCACACAAATAAGAATCCAAAGGAGTCAAATCACGGCTCCTAGACGGCCAGTTGACGTGGCCATTTCGGCTGATAATGCAATTTTCGAAAATAGGGCGCATAACGTCGCCCTATCTTCGAAAATCGCATTTTTGTGTAAAATCCTTCGCAAAGTCCTATCGCTAATGTTTAATTCTTGTGCACGATGGCCGCACCCTATAGAAACAAAATAAGAAAATTTTTAGATGTAGAGTACGTAAGTAAACCGTTTTGTATAAAATTTACTTTAAATGTTTTCCTCTTCGTCATCCTTGTACAATTCAGCAACATTTTGCTGACAATTTTTGCAAGAACAATCTCTGCAGCATTTTAGGCCCTCTGTCAAGCATACACATCTGACATAACCAGTAGCCTAATATCCGTTGGTATGGGATCAGCGGTCATTAAAATAGGCTCTAAAATTCCGTTATTCCTAGTCCAACCTAAGTTCAGAGGGTGCACAACTATATAGGCAATTGATATGTATATGCATCTAAAATTTTGATTAGCATACCTACCTTAGTACATGCTGATAAAATGCGGCAGCCATTGGTGGAAGTTCTGAAGCGGACTTACTGGAAGTTGTGGTCAACTGATACCTCAATTCATTGAGTGTTTGAATGAACTTATTCTTCTAAATAGGGCCAATGCAAATTTATTGGCAATATTAACAGCTTCAGTTGTAGACACGATGTTTAGTTTTGACCGCTCATAAATTTTAATAGGAATCGCTTATTTTCTGACTATTTAAAAAAAATTCGAAACTTTACCACTTTTCTACTTTCAGAAACTTTACAGGCATACGCATCTGTCAAATCACCTCTTCTGCGTCTTTCCAAAGATTTTAACGATTCATTATGTTTATCAATATTTATCGAACGATCCCTATTCAAAATTGTGAGTGGTTGGAACATTTGCATTCGCTCTATTTAGAAATAAGAATAAGGCCATTCAAACAGTCAACTAATTGAGGTATCAGTTGCGCACAACTTCCAATAAGTCTACTTCAGAACTTCGATCAACAGATGACGCATTTCATCAGCGTGTACTAAGGTAGGTATGCTAACGAAAAAAAAATCCATTTATGTGATCACCAAAATTTTAGATGCATATGTATATCAATTGCGTATATAGTTGTGCAGTCATATACCTATTATGCCTCTAGTTGACCCTCTTAACTTTGATTGGACTAGGAATAACGGAATATTAGAGCCTACTTTAATGACCGCTGATCCCATCCCAACGGATATAAGGCAACTGTTGAATATCTTTTGCAAAGATAAGTTATGTCAAAATAATAGATGTGTATGCTTGAAAGAGGGCCTAAAATGCTGCAGAGATTGTTCCTGCAAACAGTGTCGGAACAATGTTCCTGAATTGTACGAAGATGACGAAGAGGAAAACATTTAAAGTAAATTTTATACAAAGCGGTTTACTTACGTACTCTACATCTACAAATTTTCTTATTTTATTTCTAGATGTATCGCAAATGATTTCCAGACTGTATAGTAGCCGCTCTCGGCATCAGCGCGCATTCCAAGGCTCTTCTATAAAAATTCATATTTCTGTAACTAGTGCAGCTATCGACTTAATTTTTTTTTTAAACTTTCTCAATGTTCTGACTACATTTCACTCAATATATGTATATCAACATTTTCAACAATTCACATAGCTCGCCGCAGGGAGAAGTTTTAGATGCACGATTTTGATAATTCAATATTTCTTATTTATTTTTTCAAAAGCTTTAAACATTTTTGAAATTTCCAACTGGCCATTGGAGACGCTCACATTTTAAGTATATGTCTGCAAAAAATCAAAATCATAGCTTGTGTACTTGAATTAATACAACGGTAAATGTTAAGAAAAACGTGGTTTTTCGAATTCCAGATCAGTCGCGTTTAAGCGTCGTTTTCAAAGTTCGGTTCTACTTAAAAAAAGTTGTAGATTCCCGTTTCCTATGCCCTAAAACATCCCCTACAAGATGGTATAGGTTTCATTTGGTTATACCTCGGAGTCACTCAAAGTCACAATTTCACTGTGATTTTACTCCACTATTAGCATTACGAATATGTATATTTGCTTTGTCTGTTAACACGATACCGTCCAAGCGGTGCAACGGATTGGGCTGACATTTTTTATTCATATTTAGAATTACCAGGGGACGAACTGGATTGTTTTTGGTGACAATCTGACAACCGAAAGTGGCAAATGTTCCACGCACTTTCTTAGGGATTCGAGTGATTTTGGCTAAACAGATCAACAGGATTTTGGCTTCACAAAATTGAAGAAGATTTAAACGCTTCAAAGTCGGAAAGTTGTATCTACTTCTTATTGCAAAGTAACGAAGGAATCAAAGGACCTCTTTAAAACGCCTCGCCTCCCGTAGTAAAAATGTCTCCCTAAATTATTTATCTTATATATCTTGTGACTACCCTGTCAAGCTGTGATAAATATTCTACTAACCCCAAGAGAAAAACGTGCCGGAGACTATAATAAATATAATATACGTTGAAGGGGTAATGAAATAAGGTCTGTCGATAAGAATTTTGATCCTGTGCGGCTTACGACGGGCCTAAACGGTCCGGGGACATGACGGCATCGGGATAATCCATAAAACTTGGCAGGATATTGCAGGCCCAGACTCATTACAGAGGTATTATCGAACTTGGGCTCGTTGTGATGGCGTTTTTAGTTAAAAATAGCCGCGACGTCGGTGTTATGAAGGCATGCCGATCGTTATTCGCCATTGAGGGTTGTTCTAATACCCCAAAGACACGGCAGAACTTTGGCTATTGCATATATATGTAAAGAGCGAGAGCTGACTTTAAAACGTTCGAACCGGAACATTTGCTAGTACCGGTTGTCAGATTGTTACAAAAAATCCAGCTCGTCCCTTGGTAATTATCAATATGTATATCAAATTTCAGCCCGAACCGGTGTATCGTTTGCGCGTTATCGTGTTCAAAGTCACTACTTTAAAAAAAAAAATCCGCAATAGATTCAAGATATATGTGTTAGCGGAAATACGTGTTTTTTGTCCGCTGAATCCACTGCAGTAATACTATTCTGCTTCACTCAAATTTAAACTTTGCAAAGGTTCTCCTAGGAACTAATACCAAAGTTGAATAGAACTTGAGATCGAAGTTGTACGAAAAGTACGATGGACGGACCTGCTGAAACGACTGAGTCCTTTGATTTCGCATTTTCTCCGTTCCGCTTTCGGTGTTTATGTCGTCATTAAAGAGGCTCGATTTCTACAGAAATCACGTTAATTTTGGGAATTTTATCTTCGGCATTTCGTGGTTTACTCGTTACTTACCCGAAATGTCGCTTCTTCTGTTTGTGTGAAGACAGTTGTTTGGGACAGGCGAATGACCTATCGCACACATTGCAGGTTAGGGCTTCATCTGAAAATAAAAATATAACTTGGTAATTTATGATATCTTGATAATAAATAAACATGAACGTTTGTTGGTAGAAAGCGAAATATTCTATTTATTGGTAAAGCAACGTGCGCTAAACACCGAGCTCCTGGGCGACGTATATCTTTCTACTCTCCTTGGTTACACAAGTGAACAAGGATAAGACAATAAGAACAGTAATCACATATTTTTGTTGACCTACCATCACTTTTCATAGATCAAGTCATCAAAGAGTTGAGACAGGTCTAAGATCTATTGCCTCTTGTGCCTATGTTCTCATAACAGATTGTTCATAATATTAGTTATCAACATGCCTTTTGTGTTATTTTATCAACTTATACAGACAGTCTATCTGGAAAAGCCACGCACACCTAATATGTACTGTATTTTCTCTTACGTCAGACTTTTGAAGTGGGTGAAAGGGAAGCAAAAGAAAATGCCGTTTGCAGGTCCCATGTTATGGCGAGAGCCTTCCAATCATGTTGATTTGTATAGATGATTGCTATTTTTGCACGATAAGCGTCTCCGCGTATTCGTAGAAGGACCATTCAACATAAAATAAAATATCTCGATCGTCGATTACAATACTTTTCTTCTAGGGTACTAGTCGGAAAGTAAAAATACATAAATGCGATTTGTGGACACCTCAAAATCATTGATATACTCCTCGGATTACATATCAAGAGATTACATATCAACTAGGAAGCAATAACGTCAAGTAGGTAGCCGCCATTAGTTGATCCCAAATATATAAGTTATCTTAACCCCCGTCCCCGTTTCACATTAAATTGGGGTTAATAAATGTTTTTGTTAAAGGAATGAATAAAGAAAGAGAAGGATTCAAGTATTTGATGACAGTCTTCCCTTAACTTGGTGATGCTAATCTGAAAGAAGGAAGAGGAATGACTGTTTATCCATAAATTAAATCAAGAGGATAAATCAAGGGCTTTCTATGCTATAAATACCTGGGGTGGCCCTCACCCACCTTTTCGACTACATCGTTAGCACAATGAAGTACGTCAGTTTCTATGACAGAATTACATTTGTCATCCTGACATTTAATGTCATGTCATGTCAGTGGCATTGACGTTTGTCAAAATCTAACAATTTGCAATACAGCGACGAAGACTGTGGATTCTGTCAAACTGGTTCTAGAAACCCTTATAGCGCCTAAACCGTTCATACCACATCAGTTAGGCCAAAATCGTATAAATCCCTAAGAAGACGCTTGTAACATTTGCCACTTCCGGTTGTCAGATTGTCACCAAAAACAATCCAGTTCGTTTCCCGGTAATTCTAAATATGTATATCAAATTTCAGCCCGATCGGTTATTCCGTTTGGGCGCAATCGTGTTCACAGACATACATAGACACACAGATACATACATACACACATACATATATTTTCCAGAAATCATTGTAATCGATTCATGGGACCCCAAAAACGCGTATTTCCACTGAAATCCCGATTTTTTTCCGTCGATTACAATACTTTCTTGGTCGGAAAGTAAAAAAAAAGAGAAAAGACGAGAAAAGTATCAAATTTTAGTAAATGAACTTGTTCTGTTTTTCTACACTCTCATTCAGAAATCGTTCAACTTTTATTTTAAAATTGCCATTTAGACGTGTTGTTTTCAATCCCCCAACCACCATTTAACACCCTAACTTCAAATTCAAATAGAACTATATTATGTTGGGGCACGTGGTTGGATAGCATTATTCTAAATGCAATAAAAACATTATTTTTTCAATTCCTTTTATAAACAACTGAGTTATTCAATGAAAATATATCCATAGGCGAAAATTCCAATCTATGCTCGCAAGCCTTGAAAACAATTGTTGATTGTTTGTATTCATTGTTAAAACTCATGAAGATTGTTGACAGTAGTGGAGTATGTTATTTCGATAATTAAGAAAGCAATATGAGGCTTACTGAAAGTGAAAGAATCAACATTTTAATGATGATTGGCTTCGGAGATGCAGTTCGAACACATAACGTCCGTGTTTTATTTAATTAAACTCACCCAAATCGTCCTTCAATATCACAATCAACTGTAAGTAGACTTGAAAATAAATTTTGCGAGCTTGGGCGTGTCCGAGATAAGGCCTGACGTCCATTAGCTTTAAATGATGATAACCAATTGGATGCCTTATTAGCCATTTAGGAAAATCCTCAAACAACGCTCGCAATAGTTACTTCCCTATACCCCTATAAGGTGCAGTTGGTGCAAGAGCTTTCCGATGACGATTTTGGTCTTGGTCATTATGGCTGCGAATTGTCAATTATATAAACATCAGTCGCCACTGATATTAGCTTGGTTTCATAATGGCTGTGGTGGCTTCCCAAAATTGAAGAATTGCAGAAGGTTTAAAGGTTTAGAGGCCACCCCAGATATTTCTATACTCACCGAGCGCCGGCAACCTTATAACAGTTAAATATTCAACAGCCCCGTCAATTTCTAGCTGGATTTAATTTAAACCCAGAACTGATTTGAAGACATATTCGCCGTGAAATTCCAACTTGTAACGCATACGATTTGCATAGAAATCGGCAAGGATATCGACCATTTAAGTTCTCAAATCTCGTCTCCACTATTTATAGCTAGGCGAGAAGCATCGCAAATTCGCAATGGGAAAAGGAAACTGCCGCGTTATCCTAGTCATCCTATTTGCTCAGCTAAGTGAAACGGCTTGCCGTTGGAGATCGCTATCTATATTAGACACCGAAGACAAACAATGAAGACGGCCGATCGTCTCTCTATCCATTTGTATCGATTTCATATATTCATTTAACCGACGTCGACGGTACTTCCCCGATTTGGCCACATCGAAGTCTGGCAATGCAAACAACGAGTGCCAATAAAACCAATCACCCGGCTGTGTTGCCGACCTTACGAATGTTTACGAAAACATAATTGTTTTTGTGATAGCTTTTTTATACAGGGTGTAATGGATTTGAGTACACAGATTTTGAGAGATGATATATTATGTTCTGGCTAGGTGATAACAAAGTTCTTATATCACATTATTCTATTTTTTCAATAACTGAAATATCCAAGGTAAAGTTATACATTTTCAAGAACGAAAGTTATTGTTCCATAGAAAAAGATGTGGACGCTGCATGTAGAGAAAATTTAACAGCTTTTGGTGTGTGGAGAAAAATGTATGAAATTTTGGAGAAAATGTTGTTTTGGCCTTATTATTATCTATTATTAATATTTTATGATTACATACCCTGTTAATACAGCCAGTGGTAAAAAATGCTTTTCACTATTCAATAGAACGTAGACCATTTATAGAAACTAAAATATTCAGGATTTCTCAATGAATCCTACAGGCGCAGATTTATCTTAAGGGAGCGATTCCGGACAGGTTATTCCGTAGGAAGGCAATTAATTTCGCAGCATGGGTCCAGAGGGCGTGCGAGATTGTCGGTCGGGTAGGTATACGGGAAGCCTTAATTGTCGCGCGGAGAAAACTCGAAAAGCGTCGGGGTGGCGTCCGGAAAAGCAATCTCGGAAAGTTAGGTCGACGAAACGGGCGTCCAAAAATCGAATTTCCCAGCCAAAGTAGTTTCCGCGCGGCCAATTCAATGGCCGTAATTGAATTGTTGCGAGAAGCCACGTCACTGTCCGCCGCCCCCGTACGTTTTCCACTTGTCCGACCCGAGAGACATCTGACGGGAAAATCGAGAAGCTACGTATATTAAATTAAGTGCGTCGCTTTTCGACAACATAAGTATTATAGATCTCTATGTATACCAAATTGCAGCCCAATCCACAATTTTTCTTTGCGTCGATTACAATACTTTCTTTCTGGGGTACTAGTCAGATAATGAAAAGCTCGTAACGTCCCCACGAACCTGCCATCGAGACGTATTTATATTTGAGCTCCTTTTATCTAGCTTTGCACATTAAGGTCACGAGGGATTTACAAAAGTACACAGGAAAGATGAAAAACCTGGAGTTCAAAGATAGAGGAAGTCAACAAAGAGACAAATACCAAATTCGCACAAGACGCAGCACCGAATTACATTTTGTCGTTACAGAACTGGTGTATACCTATAGTTACCCTTATCTTTCCTCTGCAGGGTTAATTTGTAAAGAAAGGGTGTAATTTGTAAAGAAAGGGTGCCTTAATTTCCGACAAATTTAATAAAGTTTCGCTCAAAGTACACGCAGTTGTCTAATTTGTACGCAGTTTAAATAATGCAAAATTCCGGATCCTAAACTAATGTCAGTGGTCGTTATAAATAAAATTATTACATAAGGTCGTGTATTTAAAGGTTGAAATTGTCTTGCGAGCGTTGTCCTTGAAAACATTAAATAACGCAATTATGAATTATATTTCAAACTTTATCATCACACTGTATAGGTTTGACTAAATATTCGACAGAACCAATTCCGCTTTGAAGTAGGTACACATTCAATTCTCCAAGATCGAGTCGTCTGTACCAATATTAGCACATCTAAGGGTACTTATACATGTTTAACCAACACTCTGGCTGTGGAAAGCACCGCGGGCAAAGTGGGAATGTGTGTGTATGGGTGTGTGTACAAAAATCGGTATCCATGTTAGTGAAAGAACGAGTTTCTGGAATATATTGTGGCTTATTATAAATTTTCAAAGAGAATCCAACGTGAGATGTACAATCCATCTTGTATGTGGAAAAAAGATGGATTTTCAGTGAACATACCCGAATCCATTGCACTGAATTTGAAAAATGTCTATGTGGACATATAAGCGGGCTAAAATTTGAGATGCATATATAGAATTAGCAGTTATATGCATTTTTTAGGCCAAATTCGTAAATTTTGATCGTGAGTGGCCACTGACATTAGGTTGGGATCCAGAGTGGTTGTCTCTGTGTCAACAGAGATTTTAACGAACTCACGAGATAATAAAACAACACGATAAACACATCATTGTTTGGCAATCTAAGAATTGCTCGAAACTAAAGTTTAAAGACGCGAGGGAACTGTACATGAATACAAAAGCTCTGGGAAAACTGTATTAATTAACAAAGTTATTTGTTCGCCGCTGGGCTAACATGGTTGAGGAATGTTGTGTAGCCGCAGTGCTCGCAGGGCAGAACGTACCAGACGAGCGGCAACAACTAGTGAAACTCATTAGCAATTAATTTTGAACTTAGAGACCCGCATCAGGTTATGCAAACATTTAATTACTCCCAAATTATACACAGATTAATTGTGAATCAAGTCACAAAATAAGATTTTTTTTTAAAATTATGTATGATTACGTAGATTTAACTGAATCTGAAATTATGCGCTCTTTTCAATATCTAATTATCCTATTAGCCCATTACGTTGATAGAATTACTTGCTTCCGGTGATTTTATTTAGGTCATAAAGGCTAATTACTTTGGCAAATAGGCCCATTACATTAGTAGAGTGGCCAGAGAACTCATTGGTATAAGTACCTGCATTGATTAAATATATGCTAAGAGGTAAATTAAAGTATGTGAGAAACGTCAGTTGATCAGCTTCCAGCGGCTATTTTGTGGTCTCATTACGCCATTTACCAGCAAAAGTACTGCTGCCGCTGGAGGCTACTACCAGCAAGCCTCAGTTCAAATTACAATGTCAACTATTTCTGGTGCATTTTATATGTCACCAGGTAGGTACATACAACAGTGAGACTGTTGGGGCAGGGCTGATGGTATCCCTGATATTTAGGACGCAGTTTTGGGCACAAGGAAAAGGATTTACCGAGTGCTTCCAAGGCTGCTGGTTCTCCGGATGTTGGCACCGTCTTCGCTTTTGCGTGGATGGAGAGAAAAGATAGGGGGCCCAGCGATGGCCAAACAATTGTCACTTGGGAAATCTTTCTAGAGACCGGGGCGTAAACTTCTTTTCACGCACACTGTTTCGCACACAAAATCTAACACACGCACTATGTGTCTCTCTAGCAATTGCACTCGGCAGAAGGAATCATGCCCGGGGTAAATGGCTTTAATCACGCCACAAGGCCAATTTAGGGGAGCCGAATTCGGCATAATCGGAAAAACTAAGTCACCGACTGATAGATTTTGGGAAGAGGTTGTCTATTTGCACTACTGTTGCAAAAGACAATACTTTTGTCAGGTGAAGGCGTCGCAACCATAAAGTATTTCATATTTGATTTGATACCAATTTGTGGGGTTTTATTGACTACCTGCCTTAAACCTGACTATATATTTTTGAAAGCACTGTCACGAGTGTAAATAACAAATGCAAGGCCACGATGACAATGAAATTAGAAATTCTATAGTTTAGAAGTATTTAGTTGAAAAGTCAATGGCTTTACTGCAATTAGTTATTTACAAAATTATTTTAATTATTAATTAAATCATTATTTCAGTTATTATTAATTAAATTATATATTTTCAGAAAAAAATCTTTCAGGTCTTCAATTGTTTCCCAGTATATTTCTAAATAAGAAATTGTTCAAAAGTTACTGCTTTCATCCGTAATTTAGTTTCTATTTTATTTATATTAACTTCAAAGACAAAAGTAATTCTACCCGTTTTCCGTACAACTTATTAATTAAAATATAATATACAATTTAATATACATACAAATGATGTAATTAAAATCCGATATATTTTACAAAACATATTACTATGTATATATGCATTTCTACTTCAAATAAAGCTCAACACATCACAGCAACTTATAAATATTACATAATATTTGCATTATATGCATAAAATGCATAAATAAGCCTAATCCGGGTTATTCAATTTTTATATTATTAATTATACATGTAACAAAAGTAATGAACTGTTGCTTTAAATTATTTATTATCGATGGAGGGTACACATTTTCTACAATACCCATATTTATCATGAGCCAGCAGCGCAAGCTCTAAATAGCGTAAATAAACTTTACAAGTAACAGCTAAAACAATTCACCGGCATGCAAAAATAGCGGCTGCTGAGTAGTCACACTATGCTGGTTAACAGCGGCTAATAATCTACAGGAAGCAAGCAAATACTAAAACAGCGTAGTGTGACCACCCCACATTTTACATTCCAGTCAACGTTGTAGCATAACTTTTCGGCCGGCGATCTATTCATTATGTTTAATATTGTAAGACATTTCATAAATACATAATTTTATGAGATAACGTTCATGTTGGTGGCTATAAAAATTAAATATAAAAGTGCTGATGGGTTGGCTGCTACTAAACTCACTGAGCAGCTGGTAAAACAGCGGCTGTTAACTGGTCAACTATGCTTGTAGTAGCCAGTAGCAAATAGCGATATGCGTTATCGTGTTTGCAGATAAACGTACAGATATTACCCAAAATTCCACTGAAATCCAGGATTTTTGTATTGATTACAATACTTTCTTTCGCGGGACCAAGTCGGAAAAGTAAAAAAGAATAGTTTGAGAACATTCTATGGAATGAACTGGCGATGACGCCATGACGCAAAACGCTTTGTAGATAGTCACAGGAAAAACAAATCCTACTTTTACCTGCGAATGCAAACACCTGACGTAACAGGATAATCCGTTAATCCGCAATGGACAGAAAATCTGCATTAAAGCCCCAAGCGAATGCCGCACGGTAATGTCAGTTTTGACCGACTGACTAATGGCTCCCTATGGCCAGCATACTAACAATTTCAAAGCTGAAAGCTTAATCTGTACACGGAATATTCACCTGGCGCTTTTCCGCTCCTGACTACTGAGCCGATAAATTTGGTGAATGCGTGACGGTAGTTGACATAAAAGGCGTCTAAATAACCCCTGTAAATACTGAATTAATACTATATAACTTAATACCTGTCATACCCGTCACCCAACTTGATATGCTAGTATCAGTTTAGTCAGAATCGGTTGAATCAGTAAAAAATGCAAGTAATATTTGTCACTTGCTATCAGATTGTTACCAAAAATCCAGTTCGCCCCCACACATACATACCTAGTCTGAAAATAATGATATACATAATCTCTCATACCTAAAACGAGTGCTTTAGTGGAGACGGGGAGATTTGATCTCAGCGTCCTCTAGGAGTATTTTGTCATTGGAAATGAGAAATGAACGTCGATATTTTCGCGTCCCGAAGGCTCTCTCCCGCTTTCCCTGATCCTACTTACAGGCTATTTATGTTTGAATGTGAATTTCCGCGAATTCTAGTGCCTGTTATGTATTGACAGTTCGCTGAAGATTAATTTCCCAATGGAAGGTGGGAAGGCGCATACATTGACAGGACTGCATAAAATTATATTTTATGTATAACAAATATTTTAATTTGGGTATAAGTACACCTCTCAATTCATTTAGTCTCAACTAGTCAACTAGAGAACGTTTAATATCTTTTGGGGACATTTTATTTGGGTCTGCTATAAAAATTTTCGGACTTTTTTATACCAAAGATTTACAGGAAAATAAACTTTACAACCTCGTAAAAGGAACCTACATCGTTCAGGTTTTTTGAGTAACTAAGAATGAAATTTATCTACGTACTGAACAAATAACAACTCAATGTAACAATATAAACAGATACATATTTACTTAATAAGCGCTGAAATCGTGCCCTGTAGGCATAAGTTCTTTGTAAGAGGTTTGTTCTGCTTGGTACTATTACAATGTTACAGCGATCAAGGGACATGAGTCCCTAAAAACGCATTAATTATTCAGGAACCTTCAACTCGAACAAACTTGCGAAGGCAAGTTTTCATATTTCCGCGGCCCACGGTTTCCATTGAGTGTACACGAGCAGCCCGGAAAATACGCGGTGAAATGATTTATTGATACAATTCCGTATGCATAATGTATACAGCGAAAACATCAAAAGAACTCGAGCGGAGAAAGATTCTTCGCTCTTCGGCATTTAAATTGTCTCAGAGTTGAGATTTGTCCTGACGTAGACTAACTATGGACGAGGAGAGTTTCGCATCCTTTAAAGAACAATTCAACATTAAAGCCTGCTGTCCACCAAGTAACAAATATTTGTCACAATATCTCACTGAATAACTGCTAGATGTGTATACTTTTGTTTGGTTTCTTTGAGTGAAGTACATAACAAAGATAACGTCCAAACCCATTCGACGCATTTGATTAACACTTTATATTTAGAGACTTAATTATCTCGCGAGAAGATTGTTTTTGGAGGACACTTGACATTTAATTAAGTGTGTCTACTCATCTAAGGAAACTGTCGCGTCTTTAATCACTTCTGTGTTAATATAGATCACCTTGTAAGGGTCCTTCTAAATTGGGTAATTGTTTACCAAACAATGTCCCGAGAAATTGAGTTAACCTTCAAGCTTGACTCATTCAATTCAATAAAGAGTATGCTTTAAAGCATATATTTTTACTGTATTTAAACTGTTCAGACACTGAAGTGTCTGAACAGTTTTGCAATTATTCAATTTTGTTAAAACACAGTCACTCTGGACCCTATCTAACGTCAGTTTCTATGACATAATAGTATATTATTATACAAGTTTTATAAGACGTCAAATTGGCGCATGAGTTGTTTGGGACACAAGGAGCGCCAGCGACGAGTGCCCCAAATGAACGAATGCACCAATATGTCTTATAAAACGAGTGTAATATACTATTTTTTCTACTTTGCGTCATTAATTTTATAAAAATTTAGAAGTATATTAGGTAAAATTCCAATCTAGAGTATTTATGGGTGCAACCGTTGGTAACACTGTCATCTGTCACTTAAATTCAAATATCTGTGAAAAAGTAATTATTGATAATTATTATATACCATCATATACTAGTAGTACGAAGCCTAGGATGCAACACGCATGTTAAATATGTATAAAAATATACATACTCCGCAGTTTGTGCGATTCTAAAAAATCAGTTTGTGCTTACTTTTGTGGTTATGTGTATTTTCGTTTGACATGCATTTGATATCAATGTCACCAATCTTAGAAAAAAGTTACTAAAAACGGTGTTACAATTTGCTAATTGTAACACCGAAAACAGTGTTACAATGTGTGCATTGTGAATGCAAAGTAGAAAAAGACATTTATCATACTGACATTTAATGTCATCTTATGTCAGTGGCACTGACGTTTCTCAAAATCTGACAATTCGCAACTTAGTGACGAAGGCCGTGGATTCTGTCAAAGTGCTTCTATAAACTCTTATAACGCTTAAACCCTCCATCCCACTGGCCTATAACTTGGAGTACATAATTAAATTCATTGGAAGATTAACAGGTATCAGTTAGGTCAAAATTGGGCGAATTTCTCAGAAGACACATGTAACATTTGCCACGCGAAAAACAATCCAGTTCGTTCCCCGGGAATTCTAAATATGTATACCAAATTCCAGCACAATCCGTTATTCCGTTTGGGCGCTAACGTGTTCACAGACATGGCCGTAAACCCACAAACCCACAAACCCACAAACACACAAACACACATACACACATACATACATACATACATTTTCCAGAAATCATTGCAATCGATTCAGGGTACCCCAAAACGCGTATTTTCGCTGAAATCTCAAAACGTCTAGTCCAAAAGTAAAAATACTTATATTAAAATTTTAAATATACAATAATTTGTAGGCAAAAACTACAGCGTGTACCAAACTTAATCGTCATTGAACCATCAATACACAATTATTGCAGTGTGTAAACACGATATGACATCCTACGCAGATACAAATTTACCTAACCTATAACCTCAATTACAGGTTAGCACGTATGTGTATAATATGAAGGTTGATTGATGTTATGTTTCGATATATATGTTTATCTAACTGCTCGCTACTCAGCTTTAATTATCACGAAGCTACCACATTCCATTAATACATAGTTAAATGACTGTTTCTAGTATATCTATATGTGTTCGGTTGGATGGAAAGGTCTCGCAGTATATTCCGGGACACGAGCTCGTTAACTTAATGAAAATAGGCGTTATTAATGATGAAATGGATCCTGGGATATCATTATAGGAGATGAACCGGTAAAACGGGTCGCTGCTTTTGTTCACAACGTGTTAACAACGAAGATATATCTGCTTATTTCAACATGCTTCGGATAAGAGTTTGTTTATACCAGTAGCGGCTCGTGATATGTTTAATTGGGTGGGCAAAATATCAATGCAGTTTTAAGGACTTATTTAATGAAATGTTACTATATGTTATTAAGTACAATACACTACAAATTTG